>CM034547.1:29928512-31128512 GCA_020055645.1 Tomocerus qinae
TACAAATAACAGCTAACAGTGCATGCCAATCAAACAGATGACAGACTACCACCACCTACTCAACTAAATAATACTAATTTACGATGCACACGAGATCAAGGAAATTACCACGCACCTTGGGCTCACTCACATATTATTATATTTACTGACACTGTTATGCTAAACAGCTTGGACTAGGAAGTAGAAAATATTTTTCGTAGCCGTAACAACATCTAATTCTTTTACATGTTAAAATGTAATGTAATAAAAGAAAATAGAAACTAAGTTCAAAAACTACTAAAAAAATTCAATTTGTTGTCAACATTCTTGTCAGCCTATTTCACTCCTTGGCTGAACCCAAGGAGCTTGGACGGTTAATAAGGAGAGCCAAGTAGAGAATTGCCCGTAAGGGATTTTGAAGATCTGTAAGGGACATTTTGTCCCTAATTTTGTGTAAATATCTGGTTGCTATGCTGTTGGACACGTATTAAATTATTAGAGGATAGCAAGGAAAATAGAATAAATATATTGAGAAGGATATTCGATTTATTGGGGGTTCGGAACAAGTGAAAATGCGTGGAAAAATTACATGACTACAGCCCAAGTTTGGAATTCCCAGGCACTTCTGAATTTTTGTGTATGTAAACCGATTTGTGACGTCACTCGGCGACTTTCCTATACATTTGCATGGGGCATCACCATGGTGAAAGTGCATGTCAAAAAATTAAAATAATTTTGTCTAAAACATTTTTCTGCCCCATGGAAATGTATAGGAAATGTCGCCGTATGACGTCACAAATCGAATACATTACAAAAAATCGAATGAAGCCTGGAATGCCGCAGGTTGACTACAGCCGATCCCTAATTTCCCCCACTTGGGGACTTGGGGATCTCTATGTAAATAAACAGTCGCCAATGACGTCATTGGCGAGCTTTTCCCACCCACTTTTCATTTTTTAATTTCCCCATAGGGATGTGCCGCGGGTTGGAGGATAGCAAGTGGGACATCAATGTTTATAGCAGATTGATAAAGAAAGGGGTATGGGACCTTTTCCAAAAAACGTCCCTTATAAATCCTTAAATTCGCTTATGGTAAAATTCCCTGCTCGGCTCTCCTGATAAAGCGCTACTATACTATTACAACGTCCATGCTCCTTGGCTGAACCCTAGTCTGGGATCTTTTCCCTCATTTTCCCCTCTCATCTTTTCAGAATAATTGGCAAACTAAAGCATTTTTCTATAGTGATTATCACCAAAGAACCTAGAATACAGAAGGAAATACCAAATGGCATAAACGCCATAGCCTAAATGACTATTTGGATATATTCACGCAAAGGGCCTAACTGAATCCTTCTTATGAAAAAACAGCCAAAGAGAAACCTCTATAGGGGTGTGAAATACAGATCAAATTGGTCAATCTCCATTTAAGTTTACCAAAATCTGTTTTTTACACCCCTATGGAAACGCCTAGAGATGATATCCAAAATGACTTTCTCACTGGGCAGGACGTTGTGACAGCCTCACATACGTCATCACATACGTTGTTTTCACTTTAGCATAGGCCTTACGGGGGACAGCTCTGACTTCGACAAAAGTCAATAATTTTACTGTTTATACGACGATAATGGATCGTATATGGCCCTGTGCGTAGATCTTTCACTGGGACAACAATAACAACTGAAGTCTTACCTCATCACTCATTATTGTCATACCAAACTCAAAAAAAAAATTTCAGTGCAGGTTTCCCCCCATGTTTTTGTACGTCCTTCTGTAATAGTCCATATCTGTATTTGTCTAGTACTAAACCTATTATTTGCCTAGGGCTACTTATACTCTTCCTATTCCTATCAACATCACGATTTGTGACGTCATATCAGTTGATTTTAAATCTACTAAAAATTGTTTCCAATGAGACGTGACGTCATTTTGACGTCACCAAGCATGATGATGATAGGAATAGGATGAGTCTAAAGTGGCCTTTAGGCAATAATAGGTTAGTACTATAGTTCAGGAATAAATAAAGGAAACTTGAAAATAGGCTTACAAATGTATTAAATTTTGAAAGGTAATAGTGCAGAAATTTGCGTAATCTATGACAACCTGAAAATTTTCGCAAAAACGAAACAGGACCATATTGCAATTTATTATTTATTTTGTTATTTCTGCAAACCATTTCAGCTAACCTCTCAGAATTTCCAAGTTTCCTTTATTTATTCCTGAACTATAGACAATATCTGTATTAGACTGGACATCTAGTGAGTATGTAGTCTGGGGTCTTTTCCCTCATTTTTCATTTTTCCCTCATTTTCCCCTCTCCTTCTTTTCAGAATAAATTGGCCAACTAAAGTATTCTTCTATAGTGATTATCACTATGTACCACTGTAAGGTATATACAGTTTTGTGTCAATTTATTCCAAGGAGAAGGGAGGGATTTTGAATTAAAATACCTCGTATCCAAAGTGATTTTCAAAACATTTTACTCAGACTCTTGATTCTCTTATTATGAAATAATAAGAATAGAATACAGGAAGTCTTGATTAGTGAGTATGCAGATTTTCAAGTAAATTTGATGGCGGGATCCTTCGTACCATGAAGGTATTTACCAAGGAATATAGAATATAATATTATAGAAAAGGAATGGCAGATTATTCGATTTATTGGGGGTTCGGAACAAGTGAAAATGTGTGGAAAATTTACATGACTACAGCCGATCCCTAATTCCCCCCACTTGGGGATCTCAATTTAAATACACACTCGCCAATGACGTCAATTGGCGAGCTTTCCCACCCACTTTTCATTTTTTCATTTTTCCATGGGGATCTGCCACGGGTTGGTATTTACTAACTACTACTATTTAGTGATGAATACCTTCATGATACGAAGGATCCCGCCGTCAAATTCACTTATAGGTAATCACATCAAATTCACTAAGATCTGTATACTCACTAGATTGTAGATGTCCAGTCTAATACAGATATCGTTTAATTGTCTTTCGTTTTATCTGGTCTTAAGTGGGTGGATATTAGGGGATAGTGAATGTGCATGTGGACTTTGTGGACATGAAAGGTGAGATTTAAATTCCGATGATGCAGAAATCGTATCTTCCCGCAAGTGTGGAGACAAAGAGAACTGATGCAGGGCTGGGTGACTAAACACAGAGATTAATTTTATTTTCATTCACAGAGAAAGCACTGGTGGCTTTCAAAGGGTGAAGGTAAAAAAGTGAAAGTGGAGTAAACCTTGTGTAAGATTGATGGTGAAATGTCAAACGTGGTGTTAGGAGCAGTACTTTATACTAAATATCTAAAATATTCTTTCGTTGAAACCATAATATACCTTGCGTTTTTTTCGGTATTTTTTAGTAGAACCTCCGGGCTATAAGGTTTTACTGGAAAATTTGACGTTTTTTCACATCTTACATTGCTCATGATATAGAATAACCTGCATATAAGCATGAAATGCAACATGGATAATTAAATAAGGTGAAGGGGAAGAAATTAAAAATTTGCTAATAAAGAATACCTATAAGTGTTTTCGAAGTTATTTTAGGATTAAATTAGCAAAAATAGTATGTTCTATTCCTCCTATGTGCTGTATAACAACTCGCTGGCAGTTAATTGCATACCTTGCAAATCCACCCGATGTTCTTTATTTCTTTAATTCTTGTTCTCTCAAATGTGTTATTGGTGTTAGTTTTCTTTAAATCACAACCTCTTTACTCGTACATGCTTGTGCATAATAAGTAACAGTAACTTTAATAACGAATATTCCATTCTCGAGAAGTGCATACATAAGTCCCTTTGTTGTTCATGGAGAACAGTTAAATCTGCTTTTCCGTTATTTTTCTTCGAGTTTTGTTTTAAGGTTTTGATTTTTGATACACTTGTTGGGCTTAGTTTGTCGAACAAAAAGTTTATAATAGGGATAAATAAAAATGTGAGAAAAGTGAACTAAGTAAATATAAAAAATAGACTATGAACTTAAGTAAGATAAGTAAATAAATAAGATAAGTAAATAATATTTAACTTCCTAATAGTATAACGTGTACAAAATTAAGTAGTGTGCTTTAATATGCAATAATTATGTGCAAAGAATGTCGCAAGATAGACTAAAAGTTAAGCCGCAGAAAGCTATGTGATTTAATATATTAGTATGTTATTGTGCTTTGGTAATCTTATACATTTGTAAAAACACCGCCGTAACAAGAGAGAAATGTAACCTTTTCAATCTTTCTATTGTCAACCAGAAGTTTGTTTCTTTAGTATAGTGTGACAAAGTATGATGCCCTATTGTCCTTGCAAGTGGTGAGATATTAGGGTGCGATGTCTGAATGTGATAATGATGCTGTTCACCTCACCCATTCTATCTTACAATGATGTATTTAATACCTGGGACGATTTCAAACCCTAAACGAATAAATACTGATTTATAGTCTGCAAGCTGTTTGCCGATATTTATGGAGAGAGATGTGATTTAGGTATAGATGTATGTAGGGCCTTATGTCTACGGTTTAGAAGGACCTCATACTACTAATACATATAATTCCAAACACCTCTAGGTTTCAGCCGCAATTACAGGGTATAATGTAATGTTAAGTGAGTTTGTAGGCTTTTCAGTTTTCTTGCTTTAAGATTTACTAACCAAACTTTGTTATAATGTATCAATTTATGCCGTTGGCATAATTTAACGTGGCCCGTGAATGGATTGTCCAAGTAAACTTGATCCCTGAGGTACCCCCAGAGAAAGAAATCTGGGGGTGTTAAATCCGGACTTCGTGGAGGCCACTCAATAGACCCTCCCCTTCCTATCCACCGGTCTTGAAAGTTGACATTCAACCAGTTTCGAACAATATGACCAAAGTGAGGAGCTGCGCCGTCCTGCTGAAGAAATGATGTTTCCCCTAGTTCGCTATCAATGTTCGGCTTAGCATAATCCTTAAGCATGTCCAAGTAGCTGCAGCTAGTGATAGTGTTGGGAAAGAAATAAGGTCCAATTACACCTCCTGCATGGATCCCCGCCCAAACATTTAGTCCTTTACTTTTGAGAGCTTTCTCCATTATTTCATGGGGATTTTCTGGATACCAACTGACTTGATTATGTTTATTCACTAATCCATTAAGATTGAAATTACACTCGTCCGACCAGAGCACTTTATTGATAAAGTTTTCATCACTTCCAGCGAAGCAGATGAATTTTTTGCAGAATTTTACCCTTCGTGAATAGTCCTCAATTTTTAATTCCTGAACTTTGGTCGGGCGATAAGGTTTCAATTTTACCTCTTTAAGACCTCTGCGTATTGATCCGTAGCTAATATTTAGTTGATTTTGAGCCTTGCGGATGGACAATCTTGGATTTTCAATGAAAGATTTTGCAATTCGTTCTCGATTAGCCACTGTTAGAACGGTTCTTGGACGGCCAGTTCTTTTTCGATCGTGAACAACTGTTCCTAATTCACTAAATTTTGCTACAGCTCTCTGTACGGTTTTGTAGCCTGGAGGGTCCGTTTTTGGAAATTTTTTGATAAATCTTCTGATTACCTCGTAAACACTATTACAGACATTAAACTCCTGTACCAGAAAAACCCTCTCTGGAACAGATAGTCGCGATTTTGACTTGGAGAACTTTTCCATGATTTTCAGAATTCGTTTTACAATTTTACATGAAAACGTCAACTCTTTTGTGACCCCTACTCTTTTCCTCATTGTCACGCGATGAGGATGCTATGGTAGCTCATTTTATTTTTATGTTATCCCTCTTTCCAATGGTGGTCGCCTCATTTCCGTAGCAGCCTCCGTTTAGGATCTATAAGACCTAGACTTTGTGTACATAGTTTTGACTCACGGTGTATATACAGGAATATGATACCTTTCTTATCTACATTGCTGATTCTACTTACAATTACAACACAGAATAATAGAGTATAACTAATATGAATATACTTCACGGAATTACAGACAGTAACACTGACCTGCCCTACTGTATATTAATCCCTTCCTTCAGCTATATTATTGGTCTACTAAGCTAAGGTACTAGCCGAATATGTAGTACAACTATTACATTCAGTGCTATACAACTTGTACTCGTGGGTAAAAAAGTAACCAACTCCAAAGCTATATATAGCTAAATTAGCTATATTGTCCAAGGATTAACGATATTTAAGCATAATAGTCCATAACTATATATTAGCTGCACTTTACAAGTTGATAAATCACAAAATTTGCACTACTCTATGCACTGCATCCTGGGATGTTGAGGATAACTTGAAATTTTTTGTAATAAATTATAATATTTTATGTTCAGTACGTATTAAATTTTTGGTGGTAGTGAAACATTTTAATTCAGTAAACGTGAGTTCGCTCTCGCTGGTAGTACTCATGTCCAGCAAACGAATTTCCACATTGTATATAGGTATAGTAACTATCCAAATGCGGGTGAGTTATGGTCCCAAGAATGAAATTTACTGATCGTGTGTCCCACTCACAGTTTTCAGAATAATATCCGTAACCCACCTCGGTAATTATCAGATTTGTTACTTGGGTGTACATTTTAAAGAGGAAATGTATTCATGTAAGCATCTATAAATGCTACTGTTGCAGTTGCAATCGTGGGATAGTCACAAAATTATTATGTCAATGAGTGTGCATGTGAACAAAGTGAACCGCCCCGTTAGACCCAAAGAGAAGCCATACAAAAATGGATACTTATGTAAAACCCCTATTTATGTTTTTAGGATGTAGTAGTTTTTTACCCGGGTAGTTTTATTGAAACATTTGTAAACGTAATGTAAGTACATTGTAATAGGCGACGTATTATCTGCTGTAAAAGAATCTAAATGGAAACACAAACGAAAAGTGAGCTAAATATACACCACATCCTATCCTACCATGGCCATTAAAGTATTCATATACCATATAACAGTTTATTTCACTGTGCAAGTTTAGTTAGACTATATTTTATGAAAAATAAGTATGCTAATTGAATGTAGTTTTCTTCTTAACACTTATTATTAGGACCAAACACCAATGAAACCACACAATGCATCCGTAGGTAATAATATGTAATAAATATTTTATCGCTTTACAAACACTTCACTTAAATGCATTGCTAACACCACCAAGTCTATAGAAATCGGTTTTTCATTCATCTTGATACATTCGAGTCACTATATACCGTCAGCTATTGTTGAATTCACTCACTCAATCGACCAAGAGAGCTACGTTAAAAAACCACCATTTTGGATCGAATTTCATTTTCCGGTAGATACATGGTAATTATGAAAACAAGCTCAACCTTATTTATATATTTTTATTGTGATATCTTTACAATGTGAATATACGCCTCCTTATGCTGAATCTTTCTGTTTAGTTAAAACTGCAAAGTAATCCTTTGCTTCCTCATTTCAAATGATCCAGAGAAATAAAGAAACTATAGTGTTGATAAATGTACACTTACCAATTATTAAAGTTCCTGTTGAATTTTACATCCCGATATTAGACGAATGTATGGATTTTAAATGGGCGAAAAGTAATCCGATAATACTTGCATCTGAAAAACAGTTAGTTGATTCAAACCCTGCTTTTTGGCTTGTTTGTAAGTATGAATATAGTAAGTAAATGGTTTTAGAAAATACTAAAGCTACCAATGCATATGTTAGCGGTAATAAGTGAATTCAGGCATTAGGCCTAATGCCTAGGCATTAAGCTTAATGCCTAAAAATGCCCGGCATTAGGACTAAAGACTAGTCTTTAAGCTTAAAGCCTAGGCATTAAGACTAATGCCTGAATTTTGCTCGGCATTAGGCTTAGTGCCTGATTTGGATGGAAATGAAAGTAAACAACAAAAACTTAAGTCTAGTACA
The DNA here is from genome assembly GCA_020055645.1 of Tomocerus qinae. Classification (NCBI taxonomy): domain Eukaryota; kingdom Metazoa; phylum Arthropoda; class Collembola; order Entomobryomorpha; family Tomoceridae; genus Tomocerus; species Tomocerus qinae. Next base: position 29,936,350 of record CM034547.1, read on the forward strand.
CACAGTCGCTGTGTATTCATGTAAAATATAAATGTATAATATGTACATCTTGGTAGGTAATACTAATCTGCACATGTAGAACATGAAAATGGTTGGAAAAATTAGATAGTGTAACATGCGAACAGACATTATCGACTATTTCAAATCATCTCCAAAGAAATGAAACTCACTTATTTTTATTCCTGAAAATTTAAGTATAAAATCTTGTCAGAAGAATATTGAGAAAATAAAAAAGTTTTTACTGAGATCGGATATAAAGTGTGGTGGTCAACTAAAGAGAGCAAGAGTTTCCAATTCAATAGTGGTGAAACCAAATGTATAAATGTTTTATGCATTGCCTGGTCACAATGAAAAAAATGCAATTTTTTCTTAATACATCGCTTCCACCCGGACCGCTACAAGTGTGTGCGTATTGTAATGTCATACAAATCTTCCGTAGCAGATCTGTTTTGTCCATGCTATATAACAAAAAAGTCACTTCACCAGTAACATGATCTTTTAATTCAACAACTTTAAAATTCTTGAGATTGAAATTGGTTGAATCTTTATTTTCTGTACCCGGTCTCAATAAAAGCTTTTTATTTCCTCAATATTTGTCTGACTAAAAGATTTGGATTTTCGCATGTTCACTATCTATTTTTTTCAACCTTTTTTATGTTCTACATGTACACTTTAGTATTACCTACCAATATGTACATATTATACATTTATATTTTACATGAATACACAGCGATTGTGTGTATTAGACTTAAGTTTTTGTTGTTTACTTTCATTTCCATCCAAATCAGGCAGTAAGACCAGGCATTAAGCCTAATGCCGAGCAAAATTCGGGCATTAGTCTTAATACCTAGGCTTTAAGCTTAAAGACTAGTCTTTAGGCCTAATGCCGGGCATTTTTAGGCATTAAGCTTAATGCCTAGGCCTAGTGCCTGAATTCACTTATTGCCGCTAACACATAGATTAAGATTAATCTGTAAATAAGACTGCTACTGCTAATGTTCGCAATGTAATGTGTAAATTGACATGAGCCAAAATTTTGTTGCAAAATGCTGTGTGACTATTTTACAAGCCTGCTTTGAGTCTTAAGTACATGCAATACATTATTATAGTAGCAGTTGTGGACTATAAATATATTTTAGTATATTATATAGACATTTATTGTTGATATTTTTGGAATCTAACGTTTTGCTGACACTGATGTTAGATTTGATCAATAAAATTAGTTCCCATTCAAAACAGCAATGATTATAAAAGTTACTTCATTTTTCCATTTTATATTCAGATGTAGAGATTAGTATATTATATTGAACCTTAATAACATTAACACTACGTCTACTTCATGATAAATAGCTCCATTAAATGATATTATCATTGACGCTTTTTGATGTAGCAGTAATCCCGCACCTGTCCATTCAGAACAATGTTATGTGCTAACAATTATGTTCTGCTAAGTTGGAAGAATGTTATTGTAATATTAGTTATTCATTAGATTATATGTTTTGAAGCTACGTGTCAATCAGATCACAAAATCTTTCAGAGTCGACTCATGGCTTTTGAAATGGACAGGTAAAGGCTTAAAAGGGTAAAATAAATTCGTAAGACAAGATAAGAACGAGGTACATCAATCCCATGTGTTTTTCTTATGGCATGTGTCCACTGAATTATATTATCGATAGGAAACCGTCCAATGTGATGCTCATACGCTTTCAAAGAATAGAAAAACTCGTTTGTTGAGCTTGTCAAAGGGAGTTGGTGGTTAATTGACACATTAGACATGTGAATACTTGCCATACCTTTCTCATCGAGTTAGTTCAATCAGCATTTACAACCACTTAAATAAAGACGCATACGTTGTTTGCATACGGCTATTTACTGCAAACATTATCTGCTCAATGAGTACATAACTAATATCCAGGGAGGATTTGATATATAAATCACTTATTTTGCACTAATGTATATCTCCAATTCTCACAATTTGCCCAATTAGGTTTGTAATAAATTCATTCTAAAATGGTGATGACAAAATAGAATGTCACCAATAAATCTTTCCATGATAAACTCGAACATTTAATATGGAAATTAGGTAAAAACTGGTTTTTATATAATGAATAGTGCTAACAACCCATTTGTGCATTTTGTGTGGAATGTTTCTCTCATTTAAAGAATTGATATTGGAATAATAACAATTAAATTCATTTCAAGTTGCCAACCATTTTAAATAATATCGAGATGTCTAAATGGATTAGAAGTCAACAGCAGTTGACTAGGAACTTTAAGCAGTCCATAAAATAGAAAAGAGTGATTTGGTAAACGTAATAGTATATGTTAGTCGTTTTAGTTTATTTTTCATTGTGTGCATGTTTTCTCAAATGCCTACAAACAGGGTAAGAGTTAATGCTGAAAAAACGGAGAGCATAATAGAATTTAGTAGTAGATAGTAAAGGAGAGGATGTAGTTTAAGTTAAGTCGTCTCGAGTTGACTTTTTTCATCTTGCATCCGAAACTGCCAAATGGGTAACATTTTAATCCTATTCCGACAAGCAGAGATATTTCGCTTACAGATGGACATGTTGATCCGATTAGGCCAATTTAAGAAAGAACTCAACTCCATAGAACATAGTTTTACTCTGCCATACTGCGTACAATTTCGATTTGACTTGACTCGTTCAATTCCATATGTCATGGCATAGCTATAATAGTAATGTTCTATAGCCACGCATGTTAAAGCGTATATGGTGCTGAATGGGAATGTAATACGAAATGTACTGCAGACACTAAGCATACTAAAATATATTATGTAGATGCCTACTTCTTTTTAAACCCAAGTTACTCACAATCAGTCTCAGATTGATTTTCATAACATAAATACGAGTCTAGGAAAGGCAACAAAGAATTATGGCTTATTATAAAATCTCCTGTGACTCAATCCCCTTTTTTACTTTTATTAGTTTACTTACTTTACCAGCCTACATTTTGCCTTTCTGTTCAACCCTTTGAGTCCTTTTCCGTCCCATCCCATCATTTCTCAAATCTCAATTCAATCCAACGCACAGGTCTTAACACAACCCACACAGCTAGTATATTATGTAAAAGTATATCAATGTTGTTGTATCAAGACCACATTGTTATTACATAACTAAAGTTTTTTTTAATTACTTCCATTTTCAATGAGCACAACAATTTAAACAACGGGTAACAAATGTATTTTGGTTATACACAATTCTTTTACTTGCATAGTGAATTAGCATTTTTCTATCCCCGTTTTCATAAAAGTTATGTAAATATCTTGAAAATGTACATATGATTTTATGTCTAGCTGCGAAAAACATATTTTTATGTACCTACTACATATTCGTAGTTGGACTTGGACTCGAATTATTATTACTGAAGTTGGAAATCTGAATCTAAAGCTGCTCATCATCAGAGCGTTTACTTAGACGTAGATTCCCTTCAAATAAATCATTACATTACATGACATGACATGCATGACAGTTTGATTTCCCTTAAGGCTTATCCACCACCTATTTGTAATATCTATGTTCTGATTCTTGTTCTACCACAGATATCCTATGAACATCGGATTTATTACTTACGCATTTCTTACATGTACTCAGATTCAGAGCATGCTTTTGCGTCGTAAGTTATACAGTATCTTCAAACTGCTCTTTGATACTTTGTACACATGAAAGGTGTGCATGCATCCTTTATATTTTAAAATGAGAATATTGTTAATTTTTAATTAGTACACTAATACTTAGCTCATTGAGCAAATAGATATATTCGACATCTGCATTTTCAACATCTGTATTTTAATTGTTAAGAATTGAGAGATGACAGATAAAATTACATGACTTTGGCACATTACCATTCAGTGTTTTTTGTTAATAAGTTTATTACGTTTATTGATTAGGTTTATTGATTGATAAAGACAATTTTAATTTTTCATTTAAGTGTCGAAACTACACCTAAGAACTCGAACTAAGATACGACCAGGATCCTGCAGAGGATTAAAAAGTATCCTAGTCACTGAATCTATTTACTTTTAAATAAAGATTTGTTTACGGCAAATGTATATGGAGACCAACTATTTTTTTCACCATTTTTCCCTTGCTCTCTTGGATTAGTAATGGTTTGTACTAATTCACACTTGATTTAACTCCATAGCAGATCCTTAAATGCTGGTAGTAATAAATTCTTTAAAATATTTTTTAGAAATTTAATTTCCTCTGAGCTATTACCATTTACATTCATTACCTGTTCTTCAATTTGAAAACGTTTTTTCATCTATTTAACAGATATTTTCTGTTTAATGAACAGATGGGGCATTAAACTTTCCGACCTTTATGCTAAAGAGCATTTAAGTTTTCACTATTGAGTATCTATTATATATGAAGTAGATGATTTAGAAGATTTACGCTGGCATATAACATTGTTTATCTCCACAGAGAGAGAATAGACATTAGTACGTAGTAGGGAACAGTTGCATGAGAGGTGAGTTAAATGTTCAATCTGGAGTTTAGTTTGCCGATTACAGTGTACTGGTGTTAAATAAAGATACTAAAGTGAATCCTTTATTATTTACGTCTACAGAACAGAATAATTCACTACACTTCAGCGTTGATTTGGTTTGTGTGTGTTCATCTTGGCTAAACTATACAGTTGATTATTTTGGTGGGGGAATGTATACATAGTGTAGGTATAAGTAATAGGGGCCGACATTAAAATAGTATTTAGCAGGACAGTGCTTACCTATAGTGAGTACAACTGAGTAAGTGGAATGAGAATAGAAGTGGATACCAGATGTTTCCTGAGACTCAAATCAAATTAGGGACGGTGCAAATTCGTCAATAACCCTTTTGGCTCTCTGTATTCTTCAAATACGTTACGCTGCTTCTGTTATAATAGACTTCTCTGCCTTTTTTCACACTTAATCTATTATGGTCTAATAAACAGTAAATAGATTCAATAGTATTTACTTTACACATTACTAACGTAAATGAACATTTCAAGCAGTATCCTCAGTCTAATCTGGAATTTGAATGTGTACACACGGAGTTAGTGCACAAACTCTTCTATTAAAAAGGATAAATGAACAGAATTCATGTAATAAAAATTCATTATAGAGCAAGTGAGACTGATTGTTAGTGTATTAACCATTAAAATGTTTTACTGGCTCTAACAGTAAATTATCATGTCTGTCTAATCTGCATAATGTAGATCATTGTAATTATTAAGTGTTAGATAGTATATACAAAGACATATTTGAACTAAATACAGGGTACGTTGCCAACTAATATGGAAGACGCTTCTAATCGTTATGAATATTTCTAGGCTCTACACTCATTAAACTGACAAATAGATACATTCTCAGTATCTTAAACTTTTCCATATTAATAACCAGTGCATACAATGCAATGAATGAACGAAATGAGAATAAGAGTGTCTCCTATGAGATTATATGCGTGAATAATGGTTTTATTGGTACGCTTATTAGCATTAGTGTCATTAATAGTTACACGTTTAAGTTGAAAAGTACGGTAGCTATACCGCGAATTTTTTCATGGCTCATAGGACGTTAGTTAAGTTACTACTGTGTTGAGAACATTGAAAAGATAGGACATAAAGTGTAAGGATAAGTCTGTGAAGAGTACGAAGCATTAGGTTTGAATCGAACTATTATAAAAGACACTTTAGTACTGAATACATCTTAATTTGGTTGTAGGATGAACAAGTGAATGGACAACTATTTCAATACATGTGTGACCGTGGCACATAAATTGAAAGAACAGAACAGGTGGGTAGGAGTGGCAATGAAAATTAATTTTTATATCTGCTCTATTGAAAGCTCTGAAATGATTTAATGCAATTACAGATGAAGAGACGAGATTGCATTGTAAATCTCATTGCAGTCAATTTGCCATACTCAAAAAATATTAAAAATCTAAACCCTAACTTACATGGTCCAAACCATTTCTGGTGAGTAAGTAACATCAGGTGAACTGTAGCGATTTTAATGATAAAAACACTGTAGAAATACAGTTGAAAGATAATATATAGCTTAATAATATAAACTACTGAGAAATAACAGGAATTATTGGAAGGTTAAGGTTAACTGCTTTACTTTGTAATGAGATCAATTTATTAGTTTGTTGCGACTTCCTAAGTTCAGTATTTAACAATTGTGACTTCTTATAGCCACTCCAGTAGTCAATTGATTTATCCCTTGAGTATTTTGTCATTTTCTGCAGTAAAGTGAATAAAGTATTGACAGAAGAGGAAAGAAAATATAGTTCACGCATATTAAGTATTTATATGAAACATACTTTTATATTCGACAGTAGAGGATTTAGTGTTGGAGGGATGTACAGTACTTACAACTTGCTTTCTTCCTGTATATAGAAATAATATGCTAGAGGGGACGTTGTTGGTGTGAAAGGGTTAAAGATGTTAATGAACGCACAAGAGCATTTCATTATTTCCACTTGATGTGGGAACTAGACGAGTGCTAAAGAAATGAGGAATAGTAAGAATAGCTTTTCATTTCATTCAGCTTTGCCCAGCCAATGTATATTTACTACATTTGTGTGGTAGACTAAATAGTAGACAAATAGTAAATAAAGTGTATATAGTAGTCCAAAGTATAACACAGCCATTTCTATTAGCCGCTTAGTTGTACAACGCATATCTACAGACATTAGATTTAGTGTTTTGTGTGTTGCGTCTGCAATTTCTGCCCTTTGAGTATATTTACACGGAATGGGAGTATTTTGCAAGTAAACCCAACTGAGTATAGGCTGGAATAAAATATAACCAAGTATATGAGGAGTAGTAGAAAGAGTTCCTACTCTATTCTGTAGAGAAAAGAAGGATGGAATTAGACAAGCTTCCCAGAGAGAGCATTTTACATTGTATGAAGTAATGAGGTGACGCACTAAGAAGATCATCGTATCAACATGGCTAATCCTTAAGTATCTAACTAACAGAGTTCCTCTATTCTACTCCCTACTTGCGAAAAGAAAAACTAATTAGCACGAATTTGTTACTTATCAACTAAAACCCTCGGGGCTTGTTCCTCTATTATTTACCTTCCTCTCTTAATTACATTAATTATTACTTGTGCAGTAATAGAACTATCAGACTCAATTACAGACTTTCCTAACTAACCTATCCAGGACTAAGCCATACCAGATTATTGACAAACTTTTTTGTGAAAATTGATGGTCTTAGTCAACACCATTAACTTAGATATTAGCCCCGTATTCATTTAGTTCGAATTTATTTTTGTTTGAATTGACCTGATGAAAAAATCTGCAAAAAATTTTGAAACTAGCAAATAGTATCATCAAATAACTAAGTAGTGATATATCTGATTCAAGATCCGTTTATAAAATGTTAAAAATTGACAATTTTTGTTTCGCGAAATGTTCAAAAGATTCAAGAAAGTACGTTTAATATTTACGTTTGAAAATTATAAAAGTTAAGCCACTTTTGTAAAGGGAATTAGAACATTATTAGAAGTCATTTTTTTGGAATAGTTGAAGTTGACATCATTACTTGAAGTTGATATGACTCTTCACACAGTTTATGCAGTTAAAGGAGACACAAGATAGAGTGTAGCTGGCGGAGGAAAAAGTGTAGTGAAGTTCCTTCTCAGTATTTATTGAAAAATTATTCATGGAAAGATATAAATCGATTAAAGTTTGAGTTAGTGGTACATGTTATGTAAAGTAAAAAAGAAGGAAACGAAGTTAGTGTCGTTTATGAAATGAAAATAGAGTAGCGATGAGATGAGATGACAAAAATTGCTTAGGTAGTTTGTGCCTGTGCTTCTACAACTCAGGACGCAGCAAGTCAGAAAGCAGTTACGTATATTATCCTGCAAAATATAATGTCTCGTTATAAAGCAACGTTATTTAAGTTATGAATATAAATGCTTTTTTGATAGTATGTCATTTCATCAAAAAGTGAGTTTAGAGTCTCATAATTGGATTTGAGTGCTAAATAGCCGATGGTGGGCACGAAAAAGCAACTCAAATACCCAAATTACGTTGTGTAATTGAGTGAAAAATAGACATGTTATGAAAGCAAGTAGACACATAATAGATTCGGAAATGGAATTGGTTAGCTTAGAGTAGAAAAGATCTCTTTGAATATTGAATGGGTTGGGTGGAAATTGGAATGGAGATTAGGCTCACTCTGCAAAGAACATAGAAAGGGAGATATAAATGAGTTCTAAGTACGTAGAGATAGTGTGCAATATATCATTAGATATAGAGGTGACGGGACGTGTATTTTTTGAAGCACTATCTGCTATAGTTCTCGTATCCATCAGAAATGATGTTTCCTCGGTTTTATTCAATGTAATGTGACGTAATGTGAATGTGTACGTTTAGTTGGGTTAGTAAAGTGGAGTGAAGAAAAGTCACCGTAATGCGATGTAATGTTGTTGTAACATAATGGGGGATGCATGCTTTTCCAACGAGAAAAGAGCGGCCGATGAAAGTTTCACAGAGACAGAATCAGAACACAACATTGTGGATTCCCTGAATAAAATGTGGCAGATGTCGACTTCCAGGGTGGCTTGCAAATTGCATTAAGTTCTTTGGCTCTTCCACAATGTTTTATTCACAAACAAATTGGACCATGTTGTGTTGTGCTCACTCTGTCTGTCATACAATCATATCCAACCAGTTCCTATCTGGACTACATTGCACTACTGGCTACTATTTACCTATTACAGGTATTACCAAAGAACCTAAAGAGGTATTACGATATAAATACACAAAGGGATACGTAGAATAGACCATTAATCTAGTAAACTCAATGTTATTATCTAGCACACATACATGTGTACTTCCTAAACACAAAAAATAAAAATACAATTACTTGTGACGAAAAATCGTAATCCAAATTCAAAATACTTTATAGATACTATCTTCTACTATACTTTATTTACCGATAATACCGTATTGATAGTCTTACCATTTTCGCTTGTAATATCATTCTCTCAGTGTAAACGCGTATTAACAATTCATGTTAGGCCATCTTCTAACTATTCAATATTATGCAAAAACTGAATTAGTAAAATAATTTAAAGATTGCATGCTGAGTTGATAATTTCGCATATCTAACATAATATTTAATATTATATCTAATATTATTAATATTACTGTTAATACTAACTACACTAACTAGGTCCATTTGAAAAATAATTTTTTTATAAAAATATGTAGTAACGCAACGTATTTTAGCTTTTTGTAATACGCATACTATGCAATGTTAAATCTAACACTTCACAGTAAGTGATGGTGACTTAAAAGAGTTAACAGAATTATGCGTAATGACCATTTCTAAATTCGCTTGCGGCTTATTCCCTTTGTCATTTTCTAGCCTGATTCCATCATCAGTGCCACTTTAAACCTTTTTGTTTGTAAGGTTGATTTTGATCGTTGAAGAGATACTTATTCGATTTCCAGGGCTAGAGAATTACTATTAAGTACATGTAACACATGGACATTGTATTATAGTTGACTGTTCCACGCAGAGACCACCGTGGACATAGACTGCTATACATTAGTTGAGATTTCTATCACACATGCTTATTAGGTCCATAACAATATACGTTGTGTGTTCTCGGTAAATACCAAATTGACATCAAAGGTAGCATCTCTTGCATACATACGACGCAATAACTATCAGAAGGATGTAGTCAACTATATCGAATGAAAACATCACTTTTTCACATTCTATTGGTTTCGCACTTTAGATTTCATTGTGTCCCAGCCCATTTTAATTCTTGGGCGTTTTTCCTCGAGGCTAAATTTCTGTCACATCTGTCCTATTATTTTTGTGCTTTTAAAAACAATCCAATTTAAATTCAATTTCAGTCTATGGAAGAACGAAGCAAGCAGTTGCAAGCATTAGCTCATAATGTACAACTTACTCATTAAGCTTACTAAAATAGTAACCAGAACTTCAAAATTGAGGTAGCGACCTTACCTACTTTTGTTTACAACTCAAGGAGGGCCATAAAATTATCTACCACATCTTCAAATACAGCCATTTAAAAGTTTTCTATTCTGAGTAGGGCATATAATGATTACCCTACTTCTTGCAGTTGCTGTCTCACTAAAAGAAACCACCATAGTAGTGTCTAAATGTATCTTATTACGATGCATTTTTCAAAACAGTAGCCAAAACACATTTATGTAAGTACATAATAGTGAAGTTAAATTATAAGTACCTACTATGGTAAGGAAATAAAGGTAACAAAACAATAGTTTCTTACTTAGTTCTAAATAGCCTAAATTGCAGATGTAGTTTATTTAACAATTGCGGTCATTGTTTATGAGTTCAGAAATGCCTTCATGGATAATTTGTTCCCATTCCTTGAGATATGATGGAATTATGGAGAAGATTACTGAAATTTCCTAATTGAACGAAAGTATTCTACTATACTTAGTTTAGCCCACTTACTATAACTTTAAATGTCAAAAAATATAGTGTCCTTTAAGGGTCGTAATTGAATTGTTGTGCATATTAACAAACCTTCATTTAAATACTTTGTCTTTTGTCAGTCTCATTTTACCATTGAATTAGAGTGAGTGAAACGGTAAACAAGCAAAATGTCATTAGTGTCTTGAAGATAGAATGCGGTCACTGCATTCCATGCTAAGAAAATACAAGTACAAAGAAAAGTTATCCAAGACAAATGACAGTTTCATTAGAATTTTGTAACATTCACCTCTCAGTCACAATTTACTTGTGTTGATTTGTAGTAGAGGTATGCATAAGTAATGACAAACAGTCCTTACGAGTATTCAAGCTATAAACAATAACGTTTATTTTGGTATCTGAACAGAAATATGGATCGTTGTTAAAGATTTGTGATTTGATAGCGGTAAACTGATGGTGTCATAACTTCTTAATGTGTTTTCTCACTCTTTATATGGCTTTTCACTTCTGTTCTGCCGACCTTTATCTCATTGACTAATGTGATGTGTCCACCTAGCACCGGTACTAATTTCGAGATACTAAATACTATAATATAAAACTCTCACAGCAAGGGTGGAGTTGTTGACTTTGGGGCTGTTAAACAAAATAGCAAAATATTTAAACCAATGGGAGCTGAAGATCAGGAATCCATTTATTCATTTCCTAGATCACTATCTGCATAAAGCTGCCAACCGAGCAAAGTTAGTAAATAGTAATTCACATCTATTATAAAATCAATTACCTCCAAATGAATCATGTCTAGTTATCTTTTGACAGAGGAATTTCTTCGCAAAATACATTTAATGTTATCGTATGCACCTGTTTATAACTAAATGAGATTGTGAATACATATTACCATTAGGTAAGTGTAAGGCTGGTGTAAGGCTAAGTGTATAGTAGTGGATAACAGAAATAAATGCATCTACTTAGGTTAGGTTTTCAAAAATAATTTAAACATTTTTCGGCTAACCCTATTCCTACCCCTGCCAAATCACACCCATGCCTATATAATTTTCCATTTCTATAGCCTTGTTGACCATTTTCCATGTTTGACATGTTATATTTAAAATGCAAAAATAATGCCACGTTAAATAATAATGATGCGAGGGATGGATGGTAGAATCTGTTACAAAATTATATGTGCCAAAAGTTAAAGACAGGCTGTCACGTAAACAGGCCTTGAACAGAGATAATACATAATATTTCATTCCCTAAGTGTTGTAGTGTAGTCTACTCTACACGCATTTCATAAGCACTATTTGAGTGAACTTTTTATAATATGCGCTTTCCTCGTAAGAGTTAACTTTAAACAGTAGTTAATAAATTATAACCAAGTTTTTATAAATTGGTGGAAGTTAATATAAAATGTATTAGTCTGCCCGTCGAAGGTACCTACTTAAATAGGAAACAGTAATAACGTTATTACAGATATATTATTGATAATTATGAGCATTCGCTTTACTTAACCCTTCAACTATTTCATGCAACTACTTAAGTCCTTAAGCCACGAATATATTCAGGCTGCTTATGTAAAAACATATCTTACGAATTCACGATTGTACAACTACTTATATATAACTTGAAATTAGCACAATAGGTAAGTAGAACGCTAATAGTTATTACAGTATCATGTTGCAAAACGTATTGGAAAGTGCATCTATTATTAAGTACACTTATCACTTATTCTTTCCGTAGGTATTTATGCCTATTAAGGTAATGGGTAAGGAAGTAGGTATTAACCACTAATAATTATCGAATTGTGTTTCATAAGGCCAATCAAATATTAATAGTCTCATGCTCAACATTGAAAAAACCAAGAAAAACTCCAGATGACAGTTACTTCAGCATTTAAGCCAGCTGCACATGCACATTATTTCTGCATACACTTACCTTCCAAGTTTCAAGGGCATTGAAGTGTAAAACGCTATTAATTTATAAATGTCTCTTCTGAAAATTGTTAAAATATCTAGTACAAACTACACTATAACATTATATATGGCCCAATTCAACGAATTTTGAAAGTACAGGCTTCTAGGGTACTGTCTAATACTCCTGTGAAGCTGAAGTTGCATTGCTAAATCCGACTTCTACTTTTGATTCACTAGAAATCAACAGAACTAGTTAGAGTTGTCTTGAATGTTACGATGACAGTTTTGACTGTATCAGGCCTTGAAAATAGGTTATTTTCAGGCATTTATAGAGTAAATTTGTTTTATATGATCACAAGTTTTTATACTCTTCACAATCTGTAATCATAGAGAATATAAAGTTTGTAAATTGTATTGTGGACAAATAAGACCTAAAAAATGTATAAAATGTATTTTAGTGAAGGTAGGTGTTGTCACAAAGAGTTGATAGCCAGACCAAGATAATATTATTAGTATGATTGCCTAACTCAACTAATCTTTTAGCATTTGTTAAGTGTTACAGACTTACAGACATAATGATGTAATGTCATAATATAGCATAAGTTCAGGTACTATTACAGTGCCAGCGATGTAATTACCAGATTGCAATTTTCTCAATCTACAAACATAGTTGGCATCTGGATTAAATAATATAAAATACGTCTGTTGAATAAACTAAGATACGAATACTAGAGCATAATATAAAAATGTTATTTACAGACATGATATTATTATAAGAACTAGAGTCCAGCGGAAAGAAATGATTAAAGAGTATTTTTCATTTGAAACTAGGAGTTTAAGTTGTTAGGTAGTGATGGAAAGTGTTGGTCGGTGCGTATGAGGTTGGGAGTCTCACTCCAGATGTGATCTGTGGAGTGGTTTGAAAAAAGTAGTTTGTGTTGGTAAGTCTAAGGAAGGTACGGGGAATCTGAGTCGCTGACTCCCGTCCGTCCCGTTTGGTGTTTGTAGAAGGGCATAGTTTTTGGTTTGACAGTGTGTGGCTAAGCAGACGAGGAAAAGGGCATAAAAGAGATAGGATTCGAGAAGATAACAAAACAAAAACTAACGAAGTAAATGGGCTAAGCTGTGGAGTTGTGTGTGTAGAAGAAGTGTACAGTGGTCCGTGAGTGAATTGAGTGAGATCACATTAAAGGGAAGAGGGAGTTTCTGCGCCATAGCCCAACGAAGACTCCACCTTGACGTGGAGTGCGGACTCGACTGTAACTCCTCACTGCACTCCAGTCCCAAGTACCAACTACCAACTCCCGACCAACACAATTTAACCAAAGCAAAAGCTCTTACGCTAATTCTCTCTCCTATTCTTCTCCGCTTATCCATTTGGCACCTTGAGCAACAGCTAGAGCTAGCATTAGCAATCCAGCAGACTCAACTCAACCGACTGGTTCTCTCTCCGTCTCGTCTCGACTCTCGAATACACTCACATTTCCCTATAAACAACCCATACACGTAGTTACGTGACTCTCTACCCACTTTCTTACAAAATCCATTCATTCCAGCGACAAAATCTCAACCTGACACATCGGAATTCTAAGAAAATCACTCACCTGAACTAAACTAGTTGTGAATTCCATTACGACTTCATAAGTTCAATTGAAAATAGATAACTCCCACATACCCACCATAGAGTTAATGAAAAAAAGCAATCGAATCCTAATCCACACAGACGTAGTTACATTTCCATTCGGTTCCAATTAGTGAGCCTGGAAAGTGACGTGACTTTTTACTTGTCGTCTCATCTCATCAGCCAATCTCATCGTACAGACAGAACAGTATGGCAGTAGATAGCATAAGTACTAGTCCGGCAATAGCTGAACCGGACGTTAAGACTTTAAAATCCGAATCTTCCGAAGTGACAACCACTGCCATCAACGTCAACAGCCCTTCCACTCCTGTTCACTCTATTGACGCTATTTTAGGACTTAAAGCCGCTGAAGGAAAACAGCATCACCACCATCACCACAGAAGTGACAGACACTCCAATAATTTCACTCATCACCACAATAATCATCGTCATCTCACCAATAATAATAACAATCACCACTGTGCTAATAATAATAATAGTATTAGGAGTGACCCATTACACGAACTCTCCGTCGTCAGCAGTACAGGCTCAGCCATGAATCTCAACAATTTTGACTTCACCGGCAGTAGTGATGGCGAAGAGCCCAGGAGTCTCAAGAGGAAAATTAAGGACATCAACTCCTCGGATTTATCCACAGGTAAATAAATTCTTTCTCTACTAACATTATAACTATTTTCCTTACGAAACCCTAAAAACTTAATTACATGCACCAACAAGCATTACATCATCTGTAACTAACTATGTTAAGCGATAATAAATCTCAGAATGGATAACATTACATACAGAATGTACCAATCCTCACACAATTTTGTCCCAGTGCTGGTATATGATATTTCGAATAACAATTTGTGTGCTAGTAATTCTTCTATATTAAGTTGTAAAGTGTCACTGCAAAAAGTTGAGCTAAAAATACTCGTTATACTTTTTACTTAGGACATTTGCAAAATTTGCATATAGATGAGACACAAAGTAGGTTTAGGCTTGATTCCTAGACCAAGTGCGCCTTAAGCGAGAAGAAGAGTAATAAGAGACGAAGTCTTGCAGTTAATTGACAGTTGTGAAGAAAGAAAAGAAAGATTATCATATTAGCTAATTAGAGATGTTGGAAGGAGTCGGAAGTGAGTAAAGAGGGCAGGGGGCATGGAGATTCGGTGATTGGCAAGTTGGTAGCTGCAGGTGTATAATGAGGTCTTAATTAAAGGTGCATTAATTAAGTCTAAGTGAGCGTGTGGCGGCGGTCGGGATGGATGATGGCATCGATAAGAATAAGACAGAACTAAAATCCATCTGGGTTACACTTCTTTAAGGATGCATCAGTTCTATTGTGTTTTTAAGGCTCTCAATAGTAATATTTAGAGAGATGCAGCCGTAGGAAATGCTCATAGCTGTAATTGAAGTAAGAAACCAAGTTAAACCTGTAGATGTGTGGGGAATGGAAGATGTGAAGTCAAGGTAGAATCCATGATGAGATATGAAATCATTATTGGCATCATAATATTTTTACCTTCGGCTGTCAATTATGTCTGGCTGGACAATAGCGCAGTCATCGTGAAGTGAACCCCAGTTCCGTAGCTACAGAAAGAAAGCTAAGTAAGTAAGGTAGTTGCGTCTTGGGACTTATGCTTCTTCTGTTGAGTAATTGTATGCAGTAGGGTATCTCTACTTCTCATTTTCTACTTTAACACTCTCTGACAATGAGCTGAAGTCTGTAGCCACTGGCTGGCCCTTCAACTCAACTTAATTAACAAGTTCATCTAGCCATTATGTTTTTATCTTTCTTTGATGCTCCTTTTACAATACAATGAATACAAAATAATATCTTTATATTTAGCCACTAATGCTAAGTCTCTATTTGGCCAATTATTTTCTTATACAATAAGTAAGCTACTTTATAAAGATAAGTAAAGCTATAATAGGAAGTTTATATACAACTAAATATCAGTATAACCTTTTTGAGGAAGGTATTATTTATAGTATACTGTAGTACTACCGCCTATACTGTATGTACGAGAGACAAAAACAAGACATGGCAAAGTTGGTACGAGGCAATTAGAAGAACTCTATTGAATTCAATTTGGAGTAAACAATTGAGTGAAGACTCAATTGACAATCATTCAGATTCAACTCTCTTTGATTTGACGGTGTAAACACCAAAGGCGTCTGTTTTCTCGCCTCCTCCCGATTGTTATTCTCAACTTCTCTTCATCTCACTATTATACAGTCACTAAATGAATCTCCAATGTATTTGTGCCTATATACTTTACAGGTATTTACCTTTTGTCTCTTGATATTTTTGTTTTATTTGCTTTCTTTCCCTTCGTGAAATGCGTGACATTCTATCTTTCAGAGTCTCTGTGTTTACAATTAGTAGGAGCGACCAAAATGTTGTATGCATTTGTACTTATTGCATTACTGCATAGATTTGTCAGGTGGATAAGTGCATCTGAGAAGTAGAGTGATATTATAATGGGATAGAATGTAGAAGAGGTTATATGGTGGATAGCAGTAATGAATAAATGGTGAGTTGACAGTAGTGGTCTGGCAAGGTATGAATATGATGCAAGGGAGTGTTAGTGTTTTTAGAGGAAGGCGTTATAAGGACGTTGTCTCGTTCTCGTCTTGTCTCTCTAATCGCCAGTAAGTATATTAGTGTGGATGGTAATGCAATGTAATGGAATGGAAGAGGCAGAGATGTTATCAGTAGGATAGACTCACTCTGAGAAAGCATTTCTTTTGATTTGGTTCATAACACGGTTGATTAGCTACCTTCTGCTCCGATGATTTTGAGTCTGAACAGTCTCAAGTCCTAATCGATTGCAACAATAAGCAAGTAATAAGGGGCACTCCACTTTTCCATTATACTTGACTGCACTTATTATTACTATTACTTATTGCCATTGTGTGTAGTTGGGATTAAGAAAAAGGTTTTTATGGGGCTACTTCTCCTATGCATAGTATAATATTTACTATTTAGTAGTGGCTACTGTTCTACAGGGCTCATGGCTCATTCTGTCGGAAATCTAGACATTTAGACACTGTGATTAGTGTCAGTTCATTTACAGTTGTTAGGTTCTCTTGGTTTGTACTTGTCGGATGTGCGTAAGTGTAAGACAAGGCAAGAATGTAAGCAAACTCCCCATAGATATTTAGTGTTTACTTATCCTAGGTTCACTAATAGTGTTAGTAGTTACAGGTAGTACTTTGGAGTAATACCGGGGAATTTGCACTTTGGTTCATCACCTCCTCATTTAATCCACATCAAGGATACACTTTTTGGTGTATAAGAGCACTATAGCTAGTATAGACTAAGGATTGTCCCAGTTTTGTTAATCAGTTATAATGGTTAATATAATTTGGGCGCATGCAGAACTAAATAGGTCTCTCACTCTGAAAACAACTAGGAATGGTCTCCCAACTAGCAAATTATGTAGTAAATCATTTAACGTAACGTGTTGCGCTCCCACTCAATCTCCGTCTCTTTCTTTAGATTAGGCAGTTGGAATTGGAGTACATTACAAACATTAAGAATAGAAGTCGTGTCCTGGTGGAGTGGAATAGGATTGCGAGATAAGTGCTTTCTGTAGCTATAGATTAAGACACAATTTTAATTTAATTCTAAATTTCTTTTTAAGCTGTAATAATGTTCTAAATCAAATTTGTGTAAGGTAAGGTAGAGCAGTTACATAGCACGTTGGGCGAAGTAAAGTACGATAATAAATAGACTAGATTGCATGTTTAACATTTGAGATATTATAATCGGGATATTCAGTGACAGGCAAGGATGCAATTGTTTAATAGTCCGTAAGACGAAATCCACACATGAACCAGTCATGAAAATGTCCAATTGCACGTGTCATGATTAGCAGAATGGATTACATTAGCCATTGCATGTGAAGCAGGTATGGAAACTACATAAGTCTTGTATAAACACAGTCAGTGTATTATTACCTTTGTCTACCTCCTGACTGAGCCGCAGTCCCCCAAACTCAAACATGATACAAAACAAAACCAAGTTCACTTTATTATATTACACTTTTTGACTGTGGCTAAAAGAGCATGTATTGCTTAGCGTTGTGTGATCACAATGATTACTCTAGATTACAGTCCATTTGTATTTGCATTAAGAATCAATTCCCAAAACACAAAAGGCGACAGAACTCAATGAGCAATAAATGGACGACTAATGTATGCATTATAGAGTAGCTATATTTCATATTATTACAAATCATATGCCACTACTAGTCACTACATGGGTGGAATATTGCTTCTGGTACATATCGCTGTTTACCTATCAGTCCTTTCAGAAAGCCTTCTTTGCAATCTACCCAATATAGAGCACTTTTGTTTCTTTATTCAAACTCCGGGATGTTCCCTACTGTCCCCTATCATATCAGTCTCACTTATTTATTAACTCAGTTACTCATGTAGAGAAAATACACTAGGGATTTATTTACCACTTTTGTAAACAAAGTACCTTTCCACTCAATCAAACAATATGTTTTGTTACGCTTACGAAGTATTTCTGGCTTGGTACTACTAAATATTAATTCATGTACAGCGAATGAAAACTAACTCGAAAGAGATACAGCGTAAATGGAAGCGATAGTAATAGAGATATAATTATTAATAAAAACACTTAAGTAGTGAATCAATGAAAGTACTTTGCAAATCATGATGGAGCAAAAGTGATGCATCTAGGTTCTTGGAATTCATCGTTGAAAGAATTAAGAAAGGTAGAAAATTGATGGAGATAAATGAGGTTTTAATTTTCTTGGAAAATTGGAGCAGCAGTTGGACACAATGCACTTTGCTCTCGATATTATGCATTTCTATGTTCTTTTTTCCTGCAAATATATAGAAATAATGACTTGATAGGGTGGATATCGACAGGAGCTCGTATCAAATGGAATATAAATATTAGCGTAAATAACACATGAGAATTAAGAAAAACATTTATTATTTAATTGCATTTAATTGCATTAGTATCATGCGGCAAATGTTGCTTTGCAACTGTGTCTAATCATCAGAAAAAAGCTGAACGCAGGGCCAGGCTAGGGCTTAATTGGAATAGGTAATAGGGTATTTATTATTGGCCACACAGGCGTTGGATAGTGAACTTTCCTGATTTGTTGGTTGACGTGCCCAGAGCAATTAATTTTTAACATCTGTGTTGTACCCCTCATTAAAAAAAGTTGTCTAGAACTCTATAATTGATACATATGTGGTGTCTGTCTGTGCAGCATAAAATATAAATCGTATCTATTGCGCTGTATCTACAGGCTACTGCGATAACGAGATGAGACAGGTAATGAGTCTTGGAGAGCTTCTGTTAGAATCCACTGTTCAAGTCTTACGTTCTTACATTGCATGTCATTCTTCAATTTATTTTGCGTAAGGAAGACGGAGAGATAAGATGTTCAGATAGATACGTGCCATCATGATAACTAGCGAGTTGGTTCGCAGTAGTTACTTGCTGTGGACATAAAATAAGTGCCAGGCTCGCCCTCAAGGATCTATAAATTCAATGGAAGTGTAACTAGTTCAGTCAAATTATTTTACATCCCATCACATCACCTTATTGTCCATACAAATACAACTCAGCATCGAGCCAACAACAAAAGGAAAACTCATAATTGCTTTAGCACAGAGTTAGGATACATAATACATAGTCATTAGTTATTATTACGAATGTGCATGCGTTTATAGAGTGTCGTTATGGACAGTGGCAAGTCTGAAGCGAATTTGTTTTCAATAAAACTTGCCAAATTAGTCAATACCCTTCAATTATGATTGAGGATGAGATAACTGTGATTATTTTCTTTTCGGTCAACCTTTTCCTATATACTTATACTGCTATACTATATACTTACTTGTAACTTAAAATTTAGCCAGAAAACGCATGTATACACATAGCTACTTAGTTATTGAAGCATAATCAGCCGACAATGAGCCAAATCAAGCTAAATGCACTCAAATTAATGCACACTCATGTTAGTATCTTCATGTGTATGAGAAATAAAGTTCAGAAGTGCAAACCTGCAATTATCTCTTGAAAGTTAGGACTTGGGCGTGTTGTCGTTTATGAATTTCGAATTAGTTATCATTTCACGGAGGAAATCCTTTCGAACTGATACTATATTCTGTATAAAGTTGTGCATTATGCATTGGATTGGGAACAAAGGAAATGTGAAATGAAGACAGACAGACATAAGCAACCAATCGATAGAAGAATAAAGAGAATTGATAATAATCTCTTTGTAGGGAACTATCTTATTTAGTTAATTCCTTCTGTGCGGTTTAATGAGCCTTTGGTGAGACATGAACAAGACAAGACAGGGCAATCATCGTCAACTACTTCTGCAAAGGAAACCGACACTTCGATTAAAGCCCTTTTAATTTTAATTCAGGGCTGGGGCATTCTTTGAAAAGTGTCAATGTCTACACATACATACATATGCATACATAAATACACATCCCCCGGCCTTGTTCATTCTAACTTTTCGAACAAATTGTATTTTATTTACAATTTGTGAACATGCCATCATAATGCTATAGTATACACAGCGTAGTGCTTTCTGAGTGATGGGAGGCTGCTACAATAAGCCATGCTTATAGCCAGCATTTACTCCTAACCCTTTCTACTTGATCCCGATCTCTTTTAATAGCTTTATTAAATGGTGCACATGTTAAAATTCAATTGCAGATCATTCAGCAGATGAATCTGGAGATTACGGCGTGAGCACTAAGATCCGAGCATCCGCTTCAGACACTTCATCAGATTTCGGTGGAAATGATGGATTACTTAATGGGAGTCACAGTCATGAGGACGGAGGAAGCACTTCACCCTGCCCCACCGACCTCAACGAACCCAAAAAGAAACACCGAAGGAATAGAACCACATTCACGACATATCAGCTCCATGAACTTGAGAGGGCCTTCGAAAAATGTAAATTCATTTGACATTCATTCTCCACCTTCTCTCTTTCCTCCGTCTATTAATTAGTATTGCTACTCATTATTATCCAGGTAACACATAATTTAGTTCTATGTAATTATGATCAAGTTTTGTTTTGGATCTATAGCTCATTACCCCGATGTTTACAGTCGAGAGGAATTAGCCATGAAAGTCAATCTACCTGAAGTGCGCGTGCAGGTAATCAAACGCTCCTTTTTACAGTAGCTTTTAATTTTAGTATTTTGTCAAGATATAGAAGAAGAAATATCATTGCATGCCGCCCTTAGTAAAATCAATTTCCGATCCTATATTTCCATAATATATTTAGATTTAGATTACAGTGGTTATTGTTTCTATCAAGATGCCTCCATTACAAGGTGAAGACATAGAGGGATATTCCCCGAGTTTGCACCCAATTTGAATTCGAGGCATCTTGGTTTCTATTATACTTATTCTATCGTCTGGTTGGTTATTGTTTTCATTGCATTGCGGATTGTTACAAGTGATATTATTAGAATAAGTAAAATCGCATTGACTTAAAATGTAGCTACCTACCTGAAATAGGAAGGGGAGATAAATGCATCTATTTATTTAAATTGCCCAAAAATTGAGGATGATAATATGTAAAAAGACAAGTTTTGTGGGATATCTATTTGTTCATAAGTTTGTGTATGGTACGTATTTAATAGGGTACTTGAATGATTCAGAGGAGACTCCCCAACTTCACCCTAATTGTATTTTAAGTAGTATCCCATTTTGCATATTATGATGATTGGGGATAAGGAATGTAGTTGTAGAGAAACTGGGACTGGTTCAATGAGCGTTAAATGAACGTTTGACGAATTTCCCGGAGAAAACAATAAAGCCTGTGAAGTCAAAGGGAGTTAATTCATTTGCGTGTTGGATCTTTAGGTTATTAGGGAGTATGAGTGAAGGAGTTAGTGATTTGAGTTGACCGAGAGCGGTCTGCTGGTCTGCGGTGGGTGGGTTGTTCTTCTTGTTCTCCAGTCGACTCTGATTCTGTTATTACATACATTAACTGGTATTTACGTGCTGGGCCTCGTCCGAGATTCATATAGCTAATATCCTTTACTCTGTATGTATATATTTACCTAATATTTAATAAGTGCAGGTAGCCACTATTTATGCCCATGTAGTGGAAAGTCAACGCAGAGCCTAATAGTTCCTCTTATGAATATTTGTTTCGGCCTATTATTTTCCCATAAAAGGCGGGGACGAAACATAATGATAATTTTCTGGCTTTTCCTCTTCTCTTCAACTCTCTTATTTCTCTCCATGTGTATTTGATTAGGGCTGGAGTGATTTAACTGTGGGTCTAATTTAAATCTGACTTGAGCTAAGGATCGTATGATTTGTAGCTATAATCATATAAAATGAAACTTTTCCTAGTCATGTTCCATTTATTAGAAATCAAAAGCAAATGACGGGTAGCAAAACAGAATCTACATTTAAACACACACACAAGTTCCTGCGACTTGAGACTGCTATTAAGTATCATAATATAACTATTAACTACTGTACACAACGGTTGTCGTACCTATCTTATACTGTTTTAGTTTCCACGAGTGTTTAGTATGCAAGTAGTGGAACGGAGGCAGAAGCACCGGGCGCCTCTCCCAATTTAATGAAACCCTCGAAACTAGAAAAAGACGGGCACGGATACATTTGTACTTTTAATGCGTATTTTACTAGCTCTATGTTTTTATAAGCACATATAGCCACGGATACTACTAATGCATGTATCATTGGGATTTTTACTCTAGTATTACTCCCGTGGTTGTAGGATACGGTAGCTGTAGTTAATATAAACACTGTACGGTAGGTAGTCATGTTTCAGCAAGTTGAGTGGGGGTAATTATTCGTAAATTGCACACCGGCTTCAAATGAGATTTGGCGTGTGATAAAGTCGGAGCAATGGCAATATGATTCAACTTATTAATCAAAATGTATGCTTCTCCTTGTAGTTTATTATTCAGAGCTCTATAAGCCCACACGGACAATACATATAATCCTATCATACCTTTAAATACATTCTATTGTGTTGTATTGCCATGAGTTAGCCACTATAATAATATCCGACAGACAGACTCTCCATCTCACTCCATAACAAGCTTAACACAAAGTATAAAGATATCCTTTTCTTAGCTCATGTGTTCTACAGTAATAACTGGAGCACGTAGTTATGAGATTGATGCATAGGTAGTAGGAAACATATATACGGACTTGAATGCTAATAGTATCAGCGTGGAATAAGAATCTAGTCTAAGAGCATATTTCCAGCAGAACGATATTTTATCACCACACGCAATGCTTTTCCACTGGAATAGATTGACTGAACTCAAATAAAATACGTAAACTGACTTGACCGGTCCGGTTGGACAGAATTCCAGAGAGCATACATACCACTATATACTCATGGTACTATTGTACTTAGTAGTACGGGAATGGAATAGATGGGAATTGGATCCTAGTCAGTGCAAGAATTAAAGAGGCTTAAAGTTCACAAAGAAGGACGGGCGGATCTATATACTGTAATCTTATTTGAGTTCAGATATACATATTATTCATCATAGGCTAATATTTATATGAGTTTGATTTGACTCTTAAGATTGTTCTAGTGAAGGCAGAAGTTGGAACAGTAAGTCATAAAGGGTAAGCGATAAGCCCTATGTAATAACTTGAGATGATGTAATGCACTGTAGAAGTGTACAGAAATGAATGTGAAGTGGGAACCACACAAATAGACTGAACTTGACTTTCCTGTCTTGAGCACGTTAAGCTAAATTTGTCTAATTCCCAGATATTTTTCTGTAATTTGAATAGGAAGCGAAAGGGAAAAATTACAGCTTTCTAAATCAATCGTGTCTATAAAAACTTGTGTCGGATGAAGAATGGACACATGCAACAAATGTGGATTTGACTCGCTTTGACTTAGCTTTCCGTTTGAGTATTAAGTGGCTTTAGGTTTGTGTTTGAAGTTTTTCTTTCTCTCCAGCCCACACTCCGTCTTTTGTTTAGGGAGAGTTCTGAATAAAAAGGCTGGAATGATGTTTATTTGACTAATCGGTTCTCTCATCTCATTTCCAATCTAGACAGTCAGTCACAGTCATTTTCTTCATTTTTCCCATCACAAACATTTCCCTACTCTTTATTTATACCTATCCATAAATATCGCCCTACTCTGTCATAAACGACGAAGTTACTCAGCAGGTTACACTTTCTGTCATGGGCTTATATGTAAATATCACGGAACCACTTCTCCTTCCAGAACCTTCGGCAATTCCCCCATTACATAAATTCCTAAAACGTTTTTAGTGTACTAAATAACTCGGGTGTTTCATTATAACTTTATGACTGCAGATCACTTTCCTACTGAAATCATTTCGTGGAACAAACGGAACTAGATCCAAATTCGGGTTGAAAGAAAGATTTATACATAGAAATGTAAAAAACAAGAGAAAGGCCGTACTTTTATATTGTAAGTCAAGTTACTAGGATTAACTGCAGCATAATATTAGAAAGAAATCTTGGAATTTATACGAGAATGCCACATCATGCAGAGACAGACACACTGAGTATAATATAAAGACGTATCATTTAGCGTAGCAAGTTATGCATTAATTTTTATCTTTATAACCATTTTAGTGTTTCTTACACTAGCACGTAAATCGAATTAAATGTACCTACACATTAATTAAATCCAGTGCATGCCAACATACTGCCTGCCACATGTGGCTGGGATATTTTCTAATTGCAGTGTGCAGATTTTATTGTTGCAACTTTTTTGAAATCCATTCTTTATGTTTGATTAAGAAAATAAGGTTATGGTCTAGTCCGTGGCAAACTGCCAAATTAAAAACTAATTTTCTAGGCATATCTATGGAAGGAAAAGTGAGCATTTGACAGAACAAACTAACAGACGATATAAGGAAAACCCAAATTGTACTGCTAGTAGGTAAATACATAGGTGTGTCGGAATTAGGTACATGTTTTTGTACATTTATATAACCTAGTAGCACCGTGAGCTAACCGGGGTGAATTGAATTTTGTATTTGCCTAGAGGAAATGTGCATAAGTGTATATTAACGCATATTCGGAGTGTAAATGGTAAGTAAAGCCAACAAACTCACATTAAACAGCAACAAACAGTCAGTGGAGTCGACTGTTGCTATCAGGGAGTGCCTATATTATAAATTGCTGGGGATATATACTTTGTTATACCTTAATTGTGTTTAGTTGTATAGGTTCAGTTATTAGTACTACGTATTAGTGGAGCAAGTTGAAGATTTGCGTGCAGACTCGGATATCACGATTAATTTAATTATCGGTTCGCTTAATTTGCCTTCCTTGCTTTGCTTTTTCGTTGCATTCGACTTCTGCGTTTGCTTTACATTTACACGTCGAGAGTCGACCACTGCTGTAGGAACATAACATAGCGATTTACACTCTGCTAAACTATAATGGTATAGAGTCAACTCGTATTATAACACACACTAAAGAAATGAGAATTACGGCTCCCTGTCCTGTTCATGGACGGACAGAGTGAATTTAGTTGGTATGCAGAATAGTAAATGTAGAGTAGCACTAGGTCCTGGTGTTGTGGTGTAATGTAGGTAATGTAATAATGCATATCGGGCGATAAGGAATCTAATGCTAAAGTAAAGTAAGCTGCTCGCTAATGGAACTTTATTTATATGCATGTAACTACACTGAATATTAGCTTTTTACAAGAGCAGACTGACGAGGAGCATTCCATTAGTATGGCATTTCACTCGCGTGTCACAATCGTATTCCTTGAGAAATTCAACTAACCATTACATTACGAACGATTACTTTCAAACAACCTGCCTGCTCTTTATTACTCCTTCGTTTACGCTCACATCATATTAGCGAACCTTTTCCTTATGGCTCCAGTGAGATTTTGATTAGTAATAATATTAACGTTCCTTTGAGTGCCTGTTTGTATGTATAATACTTTTATTGCTCTGCTCGGATTAGTACCATTACTCTCCATATCTCTATGTCCTCCATCGCCTTCCTCACTTCATTTCATCTCAAATTGAAAATTCAATTCTCCGTCAGTAAATATGTAAATACTTATAATTATTATACTAATCCAGATTTGAATTTAATGCTCTGCATTTCTTTAATGTCCTTTTTGCTATTGCTACTATTTCGCCTGTGATTCGTGAATCCGGTGGCAAACCGCACATTGATATGGGTTTTATGCGACTATAATGAATCACGCAAAAACAAATGCGCTTTTAATATCACTACCTTACACACGCTTTATTTACTACTAATTTCGCTTTATGCAATCAACTCGAACTTAAATTTAATGTGTGTAAAAGTACAAAGCAGTCGCTACTAATGACACTGGGCAAAAGAAACTACCTAATATTTAGGCTGGCTTTAAATTACACACTCACATGCCTAGTCTCTCTTCAGACCTACTTACAATACCTAAGTGTCTATATTAACTTTCCCATAAGTATAACCCACCGGTATATCTACCTACAAGTAGCAAATATGTAAACAAAGCACTCCACCCATTCCAGTCAGTCCACTTCGCTACTCAAAGTCAAAATTATCAAAAAGATTGATTTATCATGAATTTTAATGTATTTATGTTAAGTATTCACCACAGACAAGGTAATGAGACTAACATTAAATATCAACATTTAATTAGATGTAAACCAAACGGGAAGGTTCACTCATATGTAAATTAATCACATTAGCTCCGAATAATGCTATTATAACCTTATGAACTAATGCATGCAGACATATCACCGAAGAAAATTCCCTGTACATATTTACCTATTGTGTTTTCTGTATAATAGATCATTTGCTTAGTCACCAGAATAGAAACAAAGAGAGCGTCTGGTTTGCTGATGGAAAAACTAAGTGTTTTGAATCCAGTTGACTTGCCCTCCCATGCCTCTGTCAATTGACTTCTGCTTCTTATCTCATCTGCTTATATGATTAGCTCTATTTAAAAGCTTGTGAAATTATGATGACTGATAGGCTAATGCTGGCTGACTTGGACATTTATTACATATTAAATTCACTATGCTTTCTGTGCCAACTTAAGTCATTCCTACTTACAAATACATCCACAGACCTCTCTAATTTTACATTACGGCCATCTACAAGGATCGAATGCTTGATAAGTGTGCTTTCGTGCTTCGGAAAAGTCTCTCCATCAAATCAGCTCCCCGGGTGCCTACTAAATTTTAAATCATTCTAGGACTTTTAAACAGTATCATTTCAACTTTTCCCCATACTTCAACTTCAACAATAATTGAAAAAATGAATTAGCTAAACTATTGTAAATTAACAGTTGGACAAAATTGACAGTGGCACTGGCAATGACATTTCCACTAATCAATATCTTTAGGATTAATCCAAAATCTGTAAAACCTGTTAATGTACTACCGTGGATTGTATTATTTCTATATGATTTTAAGAACAAAATGGCAGTAGGGTATTCAAACCAAAGGCAGTGGCATACTTATCGAAATACGTACCAAAAAGAGTTTACAAGCAATTGACTAACATCTTTGTTTTTAAAAATGCTAATATAATTAGCACTACTTTATGCGGGAAACAATTTCCTTGCACCTTGTACCATTTTAAAGTTAAAAATCAAATTATAGAGGATAATTAAATGAAGATGGTTTAAGGGTATTTTTAATGACAATCCATTGTAATGCTTAAAATGGCGGCTGTTAAAGCGTTTAGGTTTAAACTGAAGATACGGTAATGGCTTGTTGTCAGTTGGTACTTAGAAATGAAGATGATAAACTGATGTGGGTAGAAATGGCGCTTTCTGCGTTGAAGGTGGAAGTTGAGTTAAATAGATGATGGAGATAAAGTCGAGGGAAAGATAATATGTTGATATGCATGTTTTAAGTATATATAGTAGTGGTATGAGTTTAGGAAGGATTGGTGTGTGGATAAAGGTTAGTTTGGTTTTGTGTGGTTGGTTACACATTGCGAATGTATAGTTGTCTGTGCATGCTATGTATCCCCCTCTTAGAGCAGTAGATAGAGGGATGAAAGGGCATTGGGAGACATTTGGCGAGATTCCCACAGTTATTGCAAGTAAATGGGATGATGATAGTTTGGTCTATTACTGTAAGGTTTAGCGTACGGTCGGAGTGTCTCAAGTAACCAATGTCTATTGATATGTGTAATGTAATGTGTATGTAGGGACATTATATGTAGTGGTATGATAAGTGCGAATGGCTAGACACTTGAACTAGTGAAGATACAAAGGAAAGATAGGATAAGAAAAGAAAGTGGCTCTGATCCGGATCATCAGTAGATTCCCACGAAAAATTACACTTTTCCCGCAAGCACCTCTCCTCCAGAAATTCAGATGGGATTTTCGATTTAAGGGCTTTATCTCCCGTGCAATGCGTTCACACAAGTTTTTCCACATTTGGCAAACCATACTACTAGAGTAGGTATCCTGAGTAGTCATGTTGGGTTATTTCAAGAAAAAATCCACTCAAGTCTAAATGATCATTACACACTATTACTATTACTTACCTCTCGAGTGAAGCCAAACGGAGCATTACATTACATTACACATTATATTACCACATCAGATCACATAACATTAGATTGTATATTACATTACCACACATTACACTATGCTACATCTCACTTCATCCCTATTACTTCACTTCCCGTCTAAACTAGTCACACTTTCACAAGGGCTCAATTGATATCATTACATTATACGATTATCGGAAAAAACATTTGCAGACAGGCATGATAATTCGCTATTCAGAGAAGTGCCTATAGATTCTCGACATTTTTATCTAGTTTTCCCTTATAGCACAAACAATTTGCATCACGTTTAGCGTTCTCACACTTTTACACTTTTATCTTTCCTCAGCATCATTGCTCTGTGCAAAATTGACATGAGAAACTGTTGTCTGGGTCCATGTGATGTTATTTGTAGAAATTCAAGTGTCAAAAATCCTATTTCGTTACCTTTGTTGTCAGAATTTATTGCAATTTTCACTCCAATTGTGTTAGGCTGTCGTTTCTGTATTTATATGGGGAAATGCCTCCATTTGATTTATAAACAGACAGGGAAGTATCAAATAGACATTTATTAAGTTACGTGAAATACAATTTCTCCCTTTTCTCTACTTATATTGAGTTGTCCTCCAAAAATATCCTTGCTTGCTATAGCTATGTAATAGTTTTTACAATAGCATTGTCCTAAAAAGTTATATTTTCAAGAATCATTTACATGAATACTTGGGTGTATGTACTTTCACTAGAGTATTGTATAGTAAACTCGTTTGTATAATGGAGAAGAGAGGAAATGTAATAAAGCAGACGACTCGACTCAATTTACAAGGCAATAATGAGAGTGTAGACTTTTTTTGAAAAACAAGAGTGTCATAGGTAATCTTTTCAATTTGTGCACACTGATTAGATTTAGAAGAGAATTGAGATGAAAGGAGACCTGAGTTCTGCGAGTGTTATTTAGTTTGTCTTTATTTTGTATCTGTACACCCAAGCAATGTAAATCCAAGTCAACGTCAGAGCAGAGGCACGGCAGTTTCGAGCAAAGGGGGAGATTATAACTAAGTAATAAATAACTGGCTCGGCTTCGTATTAAAAGGTTTATGGATTTTCAAGTCATTTAATCGTAAACGACTAAATCAACTCAGAGTACACTTTCATGTTCGACATTTGATTAGGTCGAAGCGAGCGATGGATTAGTATGACGAATTGTATCTCAATCTCTTCAAATGATGACGATGACCTAAGGCTTACAGTAAAAAAACGTTATAGGGTTCACAGATGACAACGCTAATGCTGACGAGCAAAGAAAAGTTGTGTAATCTAATTGAGTGTAATAATACATGAGATAATAACCAAGTGGGACATGTTACAGTTACTTTTAGTGGAGATTGACAAAAAATAAAGCAAACAGGTGCGCGTCTTTTTTCATTTTCTCGTGTGTTTCGTAATTACAACATTATAAAGTCTATCAGGTATTCACTTTGCTGTTTCCAAACGTATTTTATGGGGCCATGGAATATAATTGGCACTTTAACCATCTATATTTCTATGCAATCCGATAATCCCTGTATTTATAAGGTAGGCACTAAAATCTTCACTTTTGTAATTCACTCAACATATTGCCTCCGAATTTGCTAGATTAATCAATTGACCCTCTCTGCGTTGCATTGTATGAAAACACTGTTGATTGGTTAGCTGATTCATAATTATTAATTTCCTGAATCACTGTAATTAAATTTTTGCGAAAATAATTAGTGAAGCTCAGAGTTGGTGTAAACTATGCTCTGTTGCTTGTGTAAATGAATCAGTGACAATTACTAAGTTATATAGCAATTGTTTGACACAATTACCCGTGAGACTCCTCTTGCTCTCTGTAGGACTCGTGCAAATTGAAATTGTAGGTTGATGATAATGAAAAGTGAAATTCTGGAGGGAAGGGTAGATGGAATGTGTAATGTGCTTAATTTGGAAGTTAATTGATCCATAAGTCATTTACTTTGTTCCTGTTGAAATCGCTTTAGCACCTAATTAATTTCAGATTAATGTGATTCACTAGCATCACTGACTCGCCTACATTCGAAACAACTTACAAAGATTGTTTAGGTGTTTGTAGTTGTGCTATTTCTAACTCCTATGTAGTAGATTCTACCAGAAATAACCCGGAGCACATTTCTTGACATTTTACTCCCAGCACTTCACTACAGAAGTTCCCCCAACCGAAAAATGGTGTTTAAAAATTTGTCAAGTTGTGCTAGCGGATTAATTAGAATTTAAATTTATATTATATGTCAATTGAAATGACTAAGAAAATGTAGATATGAAGTAGAAGCTTGGAAAATACTAAGAAGTTATTCACCAGGAGTAAAGTTCAGTATAACTGTAGAAGTTTAGTATATGACAGAAGAGTAGGAGGAGGAAAGTAACAAGCACAAAATATTTATTTGCCCAGAGCTTTAGTTTGCTGCTTTGATTCCCTGCAGGCTATCGGCTCTAGTTGTAAAGGGTTTATGTATTTAAGTCTTAAGTATGTTTAATAGAGACAGAGTCCGTAGGAGTATTTATGTCTTATTCTAATAGTAATAGCGAGAGTATTAAGTATACATCTGTGTATTATGAATGGAGTAATTAAGTAATATAACAGTAGTTTGGTTATGAAGTTGATTCGTAAAGGTATTCTATGTAAATATATACTCCTTAGATGCAAATTGAAGTTGAAACGGGGTAGTTAAGTTAGATGGATAGAGACATGAGCCCTGATTTCGTTTCATTAAAACTCCATAGCTATTAGGTAGTCTTAGTTAATTTAGTTAGTATGAAAGTTGCTGTGTCAGTTGATTTCAATTCTGTTCGCATTTGAGTTGAGCCTCTCGCTATGCTATTGTGCATGACAGCAGATCAAAAATTTATACTTATTTATCACTTTATTAATTTTGTTACGTCCCCTCAACTTTGTAACTGCATCAACATTTCATTAAGCTTAAGCTCTCCTTTATTAAGTCTTTCGACTCATTATAATAGTCTCAGATTGGTCCTTTCCAGCTAAATTAATTTTCATCCTACTTCATTATGTTCTACTTTAATCAACTTGCTATTTCCAATTTTACTCAAACTAACAAAATGTTAGCCGACCTGTTTTCATCGTAGTCCACCTACTCTTATGTAACTTCAACCTGTATACTTATACCTATAAATGTAATCGTATTAGCATCTGTAATTTATTTTGAACAGAAATCTATAAAATTATAACGCGCCTAGTTATTCTGGGAAGTTGATATTTTTATTACATTACTCGCTCACTCTTTATCTAAACCAAATATAATACTTCTTATGATTTGTCATATGAAGTAATTTATTTTACAAAGACCAACTTTACGTGCACTCAATGCACTTGGTGGAGTTATAGAGTTTTATCGGGAAAAAGGCAAAGTTCATATTATATGCTAGTAAATAAATGGGTATCGATAGGAGATCAAGATAAAATTGTTACCATTTACCCAGAATTGGAACGAAAATACTCAATAACCGGTGTAAACGACCAATTCCCTAGAAAAATACTTTATCACTAGAATAACCGTATTAAATTCTACTTTCTATACATAACAATCCTTCGTTGCAATATTACAGAATTACTATACACTTTCAAAAAGTAGTACACACAAAAAGAACGTATTTTTATGTACATATAAATTGGAAATCGAAGCTCATGCATGTATTTCTATTGGTAGTTACACTTCTGTAATTGTATTGTAAACATATATAGCGGTTTGGTGGTAGTGGCTGTGTTATTGGGTAGTTAGTAGCTAACCTATCTCGTTGGACATGAAAATAGTGTTGTTTGTTTGTCACATTATTTGTCCCTTTCCCACTTTTATGATTATGAAGGTTGGACATTCGAGGAGCTCGCGTGTCCCACTCCATAGAAAAGAAATGCAGCATAACGAAAGAGAGCTCGAGCTCACAGTGCCTTACCGACTATGCCTACAATTCCCCTATTCACAATTCCTATACAAAAATAGATGTCCACATACTGTTTTTCCGTTTGTACACATATGTATGTTTTCCGTTTGATCTAAAGGTGGGCACTTGATCAAGATAAAGATCACTTCGCTACGACTTGTACAATGTGCTGTGTTTATTTCGATTGGTTTCTCTATAGCGTAGCTAAATGGGATAAATTCATCTTCAGCTGAAATTGTATATGTTTTGTATCCATCGGCATTTCCTTCATTTCCCAATTTCATTTTGGGTTAACTAGCCATTTACGACAATTCCATAGAAATTGCTACAATTGTGAATACAATGACATGTAAGTATTTGTATACAATATCATTTGCCATTCACATACTCTACTTAAATGCTCTTACACGTAAATGCATAGGTTAATGATATGATCTTGAGATATATTTTCCATACTTATCCAATAAGCCTTGAGTAGCTATACTGTAGCTTTATTGTCTCCGTCTTTGAACTTTATAAGTGTCTGCTGTGTAGCTTTATCGTGTCTCCATTGTCAACTTTTGCTCCAATTCTGCTGTCGTGATTGTGAAAGAGTCTGGTCTTGTCAGAGTCGGAAAACTACTGATTTTGGGTCGGATCTAAACCTAAGAAAAGGCAAAGCACTGAGTATAAAAGTGTAGGTACTTGAACCATATTAAATTACCTTTATCAAGAGCGGTGAGAGGAGCATCATAGCAGAAAATATAATAACGTAACATAACACACTCACTAATACTCGAGATTTTAAAAGTATAAGTTGTATAACATATTTACGTGTTGTGTCTCTATAGCTATTTGTCTTGACTCAATAGCTACCTACTTAGCTTACAATAGGCACTCATACTCAAGTGCCTACATAACATACTCTTTTCAGTTCAAGAAACGTCTGTTTTCTTTTCCTCTTCTATAGGAAAACTGAGAATTGAAAAGTGTTAAGTTACCTTCTTGGGGCATTTGCCGAAATCGTCGGCTCTTTTACTACTCAGTCTGTGTAATACTTTGCCGCTCTGTAATCGTGCCACTTACCAACAATAGAAAGATTCGTTCCGCTTCCTATAAGACTATTCAAATCTCTGACAACTCTCAATGTACCTACTTGTTATTAAATACAAATAAAAGCAAACTTAATCATTCAATGTACAAGTGAAATAGAAATCTATAAGCTGGCCATTTACATCGTAGTACTTACTCTAATACGACAGCGAAAGTATAGAAGCTTAGAAATGATATACTATAGGGAAACTAAATCCATTATGCAAATTCTAATGCTGTTTTAATTGGACCGGACGAAGAAAATCTCTTGGTCAATTGAATTAGAGGAAAAACATGGGAAGCCAAATACTTTTTAATTATAGCCCTTTAAGGTCTCTGGCATCACATCAGCAACATGATGTTACGAATTGTATACCTTTATTCGGATTGTTCCCCAAGTAGTTGCGTGCTCCTGAGTATTAGCTAAATCCATTAGGTTACTTATCAACTTCGTTATACGACCCGCTTTCCTCCAATACAAACCGAGGACAATTAAGTAGATTCAATCAACAACCTTCCTTTCCTCAAACAGAATGCTAAAAAGGAAAAGCAGGGGGAAATATGCATTTATTTTTATCAGATCCGGCACAGTTCACTCAGGATAAAAGAATATGGTGTCTGCGGGAGATTTTTGGCAAAGGCTGATCCATCAACCCATCTCTGGTAATAGTGCACAAATACATATCCCTGCATTGACATATTCTTTCTGTACATAGACTCACGGCCACGCTCACCAATTCTCACCCGCTTCTTTCCTTCTATTCGACTGTACAGATGAAAGCTGTTTGCGTCGTCTCCATTGTGGTTGGATCCTTTTCTCTCACAAATCTATTGGGTAGTGTAGATTTTAGTACACACATCTCTGATTTGATCTGCCTGATAACTAATGTAATGTAATCTAACGCCAATGCTCCTTCACTCACCTATACTTCCTCTCATTGCCCTTATTGATAGACATAGCTATCCATTTTAAATTATCTTTCTTTTATTTCCCTAACGTGCTTACTCCAAACGTTATAAATAGCTAGCACGGTTTTGTTGTATTAATATCTGATTGTTAGCTTCGAAAAAGCTTAAGATTACCTTCTGATTACAAACACAGATTCTCTTGTGAACGGATGGTTGTTTTGATGAAATAGATAGAACTTAATAGATTGAGTTATCCATTCTATTCATTTGTTCACTCAATTTGTATACACACCATGTAAATACCTCTAAGTAATGTTTCCTAGTAAAAATACATCTACTAGGGTAGTACGTGAATGTAGTTTAATAATCCTTGTACAACAATCAGTTCTAAACAAATAACAACTACATCCGTATATTCCAAGTGTAATATAGCTATAGATTGCCCAACTCTACAATTCTACTGATAAAAAATCTAGCACGGGACCAGACCGCCTAGTCTAAAATCCATATAAATTCGTCCAAGTTCTTAATATCGGGCTATAAAAGGGCTAGTATTTCCCCTTTCAATTTCTTTAGATTTTCATCCTGTACACAGAGCATTAGAATTAGAGCATTGTATAGCCAGCGGTCCTTTTAACCTTCTCTAATTGCCCTAATAGATTATAATTAAGGAGCTCTTGTCGAAAAGTAGGCGGAGTAGGAACCTTTATGTAGAGTGTACATGTGAATCAATTACGCAGCACGGCTAAATCCTAGACTTGGCAATCAATGCCAACGTGTGTATAGTGACGGTAGCCGAATACTTATCGGCTAACTTATCTTCTATAAAATACCTTCCCTACCTCTCTCGATGTAAATTAGCTAACTAATCTTTTGATAACATAGCATATTGCACATTACCTCCTGTGATTTATGTGCTCCATTTTTAAGTAGCGTTTTTAAGGTGAGATTTTACATGCTTCGTTTAGATCTTGGGTTTTGATAACTCCATTTTTGGAATACTCTAGAGTATAGTAGGTGTATAATATATCAGGTATTAATACTATAAAGTTGATAATGTGAATTATATAATTTGTCACTTTTCATAGTTAATCCCCAAGATAAGTTGTGAAATATTATCTTAATTACAATAGGCTGGGCTAAGGTTGAATAAACTTCAATCTATAAAGGAAATCTCAATCATCTTGTGCTTTTTATCTGTATGTGCAGATGTGTTTGCTGCAAAGTTACTTTATTAGCTGTATGTTGGTAGTTCTATTCATAAATGATAACTGTATAGCAGTTAGTAACCTATTAGATCAACTATGTGCACATCGTAAATGTTATTCTTACTTAGTCCTAATCACCTATGAATTTTTTCTTCGTTTTGTTGCTGCGTACATCTTAATAATCACAGGAAGGTTATATTATGTGTCTACGTAATCAATTATTCTCACGTCCGTACAGAAGTTTTTACGTTCTTACATATCTGCACATGATTAGTGTGGTAGTAAAGTATGTGAAGGGTTTATTAGGAGTTGTCAGTGTTGAGGATGCTTGATTAAATCCAACTACAGTAAAAATCATCTCGTCAAGGAACGCATAGTAAAAAATTTAATGTGAATGGACTTGACTGTTATTACATGAAGATAATTTTAATAGCATTTATACGTAGAGTATGGAATACTTATCTTAATGAGGGGGCAATATTGCTAAAATGGATAAGGATTCATGCTCCTTAACTAAGTATGCCTTAACTGCCATTATGTGTGTATTTATTCAGCAGAGAGCAATTTTCCTCCCTGGTGTGTACGTGCCAATCGTTGTTGTAATTGGAATGTGGATGCCATTACGATATCATTAAGGGCATTTCTTGGAGTAAGCAACTAACTAGGCTAGTTGAGAGATACCCCAAATTGCAATTCATTATTACATTCTAAGTAGCTACGCCAATTGTCAAAGGTATATGGAGGAATTATGTAGCACATTAGATTCTGTTTGTAATAGAATATGTGCATGTGGCGACACTAATATAAATATTATGCATGTACGAATTCGTTACAGGTATGCATATTGCATTATTTACAGGCAACTAAAGTAAAGGAAATGATTCCGTTTAAAAGAGGTCCTTATGCACCATATCACATTTGGCACTTATCTGGCTAAGCTAAGTAAGCTGCTTATTGCTAAATGGCTCGCTAATAGAGTAGTTATAAGCCATGTGATGGTGACTTGACTTGAATTTGACTTTGATGCACCGTCGCATAAAGAATGCATAATGGTCGACTGATTGCTTTGTAAGGCTCGTTTGCTAGTAGAGAGATTAGAGAAAATTGGATGTAGGAACGAGAGATAAGTTGAGTGAATACTGTAAATGTTATGGCACATCGCCTGATTTCATCTAAAAATCTAAATCAATAGATGGATTGATTGGATGAACATAAGTGACTGCCGCCGTTGAGCCGATAAAAAATAGTAAATAAGTACGTCATACGAAGGTTGTCTCTTGTTCTGCATACTTTTAATCATAGCTAAAGATACTTTTTCAAGATTAACCAGTTCATTGTCAGTTATTGTATTAGCAATCCAAAATGTGCATCCTATGAACTCTATTGGTAGACAACTAGTGGAATAACAGACATGTAATGGCTATACAGTTTTAAGTTCATATTCATACTTAGTTTGCATTTGTAGGGCAGATACTTATTGTTACTAAATGTACGTGAGCACGAAAAGGAGATAGTCTGCACTATTCATTTTACGATTAAGATATCAAGCAGACTGATCTGATTCTTTATTCTGAAGTCTTACTACTCGTATGCACGTACGCACATACTTAGAGATAAGACAGAAAAGTGAAGTCTGCAGCTAGCTACTTCTAAGTAGAGAACAATACAAAGAATGGAACACAGGTAGCCATTTGATGACCAATAATGTATCTTAATGGAAAGAGTGAGATTTAATAATAAGTTTGTTAGGTTGGAAATGACAGGGACAGGTGTCTTGCCTTCTATTGCTATACATTTGCACTCCTATTTACTTCTGCTAAGTATTGTTGCTTTAGTTTATCTCCCTCTTTCCGTCTACACAACAAAAAAGCTTTTATGAAACCAAGAAGCAAGTTATTTGATTTGATTGAAGAAGACTGGAGATAAGAACACATCACTTCAATTACCTTTTTGTGCCACCAATCATAATGTCTTGAGTGTTAGTACCACAAACTATTACAATATATGTAGCAGAGGGGTATACACAGTGCATTATGTATTCCTTCACAAGTTCACCAAGAAACCAAATGAAAGTACCTTGTACTTGCTCTACCCTGAAATTATTACAATTCTCAATACACAAACATGACCTTTGTGATTTGTACTTTGTGTAAAACATTCATAGAGGAGCATAAGCCCGAAAACGAAAAATGTACCTGAGAACATTATTGTATAGTATTTGTACAGTCTGAGGCAGGTACACATATACTAATGTGTTTATACAGAGTAGTATCTCATTGACGCGGGTCGGCTACTGGACATGGGCTATTAGAATTCTAACTTCTTAAGTGAGGAATGGAAAAGTTAACATCTCTATAGTAAGAAGTTAGAGGGTTAAACTGGAGTTGCTTACTACTTGAAATGAAGAGATACATGAAGTGGGAAAGATGAAAAGTGTGATAAATTGGACAGGCCTCAATTAAGCACATAATGGACTCGATTATTGATCTTTAGAACTCAATTTTCCCATCAATGTCTCTCTCTTCTTCTTACTTGCTCACATACAATCAGTTAGCTTTCAGTTTTCGCTCATCCATCTTACTCTTCACTTAACTGGTCAAGACAGACATTTTTCAAAGAATTCTAGAACTACCTATACCTAAGATGTAACACTATGCTTTCTATCTTGAGATGCACTTAACGATTGCTCTTGTGTATCATATCAATTATTTTTGATTAACAAATTCTGTAGCTAAGTACTTCTTTAGTTGAATAATGCACTTTAGTAAATTATAAATGATTTGTCTTCAGATTAAACATACACGTATATGTAAACCCTTATCGGGCGTCCAGTATATTTCAATTCTATAACTTGCAAAGAAATCCCAGTAGCTAACGATCCTTATACTTACGGCAGTTGTATCATTAAAAGGTGTTATGTTGTAATGTTCTCCCTCTTCCTACTACTTTTCTAGTATATTTCTGATTAATCATTTAGTTCTATTAAAAAGGTAGTAAGAGGGGATCACCCAGGTATTTCTATTTATTGCTGCCTACTTAAATATCAAACCGGTGATATTAGGTTCGTATTTACGAGTAGAAAGAGTTCGATGCTCGAAGGTGTGGATGACGCCCACCCTTACAGATTCAATGATTATGGACAAGAAAAGTTTCGTTAGAGATCATTGAATAATAGAATTAGAGTTTGTAGGCGTGTTACAACAACTCGATTAGCTAAGGTAGTATTTCATCTATTTTGTTCCGCATGTGAGTGAGATGATATTATGAATTGTGTTGAATTAGATATGTAGAAGGGCTAATGGTATGTTTTGTTGGTATCCATTAAGGTAGATGATGAAATGAAAGCGTTTCATAATTTGATCCCATTACAGTAATAATGGGGCAATTGTACTTGAAATTATTGAAAGCGGTTGACATTTTATTTCATTTTTCCTTCTGTGTCTAACTTGAACTACTATTAACTATTGCGTAAGTATTTGGAGATTTGCAATTTCCTGTTGGAGATACAGATACAGGATACGTAGGCGTGAAAATTTATTTTTGTAGTAGCTGTAAAAAATTCTTCAAAGAAAAGCAGTTTAAGTTTGTATCTATACTGGTCTGTAATATTATAGCCACATTTAAATGAAACGTGTTAGGTGGTGAATAAATCGTAAGGGAGTGGATGGTTGTATTGTGAGATAAGCTGTCATTTCATTGAATTGAGTGTAGTTTATTTGTTAGAATGGATCCTATTTATGTCTAAGTGGTGTCACTCCCAATGATCTCCTCCAACTCAACTGACTCACCCTTTGATTCCCGTTATCGTGATAGCATTAGCCTATTTGAAAAGGGACCTATATGTAATTTCCGCTTTGAGAAACGAGAAAATTCCCTGTAAAAACATTAAGGAAGGACATCTCCGACGGGTAGTCTTCAGATTGAACTAGATTGAAGTCGTCGAGAATCTTAAATTGAGTTTTCTTGTGGAGAGCCTCAACTCAAATCCGAAATTGCTTCGGTGTTTCTGTTTAGTTTAGTTTAGCTGTGTTTAGCCAACGAGGCTTTGCGGTCCTCTCTTTGCAATTTTACAGACTTCCCTTTACCTTTGACTTTGTTTTTCTCATTCCTAATGCACCTTCAGAGTTTCGGGTGAGTATCAAACAGTTACTCCTTCCTTCATCTTCTCAATGCAGTCACATCAAAAAGGAATATTTTTGAGAAAATAGAAATCGGAAATTGGATTTCTGGAAATCAAAAACCTCCCACTAGTCAACCCAGATATCTAATCTATATTCAAATAAAACTATGGCCACTCTTCTGATGTAAATGTAACTATTCACTCACTGTGCGTATGTATATTATCATATTATTCTATGCGGGACTCTTATTCTCTTCCTTTCTACCTAGTTACAAGACCCACCCTCAAATTTCCATCCGCAATTTTTCTTATTCTCCTCTTCAACTTCCATTCAATTCCTATTTTTCAGATCACAATGTCTTCACTTCATGTATGTATTATTCGTCTTACAGCACTACGGCCTTCTAAACTTGTAGAAAAAGTACCAATATCCTGGCATTCTTTGATCGATTCTT
The DNA here is from genome assembly GCA_020055645.1 of Tomocerus qinae. NCBI lineage: Eukaryota > Metazoa > Arthropoda > Collembola > Entomobryomorpha > Tomoceridae > Tomocerus > Tomocerus qinae. Next base: position 29,976,601 of record CM034547.1, read on the forward strand.
CCTTTTCCGCTTTTTTCTCCTCTTCCCAAATCAAAATCTCAAAGAATCGGCGATTGAAATGTTGAAAAGCGCTCCTCTCTGCTCAATTTTTTTATTGATTCTCTAATCTTTTAGTTTTCCTAACTTAAATATTTTCTTGCATATTTTGGCGGTATACCAATTATAGACATACAAATGTTGCATCAGGTGAAGATTCCTAAACTGTTGTTGCAGTCTATTAATATATATAGGTATGAATATGTTAATGGATAATACAAATGACTTCCCCTTGTTGATCAACGTAGTTTTCTGTTTGTGTTTTGTAATGGCTTAGTAAATATGAGTTTGTAACCCTAAATGGTTTAGAAGAATGGTGAATAGTGAATGGAAGTGTAGAGATAAGATCCAAAGCATTTAGTAATACATCGATTACAGCAAGGGAAGGTAGAATCTCACTTAATTTGATATATGCCTGTGTATAAGAATTTTGATTGATTTACCCTATCGACCTAATGAACATCCTTTGAATAAACCTTTACAAGTTTATTCTCTTGTTGAATTGAATTAAATTTCCCCATGTACCTGCTCACATTTCATAAGATGGGCCATAGAAGGAAATGAGGGTCAAAACCACGTAGGTAAATAGGTATGGCATCTTTCGTCTAATGGATTCGAACAAAAAGTTTCTTAATAATAAGCAAGTTAAAAAAGTACCTACAAATAAATTGTGAAACAATAAAAGCATAGTATTCTTATACGGAGAACGGAAAGGTTAATGTATTTAAGTAGTGTTTGGTAGTGTTGTTATGAAAAACGCATATAACAAATTACAGATATACCCTAAAACTATTATGTGTTCTACAGAGCTAGATGGATTAAAATGATAAAAAGAAAAAAAGTCAAATTAAAGAAAATCTAGTCAAGTCATGTGAAGCCAGGGCAAAGTTATCAAAGGATGGTTGTATAGTTAGTATAAAAGTTGGTGCTACTGTAGTTTAGTAATCCTAATCAACGTATGTACATTAATTAGGTAATTACAAAGTGGAAAAGCTGTCTGAGCCTATCAACTACTAAAGCTACGCAATTAGCTGCTGCCAGCTAAACTACCTCTTAAGAAAAACTAGCTGAGAAGTGAGTAAATGATAAAAAAGCGAATGAATTAGCAAGAGGAGATGAATTAGTCGAGAGATGAGATGAGAGATTTAATTGGGGCGCAAGTTGGGCAGAAGGCGGAGTGAAAAGTCAATTTAGAATGGAAAGTGGAAAACTTTTCTGTTCATCTCTAATAAACTGCCGTCACAAATGCCTTCCTGCCTTCACTACTACTTACCTAATAAATACACCAGATACATACTAGATTATTATACGCAGTGGTTAAGCCTCCTTTTCCCTCAGCAGAGACTCTTCCGTATAAATTGCACTTAACTGGAGTGAACAATATAATAAAATATAGTCCAACACTAATGTAGTAATACATAATAGTGCCTATACTACTTACTTTTATACTAGTATATTAAAGTGACATTAGAAAAGTAAGTATAGAATCGGTTAGTCTAAAGAAAGACTTGGGATTAGCGGCTACAGAATAAAGTCGCTTTACTGCACACACGTACAAAGTACATCTCTCTGATGTAACTTGATTGTATGAAGAAAGAAGTGCTTTTTCTACAAATTTTCCATTTAAGTTTTAAATCTAATCTAAGAGGTGATGTGGATGTGATGTGTAGTCAAGACCAAGTGGAGAGAACCTTATTCTCGATGCAATAAAGTGAACCTACACTTATCTAACTCTTATTACATATACTTTCAAACTACTTATAAACATACACCTACCTACTATAAAGTATATCATGTAGTATATGGATAAGGAAGAAAGTAAATTATATTCCAGTAGATTCTCCTACATAAATAACTCTGTAGTGGTATTTGACATATAATATTCGAAAAGGCGACATTCACTTAAGGTCCATCGCATTTACTTCCTTTTAGACCTATATAGTAGTCGTTTAGGTACAGAATTTGAGTCTTATTGTCATAGCACGGGTGTAAAATACATAATATGTACGATTAGGCACTGTTAGTAAAAGTTGGGTACTTTTGCACTGTTTTTCCCTTCCCCGCTCTCATCATATAGGTTATATAATCTCTTGCGGTTCTGTCGGCCGTTCTTTTCTGTGGTAATCTAATATAGGGAGAATATAGGAGGAGAGGCAGTAACATCCTAACCTAACTTCCTTAGATTCGATGAGATGAGCTACAATAGAGTGCAATTAAGTTGCCATTCACATCTCATTTTGCGGCTCGCACAAAGTTTAACTTGTGAAGGCATTTAATCTAATGGTCGTATGGTGCTGGTTGGTGAGTGACGACTGACGAGACGCAAACCTTCTACATTCTAGTCCCATTCCCACCAGGACAAAATAAATTCAACTACCAATTGAAAATCGTAAACCGAGGATTTACTAGTATAGGAGGAAATCACATGGAAAGTGAGTTGCTTCTCTTAACTCCTCCACTTCTTTTACACAAGAAGGTAATTTTTGGTCCCACGCATTTGGAATTCGGTAGAAAGTTCATTGCGGTTAACTCCGTTCCCTCTCTATCTTAAGTTCTCCTAATGTACCAAACTTACTAAATTGCTGTACATTTTACGCCAAGGTGTGCATTATAGCGATTTCAAAGGACTAAGGACAGTTCTTATGTTAGGTGTCTCTTTTTATTACGTTGGAGGCTATATAGTAGAAAGGAGTCGATGGGAGAAGGGAGAATTGGACAAGGATGTTGCGAGGAGATGAGGACACAGAGTTCCTTCATCAGGAGTCGTTGACGTTGAGTAGGTTGTCCTTTAGCTACACACACACTTCACATCTAAGTACGCATTATAGGAAGTCATCTTTAGTCTATAGCACTCGTTTTCTGCCTTTCTCTCTCCTCCTCCTTCTTTCTGTTCTCCCAGATGCTTTTTATCAATACGTAATACATAACATTAGGCACCTACTCCTACTCCCGCACTAGCTGAATCATATTACTTTGATCGAAGCGAGAAAACTTCTTTTTTCGAGTCTCGCCTTCCCCAATTCCCACTTACAACTCAACTCCTACTCTCCACATTACAAACAATCCGTATACCAGCTATATAAACACTTGTAATACCTATTTTACTCATAACTACTAATATTACTCCAGAACACTAGTGAGAGGGGAAGTCGGAACATAATGATAGGCTTGTGGAGAAAAGTCTGAGTTGGATGGATCCCATCATTTTTTCGCCAATGCAATTTTCTCCGGCCGTCACTTTACACTTTACAGATGCAGTACGGCACTATACAAAATTCTATTGTCTTTCATATTGTATAAAATCAATCTACTTATTTCTGTTGTCTATCAATCTATAGCACTGCAGTTATAAGGGCATTACTATTATTCTCAAGTTTATTCCTTACGCTATACTGTTTTTGCATAAACATTGAAAATAAGTGTTGAGACAATAAAGATTTGCTAAGCATGCTGTAGTTTAGTTACTTGTGGTTAGGAAATAGTCCTGATTGTATTAAATTAGTAGTAGATAGAAATTTAACTGTTGGTATGAATGAACTTGAATGTTTTGTCAAAAGTTCCATTGGACAGGCAGAAAGAGAGAAAATTGATTTTCGGCTGATAAATTAATTGACAATTCAACGCTATTCTTTGAGCTTGTAATGGTCTTTCCATTTCTTGCTTATAATGTTCGTTCTTGCTTGTAATGGTAAATTCTTTTATTCGTGATATTTTATCATCATAATAGCAATAAAGCATGCCAAGTGCGGAGTAGGGAAAGCAAAAATAGATATTTCTTCCCTAGACTGGAGAACAAATTAGAGTAAATCTAATCACTTGGACACATAAAATCATAATGGTTTATGAGGCTTATACAGTCTCCATGTTATTTAGCAACCATAACTATTATTATTAAGTCCTTTACCATCAAATGACATATATAGCTTTACTCAATGTAATGTCGTGTAAGAGAAAAATATATTTTATAGTACTTTCTAAGAGGATATGTGAGTCTGCTTTTACGAAGGGTCTGCCTATAAGGAATAGGTACAGACACACATTATTATTGTGTTATTGTTGGTGACATTGACAAAATGTTCTGCTTTATGAGTTTATGTGTGAACAAAATAACTACAGACAGACAAAAGAGGGAAAACGATCAATGTTAGGAAAATCGTTGTAAGTACTATAAATTTCTGTTACTGTGGTGGTAATAGTAGTATGTATGATGGGCCAAAAGCAAGAGTAAACTTTTACCGAATTACTCAGAGTCAGACCAGTAACTTGTTTCAATTGTGAACATTTGCTAAAGTTGAAGGGATCGGAAATTGAATTTTATTTTTCTACGAACTTTTTCATAGAGCACTTAGTTTGTGTCAAAGATGTCAGAAAGGATAATGCGGATTTGAGAAGGGGAAAATAGCATTAACCGGAGCAATTGTTTTTATTTCCAGGTATGGTTCCAAAACCGCAGAGCCAAGTGGCGTCGTCAGGAAAAGATGGAGGCAGCTCGATTAGGTCTGGGTGAATATCCACTGTCAGCTCTGGGACGCAGTTCAGTGTCGTCATCTGCAAATCAAGTGGCAATGGCGGGACTCCTGGGAGCCTCGAACCAAGCCGCACTATCTCTGATGGACCCTTGGCTGGCGGCATCTCCTCTACTGGGCTCTACACTTTCACACGCTCTACCCGGTTTTTTGGCCCATCCGCAAACTTGTTACCCGAGCTACTTGACTCCGCCCACTTCCGCCGCATCCCTCCTTTCCGCACATCATCATCAGCACCAACAACACCATCATCATCACCCACACCACCAGACGACTTTGATTGAGGCCCGGAGTGCTGGCGGAGGATCTGTCAAGATGTCATCGCCTGTCAATGGAAACGGCGGTGGTGGAAGCCTCCTCAGCAATCCTAACAGTCCCAGTGTATCTCCTGGTGAGTTAGTTGGTCGCTCCTCCAGTATTGCAGCTCTCCGGCTGAAGGCTAAAGAACATCTTGAAAGTATCTCTAAGGGAATTCAAATCACTTAATTTACAATATTTTCGTTTTGTTGTTCTGTACGTAATGAGTAGGACAAACATAATCATAAGTTTTTGTGAAGTCATTTTACGTAATTGACATACCTATTAATAGATAGACAAGATTTTAACAATTGAAAGGAGTAAACGGGAATCAGTCAATGCCATGCTCAGCAAAGCCAATTGTATAAACTCACATACCTAACTATTTGTAATTCTAGCATGTACTAACTTGCATTAAAGAGCATTTCAACAATATACTTTAGAATCTAAATGGAATAAAGTAAGATTAAGTCATAAGCTGCATACCTGTGCAGATAATTGGCTTAAGTTTCATTTGAGTTTAACTCAGTCACAATCAGTTGAGTTTGCTTGTTAAGTCTTATCTGCCTGCATTATCACATTGATGATGATGTTGGTGTGGTTCGGCTTTGCTTCGTTGTCAATTAACTACTAGACTAGATAGGACAAAGAAAAACATAAAGGGTATATAATAGGCGTATATATATGTAGGTACATATTATTAGTAGATGTATAGGGGCTAGCGTGTATATAATGAAAGAACCCTTATCATAATTAGTGCTCCATAGTTTCCGGGTGCAAATTTTTTAGTAGTTCCCATTAGGGATTTTTGCCTGTGCATTTAAATACATATAGTAGAGTTAAACCATAATATACGTATATAGTGATTTCATCTTCTTCGGTTTTAATGTATTTAGTCTGTAGTTTTTTCATGATAATTATGTTATTATGTGTACATTATTTACTACAAAAGAACGTACTTGTTTTCCCCGCTGTGTACAAGAATTAAACAACAGAAACTGTTGGCAAATTGTTTCTGAATGATAATTTTCTTTCTTTAGATGATAGAATAGAAATCATAGCAAACCACTTAGACAGGGCAGAAAAATGGCATAGTTTGTTTTAGAACGACATTAGGCTGTTCTGCCTTGTGTATGAATATACGATAGTATACGAATTGGTTTATTTCTGCGTACATTTAATAATACAGAGGTTTACCTACCTACAAAAATTAAATGTTGTGATGTGATGTACGTACTTTTCCGATGTTAGAACGTAATTGATGTTAAAAGTATATAATTATATATTGCAAGTAATAGGGGAAATAAGTACGATTACTACGTTAGTTGGTATGCCGGTAGAAAAGCCTATGTGATGTGATGTGAAGTAGTAAGTACAGAAAAGTGTGAATAAATGAGTGGGTGCATTTGCTAATCATTCTCAATTAATTATTTAATGGTATTCGAGTGCATTGATTCAATGAACGAGTCGAACTCTTTGAAGTAATTACGCATAACAGCATTATTACCGTCTCTGAATCCTAACTATGAATTTCACAATGCAATCTACTTCAGTGTAGAGGGTAACAACAAAAACTATAACTACTATGCATCACATACATAAATTCCTTGTAGCTGTAAGCGTAAATTAAAAATCTACTCTCCTATGTATACGATAGAATTTATGCTAGTGACTTGTATGGGTATATCTTTGTTGAAAAGAATTTATAATGTCTACTACCCCAACATCCAATTATCACTATTGTGTCAATCATTAACTTTTGTAATTATCTTTATCTCGTATGCGAATCTGAGTATCGAACCTATTGTTCATGATTGCTCATTTATTTTTGATAATTATTTATATTATTATTTCTAATTGCAATTAAATATTCAGTCACTTTGTGAGGTTGAATGACCTTAGCTATCACTTGTTTTTCTTGAACTCTTTTTACCGTGTTTATAATACTGAGCACTCAATACCTCCATAATTCGTTGGTATCTTACAAGCAAAGAGTATATGCTTTGGTGGGATATTTTAATTTCGTAACTATTATGGGTACATCGGGTATCCAATATCTGGTATGATTGTTTCAAAATTAATTTCCTAAAAGTATTATTAAATTTGTAATGGTAACGTGCTTGGTAATTTTAAGTTAGGATATAATAATATTGTTTTATCTGTCACTGCTATTTAAGAGTTTTAAGTTATTTTCCCCTACCTGAAATAAGTGTACTAGTAGTTATGTTAGTGATTTGCCGGTTGTGTGTGGTTCTGTAAACGATGGTTGAAGCGATACGCAAATGATTTACTGATGTATGACTGGCATTGAATACCTATATTGCTAGTATGTTTATGTGAAATGTATTAGCTAGAAATAAAAGCAAAGATCCATTATTACATTATCTAATCTGTCAATCAAGATCATTTTATTACTAACCTACATAAACACTTGAATGAGTAAATGATTCTAATTGCATTTCTGTTCGGCTCAATAATGGCATAATAATAAGTAGAATACATAAAGCCAATAATGTCGTAACTGGTATAAATAAGTTAGCCCGATTAGATTGTTCAAAGAATCAAAGAGACATTCGCTCTAATAGAACGCAATGACTTAAAATCCAATAAAGTTTATTATGATCTTTACTGAAGTAGAAATAAGATGGGCCGGCCAAGTGAGAGTCTAATCTAACATGATTTAATTCCAGTCTCACTGTCTCAGTCTCCGTTTGTCTCAAAGTGGAAATGAAGTTTATTTGGAATGAAATTCGGCTGAGTGATTTTGATAGGAGAATGCATAGCCTTCAAGTCCCAGAATTTTATACCAACTACATACACCGTTGTCAGTGCTAAAGAAATAAAGAATCCTCCTCCTATACGAAGTACGAAGAGAAGGTAAAGCTAATTGTAGCGTAATATACGTACCTATAGGAAAGTTTTAACTAAAATAGGTACTATAGAAATGTATTTCTCCATTTGTCATGTAGCAGTAGCCAAACAGAGAGAAGTGAGACACGAAGAAGTTAATATAAGTGTGGTGCCAGCGTGAAGACTTGTAGTATTTTAGTGGAGGAAGGCTTGTGCCTACTATTTAAGGTTGGGGTGCAGGAGCAATGTGTCTGTCTGTTTGGTGAAGGGAAGAACTGAGTAAAGCCAAGCGAAGCAAAGGAGAGAGAGCAAAGGAGTCAAATATTGAGTTAGTTGACATCAAAGGGCAGTCTGGTTTAATTCCACTTTGTCTAAAGGGCAGTTTACACACAAACGAGTGCTTATATAAGGCAATAAAATGCTAATTCCTGTTGACTCTGCCTAATCAAGCGTATGTCTAGCCATTTCATCCTCAACTTAACTTTGTGTAGATGTGTAGACCTTGCTTGCTCGTTGGGAATTGGACGGAGACCGCCTTTACTTATTTTCTCCTCTACCTACCCATTTCAATTCCGAATGAAACTCCAGGATTCTCATCTCGACTGTCTCTGTGTGCACTGTGCGACTACATCCAGTTCCTCCGCACTATTATTGCATTTCATCAAAGTCTCAGCTCCAACCAACTCTTCCTGAAAGACACATCTCTACTGTATATAAATAATTCTATCATGTTCATCTCTATGTCATAGCTCTTTTTATACGACCTCAACTGTGTACTTCAAAGGTATAATAATGTCATAAAGATCGTAAATACATATATCAACTAGTAAACAACATACCATGCATGGTAGAAAATATGGCTACTAGTAGTTATATAGGTAGATTCTTATATAGTTGTTGTGTAACATAGTAATGCTCCCGTAGGGATATAATGCATGTTAATTTACGTAACTATTTTCTTACTTCATTTTTAATGCACTGGAGTTTGTTCCTCAGAGGGACGTCAAGCGACAAGACTCAAATTGAGTTTTACTCTTAGCATCTCTATCCTTCAGCTTTCCTTTGATTGTAAATCGAGTCTTCTCTTCTGACGACTTCCATCTCACCCGCCGATAAAAAAAATCCCATCTCTTTCAATCTAACGAGAGAAAAACTTTGCAATTTTCTGCGCCATTGACACAGCTCAAGTTGTCTAATTAAAATCTTTATTAGCAAAATCCCCCCTGTGCTCTCTTCCGCTCTCCTTCCAACGCAACTACTATCGTCTCCATCAGTCTATTTACCTTCATTACACTTAAGTGCCCCGGCCTACTTATATGCGTCTTGTCTCTTCTTATGGAACTACTACTACAGATAGGGTTAACTTCCAGTTACTTCCACTCTTCTGTTAGACTAACTAAGTAGAGCGCGGAAAGAAAAGACGTGTGGTTCTATCTACTATTAAATGTCCTCTGGCTTCACTCCTTTCTCCCGTTTCGACTAATGCATTTAATTAGCAAAGTTAGGCCATGAACAAGATTAAACATTATTGTAAGACAGACGAAAAAGGCTGATTATAGTAAGAACTTTATTAGCTTTAAGACTTGTATAAAAAGAACTATTTTTTTACTTCTTAGAAAAGCACTCTTTTTATTCCCAACTTAGTTATGTCAGTATTGTTATAGTGCCTTGTTACTATTTCTAATTTGTTAACTTGAATCACAGACCTAGAGATAATTAATCATTACTTATAATTAAGACTATCTACACTGCGTGTGTACACTAGAGATAAAGTATATTAGTTAAACAGCTACTATAACTTCTGATTGTTCTGATGTACCCACCATCTTTTTCTTGTAGGTTTTGTAGTACAAGTTGGTAGCAGAACATAAACCTTTAAAACATTATACTTAAACTAGGCCACCAATACTACTGCAGAATTTCTAAATGTTTTAGCACGTGGTTTTGGCATTCCTTTGAAACATGAACAAAATAACTTGGTGCACCGTGTCACCTTAAGGAGGTCATTTTATTATTTGTAAAGTATTTGCCAACGTCAATGCTAAGTTCATTTCGGAGAACATCTTTTCACAATCTTTGAACATCTATTATAGTATTTAATTTGAGTATATTTTACTGTATTTAGTGCAACAATTTGCAATTTACAGACAAAACTGAAATATTATTCAAAGTTATAATTAGCTTATCTTCATAAATTGGCATTTCTAATTTGGTAATTGTATTAATCCTCTAACAACACTTGGATGGATCTCCTCTACTGATTTTAATTAGGAGCCTTAATAAATGTAATAAATGGTAATTAGCAAGTAATAGAAGCACACTTTAGTCATATTAGCTCATCCCCGTTTTCCAGTGGATTGGTGGGTGCATATTCAGGTTGCTACCTTTATTTAGCATTTGCACTTAATCTAGAGATTGTCTAGCAGTGGATGACAAGCGTTGTGAGTTAACAAGCAAGTAGGTTAAGCAAAATTGAGTGCTGTGTGCAGCATACCTACGCGATTATATTTAGTAAATACAATAGAATCATATAGTCTCTGTTCCGTCAAACGAAGCGAGGATGTCCTAATTGAAACACATCATTCCAGCCCCTGGACAAAAAGCATGCCACTTTCAATTACATCCGCATGGCTTCACTTCATCTTGTTTATATACTAAATAAATATAGCTCGAACACACCTATACTGAATCTTTTCATACTAACTCCTTATCTAGTATACTTAGACAGGCTCTACTACTGAGAACACGTTTATAACAATATTACATCATAAGTACCTACAGACGGCCTAAGTAAACCACTTCATCTCATCCTCTCCAATCCAGATCACTCAATACACTTTTAGGTTGGTCCTCTCAAAACGCATTTTTTAACTTTCTATTAGATCACATCATTTACTCTTTTACCGGCTTGGCTACTTTATACAGAGTCTAGCTTAGTAGAATGACAAGCTTGGCTTTCTAGGTGGTACTTACTACGGAAAAGCAGAAATACTAGGGATTATAGTACATTGTGATTTTACGGATATGATGAAGTGCGAACAAAAATGGTCTTTGTCAAGCTAATACCTAAATACAGTGCTATTATCTACTCGTACCATCAACATTCCCTCATTCACATCCCATTATATTACTAATAGCTCTGAGCAAAAGGAAAATTGTTACTTCAACTATCGATATACAATTCACATAATATGAACTTGTTATACATATAGTAGCAACGTATACGATACTATTTCCCCAACTCTCCGTAATCAAAGACAGAAAGCAATTCCTTTTACATTTTACACTCCGAGATAAAGAGAGTACTTTAAAGTAATCCTCACACAGAAAATCAAATAAGTACATGTGCTTGTGTCCTTGTCCCATTACTCTCCTGCAAATACAAAGATATAACTATGGTCTTTGACACTTTTTAATGCTGCCTTTTACATCTCTCGTCGATGATGCAAGTAGTATGTAGCGAGTATTCAGTCATGTAGTCAGTCACTCTTTAGAAAAGGAACATAGGATACTTAAGAAGGTAGGGCTAAATGATAAAGCCACAAAAGGGGACCCCCTCAGAGTTTTACATCTCCTTATAAATTCCCTTACACCAAATTAACTAAAATCCCGCTTTTTAAAAGATCCGACAGATCCTTCCACATTTTTTACGTAGTCCTGCTCTTTTAGATATATTTTCATATGATATATCTCTATTAGGATGATATGATTGCTATATGCATATGAATCATGACATAGGGTCACATTTTTACATCTTAAGGGTACTATCAGTATTTGCAAGATCAGATAAGAGATACCTAAAAATATTATTTTTGTGGAGCGTAAACATGCTTGTAGAGTAAAAGGGGGCTTTAATGGATTGCTAGGTACTGAAGATGAACTAGGACCTATTTATAAATCCAGGAGAGATAAAAATATTGGAAGAATAGAGGATTCCGACAGAGTCTTAAGTGATTATGCATGTGGTGATAGAGCCACTTTGAATAAAGCTGCGGTGAAAGAGTTACATGTAATGAATGTAGCTAATGCAATTGCTTTAGAAACATCCTCTCAGCGTAATATTATAATGCGGAAAACATGGTGCATGTGTAATGCAATGGAGGTCCCATACCCCGGTCCGGACTCAACGGATTTGTTCGATATCACAATGTAATCCCTTTATGAGATGGTAAGCAAGGAAGGCAGCTTTTCATGTCTACATTTAGAATTAGAATTTATTTTCTACACAAGCAGACTGAGCATTTGAGCATAGATGGTTCTGTCAGATAGGCATCCTAAATAATATGCCACACTAAAGTAAAGGGATTATCTAAAATTTCTATTTAATCGGAGTTATTCAATCGAAAAGAGGAATGATGAGCTCCCGTAGAATCGAATTAGCCTTTATTACCTATCCTACTGGTTTATCGTACGAATCATTAACTTGAGAAGAGGTGAGCTAACTCCTATTGTACATAGAATACTTATTCCTATCTATATCAGCGTAATTCACGCAGCCTGATTCTAAGCAAATAAGATAACCGACTTAGGGAAAATCCAAACCACATGGCTTCTACTTACTAAAACACATCTATCCGCAAATACTTGGTGAATACAATACAAATCGAATTTATTAGAGCACTTAACCCTACTATACCAGTCCATCCTCTTACTAGGGTTAATTTCGTTCTCATTACTCGACTATAAGTACTAAAAGACTAGTAGGGACACTGAGGATCATTCAAAAGCACACATGGCCTCGGGGCTTCAGGTAAAATGCATACTACGGGGAATCTTCAGATCACAACAAAAGGGTTTACGAATCAAATCCTGTTTCAGTTTCCTAACATCGGTTAGCCACCCTCAGCATGTGGTGACCGTAGGATGATAATAAAAGTTCTTGATTTGCTTTACCAAGCAAGAACGAAGCCTCCTTAACAGAACACAATTGAAAGCATTAGGTTTGTCCCTTAGTCTCATGAATGAATACTTATTATGTACTAATGAAATCTTGTTCTTGGTTTAACATTTCTCGCATCCTTTTTGCATGTTTTAAATAGGGTGTAAGACGCATCAAAGAAAGCCCTCCTCTTTCATTCACCAAAATCGTCATGAATGAATAATATTAAACTTGGTAACCAGTAAACTTACGGCCATTTACCAAATACGAACGAAATAGATTAAATGTAAGAATTACTAAACACATATGTACTAATAAACAACTATTTTCAATACTTAGTACATCACTGTAATCTATATATTCTATAATATAATATTATTCAACCACTATATCAATTACTATACAGCATTAGAAGTAGACAAATGATAATAGCTAAATTCGTATTATAGAAATCAAGCTATATTGTATTGCTGTGTTTTTGCATTTCCTAATGTTGAAAGGTTATTGGTAAATGTTATCAGTTGATCTGAAATCTCATCTGATGGGTCTTGTTAATTTTGTATGCGAATGATATATAGAGATATATGAGTGCCCATTTAGATGAGTAAGAAGCTTTAATCCTATATTTTAGAGGTCCATTATGATTTCAAGTGTGGGACTTTCTGAGGAAAGGGTTGTTGGTGCTAAATGAGCCGTTTCATCGTTTCCCATATTGACAATGGGAAGAAAGGCGACGCGACTATGATTAAATACTGTTGATGTGAAAAGGAACATTAAGAATAACAAGAATAATAATACATTTCGTTGTTGTAGCAGAAGTGTAGTTGTTTGTGTTTTGTTTAAATAGCTACTTGAGAATGAAAGACTGAAAAGCAATAATACCCAGTGTAGTGTGTATGGCGTATGGGTAGCTATCTGTAATAACATGTGTGTATGGTGTGTACTGCGATAATAGTAGTGAAACGAAAGGGTCGAGTGTTGACATGACAGGCCAAGTGAAGCCAGACTATGAACTGTGTTTGCATTTTCTTTCATTGAATAAACTGAAACTTCTAACATCACAATCTGCCACTCCACACTCTTTATACTGTGTCAGAGTGCGTGAGTAAGTATATGTGTGTAACTAGTAATAGTAACAATATTATGGAGCATTCAAGTTGTAGCCAGCTACTTTCCTTTATGACAATGCAGAAGATTACAGTAATGGTGATAATAAGCAACAATTTGTCATTTGCTTTTGTCGGCTACAGAAGGAGCATAAAGGATTTTTATATACAGTGTCAGTTATCATGTCTGTGGAAAATTGTTGGTCGTCTCTGTTCGGGTGACAAGGCACACGCTCCTTACTCCCTCCATGTTAACCTAATATCTTCAATTCTGTGGCTTGCCCTCATTCACATGAATCTAATAAACATCTATAGTAATTCTACCACATATAGCTAAACGAGTCTTTCATAAATAATGTTCAGAGATCTTTTATAACCTTGCGGTATAATACTATATGACTTTTTCCTATGATTTGGGCAAACTATCTCGCATGTAATGCAAAAGTTATTCATTATTTCAGAGTTTGCTTGTTAATAGATGCTAGAAAAGCATATTTAGTTGATGAAACCATTGAGTTTTGGATAAATGTATTGCGTGGGTGTCCTTATAACTAGAATATAATTCTGTGAAACAAAATTTCTCACGACTGGGTCTGTATAGAGAAAATAAATGGCGATATACAACCCAGTATATGGTTCCAATTATGTACTAATAATGCTTTACTTCATCACAAGCATAGAACTAAGACAATGACGTTTTATCTACTATATATAACGTAATAATATTATAACTTACTTCCACTATTTTTTGACAAGGGTGATAATGTATACATTTAAATACTCAAATTGCATTTGGGAATAATTTGATAAGATTTGTTATAGGTGAAATAATACGAATTTTAATGTATAGATTATATTCTGTAGGCCCGAGTGTGTGATACTCGAGGATGGTTGGATGAGAATAAGAGATGCAGATGTATGTACAAGGAATATAGAGGTGGAGCTGATGGGAACAAAGATTTGAAATAGATACCTCCCTTCTCTACTCGACTACTTACTCTACCCGACTTATACTTCCAGGATTTAGCCCACGGCGGAGATCATTTCACTTCGGACATTTGACTCCAGGGAAAAACTGAAGAAAAATCTACTAGATGACGACATGGTTAGAAGAGCTGCTGACACAGTTGCCTCTTCACTGTTGACAAACATGTAAAGCTCCGTGGATTACGGGGTATTATGGATGGAGGACGCTTTAGATTCTGTGGTGTAATATCAGCATAAAACTAATAGAAAGGGATTTCCTTTCAATATCTTCGTGCTAACATGCGCTGCTGGTAGATTACTTGAGTAACAATATAATTTTAATAATAACATTACTTTTAACAGAGTTCTCTAATATTAATAATATATAAATTTTTTATTATTTATGAAACTATTCTTGCATCAGCCTCATTTATACTAGCGATATAAATAGCTAAAAGCATTAACTCAATCAGACAAGTTATAATAGCTATAATAGCTTTTTCTGCACCAAACTTTGCCATCAGGTTTAATATGTAGATTAATTTCGTTAACGTTTACACTATAACATGTTACTTCACCATTCTCGAACACGGCCACTTCACAATACAACCATATTATACAGGGTTAGTGTACTTAATATCTGCGTTATAATGTAAATAGCTGAAATTAAATATCACAAGGAATACTGTGGGCGGAATTTTGTATTTTATAACAGGAGAAGATTTGATCCAACAAAAGGCATTTGCGAAAATACTGAAATAGAACTAAATTGGTTGTTAGCTATTTGAGTTTAGAGATCTATCAAAACCAAATCTGGGGTTGATGGATTAAGTTTGCATATTTCATTACTCTATCGTAATATGATATCAGAGAAAACTTACAACATAAATATCCGCACTTGGAAAATGCAATTTCGTTATGAGGAGAGGGATATGAAAGTTTGCAAAGAAAGGGATTATTATTAGATACCGAAATGCTTAATGATATAAGCGAGTCCTTTGATATTGGTAATGAAGTTCGATGTCACAAATAAGGATGGATTATGCACATGTCACACACAGCTGCTCTCATAATTGCTACCTGCTTTCACCAACAAACAAAACTTCTCTCCTCTACCTCTTTCAATAAAGATTTAGCCCTACTCTTCGTTAAATTGCATCAATGATATACTCACGATGATTTATTTGTAGATACACCAAGTTATGTTGGAATACAACTTTAAGCCGTGAATTTTGTCATTTTTGTCCATAATAGTAACGATACATACCAAATTATAACGTTTTAAATCATTGGATTGCGATTGTATCCTATGTATAAACTCCATTAACTATTCACAGTTAATAGTTAATCCATAAAATGTAGGCCAAGTTATACCTTTAAACCTCAAACATTCTTTATATTTGAGAATTTTGGGATCCCGCTCAATGTATTTATGTAACTTAGATAAAGTAGATTAACGATCGAGCATGATTACGCAAACCATTTTACTGAGAAACTAATCAAGATACAAGGTTCCATGAAAAATAATTAAGGACTGGATGATTTGAAATCCCAGGTGACTTTTGTTGAGACGACAGTAAGTTTCTCTTTGTCATTTGCAATCTACTGTTTTAAATATTTCGGTGAACCAATTCTGAATTTCCTTAATGATACCTATAAAGAATGGATATAAAGTAATTTAACAGAGATCCAAGCATTCAATTCTTGCCAACGATAAAAGTAGTTACATTAAATCTTAATTAGTTTTCGTTTGACATCTGGTATTGTGTTAGTGCCTAACAATAATATGCAAAAGTAGTCTCTGCGATTAGAAATTCATTAGCTAAACCCAGGAAAATAATGAAGTTTTGTATAAATCGGGAGTGATTACTCAATGGGCGCACGGTAAATCCTAAAAGATTGCTAGGGACTAGTAGTGGGGAGTTTATAATTTAGTAGCCTTTGGCTAAGTCAGGTACATTCGTCTAGAATTGCCGGGTTTTAATATCATTTGTTAGTAAAACACTTGAGGGCAGGGCAGATGGAAATTTAATAAAGATGGGCAATAAAAGGAGTTTGCGAAAGGTGGGAAAGCTTTTGAGTTGCATGTGTGTAATTCAACTGTATCAGAGGAGCATTAGCGAAAAGGAAAAAGAGTCTGTGTGGCTAATACCGGAGTAAACAGAAGGAACGTGTGAGTCGGCTTATGGCTTATTCATGACATGACAGCTTCACATTGACTTGACTTGACTATTGAGTAGCTATGTAACTCCAGTTGCAAAGGAAAGCACTGCAATCGTTTGATGCTCTGATTATTGACCTAAGGATTTAATAACATCATGAGTGTCGTGTGTCCGAGATTATTGGACTCTGATTCCAATTCATTGCTCCTGCCTTGCTCTCTTTGCTTTCTCTTATTATGGACTGGTGTGCATCGTGTCTCCTCGTCCTCCAGTCTCATCTCCCGGACATATCTCCCTTTAACTCACTCACTCAAGACATGAATAAATATTGTTTGTTTTTCTTTCTATGCCCTTAGCGAATCAGCCCCAAAGCTCAACCAATGTGTGCGAGAAGTGTCTGTTCAACGCTGATGTGATGATAATGTGAGTCGAAATGAAATGAGACGAATGAATTGAGTCGTGTCACTTCGTAGAAATGAATCACACAACCCATATATATACATAAAGAACACACGTCCATTTGTATTCAATATTACCCGTCTCTGTGTGGAATCAGTAAATATTTCCATTGCCCTGCACAAGTTAACTAAAATTAAATTCCCTTTCGTATTCTCAGGCATGCGAAAATTATTTCATTATTACCATTGGCTCTCACAGACAAGATAAATGTTATACAGTTCAAGTGACTATAAAGAAGATTCTAAAATATCACTTCATCGAACCAACTTTACTTCATCTGCTTTTCAATTTGTGATATACTACTAGTAATCATATAAGACTGTCAATTTATTTGTCATCCCAAATAAGCTAATTTCACAGAATACCAAGGTCCCAAAATCATTTAAGCGAAAATCCCTTGGCATGAAGCGAAGCATGTGAACTAGTAAATAAGTGGTTTCTAAAATAATTACCTTCTAATAAGCTACCTATTATTAATTAAATCTTTGGGATGTTTACCAGCTTTATTAGTTACAATTTGTGGAAGGGACAGTAAACCGTGAAGATAAAAGCCGAGATTAGAATGATGACGCAAGCTTATGTCTGTCATTTACGTTATGAACCATTTAGCACATTATGAGGTTGACTTCAGTAAAGGGATAAACATGGCAAAAGTTAGAACAAAGGATATTACGCATGATGGTATCTTTGTAATTTATTCATTCGTAATACATGAAAATAATGCATAAATGTGTATGATAAAATATAGCAATAATAGTTAAAGGACTACATTTAAAATATAGTATTACTCAAGGAAAGAGATGAAAAGGAAAGACTGTATAAATGAATGCTGTATAGTCAATTCGGTTAAGGAAGAACTAAATAAAGGAGTTAATAGAGTAGGTAGCCTCGGAGGAATATTATTGGATAGAATTTGCAGTCGGCTCACTGCTCCTGTGGAAGTTGTTTGATTATGGAAGAGAATGAAGTTTATTTCATTTGCAGTAGTTAGAAGTTGGATAGACAGGTTGATACTTTGTGAAAGCTGGTACCTAACAGGAGAAAATTAAGTAATGGTGGTCTATTTTATTTTATCCTCCTAACAATAAACACATTAGATGGTATCTCGCACTGTTCTGCTACTACTACACTACGTCTACATCCTTATAAACAGTCCCAAGTATATTAACTTGATATCATACATAATATGTTGATTTTAGATTTGGGTAGATTCTACTAAAGCCCTATGTGTCTCTCTGTACTTAACTTATATCACGTAGGCAGCAAAGGCGAAATTAGAGAAAGTACCTAGTTGAACTGGGTATTATTACATTATTCGTTGGTTCTGATTCTGTTGCCTTTACTGATGGCTTAGTAGTACAGGAGAGACGAGAAAAGCGCTTAGGTAGGAGAGATAAAGTGAATTTGAGCCTATAAAATGTTGGTTACAAGGCTTTGGCAAATATTTGCACACGGAATAAAATGAGTTTTCCGAGAGAGACGCAAAGGAAAAGGAGAGAGCGACTCTCACTGATTACATTAGACTGGAATACTCTTATTCTTAGATATACATCTATCTACTATATACTACCAACTGATAGTTTCACCGTGCACGTCATACACAACTCAACGTAAAGTCCTCTAAATGCTCCGGCTCTGTATACCAAGAATGCTTTAGTTACCCGCATTTATCTTGTTATGTCAACATGATCTTCTGTCTTTAGGTGACAATTTGAAATGCTTTACGGTAACCTGAGTATTTTAGTAAGCAATGCTAATGCTTTTTATCAGTTGGAGACGATAAAATAATAATAATGTGGCCAAGTAGAAATAACTGTTAACGTTTTTACAAAAATGGAGAATTATTACGAGGGAATTTTGTAATTTATGCTGAATATTTTAGATTTTCAAGGGGGACTATGTAATATTGTACCCTGTCTGAATAATGTTTCTAGTGTTGAATTTCTCAATGACATTGTACTCTACTTCAAACAATTTTAGTTCTTGACTTAGTTCGTTTGATGCAGACCTATGATATATTTTTACTAGAACAAGTCATCTAATTTTAACACTAAGCCTACTATTTGTGTTATATTTGTAGGTAGTGAAAGACGAAGTTTATATCTACAATATTATTATAGTAGGTTAGTTACTACTTAATACATTTAGAGCACACTATTAGATTTGAGGGAGTAAGGATACCTATCTCGGAAATAGTTACCCCATCCCAAGCATGTTAGGAAGTTTAGCAGATAACAAGAGTGACTGGTTTGTCTATTGTGTCACTGCATGACTTGACTGTGACAACTCCTTTTCCTTGAATTCATCATTGCCTAAATGAAAACCTCATTAAATCTCTCGATGACTGTCACTCCCATTCCCATTTCACTTCTATTCTTCATCCCTCCTCTCCTTTGTGTACGACTCTTATTAAAATTCGCAGAAAGATCTTTTCCAGAACTAATAAATTACGCAATGTTAACTTCTATTCATTTGTTTACAGCCATACAGCCTATTTAGTTTATCCAACCGAAGATTAACTTATAGGCATATTCACTTTTTCATTTTCTGTACAATGACTTCTACAGAACGTGTAATTTGCTTAGGCAGATCTTTGTAAATGAGGTACGCTTAGAATACAGAACAGACATTTCAAAAAATATCTACTATGTAGAAAAGTGATGGTTTTAATTGGTTATTTTCATTATGTTCGTAAATTCTTACTATTCCCTACTCCGTATTAGATGATTTATTCAGCCAACTCCAAAACTACATTGTATTCAAAACTGATATTAATGTAAATGTAGATGATGCAAAGATGCGACATCAATGGTTCGCTCACAGATCCCAAAGCCGCATGGACTCCGTAAAACCTGAAAAACTACTAGCCGACTCCAAAATCTCTTTTTTCAAACCCTCATTAATTTAGAAAATAATTCAAGAAATAAAATTAATATCTGTCCTAAAATATCTAATCTATTTTTCTCATTAACGGTGAAAAGTGCTCACGGAACGATGGTAGTGCATTCAATATTATTTTACAAAACATTGGCATTGCACAATTAGAAAATGGTCATTTAAAGTAATAGGTAACAAAATACAATAACTGCACAGAAATACAGATAGTTGTTGAGAAAATTAAGAATCTAGGATGATAATGGTAGTTTGTTTACATATACAAAGGAAAAATATCTTTCCAGCCTCTTGTAATTTCTGAGCACCAAGAAGACACGAAAAATGATTTAAGAAGGTGTCATTGACGAGTCTGACCAGCAAGAAACGTGTAACTCGACTTATTATCATGAAAGGAAGAGAATCATGAAAAATTAAGCCTCTTTTCAGTACCTTTGCTTATCACCATCATTAGTTAGGGATATTATACACAAATGTCTTTGTTATGCCCAGAGATAGCCTCCCTCGTTTCTTGGTTGGTTGGATGTCGTCTTCACTATCTGTAATGGATCTGCGTTTGGAGTATTAGAGACTGGCAAAAGGAAGGCAACCACCTAAAGTGTAAAATGAGGTGTAAAAGGTTGTACTTGATTACTGACTACCTGACTGAACTCAAATAGAGTGGACATTAAGAAGTAAACGAAGATATTGCTACTGAAGAATTCTCCATCTGCCTTGCTTTTGTTGTGGAAAGAGATTGAAAACAATTTGTAATGGAACTTATCTATCGGAAGAAGATGTGCCTTCAATATCTTCCCTTCAATTTGTTTGATTGACAACCACAGTGTATCATGCTAATCCTCACTTTTCAACTTGGTAGGATGATACTCCCAGCTTTTCATAGCGGAAAATTGAAGACTGATGATACTTACAAAGTGAAAAGAAGTGATTATGAATGAGGGAGGTGAGTTCATTTCAATATTCCTATTTACTTCTCTTTCATGCATGATAAAGATCGTCCTTAAAAGTCGTCAAAGCATATATGAATGTCTCTTGTTATTAAAGTATCTCTGGTATCTATTGAGACTGTTGTGTGTTGTGTTGTGCTGTAGTTGAATTCTGATCTATATTACCTAGAGATAATGTGATGTATACTACAGATCGTAATCAATTCCTGTCGTATGTAGTCTTTGCGTATTTATCGTCAGCTAATTGTTTATTATGTTTATATATTTAGGACACAAACAGTGTGGGGGCAGATAAATAAAAGTATTACGCAGTCTGTTGGTTGAGTTGAGTGCATCAGACAGAAAGCTATTATAAGTTCAATCAAATGATCAGCAGAGTATTTTGAGTTCACAAGGAAAAAGAGCAGAAGTCATGCAGAGTGGAATGAAAGCCCATCACATCACATGGCAGAGCCATTATCTAATTTCCTCCGTCAATTCCCTTCATGTAAAAACAGAACCTATCTTCCGGAAAAGTCGAGATTCAATAATCTTAGGGCTACAACCAACAAAGTTCTTCGCAACTCCACTCAAAAGCTACACAGATGCATTCTGGGAAGTAGATTTACTAAAGATATACACAAATATAAACAGGTAATGTACATAACGTACCTTTATATAACCTTAGATTTGCGACACAGTTATGTGCCACTATAGCAAAGCATCAAATCTCATTGAACAAGACAGGACAGGACAAACGTCCAAATGGCAATGTCAACATCAACTTCGTAGGTCTTTCCTATTCTACAACGTTTTCCCTCCTACATTAGTCCACCCTTTCTGGCTATAGCAACCTATGCTTTACAATGCCACGTATAAGTATGGCTAAATATAAAGTTTTTGTCTTGCATGTGTGTACTTGTGCTTTCAACGTGATTTTTGTGATACATGATCTTCTCCTATGTCTAGATATACATACATAGATATGAAAATTCTGAGTGTGCCCCTATTTCTGTTACACTACAACCAGAAAAGTTGTGAGGTTCTCTCCAGGGCGTCCAATGGACATCGTTAAAGAATATTTTCCAACCTTTTCTATTTCCCTGTTCCCTAAATTGTCATGGACATATCAAATGGACGGATACCATTTCATTCTAACTCTAACCCTTTTTAACATTTCAAACGATCCAATTTACTTGGCTTGTCATTTACACTTATACACAGTATTAGGGAACACGAATTTAAGGCACATCAACACAGAATGCATTCAGTGCACACTCAATTACCTAAACTGTACATAAATAGCGTGTACTCCGTAATTTCCTTTAAAAAGATTAAGGAGTTAACAAAGTATATACGAAGTGACTATAAGTTCAATTGTTGAAAACGACTCTAGTTTTCTATAGTGAACTTGTCCCGAACATTTTCTTTGGCAATAGATCTCACACTGGCTTTGATCTGGAAAATAATTTGCAATAATATTTTCTTTTTGACATTTTGCCTGAAGATTTTATCAACTTTTTCACCAATTGGATCAATATAGACTCTGAATACACAGTTCTGGGGCACAGTGTAATAATCTGCTAATATTTAGTTAACGTTAGTATCATTCTACGATCTTGCAAACTTGAGATACAGCTATAGAAAGATGATAATAGAAATTTCATAAAAATTGCTTACTTATTGTTAGAAGTTATTAGTTCGGAAATAAGTAAATAATGATTGATAGTAGAGTTGATATACTCCAGATAGAGATTAGAATAGAAAACTAATAATTCGAGATAAGTACCTAAGTCCAAGGTGTAGATGTTGACAAAGTACTTGATTTCAGAGCAATTTTGCGGTTGATTTCATGGGGTTTGGGTTTATTATTGTGTCCACATATACCCACTCGTAACTATGTACATTTTACAGGGAATTATATATAGATAGAGTGTAAGTGGAGTATACGCAGTAGTGTATTAAGTATGATCGTGGGGCAGATTTAATAAAACGAGTCAGAAGCTCTTGAGCACACCCCAGAACTAGAACTCTTTTCACCACATCCCATCATCTCGTGTCATAATAAATAATATCGGCAGGGATAAAATGCTCAGAGCTGTGTATCTTCCTCTTATCAGTAACTTTATTGTATCTCCATTCCATTTTCATAAGGAATTCAATTCAATTGTATACTCAGTGAATTTAGCCTAATAACGACAAACGAGTGATCCTGAATTGTATATCGCTATATGTATACTACTGTAAAATTCTACTAGTATTTTTGATGTACATTTAGTATTCATGACTGATGGATTGGATAAGTCCTTGCCTCAATAGCCTCAAGCTCAAACTCTTCTAAAGTCCCTTTTCCCTTTCACTTCATTTGACCAACTTATTGCCACTAGTGTGCTATCATCTCCATTGACAAAAGAATTCCTATATCTCGGTGACAGAAATTCATGGCCCACCGAATTCTTCAAGGACTTCACAATAATTGTATCTGTGACAGCTATCGTACTTTTTTAAAACAATATTATAGACACACTCCATACAGACCACACAAAAATATTTGTAATGTAGGTTTTAAATATCATTTTATGAATGTTATGTAATTGCGATGCATACCACATATAGTTTGTATATTTTGCGATGCATATAGTATATATTTTGAAAGTAATTTGGAGTACCCAAACCTTTTTAAATTCAGTGCTAACACCAGTGTTCAATAAATTTACTTTGTCAGCTTATGTAGCTAAGTCATTGAAATCTATAATGTGGTAATAAGCACACATTATACTTATTTTTTAGGGCACATCAGCTAATCAAGTATTTTTTTCTCAAAAATTTGTACATTTTGCTGAGCTGGAGATTATAATTAATTTTGAGCTCGTTTGACAGTAAAACACTCATAAATAACGAAAAAACATATCCTTTATATTTTAAAAAATAGCAAACTGTTTTGATCACAATTCAACGCTCAAAAATATTAACCGAGGAGTAAGGCCCATGAGAGAAAGAAGTTTGTTAGCAATAGATTCTGAGGGCGGACTCAATTCGTGTAATCTTCTATCTCACTGTGCTCTATTTTGTATTTTATACTTTTTTCTCTCTGAATAAGTGATAAGCTACTTGACACCAGTCAGTAGTAGTCTAGTAACCGTAGTCGATATAATATTATGTAATACCCTCACCCCAATAAGAACTTAAAAGCAACATATAATTGTCACTAGTATTAATTATTTCCTGTAGTTTAGAGTAGGTTCATTCAATTCAGTTTCCATCGATTTGTATATTGCTTTGATGGCAGATGGGCATTATAAATATACCTACCTATACACAATGTATCAGTGAATATAATCTAGCTATTTAATTTAGCAAGATTTATGTGTTGATGAGTTTCCATTGAATTCAATACATCTTTCAAGATGATGCAATAGAAGATAACTTTAATACTACAACCTAAATGAAATTGGAATCGTCTTACAACTGAAAAGTGTCTTCCATTATAAAATAGGTAAATATAGACATTCTGTAGGAAATGGTAATGTGAAGCAAATATTTTATTGTATTATAATGATGATTCTTTGTAGATAACAGTATAAATTAATTTTGTTGAATAGAGTGAGTTGTAAACATTCCCTTTTCCATTCTAGATCTGTCTTTATGAGATCGTCAAGTTACTTTTTATTTGATCCCTTTTTAATAAACTCGTCAGTATCTTTTGTTGTCTGCATGGTGCTTATGAAGTTAACCCTCTTGTCATTTCCCTAAGTTTGTTGACAATTAGGATAATCATGCGTCTCTAATACATATTAGTTTCATGATTTTTCAAAAGTTCCATCCAAGTTGGATACAAATGTTTTCATTCAAATCTGTATTTTTAGGTACTTATTTACATTTGGAAAACGTGCACTAGTTGACACTGGTTCCACTATATGAACGATACTTTTACCTTCAAATTAATACTTGCTGATGAGAGTGATTACCCAGCCCCTCTTTCTGTCTTCAGGCAGACAGAAATATTATTAAATTTGACACTTGATGACAATGTCTTCAGTTTTCAAGGAAATATTTTACGTGTACTTATACACTTCATTACACCCACTTGAGCTTTCAAAGTTTCTCTATGTATGGATGGAAGAGGAGCTTACAGTAGTCAAAGTAGTTATACCATATGGCAGACAAAAGTCTCGAATTTGTACATGCATTGTTGTCGCCACGATTCAATATAGTTTTGAATTATACATTTTGTGCTACAAACAAGCCCTAATAGTACTACTTTCAACAAACTAATGAATGAAACGATATGAATTATTAAAAAAGTGAAGATGGAAGCCATAACATTTATTAAGAGACACAATTACCCCATTGGACATGTTCAGGAAGTATTTGCTTATACATTAAACTTTGTATTGACTATAATTATAGAGCATTTGTCAATAATGTCATGTCTGCTAAACTCCTGTAATGACAGATCTATAAAGATTATGTAAATACATATAGATCCAAGTTATACATGGGCAATTACTGAATTAATAGTTTTTTATTAAGGAAATATGTATAGCTGTGAGCACTTCATTTGGTAAATGATGTTAATATAATGTAGTGATAAGCAATATATTTTTCTCTTTGGACACAGGAAACTGGAAGAAAAAAATTGAACAAATTAAAGTAGCTCGTTTGTTCCGCTTTAATTGTCACGCTCATAATGTCTCCTCTTATATTAATTAGCGTTTTCCAGTTTTCTAAAAGTTATTTTGAACCATTTTCCCCTTCGTATCTGTTTGGTAATGTAATTAGTTAATGTATGCTACCTGTTGTCAGGTTATTTCAAAAAACTTCAAACCTTCAAAACTATTTTTAGCGATGGAACCCTGTTGCTTTTCTAACCCTTGCCTTCACAATATGATAATGAGTATAGACGAGGTACAGAAGCAACCAAGCATGATTACTTGAATGTAGCCATGATGTAGCGTATCGTGAGTGGTTTGTGGCAGGTTTAAGCAAAAATGACTGACATCCATTTTATCATTATTGAATCAATTATTGCTATAATTCCAGTGCTGTAAAAGTAAATGAGTAATTAATGTTCGTCAAACGTAAACCTATCAATACCACTTCGACGATCTGCTTGTCAATTAACACTTGCCTGCATAATTCAGTTTGAGAATGCTACTTATAATAACCTATATAATGTCATTAATCTTTAGTGGTAATAAATCGTTAATTTTACCATGCATTCAAACATGACCTGGTATATGTTTTTCTGTCATAGTGTCTAGCTACTTTAGCTTTAATTGTTTCTAATAATATTAAGAATTCTGGTGAATCTAACTTCTGATATTGTAACTTTTCTTTGTGCCTATTTTATAAAAATCTTGCTTGCTTTGAACTATCATCTTAAAAGACGTGACTATCTTGAGCATTGATTTCTGCATGGTTCTGATAGGGTACGATAAGAATATTTTATCTCATCTGAAAGAATTTGGGCACAGTCATTCAGTCACTTTAATAAGTCGAGCATCTGCATGCTTAAGTACATTAGTATACTGATAGGTTAGTACGATAGCAATAAAATGTGTTTTGAATTTGGTGAATAGATTCATAAAGATATAATGAACCTATCCTGGGTTATTTGCACTCATTTGCTTAAACCATTAACATTCCATGAGTTTCGTAGTTTATCAGCCATATAGCTGATCCATAATTATGTGTGCGTAATATGCAATGTGTTTATAAATTGTTATTGTTATTTCATTTAGTGATGGAAGGGATAGAAACTCACAAAGGGTTAAATAGGTAGCTATTTATTTAGATAATCCGTACCTAGGTATGGATAACAATATTTGGTATACTTGTATCGAGCAGGTAACTTATGTGAATAGGAAAACTATGCTGTCAGTGGATCTACGTGGATACATTATACATGCAATAATATGTGGAATATATAGGATATATAGGATATATGTGCAATATATAGGAAGGATTGATGGTTTGATGGAGCATAAGTGGAGAGTGAAAATGAGTAAGTTATAAGTGGAATGTTAAACTCTCGAAGAGTCAGTCAGTGCAATTGAATTGGCTGGAGTCTGCTGCCAACGTGAGTGATTCAGGCAGGCAGAGTCTCTTTCATTTCCCACTCAGCCCCTGTCGATGTAAAAATATGAGATGGAAATGCAGAAGAGTCTGTTTAGTAGTAGGATGATATTCTTGTTGAGATTTAATAGCCAATGGTGGCCGGAGGATGCAGATAATCCGAGTGAATAGGGATTAAATTGGGCATATCTCCAACAGAGCATGGGACAGGCACTGCCTCGGAGGCTCGTCCCGGCTTCCCGATTGGCGGGCATCGCGTCATTCTGCCCGGATTCTCAGCTCCAGGGGGCTACATTACATTCCGTATCTGTATATGTATATCCAGCGCCTGGCCTCCCTTTAGGGGCCTGGATGATTATCCTAACGAGCTAACTACACACACTAATTATTATCTTACTACTTATTACTCTGGCTCACCACAGCCAGATAGACATGGAAGGTAGGGATTTCATTGTACATATCTCCCTCTCCATCAGGCAATCACCTAATAACTCTTGGATTGCCACACTACTGACTAGTACAGGAGACACAACTCATTTTACACCCCATCCATCTAGAAATCGAATGTGTATAGGAAGAGGCACTTAGTGCCATTGTCTATAGTGGAGGAGCAGACTTTAATCATTTACATGAGAGTACTAGTGCCGTGTTACTACTACACTCCTAGTATTAGGTAGGTACTTAAAGATAGTAGGAACAAGGATCACATTATTGCATTTCTCTACCCGTATAAGTAGTACTTGTTTGATTTCCTTTACTTTCCTCTCTCACATCATGCTGACATATCTGTCTGTAGAGTCCACACCATAGCAGGTATCTAGTCTGGGTGTCTCTCCGTCTGAATTTGACGACAGCAGTTTAGTCAGTGTCAGTATAGCAGTGCAGTGGCTGGACTGGATGTCTCCTTGCCTTCAGAAATATTTACCCTCTCTACGTAACACATGCACACCACAATATCACGTACTCTCCGCTTTCTCATGTCTCCATTACTATTCCTGCTCTGTATAAGTGGAGAGAGTCGTTATTACTATACTTCACACACTACTACTACTCTATCCAACTACTCAACATTAACTTAGGTCTACCCTGTCCTAGTCGAGGTGGGTAACTTCCTATTTATTACCCATCTACATGCATACAACAAATCATAATGTTCCTTTATGCAAAAATATACTATCTGTCATTCTGTCACTCATTTCAGTCATCGTTTCCCTGTTCAGCTAAACACTCCAATAAAACTCAGTCCTAGTATGTAGTCTCATTCACAATTTATTCACTTAAGTGTTTAGGCAACAAATACACATAGCTACATTAAATACTTGTATTGTACTAATTTAAACATACGCATTTCAGACAGTAATTATTACTCCACATATAAACAGAAAGTGCTCATAAACAAGATTAGTGTTGATCCACAGTCAATAGAAATCAAGTGAAAATAATTAACTGACCGGGGAATTGGGAGGAAATATCAGGAATTATAAACAATTGTGTGCATTGGGTGGAGTGCAACAAGTCAAGTGTTGTTTTGTGATATAATATAAACATTCCATCTGTTCGTATTCGCATGTGGTACACAACAACTGCCGCTCTGGACATACTTTACATGGAGACTTGTATTCATTGTGTGAACAAGGTGGAAAATCAATGCTAATGCATAACACTACAAACAGAATTGAGTTTGAAGTGATAATTTCTTCTTAAAACAATGCTAATTGATATTTGGTGTGTGAAAAGAAATTAACTTAGGCTGAGTTACTCGGTTTACCCAGGTCATTCATTCTTCTTATAAAAGTACATTGTTCATTAATTAGCGATATTAAATGGGATGGCTTGGACAACAAAACATAAAACGGGCGAATGTGGTGTAGAATAATAGCATGCAGATGAAACTGTCTTACGTGCGAATATAAAATACATTAAATGTTAAAGGGAACAGAGTCATTTAGTTTACACCTTTATGTAAGCTAATAAGTTGAGGTGACTCAACTGATAATCAGTGGGAAAAACGTTGATGTTCTATTGTATTGGACTTTGGTGTAGTCGTGGAATATTATGTAGCTGTTGTAGCTCGGAGCTGTTTTCATACGAAGCCTTCTGTCAATATTGGTCTAATACGAGTGCGATTTGCCTGTTTGAATTGACTTGGCTCTTTCTGCCTTGCTATGCCGGTGGAATAAAATTGATTGTGTAGGTGAATTGAGCAAGCATCTCATCGGTTTGGATTCATTGACCCATGTATACCCCAATAGTGTGTGTCAACTAAATTAAACCATACCTACTACATTACTGATTGCAATTACACTAGCACTTCACTTACTGACAATAAGGTAAAGAAATCAAAGCTAAGTAATACCTATTTGTAACTAAGTGGGATAAAGTTGATTGATTCTGTTGGTATGCATGTATATTAAAGAAATATTTATATTTAGACAACTGTCTGCGTGTCTATCTAATCACAAAAACATTAAATATGCGGTGGTCTTGTTTATGCTCGCACAAATGACTTGATAAAAGATGATAAAACAAACGTAATAATAAGTATGTGTTCCAAAAGTTCATTAAATTGTAAACATTAATCTCAGATAGCACAGTTAATGTTTATTGCAACGCATTCTATGAATGCCCAGATGACAGAACGGAGAAGAGACTCAAAATCAGCTCTTAATAAGATTCAATAAAGTCAATACAGATATTATAGCTACATAAATAGAGTAAATACAAGTATTTACCTAAATGGGAATGCATACGGAGTCAATTTAGTAGAAAACGATAAGGCAGTGATAATAAATGAAAATTTCTCCCTTGATCTATCGCAATAAGTATAATAGAATTGAATAAGTATTATGCTTGTACTTATGCGAAAGCATATTGCATACGTTAATTCACTTACTTTCAAAGTACTTACATGAGCATATGGATCGGTACAAGCAAGAAATGAATCGATAGCCTAACTATATCTACTTGGTAAAAGATATAATCAGACATGCAAGCAAACATTATTAGTATGGAGCATAGGTGTACATCAAGGGGGATTGTCGGATTACTGATCGTGAGTTAAACAGGTTATTTATTGAGAGAGTTACAGTGCAAAGTTACATATAGAATGAACACGATATTAAAGCACGTCATGCTAAATCAAATAAAGTGAGTAGACAAATAAAACCGAAGAGATAATATACATTAATAAGGAAGCAGTGACTAATGCAAATGTTCAATGTAATAAAGGTGTCATGTTTTATATGTACATACTCTCTACGTACTAATTCTGGATAAGAACGCATATTGTAATCATATCCCAAAAATGTATCGATTAGTAAATCAACATTTAATAAGGATTTTGTATTGAATTTGATCATATTGTGGTGTGCACATTGATATGCTAATATTAGTTTGAATTAGGAGCAGTTGTGCATGCTACGTTACTGAGTTACATCCAACTATAAGTAATAGTAGGATCTGCTAAAGCGCTACAAATGTATGTAGCTTAGTCAAAAGTTGGGGCATTAATGCTAATGTTATTGCATGTACCTCACCCTTGCATGTTTTTAATAGGATTATACAAGAAGTCTGACTGAATAAATTAACATTCATATATTTAGGTAGAGAACTAATCATAAGTTTGACTATAATAAAACAAAAGCTTTGGTTATAACATTCGTTAGGAGTAGAACACATCCTCTACTACTTACCTGAACTAAATGAGTTATTAGAATTTGATGAGGATTACCTTTACTTGATAGGAGTACGATGATGATGAATAAGTCATTGCTGGCCACTTCTCCTTCGGCGACTAGTCACACTCACGCTGTCGTAAATGTAAATGTGGCTGATGGTGGCGGTGGCGGCGGATCCAGTCCTCCTGGCGGCAGTGTGAGCATGAGTGTCGGACTTGATGTTGTCGCTAATAGCATTATTAACACCAAGTGTCCTTCTGTATATTCAAGCATTGAAAAACTCCTGGCGTCCGAAGCTCATCTTCAACTATCCCAAAAACAAAGGGCTAAAGGTAAGCTTAGTATTACTAAGTAAAACTAAGTAATAGCATCAAATATAACTGAATACACCACAACTCTGCAGTAGATTTACTCTAAGCCCAATCCTTAATAACTACCACTATTTCCATCAGTAATTAAGCGCATTTGGAGTGTGGGTAATTATTTTTAAACGTATTACAAGACTAATTTACTGGTAAACCGAAATAAAACGTTAGATTGGAACTGCAAATTCGTTGCTTGCTTACTATTACGCAGCAACAAATCCATCTGTTTCTTTTGATTTCCTCTCCCAGAGTGTTTTTGTTTATCACTGTGCCAGATCTGATCTAGGAAAGATCTTTTGCTCAAGGCTATCTCTATATAGAGATACGTCACGCTAATAAATACAATTTAATTTAATAATTGCCCACGCTATGTCATAGCCACTCACCAAACGCATATACATTATCCGTTCCTCTTCTCATGTAGATAATTGCTATCTAAGCACGTATGCAAACTAACATACATAATAGACACGCTTTAATAGCATCTGTACGATATTAACGATAACGTTCCATAACTTGTTACAACATAATGTTACATTCTATAAAGCTTGTAGCTATATTTACTGCGTACTTCACTTGTTATTAAATATACGTGTATCCATACCCAGCAAAGATTTGAAAGAAAGAAACGCGGCTCTCTGAAAGAGGGTTAGTCAGTTAATGGAATTCAGATATCTCGTTAGTGTTAGTAGTTCTTATACTGCATGTTTATTTGTGTGTCTCTGTACCTATTACATGCAGTTATGTCATCAGAATTTTTTTGACTGTGGAAAAAGGCTTTCCCATGTATTTACAGCATACATGTAATGCAGTCCACTCTAGGCTTTAGCAATGCTCTCAGTCGTAGTGGTAATTCTTTATACTTGAGCTTGGGATAATTACACCTTTAAGTCCCCTCGAACATCTGCAAAGGGGATTTCAATTTCATGCTATAAAGGGCAGTGTACTGTAATATAAACCCTATCGAATCCATTCAACACATTTTCATTAGCATGATCACACAGAATTATATGTATATATGTATGCAACTTGCACATTCACCACACCTAATGTAACTAACCTTCACTGTTAACGCTCACTGTCTTAAATCTTTTTATTAATAGTTTGTTAACTTTAAATGCGATTAGCTCGTAGATTTGTACTGAGAAAATCAATTTTCTGCATTTAGAATGGAGGTTTATGGTTTGTTTATGTTTAAAATATTAAATGTATGAAATACCACTGCACAACATCTTATCATTCAACTATAATAATTGTACTGATTACAATTGTTGTAGATGTGTATTGTAAGTCATGGCATTATAATTCTTTTCCTCAGCACAAATTGACCATAAAATAAAAATTGTAACAATATCGGGTATGCCTCTGTCGTCGCAGACATTAATCTTTCATGTCATCCCCTCTTCAGCTTACGAAGGGCGTATATCAGACGTGACTTGAGAGTCAAGTTTAAATATCTTTTATCAATAGTATTGGCCCATTGACACTGACAGTATGTACACTTACGGTGGATAAAAGAATGCGAGATGCACATAGCTTATAACAACAAATATAGTTTCGAATCAAAACTTTCCATTGAAATATTGCTCATAATTGGTTTCCTGTCTCATTAATTCTTGCATCTCTCACGTATGCAGGTCGATAGTAGTATTTTAATTAATTTGAGAATATATCTAAGATGTACAACATAGTTGTAAGATGATAAATCTGTAAGTTGTACAAACCGTACAAAAATGCGGCATTAATTTTTGTCAATTCGAAATTCTTTTGTCACATAATGAAACGTCTAATGTTAATTGAAAGTCTACACATCGCACTGTGAGTATTGTTAGATTCTCACAAATTGAGTGTATAAATAGGTATAGTAGGAGGTCGTGTACTAGGCATATGTTTTGATAATTGTATGCTTGTAAGGCAGACAGCTCTTGAGCAGTCTCTCACGTTATCAATGTCCGGTGTGTGTCGTGTAGTGAGTAACATGTAACATATTGATGTAGTTTACATTACTTTGTGTAATCAGAGCGGCGGGTATTAGTGTAAGGAAGACCCTTTGCTGCGGTGTGGTCCGTTTCATGATGCCATTCTATAAATTCCTGATAGCTCTTAATGGAGAATATATGGAGTGTGTAATGCGCGCTTTGACAAAGAGCAGGGGTTGTCTGTCGGATCAAATGAATGCACAATGAAACATTGTAGATGTGATCCTTATGTTCTATCCTCATTCTACGTAAATTTTCCATGTTGTTCCTTTTGCTAATATATGGGATGGGATTTAACGAAAACTTTGGAAATTGTTCGTGCAGTAGTTGGGTAAATGTAGAGCAGTAGAGTAGAAACGAAAGGGTTCCCCAATCTCATTAGAATTTATCATGTAGCTAATAGAGTGTATCTAAGCTAATTGACCAAGAGCCGTTCCCATCATTTCGCCATTCTTCTCAAAAATTGTAACTCATCCATCCCCACAAAATAAATTATCCTTGTAAGCAACAAAACAAATACTGCATCCTATATTACCTACCATAGAGTATAAGGCTTGTTTTACCGTTTTCTATACCTATACAATTTTATTTTCCCTTAATTTTATCTATCAGAACATTTCTCAGTTTCTTGATTTTTAGATTATAATATCATAATTAGTGTGGTGATTACCAAATTATAGGTTTCCAATCAATGTTAACCTGAACGAGAAAATAATTTGTTTGATTTCTGTAATTATTTTCATTCTTTCGCTAGATTAAATATGTACAAAACACATATTCTACTTGCAGTTAGTAGATAGGGGTAGTAACAATATAAAAAAAGCAGTCACTCTTGCTTTTTCTGATAAATCTCCGCCTGTGGCTAAAAAGGAACGAAATTAAATCTCAAACTGCTTTTCATGGTAATAAATTGTCATTGTATTGAAACATGATAGTATATGATTAAAGCGTGAGGATAGAGAATTAATGACGTAAGATAAGGACAGGATAGAATTCTTTTAGAAAAACTGTCATCAGCTTGTAAGTAGGTATTGGCAGTAGTGAAATTGATTAGCGTGCATTGTAGGAAATGAGTCAGACAGACGGCAATAGTCAATAAGCGTAAATACATTGTCTATGCAGAATAGAAAATACAATATTGAATGACGGATATTTTCTGGTGGCACGTGTCCTTTAGCCGAATTCTATTGAGTGCGGCTCTAATTAAAGCTCTTGCTCGCCTTACCCGCTTTTATTAGATCCATTATTTGAATTTGAGTCTCACATTATTGGCATCCATCGGATAGTTTAAATAGCAGCTAGCCCACTATACTCACCACTACTATTTGGTAGCGTGCATTAGGTAGGGCTATTAGACACTTCGTTAAGGAGAGCTTCTCTTATAGCTTATTTATATGATCTTATCTCAATGGATGTGTAAATGACATACATAAAAGTAAGTTCATAGCAGTGTGTAATCTGGAATAACTGCTACATATACTTATCGTATATATGTATTATCAGAGGATAGTAAACAAATATGTTTATGAAAACCGTTAAAGATTGTAATATAAGCGCTTATATCTTATATACTTAAGTAGGTGTATAGCGAGTAGCTTTGAACAGTATGACTTACAATTAGTAGTTATTTAGATTTCGAATCGGGGTTAGTTTGGTTTATATTGTTTAAGGTTAGTATCCCAGCAAGAGTAATTGGACTGCATATTATGAAACTGACTTGAATGGTCACGGTGGTCATGCTGAGTTAAAGATGTGGAGCTCGTGCATGCATGAGCGAGGGAACCCGGGCACTTTATTTCTACTACACTACACGCCGGAAAGCAAAGGGGAGAGACGGCATCTCACATCATCATCATTCTACATGTCAGTTATTCTCCATACATAAAACAATAAATATATGTGTATGTCTGTACACAGGAGTGAGGGTGTGTGTTGGCTGTAGGGATCGTGGCTGAGGATCCCTATCACTATCTGTACACTTGGTCTTTTGATATACGCAGATAAAATAAGGGAATAAAAACCTAATAGATTCATACGGTTTTCCCAACACACCATTTAATGATACGACTTTACTTGTAACAGGGGTAGTCTCATTTTCATCGTGTCATCCATTTGAGAGAGTTGTTCAATGAGTAGCAGCAGTCACAATTACTGCATCCTGGACACAGGAACGTTGAAAAGTGTTCTAGATTCAGTTGTAGAAAGTTAGGTGCAGTGCCTAACCAAAAATCTCTTTTGTGTGATTCAAATTAAGTTGTGACTCTAACTGTTTACACTTGAATTACGTTAAGTGTTTATGATTGTGTCTGTGAGATAG
Source organism: Tomocerus qinae (assembly GCA_020055645.1). NCBI lineage: Eukaryota > Metazoa > Arthropoda > Collembola > Entomobryomorpha > Tomoceridae > Tomocerus > Tomocerus qinae. Next base: position 30,012,116 of record CM034547.1, read on the forward strand.
GGGATCTATTGGTATAGTCATCTAAATGAGTTCTACATGTCATGATATTCGTCATGATTAGTTCCCTGGAATCATTTAACCTGAAATGTATTAATCTTTGACTCTGAGGTGAATAAAATACATAAACGTACATACTCTTTACATTTGTTTTTATTTGTAGAATAATGGCTCATGTAGATTAGATATGAAAACAACTGGAAACTTAATATTATTGATAATAAACACAATTTTAATTACGTACAGATAGATAGATATACTTTTACTAATAATTATACGTATCATGTTGTCTTTCCATTTAAGCTTTCCACATTGAGTATGGAAAGGAAGTGAATAATAGTTGTGAATAATGAAGTTAATACTTGTGTGCTACAATATTTGTACGATTTGTCATAATTTGTTGTGTTAGATTTGCATGTGTTGACTTGTGGTGAATATACGTACTTAATATTTGTATGTAGTGGAAGAGGCAAATATTATAAATAATCTTTATATCAACAAATGGAAATTGGATCTAATTTTAACATTTTGTTTATAAGGAATGATTGAGTCCAGTCGTCACATTTTGCACCCGGAAACATCACATTCAATACACAGAGACAGAGAAAAGGTAATAACCTACTTTTCATTTTATTTTGTACATTATATGCGTTTGAAATACTTTAATTTACCAACTTAAAATTGTTAATTCATCATTACATGCAGATAGAATACTGACAACTGTACATATAGCATTAGCATTGTTAGGGAAGAAATGAGAAAACATTTTACAGTTTATATATATTGACTAAATGATATGCTTTAGATAAGCAAACCGAACGATACACTGTACTGTTTAAGTTGATTAAGTTAGTGTCAATAATAAAGATTATTATTATAATAATGTCTCCCTTTAGATCGAAGTTAATAATATTTTATTATATGACTGACATGCAGTAAGCAGAAAAAAATTGTATCTTTATACAGCCCAGGTATTTTACATTTGTAGGTATGTATTTGTTCTTCATAAGAATATACGAAATAGTACAACACACATAAAGTAAATAAAATATGATTTTTATTTGATTTGATGATCTGTTTATGTATTTATTGGAGTTGAAAAAATTACCTACTTAACTTTTTTTCATTTACAAATACTAATAAGCTCATTTCCTTATTTTGTAGAAAGATTAGGTTATCACCAATTTCCATAGATAAAAGTTAAGCTCAAAAATAAAAATGTGTGTTTGGAAACAGTGGAGGGCAATTGAGTTTCAATCACGCTAATTGTAAGTAATAAGCGGTTCAGTCTTTCATAATTATATTATCATTTAATAGCTTTAGTTAATTTGTAATCTTAGGTGAAGTTTTGGAAAGATAGATCTTTCTAGAGACGGTTCAGTAATAGCACTTTATTAAATTTTGCATGATAACAGAGAGACATGGTAGACTTCAGAATGTCGCAATCCCCCTCATCGACAAGTAGTGAGACGGGTGAAGACAAAGACATGCTTCTGGAAGTTGATGGAGATGTTGACGGAGAGGGTGGCAGTGGCGGAGATGGAATTTCAGATCGTGATCGCGGCATGGGATCGGAAGAGGAAATGGGCAACAAGCCCAGGAAGTTGCGAAGAAGTCGAACCACTTTCACCACCTACCAATTACATCAACTAGAGAGGGCATTCGAAAAAAGTCAATATCCTGATGTTTTCACGAGGGAAGATCTCGCCCTCCGTCTTGATCTTAGCGAGGCTCGTGTTCAGGTAAATGTTTTTAAAATCTGATCTCACATGGCAAAATTCTACCCTCTTAAAACTCTATATGCATAGTATAGAGTTTTATGAGGGTAGAATAATATAGTAGTAGTAGTAGTAGTATTTATTTATTGATTGTTTCTTTGCATATACAATCATATCAAGTATATTACATATCTAGAATAATATAGTATACTATAATAATAGGTTCTCAGATATTCTACAATCCTATGCATTTTAAAAAGCATTTGGCAACAGAAAAGAAATTACGGCTTTCGGAAGCGTTTTAAGGCATATGGTATAATTTTTTAGTTCTAAACACATTGAGAAAAATTTTTGGCTCCGATATGAATATGCATTTCTGTACAATTGCACATTATGCAATGATACTGTATATTTTTAGCATCCAGTTTCCTAGTGTTTTCATTTGTGCATTTAGAATATTCTGTACATAGGTATGTATTTAGAATATTCAGTAAAACTTGGCTTCGCTTGGGACTTTGGTAAGCAGACTACCTGTGTGACTGTGTGCAATACCAAGTAGCTGATTCATTAGTATCACATAGCATAGCATCATCAACTAGTTCCAGTCCAGAAAAATGAATGCAGTAAAATAAATGTTCAATGACAGAGTTACTGAATATTTTACACGCATAACTATCGTGCACTTGTCCTAGACCAAGGCTACACAAATTCTGAAATTTTCAACTTAGCGTTCGAAATGAACTGAAATGTATTACATACACAGGAAAAACGTTACAGAAGACCAGACTAGAATAAAAATGAGATGTCAAAAGTATACTCAGGCTGTATGTGCAAATATCCTTTCACATATAATACAAAGTAGGCCACAAAATAATGATCACTTTCTAAAAACGCTACCCAGATTACTTTTTAACAGGAATATCATCTATAGATCCGTTTCATCAATTCCGGCAGCGCAAAATTTCTTCGAAATGAGCAAATTGTATGAGTCATTAAAAATAATTTTCTTTTGACTTCTAGCGGAACGAATTTCCGCCCTTTTTCTTTCTTCTTTTTCAGAACTTTGATCTTCTTTATCTCTTTTCCTCGGTTTATTAAGCCTTTTTCTATTGTCTGTCTACATCATAATAGAATACTGATTTAACAAAAATAGAAATTGATATGACGAATAAGATTCTTTTTTCCACTCAGACTTGTATAACTACTTACACTGATACATTTTTCCTAGAAGGATTTTTGTTCGAATTTTAAAAGAGCGTTCTCTGAATACCTTTATGAATCATCATTTACTGTAGACATCCTTTTTGCACACTATAATAGCAACTCCTTAATAATTAGGCCTAGTATATCCATTATTATTAAACCAATGTAAAATAACAAAATAGGAAAAGTGGAAAGACATCAACTAGCTCCAGAGTCCAGAAAAAAGAAAGTAGTAAAAAACATCAGTTCGAATTTTTATTTAGCGTTTTCATAATTGTATTTAACGATTGTAAAAATGAATTTAGATCGAAGTAGTCTAAAATAAGTTTTAATGTCAAAATTAATATTCTCTGAGATCTTAGAAGGATTAAAAGGAGTAAATAAATCGACACTTATAGCTTAAACAATTATACATGGATAAAGGTAAATAAGTTCTCTGTAAACGATAAAATCTACATTAGCAACAAATTGTGTATAAATTATGATTGATGTAATGCAAAGTAGCATGACTGGCATGTAATAATAGTGATATTACAAGGGCATCTTAAAACTTAAGAATTCCCCGACGGAATTACAGAATATCGTGCTTTTCAGTATGAGCATGTAGACATAAATACATAGAATGCTTACGTACGTGCTTTTCCTTATTGCTACTACCTATATTTACCACACTATAGATTGCTTGATACTTTTCAATTTGAAGTTAAGATAAGGGATACTTATATAAGTGAGTTGATACTTTCTTTAGATGTTTAATGAGTTAGTCTGACTTGTTTAGCTATGGATTATAGAATGTAACTACGATTAATTACTAATAACCAACAAAAGTTCCAATTAAGGTTAATTACTGTATATGGTGACTTGACGTTTTTAGTGCAGCTTATGAGTTATAGAAAAATCAATGAGGTGCCATTAAAATAATTCTTATTGGGTCGTTACACACTTCATATAGCATGTGCATAGTCGGTAGAGTCTGCACATTCATTAGGGTTCACATAACGATTTCTAAGAAAATTACCTCCACTCTTCACATTGGCATTATTAGCACTCAATAAGTTTTTTATTCGATAATAAATGGAAATTGGCCAACTAAAGAGTTCTTTAAAGGGTAGAATACAAGTTACGCCAATTTTCTATTTTAAGTGCTAGGGTTGGCTGAATTCTCTGTCGTTATTAGAATGCCAATAAAACGGGGCTCAATTTTCCCATAAATAAATCCGAGAAAATGGTCTGGGAACAAAAATTGGTAAATTAAATGTCGTAAATTGGCTAATTCCCATTGTCATTATGTGTATTTTAAGTCAACTCAATGCAATAACGGAAGAGAACAGTAGTGGTTCATTATATTTCAAGCAAAATCAAACCACACCGTTTTAGTTTTCGAACTTGGTGAGCACAATACAATGGAATATAGCTGTAGATACTAAAAATTATTGTGCTTACTTATTTTACCATTAGGGGGATTGAACAAAAAGCTTTCCGGGAAGAAATGCTGCTGCAGTTGAAGTTGAAACTGTCTCTTAGGACTTAAGTAGACTAACAATGTATTGCTCACAATATTTTACCTAGTCCAATGCCCAATCTGAGATTAGGGTGGTAGAGCATCAAAGCCAGACCTTGCGGACAAGAAAGAGAGTAATCAATTCAGCTAACGATAAATAATTTTCTACCATGCTATAATTCTGTAGCATGTGATGAAGTTAAAATATTCTTTGCCATAGAGAGACAGTAGAATTGTCTTTGCCTGTGGATATTACGTCACAACTCAGAAGCAGAAGAGGAACTGTATAATATTAGCAATTTTGTAGGAGCTATTGTTACTGTGGAGGGAGAATGGGTTAAAAGGAACAGTTTCCTAATTCGTTTCAAATTCAATGGAAGAGGGTACTTAAGCACTCACAGGAGTAATGTAATGTAAATTGTAAATACGAAATGCTTGCCAAAAATGACAAAATAATAGTGATGGCAGGACAATAAGAGGCAATTATGGGGAAAACACTTGAATGAACTACAATGAAAGGAACTATTTAGCTGTCTATTTATGTATCTGCAGCGTTTATCTCATCTCACAAGTTACTTTACTAACAAGCAAAAGTAAGAGTCCCAAAGTAATTTGCTATATTTATGATTATCTACTTAGGTATATAAGAGTATAAAGGTTGCTGCATTAATACTGACATAGGATAGATAGTAGAACTTTGAATCCAGTTTCAAATGGAATTGTATACGACACGCAAATAATAAGTTAGTGTATTAGTGGAATGAACAAAGCTGCGGGTTTACTAGAGCAAAATGCTAAAGGAAAGGAAGGAAAGAGGAGAGAGTCTAGTACTAAATGGATCCAAATTGCTGTCTCTCTGCCTCTTCACTCTCGACTCAATTGAAATGCGCATTCAACATTCCTACTATTTCCTTGACCAAATACAAGGCATCCTAAATTCACAGACAATGAAATGGATCTAATCTGAATGGGGAAATTTGAGCTAAAGAGTCCACATAAACACTTGACTCATTCATCTGAACTTCCATCTAACATCCTCATACGCATCTAGCTAGACCCTAACTAATTGTAATTTCTCCTGTTTTCTTTATTTGTTTGCCTTTAATTTTCCACGTGGACTTTACAGAAATACAAGACTTTTACCCACTCACACTTTGCACTCTGAATATGGGACAAAAGAATCCAGGCTTTCAAGTCTGAAACAATTCATCCACTTTTGAATGACGAAAACTGGAAATGGAAAGATAGTGAACGCTGTGGACCTTAATTGGGTGAAATTGCCCGTTTGAATCGTCACCTTAATTATTCACCACCATATAGCAGCTTTCCCTCACTGCTTCCCTCAACTCAAGAGCCAATTTACAGGGTTCAGTTAGTAGATAGATACAATAAGGATATACAAGTGCTTGGAATGCGAACGGTTTAGATAGGGAATTTGTCAGCCCAATCAATCCACTAGTGGCTCTTCTCTTTTCCAAGTCCATGCTCTCTTCAAATCTCATTAGAACGCTTACATTTTCTCGCATCTTACTAACCCAGGGGTTGTGGCACACCCGCTTTAGACGTACAGTCGTCTGCGTATATTTAATTACTGTTTTAAATGAAACATAAACTGCACCCCTGGTATTTAGTGCAGTGCCGTTTCCTTGCATTAATACAATTATGAACAAGCATTTACGAGCTTGTACCAAATGTAATTGCTAAATATTCTGACAGATATACCTATAAGTATTTTTTCAATAATTACGCTGTTTGACATTTCGTTGTTTTTACAAATAAAATAGTCATCAGTTCCTCAGGGGTGTTTGCAAAACTACAAAAATATTTAAGTGTCATTTTACTGGGATAACCTTATGTAAACGTACTATTTGGGCTTGGTGTTGAAGCAGCAAAACACTCAATGTATACTTAATACCATAATGACATTGTATCTCAATCAGTTCTTGTCTGACAAAAAGGAATAATACTTGTGATTATGATGACATTTGATCATATTTCCAGAGAGACCGCAACCGCGCAGGGATCTCAAAGAAACCGACAGAACTGACGGAAGCTATTTACAAAAATCATTCAATATGACAACAAAGCATTGACAGTAGTATTGCAACTGTTGTATCTCTTCCTCACACTTTCCTTGTACCTATTGCACTACTAACGTAAAAGTTTGTGGTAGATGTTAAATGGGACATCGCTTTGAAAGAATTTTGACCACATAATCTTACGTAGGTTGTGTGGCTATATTCATATCAATAAATGTAACCATAAGTCCTTCATCCGTATCACTTATGCTTATGATTTCACTTATACGATTATCATATGGCATTTACCACGAATGCAATTGTGTATGATGGATTAGTAATAAACGTGGCAGAAATGTCCTTTCATAAGATATTTGATACCATACTGCGGGGTTTGTACAACTGTGTGATACTAGTAATATCCAAAGATATCATGTCAAATATCTAAACGTTGTTTAGTGTGGTATATACCAATAAATGAAACAATGAGCTTTAGCGACATTAAACTACTAATTCAATGTTGCTACTGGGTATTCGATACTAAATATCAATCTCACTGGATACTTAAGGCAGTGGGAAGTGGAATACCTCAATCCGGCTTAGATTGACACATGTAAAACTTTCTGCTTTATATCCAAAACAGCCGCCCTGTACTTAAAGCCTTAGAGAATGAATCAATTGTTTAGTAAAAGAGATATTTTAAAGAAAAATGGATCTGGGAGAATTGAAAGGAGTCGAGTCTTATTATAAATCATTGCTTTATTTTTGTAGGTCTGGTTTCAAAATCGGCGGGCCAAATGGAGAAAACGTGAAAAAAGTCTTGGTGGTCTTCGAGAAGACGCTCCTGGAGGCGGAAACGGTCACAACCTTCACGGAGCACCTGGACTATCATTTCCATTAGGGCCTTGCAGTCCCCAGGATTTAGCAGCCCATCACCATTCACTAAACAATCCTCATCATCACCATCCAGGGTCGTTCGCTCCAATGGGGCTAAATGAGCTTTTTTGGGGAGCTCAACTAGCTGGCCTACCCCCAACGCATTCCAGTCTATTTCCTCCAGGATTTCTCTCTGCTTTCCCAGCACTCGCTGCTACGCAAACGTCTAGTTGGACTCAGAAAAATGCAGCCGCGTCGTCTTTGTTTGCTCAGTACATGCTGGCAAACAACTCGTCCCTTTTCCCTTTTGACCTGTCAAGGTCCAGTGGATCTTCTACTGGACTTAACTTAAGCCCTAAGTCAAGACTTGGCGGATCCGATTCGTCGTCCTCCCCTACCAATTCACCTTCTGAAGCAATTGATTTAGTAAAACCTTCAAGAAAATCCAACTCAAAAGATAATTCCAACGAGAATGGTAAAAATAGTGTGACTGACGATTCCTCCACTTTTCATGGCAAATTGGACAGACAACAAAGTATAGACATTTTAAGAGAAAAGGCTAAACAAGTCCTGCTGAAACAAGATAATCCCATTAAACTCGATCTGGAATCCACATCGAAATAACTTAGAAACGAAATAGAGTTCAAACTGAGAGATGTTAAAGAGTTTTGAGCTTATGATGTTAATAAAGATCTCAGAAGGTAGGTGAAAATATTATGACACCAATATTATGAAAAGTCATATGACATCGTAACCCACTGCAAGAATAATCGTCTCAGTGACAATGTCCCTTCATTTGTGAACTTTCTGTTGTATTCATGTTGCATTTACGTGGAATCTGTATTGTGAATTGTATAAAATAGTAGGTAATCATATTTCAAGAATTTTATAGATAAGTATATCAAAACAAAATTATAATTATCTATGCTTGTAATTAGAGACATGGGAAACTAATTCGATTCCTACCTCTGTAATGTACTAACGTGTCTATAGGTACCTATGATATTTGCAAATGATTTCGGTAGGTAGGAAATGTTATTATTAACAAGAATAATTACTTTAATATGTTTATCGATTTATTATCCAACAATACCATTACAGAATTGTGTAGATACTAATTGAGTAACACAATGCAATTTAGATAAAGGTAGCGAATAGGTGTAAATGAGCTTTTGCCTAAATGGGTACAAGGCTTGTAATTGTAAATACCATTATCTTGTAGAGTGTGTGCTATATTGTAAGTAATATTAAAATGATGTTATTAGAAGTACTGTTTTTATACTTTTTATGATAATTTGTATTGTTCGATCGATTCCGTGCATTTTTGCAATGTTTATGTTTATGATTTGATTCTGTGATTAAATTTGTCTATCGCATTTAAATTCTCATCATCCTACAATCATCCTTTAAGCAAATTTACAGAGCTTTTGAATAGTAATAAAGAATAATAATAGCGAGATACTACATCCAACCATTGTAAGCTACTAACAATAAGAGAGATTTAGACTTTTCATTATCTCGTGAGCTGGGGCATGCTTATACGCGTTTGCAAATACGGTTCATGTCTTCAGGTTTTATTATCAACGCTTGGCTGGGACCCCTTCTCGTTGGTTATTCAAAGGCAACGGCTAGATCTACTATATTGTTTGTTTATCTCATCTCATGATTTGTATTTGATTTGAATTTATCGAATGAACGAGTGAGAGAGAAAAGGATTGAACAATGAGAGCAAAAACCACTGGGAGAAACAAATTAAGTTTATTTTTGCATTTGGGAAATAGCACACAAAATTGTTTTTTGGTTAAGCTTAACTTATAAGATAAAGAACTCAAAAACATAAAGCATAAAAATTCCTTAGGTACCTATTGTACAGTCTGCGAGCATGATGAGTATATCCTAGATCCTGCTATAATACACGGTTGTTGCAGAGAAAACAGAAAGTAGATAAATAAAGCTATCTCGTATCTACTCTTGGCTAAGGTACATTGACGTAAGACCTTTCCTGAGTTTCATTAGGGCATATTACATTATAATGCTGATTTTCACAATTTTACAAAAATTTCAAAGTTAAAATTTTGTTTCAACTTTGGAAATCATACTGAAACTGGTTCCAGCAAATAAATCATTTTAATGACATAAGAATTTCAAAATTCTCAAATTAACATTTACGAAGTATTTTAAAGTTTTCGTTAAATTAAAGTCTGTAAAACATGCAGAAATGTACTCACTATAAGATAAAACGATGAAAAGTATTTCTATTAGTATGAGAGAATATAGTAAAGCACGAAAGAAAAGTGTAGCTGAACTCCACAAGTTCAATTGGACCAGAGGCCATAGATAAAGTTGAGAAGAGCAATAGGAGTTTATTGCAGTCGGAGAAATTGCTTTCCCAAGCCTAAGGGAATCCCATTTCAATAGCGTTTTTATTCGTTTCTTTTCCCATTAGTGTTCTCATACACATATTTACCTAAAGAATCATAGGTCGTCTAGAGCATCAACCAACTACTACCAACTTAGCGGTTTCCCCCACAAATCACTCACTATCCTCGAGAATATTGAAATTCTTCTTCAGAAAAACGACGATGCTATCTGTAAAATATGGAGACGTAAACTTCGATCTAATGTTATATAGTATATAATGGGTAAGTGATGCATTCATTATTGTTCATCATTTGCAAACAATACATTGTAGGTAAAACAGTTTCGTAAAAATTTTAGTCAATCAAAGAATAAAGCAAAGACTACATTTTAATTAACCATAATCTCATTTAAAGCTTTGTGAACAAAATAATAAGATAAAGCTCTATAATATGAATTAAAATAGACAATAAACGTAATGTACTTAGACCTATCCTCACCATCTAGTAAACAGCACTTAGCTTAGCTGACAGCCCGAAATCTTTACCATTATTCGTAAATATTACGAAAATAAAAGCAACCCTTACGGGCATGGGTGATAATTATTATGTACTTAATAATGCGTAGGTAGATTTTCTTTCTTCAGTATAAATGAACTTTGTATCTTTTCTTCAACTTCAAGATAATGAGAAAGTATTTTTGCTTAGATTTCTGAAAAGGAATTTTTGCATGTTCATCTCTAAGACTAAAGTTTTTTACTGCTTTCCAGTTTATTGGGCTAGCATTTCTATCATCGGTAGAAACGATACTGTAGAATACTGGGAATTGACTTTAGCCTTCACACTTTCGTATTTATCTTCATAAAAGCGAAGGTATAAATTGAGAAATGAAAGTGAATCCGCCTCCGTTCCCATTTATAATCATTGAAAAATCTCATTTGCTCTGCGGCTGCAAAATGAGGTTTTCCCTGTTTAGTTCCTTTATGGAAATTACCGGAAAATAAAGGAACTTACATAACTACTTACTTCATAATTAGAAAAAGGGAAATAATTACTTGCTTTTAGAGTTTTCATTTCTTATGCTCTTTAGTATTCTTATGTTATTCTTATGCTATTCTTATGTTGTTACGCTTTTTTACGATTTCCATCTTGAACAGCTCGTTGGTTTTGTACCGGACCTCAATTACGCAGTCTAATACCAAAAGTACTTCAGAGTTTTTGATTTCCTGTTGCAAAGGAGAAACAGAAAAACTAGTTTCCGTTTGAAGGAAATAGTTTTTTCGCCCTTTTTCCCTTTTCGCATTTTTATCAAGTTTTAGCAATTATAAGACCCAATTAAAATCTAATATTGTCTTTAAAGCTAATTAGGACGACAATTCCAGTCTTTTGCGTGCTCGTAACTGCAAACTGCGTAAACCAGAATGAAACGATACCTTTCTCCCTTTACCCCAACCCAAATGAACAGTTTCAAGTAAAAAAAATACTTATTACACATTTATTAGATTTCTGATCATGTAAATAATAAAAACAAAAATTGCGCTTTATTTGATGTATTTGGATTCTGTAATAAATCCATACCAAAAGTTAAATCAGCGATACAGACTATGTATAGAACATCCTCGACTGTTCCGTCTTTGACAAACGGATAAAAGTATACATTCAATTCTCTAAACTCCTCTTGTGTTGCCATTTACCCCGCGCAAAGTCCGTCCATGTCAAAATGTCAATAGTACTAACTGCCAAGCATTATTTAGTTGACAAATGTATGGAAAAATACAAGGAATATTTGGTGCTTGCCTATTTATCTTAACCATTTACAACTAAATTTATGATTATATCATTTTTATGTGTATAGGAAAGTTTGCAATTGTTTCGCGAAATTGCATCTAATTAATTTTGCTGAATAGGACAAAAATGCAATTTCAAGATTAGGTGAGACATAAAAAATAGTCGGAACGGAATATTCGGAGTAACGATGACGGACCGATGAATGAATATAAATGTGACCAATGTGACAAATGCGGTAGACGATGGAGAAGAGGAGAGAATCTGTTGTAATAGCATGAAAACTTCAAATCTATTTGTTTCAGCACAGAGTGATTGAGGATTGTTTTCAAGTTTGGACGTTGCGCGGCACCTGTGGACATAAAATGAAATAACACTTTCTCCGGAGAAAGCTACAACAAATAATAACAGTCTTTACTAGATGTGGTGAAAAGTGGAGTCACTTGAAAATTCCTTTCATTGGAACCGCTGTAATTCTTTCATTGAGCGTTGGTGTCGTCCCTATCCATCTGGTCAACTGATTCTAGAGGAGACTTGATTTCATTCATTTCTTCGGAGCCCGTCTCGTATGCATAATATTTATTAAAGTCGATTATTCAAAAACCAATTTGCAGAAAAATTTTAATTCTAGGAGAGGTTCGTACTTCCGTAAATCTCGAATTGGCTTTCGAGATATCCATTTTCCCATTTAAGTGCTAATTTTGCAGTTATATCTCATAGTAATTCCTCAAAATGATGCGATTTGTGAGCCAGAGATTGCAATCGGCAGTTCGGGGTGCTCTGCTTAACACAAACCGAACTTTACCAGGTAAAAAAGCAAAATTATAATTTATATATTTAATAAAGCCAACAAAATATGCAGTTTGAATTAAAACTATTTAAACTAAATATTATGACCGTCGATGGATTCCTTCAAATCCTATTAGTTGTTAGCATATTTGGCATTTAATATGTTTTATTATTTTTATTGATAAAATATGTGGAATGTTAACCCAAATTTTACAGTACCTCATAGTCATGTATTCCTTGTCTAGGGGGAAGGGTAGAAAACATGATTTTAAGTTATATGACTACATTTTTGATTTTATAACCTAACAAAAATTTTGTCTTTTCTTCTTTACTTTACTTCCTAAAATTAGGCCTTTGCTGCACTGCTGAAGTTACTTTAAAGTTACTTCAAAAATAAAGTAAAGCTGTAAGCTGTATGTGTGTGATTGTGACAACCTATAGAGTGTAGGGCATAAGTGCTAAGTTTTGCTGGTTTAGATTTCAAGTTTATTAAAACATAATATTTATTTATTTAGCTGCTGGAACTTCTAGACTGATGTCTCATGAAGTTCAAGAAACCGATGAAGAATTCGATGCCCGATATGTTGCTTTTTTCAGTAGAGCTGATATTGATGGATGGGAACTTCGCAAAGTGGGTTTGCTTTTATCTCTTTACTACATTGCTCTTTTCCTCCAATGATTTTAATATTATAAAACGGAGTATACATTTTCTAGCTAAAATTCGAAAAAGGTTTTCTTATAATATGAAGCAGGTAAAAAATGCAGAGGTACCCAGAGCCAAAATATGGTCTTCGCATAATGACGTTGGCAATGTCCTTTTTCCTGTAGGGAGAAAAGAAGGATTCAATTAAGTTTTCACCAATTCATAAAAAAAATTCCTCGATTATTAACCCGAAATGTATTCTTCGTTCAATTTTCTTAAAATGTGCTATTTTTCCTCAATCATCTTCGGGTCTTTCCTAGTCGTATAGTCCTACCCAGTCCATACCCGGATCACATACCCACCCTCGAGGGTCCATAAAGGAGGGCCCTCCTTTATGTAATAATACACACACCCAACCTTGATTGTACAAACCCAACCTCCAAGCGTTTAGATTTTAGTCAAAGCAAGAGTAATGTTTAAGTTTTTGTTCATAAACATTCTATTTATACCTTAGTCACCTTCGCATGTAGTAATTTTGTATTCCTTTTCAAGAAAAATAAGTTGCAAAAAATGTTATAAAATGTACTAAACTTCTTATTTGTGTCCTATAGGGAATGAATGACTTAATCGGTATGGATTTGGTTCCTGAACCGAAAATCATTAATGCTGCTCTCAGAGCGTGCCGGCGTGTCAATGATTACGCTCTGACAACCCGGTTTCTCGAAGCTATTAAAATGCGTTGCGAAACCAATAAGGAACTATACCCATACATCTTGAAGGTACACCGAAATTTTTAGTATCCTATCATACTTGGACAATACTAATTGTGTCAGTATCAGTGTTTTCCATTTTGATAACAACGATTATTTGCACAGGAAATCAAACCAACTTTGGATGAATTAGGCGTCAGCACTCCGGAAGAGTTGGGTTATGACAAACCAGAATTGGCTCTGAAATCTGTTTACGACTTTCACGGATAAAGTCAAAACTTTGTAGTCAATATGAAAAGTGTGAACATGTACATACATAGTGTTGTAGTTTAAACAATGGCAAACTTCGTACATCCTCTATTCCTTAAATGCGCTGCCAGAGAGTATTCATATGATTTTATCTTCATTTGGATCCCATAAAATAATGTGACTGCATATATTTCAATTTCAAGTTTGTCAGCTGTACTCAAAATTAAAGAGAAATAAAGTATGATATTGTAAAAAAAATTGTTGTAATAAATAGATGGGTGCTTTTGTCAGTAAATTATATTTCTGGAGCTCACCTTCCTTTAACAAACCTATTTACATCTTATTGCGCTATTATTTATTATGGTTGTGGCGAAAAGTATTCCGCACACATTTATGATGAAAAACTGTTAGCTGTTTTGTATTTTTGCGAGCGATTATGATGCGGTGTAGAACAGCAGCATGATCATATAGACAGGATAGAAAAATTGGACAAATTGTACCATGTACCATATTATGTATAATCATTGTAATCATAGAAGTCCTATTATCGTTAGTTTGGTTTGGTTTTACTATGTAACATACAATAGTAGGGTTTTTTTTTCATTTTAATATTCACAGAATTCATACATTCCACAGACAAATACATTATACATTAATCGTTCTCGGATTCTCGGACTACATTATAATAAACATGTAATATATAAACATGAACTAAAAGCAATTAATTGGCTGAGGAGGGCGGCTGACTAGGTTCTACAGTGTTTATCTCCGCTGCTTTTGCTTGAGCTTCTTGCAGTGCGTATACTTCTCGATTTTTCCAAGCCTCAGTAATGGTCACGGGATGGATAGGTAGAAATCCGACGACACCTTCAAAATATTTTACGAAATTATTAAAATTCCTTGCGTTAAAAAATCACAAGATTGTACATTTCTAAATACTTGACGGACGTTGGACGAGATTGTATGTAGTGTATGGTAAGGGAAGGTGCGAAAGCCATGGGCATACGGCATACACTAGAAAAAAACATTTACTTGTTGTATTACCTAATAATTTGGCGACAGGCGGAGAGAAAAAAGCCCCTTGTCCCATCCAGTATCTAGTTCTTTCAATATTGAGACTCAAAAGCTTTTGATTATCTTTATTCGGCATAGGATCATAAACACCTAATTGTTCAATAGCTTGGGAGCCAGTCTTTTCTTTTTCCTATCATGTAACAATTCAATTAGTTTAATTGTAGAATATAACTTTTACTGAAATACGATTTGAATACTGAACGATATGAAAAAAGTAGTTGCCACTGTTTGCATAGATTTGCTGAAAAATGTTTGGATTATTACGTTCATAACGACGATGTGGAAGAAAGGTCTATTAGAATGACCATGAAGTGCTAGTCTTATTATTCTACGTCTTCCAGCTATCAGGGCTGCTCCTCCGGTTCCAATAAGTGGCATTATGTCTCGATCTTTGGTGACAAAGTGACCAATAATGAAACTATCCGCTTTAAGTATGAGTGTACTTGCTCCAGAGGTTACTTTGTACCAGTATACACTATATGTATTATAGATAGTAGCATTCACATCTATAAAAATTAAATGACAAAATGAGAGTAAAATGGCATATCATAAAAATTGATAAAATTTTATGCAGTATTAAGACATTGTTCAAAGACGCACGTTACACGACTCTATACAGATTCTATAGGAATTAAAAAGTCCTATGGTCATTATTACTATTCACTACAACCACTCAACTACCCCACCCCTCCTCCTCTTTGGAACAGTAAAGTAGATAATAAAAGTACTAGCAGAAACTAGTAGAAATAATTATCATTCCATCAATTTAGCAGTCCGGAATCCAGGAGACATCGTTTCTTGATAGTTGATGCAATAAATGTGTTTCAAATTTCAATCCTGTCAGGATTCTGTATTCTACTTCTAATATTTTAGGCGGCTAAGTTACTAAACTAAGGGCATTACGGTACGTGAGACTGAGGGCTCCTCAAACGCCCAAAATAACGTGGAAATCGGCGTCTTGACCCTGGCGGCTTATGATCATAGGACGACTGCCACAATACGGGCCTAAGTTCCGTTAATAACGCTGGCTGGTGCTTTTTCTCACTGGTAACCGGAAAAAATTCCCTGCTGGCTATAAAAAAATTCCCTGAAAATGTGTTTGAGAAATTCCTACTTTTTACCATGTTAAACATTCTCCTCCAAATAGAGGTTTCCCACAATTGGTGACCGGTCACTAAATTAACATGAATAGGTATTGAAATGACTACAGTAGCTGCCTGTGTTATCCTGGAATTGTGGGAAACGTCTATTCCAAAACCGTACTCTTTGCATCACTGCACCAATTCGATGTTTCGTGTCGGGCGGAATGTTTTCGATGACGTAGCGCGCGTACCCCAAAGCAGCTTCAAAGCAAACGTAACGTGCCTATGTCGGGTAACTTTAAAAGGCACCCGACATTACGTGTGCTGGACTTCGGGTAAACTGCTTTGGGTTACATTATCGAAAACATTAATAGGCAGAATAGATTCAGGGCGACGCAGACCTGGCTGTCCGGAATCCCAAAGCATGGATAGGTATGGGTATGGCATTTCCATGATTCCATGAAAATAGGCGCAATATGACAATACTCGCACACGGTGGGATTCCGGACAGCCAAGTCTAAATTGTCATCAAGCCCAAATTACTGCTTACCGCCAATGCCGTGCATCGGTTAGGTAAGAGGTTATATGCGGACGGAGTATGCAGATACTGCTTGTACCGCTGATGCCGTGCATCGGAATCTTTCAAGGTTAGAGTATACGTGGCGGGCGGAGTAGGCAGGTACTGCTTGTACCGCTGATACCGTGCATCGGAACCTACCAGATATGGCCCACAGAATAGAGGCCATCTACCGTGTTGTGTCAAGACTTGAATAACAAAAATAGCATGCAATTTATTACTGTGAAGCTATGGCCTAGCCGATCAGCATACTTGGTTCAAGTCACCTGATCCGCTCAGCCAGTCAACACCTTTGATTCAACTTGTGGGCAGCGGCTTCAACAAAAACAAAGAATTGTCACATCTTCTATACCTCACTAACGCCCTCCATTGTTAATCTATGGATATGGCCATATCTTACACAAGTATGGACGAACCTACATCCTCTTAGTGTCTGTACCAATGTTATATAGGGCCTAGGGCCATAGGGATTATACATAGCAGTGTGCAAAAATACATTAGAATACAATCCAAGGAGTGTTAGAATTGCCATAGTTTATGGTACCCCAAGTTATATTGCTTACTGACAATGGATAATCTCCTATGGCCCAGTTATTTTTGCCCAACCCTGTAGTAGGTATGTTCGCCTGTGCTATTTGTGTATGTACCACGGTTGCGTACATTTACACGCTACTTTTTTCCATAGAGAAAAAATATGTTGTTGGGTCGTCCATACTAATTGATTGTGCACCAAAGTAGCGCGCGTACATTTCACGCAATATTGGTTCATACACAAAGGTTCGTCTTTGCTATTTGTGCATGTACTGAAGAAGCGTACATTTCGTTCGCGCATCTTTGGTGCACACATAAATGGTACGTAGGTTCGTCTATACTATTTGTGCATGTGCCGAAGATGCGGGTCAAGGTGTAGGAAGTTAGGAAGTGGGTCGTGGTGGCTACAAAGAATTAGAAATAATTTTTGACGGCCACATTTTTATTGGACTTAGAAAATATTTTTGACGGCTACACTTTTTCGGACTTACTGTTGCTGTCAGGACGTCAATGTAGCCGTCAAAAATAATTTCTAAGCCCGAAAAAGCGTAACCGCCAAAAATATTTTCTAAGTCCCAAATATATGTTGCCGTCAAAAAAATTTCTTAGTCTTTTGTAGCCGCCACGACCCACTTCCTACACTCTGACCGAAGAAGCGTATATTTCGCGGTGAATACACAAATGGTACGTAGATTCGTCTATACTATTTGTGCATGCACCAAAGAGCGTAAATTTCGCGCAACTTCGGTGCATACACAAATTGTTGCACATTATAATCTTGGCACATAAAAATTATTTTAAAGTCAAATATTATTTACAATAATTATTATTAGAGAAAGAAAGGCAGTCTATGTTATATATCAAAATTGGAAGTTTCAAAATCTTAAAGTGTAAGGAGTTTGGAGTGGGCTGAGGCTGAGAGTGAGAAGCATAAAAGGAAAGAAGGGTTGGATTGGACATAACGGTGCGCAAATTTCTAAGTCCCACAGCACCACTACATCTCGGAATATTTAGACGTGACCCCCCAATGTTTCATCGGATCTTTAGCAGACATGACCTGAAGGTCACGTTTCCACCCTCCCCACACCCGACGGGGGTATGGGGAAAAATGACATTCCACCGGTTTTACACATAATGGTCATTATGTTTATTTCATTCAGGTTAGGTTAGGTTAGGTTAAGTTAGAGGGTGGGGGGCGGGAAGGATGGAAACTCGACTTTCAGGTCATGTCCGCTAAAGATCCGATGAAACATTGGGGGGTCACGTCTAAATATTCCGAGATGTAGTGGTGCTGTGGGACTTAGAAATTTGCGCACCGTTATGTCCAATCCCACCGGAAAGAAGCTATCAATACACATTTTATTTATTAGGTATTATAGGTACCTCTTCTTTGCTGTATTTATGTGTAGATCTCGCTTTGAATCTTTACTTCCACTGCTTCAGCAACAACTTCCTTCCGGTTCCGTCCTTCCGTCTTTGGTAAAAGTTTCGGCTGTAGTCTGTAGTAGCTCATTAAGTTTGCAATTTACATTTTCCATTTACGGCTTATGTAAACAAAAGCCGGGACTTTCCAATAGCAGAAACAATAATAATAAAAGTCAAATCGGCGGTCAAGAGACTTGTGGATGAAAGTCACATGATTTGTATGTACACTAGTACGCCAAATCCTGGAATGAGTGCCTGTGTCGGCTGTCTGTATGTTCTCTATTGTGTGGTGTAGTAACCCCGTGAGTGGACTTCGGGGGCCACCTCGAACAATTACGTGGAAAACAGAATGTTGGAAGCAAGGAGAGTTGTGCACATTCTTTGTTGTGGAGGTTAGAGTGCACACGAAAAAACGAAAAAGGGCTTGGGAGTTGTGTGGGTGGCTAATGACGCAAACGTAAAGCAGCAGTGAAGAGCAAATGGACGTAGTATAGGTAGAGTAGAGTGGAGTTGTTGTGGCTAAAATCATAGGTAAGCAAAAAGCCAAAAATCGGAGCCAAGACACAAGAGGTGACGAAGAGTCAGGCAAAATCCTATGTGCAGAAGTGATGTGTTTTGTATTCTGTGCTTAAAAAGTGAACAACGCAATCTTGAGGCTGTAGAGAACTCCGCCGTTGGAAATATTTTTCCAGAAATAATTTTTGTGACCGTGAAAAATCGGGTAAGTTGGACGACATCTTTTTCGAATATTTTATATTTGTTCTCATATTGTTAATCCCTTAGTTCACTGACGTTAAACCATTGTTTTGCAAGTCGTAAATGATAGATGATAAATGTAAATTTAGTCGGTCCTTTGCAAGTGACTATTTTGTGTAGTAGTAGTAGTGCTGTTCTTTTGCCGTACTTCTTCCGGTTCTTAAGAGTTCCTAGGGAGGTAATACATATTGGCTGTTGCTACCATTTCTATTGTTTTTATGTGACTAAATGTTTAGAAAATAAATTGTCGGAAGAGTATTGTCAATTGTGAAGACTAATTAAGTTTATAGTTATGCTATATAATATTTTAATGTCCTGCGTCATGCGTGGACAACGAATTGTAAATGTCAATTTTATTACCCACATTAGTGAGTTAGACGGCTGACAACCAGTCAATCACAATGCCATCAACCTTTGTGATTGTATATTATAATTTTATGTAGTCACAAAAGTCACACTCTACTCTAAATCAAAAAATATTCTTTAATTTTACACAAACTCATTTAATTGCAATTCTTTATTTTAACAGTTCGTTAATATATGTAGATGTATGTTGTTTTATAGTATTTAGTATAGTAAGTAACACGTAAAAGTTAGCTCTTTAATTTTTCGTATACTGTTAAAAGTGTGACAACTTAAACATTGAGTTTAATTTAACTATTTATTTAATGTTAGTTGTTAACCATTAACAGTTATTGTGAATCAACAAGATCAAAAAATATTTTTAGGTATTATTAATAGGTCCTGAATTTGTCTTTGGGTGAAAATACTGTCCCGTCTATAATTGGTCTATTTACGCAAATGAATTAGATATGAACTCATTATGAGCAATGTGAAATTATATGCATGTATTATTTAATGCTAAGCATTTTCCCACAAGTTGATAATTTCATTTCGTTATATTTCTTGTATCTTTTAAAATCCTTTACCTTATCCTGACCCTTACTCCTCCAGATGACCTTTGCATTGTGTGTCTTGTCACGTACATTTCAATTTAAATTGGCACAAAAATAATTTTTAGAAAAACGGCCTTTTATTTCTTAATGACATAATTTGACTTGTTTATATTCGAAGAAACTAGTAAAATGTTTGCAATCGGAGGAAGAGATAACATGAAAAGTTTATTAATGTTTGAATTTGGAATGGGGTTTGTAGTTTCATGAGACTATTCCGATTCGTGGTGTGAATGGATTTAGTAAACTAGCATGATAATAGAAAAATTATGAATTATAGATTGCTGTGAACTAAGTCAGATTCAAGTAAGATTTGTCAGAGTACAGAGCTTAGAATTTTAAATATCGTTGTTGTGCAATGATATTGTAAGTAATTTTTTTTATTTTTCATTATTATCGTTATCAATAAACATACAGTTATAGCAAATAAGCGACAAATTTAGACCAAACCCATATTCAAAATTCCATGCCTATCAAATGAACGAATTTCGTGTCTACATTATTGGTAGTTAATGCATGCTAATTATCAAATTACCAGTGTAAAAGGGATACAGTAGACAACAGCCTTTACATATCCGTTAAATTAAAACCTCTACTTGTAAAAATAACCCGCTGGCAATTGTATTATAGATGGATACAATATACATACAATGTGTAATAATAACAAGATTCAATAACCATGTTACCATATTACGACGTTACATCAAGTACAAAAGTGTCAATGTCAACTCAATCAACCGCTTATCGTTTGTAATACATCTATATTATAAAGCCGCATATAGTGAAGATTTGTTGTGTATTGACTTATATTATGGCCTAGGCCTAACCACCAGCAACTGATTAGAGCACAATGACCCATGAAGCATTGTTTTTAGCCTTCCTACGTTAACAGGACCAGTATAATAGTCCTGTTCATGATCATTTCATAATAAAATTGCATTACCTTAATAAATTTTTCTATACAATATAGTTACTTGTTTTACCATTTATAATCTGTATCACTAATCCTGTATTCATTTATTGCCTCTAGATAATCTTGTACATACAAGTGTACATAGGTAGCAGTTGAACAATTTTTGAGGAATTGTGGTGAGAAATGAGCTCCGGTGCTTCTCGCGGAGCCTCCAAAGGAGGTTCCAAGAATAAACCCAATAAATCAGATTCTAAACCAGACAAAGTTGATCTCAATCCAAAGATTCAGGTAACTAAGTTATCTTTATTATGTTTCTCAATATAAGATTGAGTTGAAATTTAATATTTTTATCATTTTTGCAGCCTACTGCAGAACAAATGCAGATTGCACGGATCATTGATACACATCGGTCAGAAGATCCGGAATTACAGAAGAAAATAAGGCAGGTTATGGAGATCACACGATCTACTGAAGACGAAGCGAGTATGGCGCTTCATAGTAGGGAGTATGACATCGAACAAGCCATCACACTCCTTACAGAAGGCGGTAGCCAGTCACTTGAGTCTGAATGGGCGCAAGCTGGCAAAAAGCGCAAGCCGAAAACTCCTAGCCAAAAAGCTGATCTCGCTCGGGAGAAGGATGTAATATAAAATAAAATAGGGCATTAATAATAATAACAAATTTAAGTGGTGTATTAATTTAATAATCGTCAATTTTATACAGCGTGGTGCTGGTAAAGAGTCGGGAGATCGTGGAGGACGAGAACGATCGGAGAAACGTGAACGAGACTCAAGGACTGAACGAATCGATCGAGACCGGAAAGACTCAGAAGCAGGAGATGGTCAGAATTTTAGTGCTGAACAACGGAGAGGTGGTGATAGAGGAGGTCGTGGAGGTCCTCGACGCGGTGGACGAGGAGGAATGGGTCGTGGAGGACGAATTGACAACAATAAGGAAAATGATGAAGTCAATGGCACAAGGGGAAGTTACGGTGGTAGTGGATATGGAAGAATGGCAAATGGTCCTGGAAGAGGAGGTCGGGGTGGGTCTGGAGGTAGAGGCGGCCGTGGGGGTAGGGAAGGCGGTGGAAGAACATTCGCAAATAGAGCGCGTGGTCGAGATGGGGACAGTAGTTATAGTACTATCGACGTTTGGGAAAACAGTCAGGCCGATGCACCTGCAGAAGCGGCTCCTCTTAAAGTTGGTAAGTTGGTCAGGGTTAGGTCCAGATTTTATTTTAATTATGTATGTTAATTTTTTGATTAATTTTCGTCTCTAATTGAAGATAATTGAAATCTAATTATCACTGTATTACCTATTTGTGCAAAAGGAATTGACGCAATTAAACCACTTTATGAATTTAGATAACTGGGACGAATTTCCATCAGCAGAAGACTGGGACAATGAAGAGTACACTGGTTCTCTGGCAGACACAAAAGTATTCACACCGTCGTCTCAGCCTCAAGGAGCTCCACCTTTAAGCGACACTACTAATGGCGTTGGAGGCCCAACAACAAATCACATTGTCAGTGCGTCGTCCGCAGGCACAGCGCCTGGGGATGTTAAGATCTCTAGTGGGAATCAAGAATCCGTAGGAGCGGGACCAGGAGTCAATCTGAGTAGCGTTGTTGCAGGACTGAATACGGCCACAGGGGGCTCAAACGTTGTGTCTGGCCAAAGTATTGACTTAAACATACTTTTACAGAAACCTCAAAGTGCAACAGACAACTCGGAAACTATTGTCAGAAATGCTGGAGCGAATTTGCTCGCCACTCTGCAGTCTTCTTATTCTAATACCAATCAAGTGCAAGTTGGGCCACCCGGTAATCAGTCCCTTCCAGCGCGTCACAAAGTGCAACGACCTCGAGGTCCGGTTTCAAAGGTATGGTATACGTATTAAAATGTCATATATATGTTATATATAACTATGAAACTCTTCCTGTCCTGACAAAGAAACAATTAGACTGAATATTTTTTTAAAGCACAGACTCCCATTTTTAATATTTCTCAATTCCTTTTAATTCGATAAAACTTATTTTATAAGATTAAGAGAAAGATAGTGTTAGCCAAGGCCTTTACTGCGAATATATGGTTATCATGTATCGCTAATCAGTAGGTTGCGTCAGAAAAGAATTCCATGGAATGAAGTCGAAAGTTAAAGCGACATTATTTGTTTTACATGACAGTGTAACGATAACACTTGCTTGGAAAGAAATACTTTTGGTGTAAGAATTTCCGTTTAGTAGAAAATAGTGTATAATATTCATTAATCATTGGCATAAATTCAAAAAATTGTTTTTGGACTGTAGTTAAACTTTTCCAAAAAAAGCTATGTTGCAATGTTAAGGTTATAAAAGGTGAAATTCTTCATACAATTCTTGACACTTTAAATTGGACTAATACGTATACTTACGTCAAACTGTAATAGGGCCGAATGCATAATTATTAACAAATAACGAATTATACTATATACTTATATTCTAATGGTCATTAAAAGTACTAAAAAATTAATGTACGGTCTGAAATGATGGGCGTAGTAGTTTCACTTTCCTAATGCCAACTTCATATAAAACTTTCACCTATCTTTCATCGATATTTTCACCAGAGGGTTCACTCGAATGAAACTCAGATTAAATTTTTTATGGTGAAAGTGAAAGTTGGAGAAAATTTTCATATTGAACGAAACAATTTCATCTATCCTTTGAATCTTTCAATTCCAACTGTATGCGTATAAGAATGTAAAGTTTTCATTGGAACCAAAAGTAGACTGATTTTTATTTAATGCTGGGGCATAAATATAAAACGTTGACATTCAGTAGAAATTTGATAGTAGTACCTAAACCCAACGTTACCTAAATAGTTCTATTATTGGGTGATACAAGTGAATATATTAAAACTGTAAGACTGTAAATTGTAGATTATAATAAAGATTACATAAGTAAAAATAGTAAATAGAAGAAATTAGTAGGTATGACATTTCTATTGTAATGAGGGACAAAGGAATTAAGATTTAATTCCTTGAAAGAACATTTTTTAAATTAAAATGGGACTGAAGGTGAAGACTACTGATTGATTGTTAAATGGCATATAATTAATTGTACTTGTGCTATGCGATTTTACAAGACTCGAGACCCATAATACGGGGAATATCCACACGGTACTACGGTATGAAAGTATATTTTCCAAATATCTTATCCTTACCATTTTGTAGATTCCATCGTCTGCTGTAGAAATGCCTGACGACGCAGTGACAACTCTTGATGTGCAATTCGGAGGCATGGATTTTGGGACTGATACTTCGATGAGTTTTAATTCGGTGATGCACGGTGGAAAACCTGGTGGTGAACTGCTTTACGGGGGGCCCCCTCCGAAAATGGACACATTCTCGGCAGCTGGAGACAAGGAAGTGGTACAAAATAAGGTTGCACCTCCTCCTGCTCAGTCGCCATTCCAAAGCCAAAGGAATACAGGAGCTTCTTTGGTTGAACCCTCAAAAGGGCCTTCAGGGGTGGTTCCAATTACTCCAAGTATTGACACTCATTCACTCTCACTACAAAATCAAAAAAGTCAAACTCAGCAACCTTCCTATGCTAATGTGAATGCGAGCAATGCTGGTTCTGCCTTTGTTTCGTACGGAAATAAGGGAGGAGCCCCGGGTTTTCCAGCTCCTGGATTTCCTCCTGTTGTATCACAGACTGTTACTGGCTCGGTTACTTATAATAATTCAAATCCTGGTGGTACTGGTTCCGTCACTGGTACATCGACATACGGTACACAAAACTCCTTACAAAGTCAGCAACAGGCTTCCGGGTACCACAACATGAGTAATCTATCATACAACAGTCAACAAACAGTCGCCAGTGCCACGCAAGTATCGCAAGTTCAGCCACAACCGGTTATCACGTCTGTTACTCAAAATCAAAACGCCAGTGCTGCATATGGAAGTTCGTCGGTACCAAATCAGAATGCATACCACCACGCCAATGCAAATACCAATTCCGGGTATGACTTAACATTTTCTTTTAGATGTGTAACATGAAACGTAAAATATTTGTAAAATGTAAAAGAACATTTTTGGTTTACGTTTACTAACTTTTTAATTTTCCTATACTTATAGTTACGTCAATAGCTCAAGTGGGGCAAACCAGTACGGTGGCTATACACCAAAGATGTCCAGTTCTTTAGCTGCTTCAACAGGGTCAGGTGGGCACGCGAGTGCTAAAGATTTAGTTAATGATGGAACATCCAATGTGGCTGTTACAGCTTCTTCCGTTACCAGTGCTCAGTTAGGAACAAATATGCAAACTGGCTCAGGTACTTAAAAATCCTCTTTTTTCATTTTCTACATGACAGGTTAAAATAAAGACATCGATTACTAATTTTTAAGTGATAACAGCTGCATCGTCGGCTTCTAACACAAAATTGGCAACGACAGCAAATACAACAAATAATACAACAGGTTCGAAAATGGGGACGGCTGGTCTACCACCTGGAATGGTGATGCAACCACAGTACATATTAGGACAAGGAACTGTTCCAACCTTCTACAGTGTTCAAACACCGTTCTATGGTTTTGATGAGAGCGCAGTGCAGTTGCTTCCAAGACTACCTCCTCATATGGCTGGCTACTACGACGCTAACGCAGCAGCCGCCAATTACGGTAAGTACTCTACTCCAGTTAAATCCCTTAACAAGTTAAAGTTGTCGAATATCTAGGATTAAAATGTAATTGTTTTTTCAGGTGCGGGAGCACAAGCTGGGGTTACAGCCAGAAATGATGGTGCAGCTTTACCAACGGCGTATTCAACTGGTGCTGATGGGCGTTACACACGCTCGGACAGTTCAACCGCTTCGCCTGTGCCTTCGAATCTCGCGGGTGGAAATACACAGGCAATGTATACTCCTGGGCTGCCCGGGTATTACTACTTGGGAAATAATGTAGTTCATGGGGCACCATTCCCTTACGCTCCACCGCCACATATGTATCCGACAACAGCTATGGCCACAGCTACAAATGCATCAGGTGCTCCACACGCTGCAGCCACAAATCATCAGTATCCAAATAAAAGTGTTTACGGCAGTCCTTACACTTACGATGGCCAAGGGCCGACGACAGACTTTAGTAAGAATTCCTACACGGGCAGCACAGGAGTTGGCCCTAATTCCAATGCTGGTAAAGGATCTTCTGGCACCACTGCGGGTACTTCTCAATCGACTGACTTGAATACGTCCATGTACGCAAAAGGACATAACATGAACAAAATGAATGTAAGCGGGTTTTCTTGTTTAAAGTACTTATTATAAAATATGGATATTATTGCATGTAGCAGACTTCATTATATTCATTCATTATATTTTTGTCACGGTTTAGTCTTACGACAACAAAGGCTACGGAGCCACAACTAGCGGAGGCTACAACAACTCGATGGGAGCGCAAACAAACGCATTAAACAGCCAGCTGGGTGGAGCAGGAATGGGCACCCCTTACGGAGTCTACATTGCACAGCCACCAGTACAGAGTCTCGCTATACATCAAGTCTCTATTTAATTTCACTTTTCATTTATTTGCCTATGTTTATTTTGTACTTGGCAGTGTTCTGTTCGGTAGCTAAATGCTTTTTGTATATTTTCCACATTTGTTTTGCTATTTCTTCTATTAATGTTTATGTACTGTCAAAAAGATCCTATTGAATTGCATCATAATACATTAGTCATTGTACAACTTTTATTTAACTTTGTAGCTTGGTTTTGTTTGCATTTTTAATTAATTTTTATTACCTATTCTAATTCTATGTACATGCATTCTCGCTTTTTGGTAAGGATGATAAGTCGTTCCTTTATCTGTTACAATCTTTTCTCAATCTGATGCACTAATTATTGGATAAGTAGCGTTTAGATTTAGATAGATGAAATTGCGTCATGCAATTACCAATCGGCATCAATAATCTCCCATGATAAATGTGATATACTCGCTTATGGGATTTACCTATAGCGTGACGTATCTTTGTGTTTTTATGGCACCAACAAATGTTTTTATTCTGTTAACAAATCAGACAAAAAATATTTGCTTTACAAAACTTTTAATTTTTGTAAATTTTAATTTTATTACGGTTTTTGTTCATCTGGCGAAGATAGATAAGGCGAAAATAATCGATAATGTCTGCCTTTGGTCGTAACTGAAAGTGTATTAAATATTATTCTTTTTTCGATAATTTAGGATGGCAGCAACGCTTCCCGTCAAGGAACCGGACAGCCTAAAGGAAATAAACAACAATATGGGGCTCCTTACTGGTCAAATTAGGAAAATCCTTTCCTAACAGAAGCCCCCTAACATTAACTTCCCAAAAACTCCCTCACAAGCGACAGCAAGAGCGTTTCTCACGAATACACAATTCAGAGTTCATTTCCACAACAGGGGTCTTGGATCATCTCAAAAATTGAATACAACTGCTACCTACACTTGGTAAACATATATGTTATCATGGTTCTCCATGAATCTTTCTTAACTTACGTTAGTATACATAATGAATCAATTTTTTTCCTGTAAAAGAATCCTGTAGACTGTAAATATTATTATTATTATTATTACCAATAAGAATGTAAAACACTTAAAATAAGCAGTTTAATTTAAACTTTAAGAAGAATACGTTGTGTATTGTATAATTGAAATTGACTGGATATCATAACTTAAGTAGATAATAAGAATACGATGAAATTACTAAGCATTATTAATATGATTTTTTCTTTATTACCAAAACTAGGATTAGTATAAACGCTAAGCGTATGTACGATTATCTTATTAGCCACGGCCACGTACATGAATTAAGACAAATGCATGAAGTTTGATCAGTCCCTTAAATATTTAGGTAGTTGTGTAGCAGTAGATTTGTAAACGAAAGAAAGAAACCAAACCACATAACAAAACAAACACTCACTACGACTTGCTATTCTGAAAGGAAAAAAAGATATTTTGGAGTATCAAGTCTATTGCTTACTACCTACCTATAATGAATTCTTTTAGTATTATTATTTATTACTGTGAAATGTCATCTAAAAATAAGACCTTACAATTATTTAGACAAAAATAGCTACTTGTGTGCAACAAGAGTTTACATTTGAAGATGTTACACCTTAGATAAGAATTTCATAAATCGATCTGTAGGTAACTGAAGTGGTTTATACTCCCGTTAGTCTCCGTGGCTCTGTTCGTTTGGTTTGTCATATTCTAGTTAGTAAATATATCCGATGGTCTTATTGTTGGTACTCACGGTGATACCCAGTGACTACGAAAACATTGAATGCGGATGTGCATAATACTAATTATTACCCAGTGAATAATTTACTAGTTGTTCGTTCGTAGGTATTCTCTTTTGTATGGACATATATTGTGTGAATTACCTTTATAATTGTACTGCTAGTATTAGGAGTACATGGATAATCCTCTTTATCGCAAACGTAATTTAATTAAACATGAATTATTATGATTATTAATGGAATATTATTGTATTGTATGATGAACGGTTATAAAACGAAAATTTTAATTTGTTTGTACTGCGTAAATTTGTAATGGTAAATTGTGAGTAATGAACATTAATTTTAGATGTAAGAATACCATACGTGCGTACGAGCGTAGATTCTAACTAATGTAGCAAAAAGGATGATATATGATTTTGTCTGGAAATTGCGCTCATGGATTACTCAAAAGTCAAAAAGTGACTATTACTATGAAGAAGTGAATAGTGCAGCATTGAAGTTTATGGGCTCGTCTTCATGATGACTCTCTATTGTATGTAAGAAAGCCCGCATTGTGTAGGTATGTATATATTTATTACATTAAGATACCGACTTACTTATGATGGTATATGGTCAGATAGCGTTTACTACACTAGGGTCTAAGGTACTAACATTTAATATGTGATTAATTAATTAATTGTAATTAAAACTTTAATTACAATTACAACACATTTATCTCTATATATAAGTATCTACTTGAAGAGAACGAGGTTGGTTAATACTTACTATACTTACTATTAACTACGTAATAGTACAGTTTGTAAATACATAAATTTAAATAAGTTCAATGTCAATCCTAAATCACAATGAAGTTAACATTAGTCCAGAGAAGTAAATAATTAATAGGTAATACAAAGAAAACAAAACATTAAGATAAATATTACTATTTTAGAGTGTTTTCTGTCTGTAGTTATTTAGTTTTAGTTAGATTCGTTCAATCAGTGTGTAGGGCCTTTACGGTGTGTCCTTTCCTTGTCTGAGTAAATTTTTCATTATGGAGATGAAACCATTGTATGTTCATAAGACTAACCTCATTTCTCCATCTTCATTCCTAGATGTAAGGACTCCTATGCAAATGAAACTTACCAGTTTACGTCTCACTCATTCCTACTCCACTTAATTCGTTGGCTTCATTAATTAAGATTATACTGACACAATGATGGTACCATCTGTTTACAGTTAGTATACATTATACTTTGGTGATTGCTGAACACTTCTCTCGCTCTCTGACTATCCTCTTCCAGCTACCGTTACTTACAATTAGATGCCAACTTCGTCAACCCTCTAAATTAAATGTTTACAGGAACATCATTCATATTATCTATAAATCTGTTCCAAAGACAAGGCATTTCTCTTCTATACGCCAGCATTCATTAACTATACTCAAATACTTGACTGACACCTCTTCACTTCCTAGTGTCTCCTGGATATTGATATCATCTCTCTATAATTATAGTAATTATTTTAGAGCTTTCCTCTTGACAGATGAATTTTGAATTCACTCATGGTTTTGGTATAGTTTCGACCCTGTAGTGCGTTTATCACATATAATTGCGCGTGTAACATTGCTATACGTCTACATTATTCTTCTCCCTTGGTTATTGTATTGTACTCTGCGTATGATAGTCGGTAAATCTTGGCCGTCAAAATATTGAATCGGCATTCAACATTATGCGTATTATGACCGGTTTTATATAACTACCTGCGTAGTGTAATCTTTCTTTGTGTGGTCATTTCAGTAGTACAGGTACCTTTTCTACTGATGTTTGTTCATCAAAAGCATAATGAGATGGATTTGGTTTGGAATTTACATAAACTATCCAAGTAGTGGTAAACAAACTCGTGTGTATATTAATTTATCCATGTCAATCATTTTACCGTGGCCCCGTAAGTTATATCAAATTATGTAATTATTGTGGTTGCTGCCTTTTTGGAATACATGAATACTAGTTTCATAGCATGCAAATTAGATTATCTCTACCAAGCGCAAACAACATAATAATTGGAAGAATCCTAAAGAAGAATTGGAGAAAAATACACATTCACTCGCAGGTGTCTTTATGTATAACAATTTTGTGTCATTTACGACGTACTTCCTACGCAGTGACATTTCAAAGTGTTCATGCAAACTTGGGAAGTTTATATGGGGTTATAATAAGTACGATATTAAAGTAACGGCAGTATTAAAGTGGTGTCATTGGAACTACCTATATGTAAGATTGATGCAGGAAAATTAAAATAGTGAAGTACCCATACGAGTAATTTAGTGAAAGGTCTGTTAGAAGCTGGCAAGACCCTCATCGTCGGCTTAAGTAAATCTAAACTTAAATGGGATTGAGTCTTTCAAGCCTCATCGATTAGAACGGCAGAGGTGCCAGCATGAATATTCATTAAGAAGTATAAGAGAGAGGAGGATGTTTTCGAAGGACATATTACAGTCGTCATGTTGGAACAGATGATGCAACTTGTAATGTACGTGGGTTGACTCTTCGAACTGAGCGATGCTTTCTCTAACATCTTTTCGTCTCCTATTTATATACCCCTCTCTCTACATTTAAAAATGACTTTTATTGGCTCTGAGTAATGTTACCTATACGCTAACGGCACTAGTAACTATATAGGCACTAACTTAAGCTAGTACATTATTTTTTGATATTGTTAGCAACACTTTTACTTCTTCCGTAGCATTACACTTAATTTGGAAATTTCTGGAGTCTGTTAATCCATCCTACCGTGTCTTCACATGCAGTGTATTTGTAATGTGAACCGTACTGAATAGATTGAACATACGCAATATATTAAAATTTGTAATAATGTAGCGTGTACTGTGTGCACTACTGTAGCGAGGCGAAGAATATTAAACTTTTCCCCTAGTTTCTTTGCTTTCCTTAGGAATGTCACTTTTAATGCACGAATAATCACATTTTACTCAACTATGCTCCAGGGCTCCCGCTTTGAGACTTTAGGTATTAAGTGAATAGAATTATGCCCGATTTAATATTTGCTAACCATTTTGTGTACACCCTTTTTATTACTGATGTTATTTTTGTAGTTTGCTTCTTAGCTGGCCGATTTGGCAAAAGTCAGGTTGACGAAAATAAAAATTCAAAAACATCACTCCTATAATCGATAAATTTTATGCCACAATGGATTTTTTTGTAGTGGGTCTGTAATGCTTTCATGAAGGTTTAAATTAGGTTTATGGTGCTTTCACAATATAAGAAAATTATTTTACTTTAAAATGGACGCACAGCCTCACACAAGTTTAAATTATATGGCTTCCTTTTCCTTTTCGTCATCTCGATTAACTTGAAATGAGTTGCACAATAAGTAACACATAATTTGGCCAAACTGTTCGAATTCGCCCTTTGCGCTTTGCCAAACCAAGAAAGATTTTTTTCTTCAATCTGACGGGCAGAACTTTTCTTTTCAAGCTGACTGGGTATATTAAATTATTTTATGAATGTACCCAATGGTAAATAAACAGTCATGTCTGGATCCTTGGAATACTTTTAGGTACATTTACAAAAAATATCAAGGTCATTTTCGCCTAATTTATTTCTATGTGAAAATAGTTTTTCAGATTGTGTTTAAAGATTGCATAAAGTTGGGACTTTATGTAACGTGTTTAATTTCATAATATGCCTAAGGCTAACCTAAAGAAGTGTGAATACGTGAAGATTGTTAAACAAAGACCGTTCCTGTATCAACGTACTTGGAAAGTTGGGAGAGGTATACTTATTTTACTACATATTTATTACAATAAGATTTTCTTCGCTTCACCACACAGCATAAAATAATAAGTAAACATTATAGTAACAGAGTGAAAGCTGAAGCCACAAAAAAGACATTGGATACTGGATAGTTCTATTACCTAAAGTGTTAATATTTGTTCTATTATTAGTTAACCTATTACTTACTGACAGTTTCAATATGCCATAATGGTTCTTTACAGATTTTGTTAAGAATGTTTGCCAAGATTTGAGACTATGCACTACGATGTTATGAAAAGAAAATTATTTGTGAAGAGAAAGTTGGAGAACAATAAAGAGCATCTTTTTACTCTGTAAATTGTTAGTAGCAGTGGCATTGGATAAAAAGTATGGTAAAAAGTTTGTGTGATCTAAAATGCACAGAAAACGGAGTGTCTAAAGTAGAGAAGACAATTTAACTTCAGTAGAAATTGAAACGTGTTAGGTTGATTGTGACTGTCAGTTGAGTGTGCATAGAAAGTATCACTTAAAAATAAATCTAGAGTGTTACTGTATGGAGGTGCATCCTTTTGCATAGTATTTCTTCCTCCTTAACAGAAAAGAGAATTGGAGAACGCTGTACATTCTGTAACATGAGAGCAGGGAAGAGAATCACAGAATCTTTGGATATATAAAGTATATTTGTAACCGATGAACTATAGAGAGATAATTTAAAGTTGGGTTTTCTGCTTTTCCTTCTATGGCACAATGAATGCTTCAGGGAAATAAAAGAATGAATTTGTGTATACAAGAGGAGATGTGAATTGTAAAGGAAGACAATAAAAAGGAGCAATACCAAACCAAAATGAATGGAAATGGGAAAACTGTAAAAGAAATGTCAAAAACTTTTGTCCCTAGCTGCTGTTCAAAACTGAATGAATTAATACTGTTTATTGTCAGTAGTTTCGAATCGTGTTAATATCTATTTAAACCTCCCCTGATGTTCCATTTAACTCATATTTCATTTTATATAACTGTTGAAGGTATACGTCACTGTCATTTTATAAAACTTAGATTTTGATACAATCAAAAAAGTGAGTATTCGTCACAAATTACACCTATAAACAAGGTAACCCATCTCATAATATTCTGCTTTACCTTTCCACAACGAACATTGTATTGTTAATAGATTTCACCACTTTCACCTTCACCAATCGCTTTCACCACTTTCACCATGTAAAGCTACTTTCACATGTGAAAGCATAATGTAGTCTTCAAAATAGAAAGCTCATTTGCATGCTAAAAAATTATAGGGACTGTAGTAGTCATATTATAATCTTTTTAAACATCTTCTTGATCTTTTTTCCTTTTTACTAGCCCTTACAACTCGGAGTAATACAAGAAAATATCACAGAAAGCCCATATTGAATATCAAAAAAGAAAAGTAATTTGAAAAATTCTTATAATAAAATATTTAGCTGGAGGATAAGGATTTAGGATTTGAGTAACGTGGGAAGGAACATTATATGGAAATAGGAATAACTTTGACGACATTACGCTCAGTTTCCCCTTTAAATTAAAAACAGATTAAAACTTTGATAAGCAAAGTTTATTATATGTGAACCAAGTAAAGCATGAATAACGAAATGCAAATTGTTTGTGTTAAATATTTGCTCATTAATCTTGGATCATTTTAATAATTAGTCTTATATGCTGAGTTAAGTTAAATATAATATAAGTTATGTCATGTCCACAGAAGCAAAAACTTAACGAGTAACATTCCCACCTGCAGGAATTTGAAATATGTATCAAAAATTCTTAAAGCCGTCTTACCGGATAAGTGGACATTGTGTGGCAACACTTATAGAAGCATGGACCTTTTCCTCGATACTAATTTTGGACAATTCTATATAGTATATTTTTACAGATGATTTACCGTCTAGATTCATATGAGCTTGTATAAATTGCTCGATATAGTGATAGGGGAATTAAAAATTGACGTGGTGGAAGGTGGAAAAGATGTGAAATTTTTCCAGTGTTTTTTAATGGGAAAAGACTGCATTAATACAGATATTGCGAATGTGTTGTATTTCCTTTTAATATAATCTCATCTTTCAATACATAGCTACGTTATTTTCTAACAGCTACACCTACTATTTACTAAATACTATAGACGTCATATTATTATAGACATCAAAAACGACTGACTGAACTGCTACTCTTCATCAATGTCAATAATCTCCAAATAAAGATTGAGTTATTGTAGAGAAAATTCACAATTTTTCACCAAAATTGACTGTTCAAGGTTAAACTGTTTTGAAAGAGCAAAAGTACATCAATTTTAACGTTCCTTTTATCGCAAAATAGTAAGTTGGCCATTTCTTTCCATTGTTCTTTCTACAGACAAGTAAGAAAGTGTACCATAGAAGAAATAGCAATACGTAGGAAAGGAGAGTCGACGGGTATGTTTAGGGATGGGAATGGGAAAAGGAAATGGATGGTTTACAAGGACAGATATGCTATTAAGTGAAAGTAGGAATTGATACTTATATTGATAAGGCATTATTGTGGTAGGTTCATATCCTTGTTCAAGTTAACATTGATTTCCGTTATATTTCCAGATAGTACTTCATGACTGGATGGCACGGTTCCCCACACTGTCCATTGTTGTAATGAATTTGGCCATTATTTTGCTTATCGTACCATATTTATTACATCAGCAAACAATTGTGACTTGGGAGATTTTCTCCGTACACATAATTCAAAAATGAAGTAAATCTATCTTTTAATGCTTAATGCTCTAGATTACAAAGATTTACAAATTGCCCGGGCATTGAACAAACGGTAAGGTTTAAGTCAAAGTAAAAATAGGAATTACCCATAAAAATAGTGCAAATTGAACTACAGTGAAGAAGATGTAAATTATAGTTCATTCGTGGTTTATTCGCTATACTCCGTTATCGTTATCACAAGTGTTAAAATGTCCTATTTTATTGCATGTTGATATTTTGATTGAATAATACTGTAAAAGAAAATAAACCTATATCGATTAGATATATGTTTATGATTGATGATGAAGGAAAATGCACGTTTGCAGGTACTCGTTCTCTGTGATAATCTTAATGACAGAAATCCCTAGTGACTCATCTCTGCTGACAAAACGTCATGTTGTAATATCTAATGGAAGCATTTTCCAACTACACATATGACAAACATATAATCGTGAAAACAAATTGATATTGCTTTGTGGGTCTGTGATGAAACTTCATTATGTATGTTGTTCTGCACTAGAATCTACCGCAGTGGTGCTTAAGATGAAATAAAGCTTGATAACGTTTCGTGTTCGTGTTTACTGCGTCAACAATTAATAGTTCGCGATTGTTTTAGTAATGTTGTTTGACATTGAGTGATTTGCACCTTCCACCGAAGCCCTTCGATATTCCACATTACTTATAGTAATAATTACAAAAATAAACAAATGTAATGTCGATGATGGTTGTTTACCAGGTATTCTTTTGTCTTTCATCGTATAATTACGTTTGAAATTTTTAAATCTTTGAAATGAATGAACTTGAGTGCAGATCAAAAGGAATCTCTATAGACAAGCGTGAAGCGATTCAATTTTACAGGATATTTGGGAAGCTAGTCTATGTAATTATATCAATTGATCTATTTATTAAATCAGTACAAAGATTACATATTGTCATGTACCATCTCTAATTTGTATAGCACTATTCCTCTTTTCCTTTAATGGTTTAAAGGATCTTTTAATGGCATAAATTGCTACATAAAACAAGAGTTGCAATTAATAATTTATCTTCTGAAAAGGTAATGCAATTTTCGGTGAATTTCAATCAATACCATCTTCTAGCTCAAAATTGTATTTTCAACTGTCTCTTCCTATGTTCCTTTTCTAGGGAATTTTCTTACGCCGTATTCTTCTTCCTGTCTATGAGTTAATACTTCAAATAAGTATATATAACGATGTATTATACTGTGGGTATGCTAACTGTAGGTTTTGTGCAGTATGCCGAGTACGGAATTGCACAGTGTGGTTCAGTTCAGTGAGACAGACATATAAGTGACATATATATAGAGGATCTAAGTTTCTATTGAACTGAACAATATCTAATATATAAGGACTCGACAACAGGATTGACGCTTGAAACTTCATACAAAGACAAATTGCTTTCACTTTCCCATAGCTGCATGTGCTGAAAAGATTCACTCACAAGTTAACATCAAAGCATGTCATCACTTTAAAGGACGACAAACGAGATTGCATTGCATCTTTAGATGCACTATCTCTACTTATTCATGGACACTACTATAGTAGTCTCACTATACATCTGCGCTAACGGAGTATATAGTTTCGTAGTAAATACACCTCTTGTGTAACATTCATAACTATTAAACTACGGCTCAAACCTATTTTTAGTCTACGTATCACAACAAATAAATGGCTGTGTCTTTGAAGTAAGAATCAACGACAGTCACAGAGAACCAGTAGCTTATCACTTAATTTGTTCATGTTCGTCTAGACATTATAAACTACTTTTAGGCATTAGCTACAGCCTACAGCAATAAACAGATAGTGACGTTATTAGTAATAAGGTACAGTTAACGTAACAATAAAGTATGATTCATGTAGTTGTGACTTTGACCATCAAGCAAAACCTATTTAATAATTTACTGATGCTATGTGTAAGACTTTCTCCGTCTTCGTGTTAATTCTCGTAGAAACTTTCACCAACCACCTGTATTTTCACTAGAATTTTTGCTATTACGAATGACATTTTAGGATTATGAAAACTGAGAAAGTTATCATAGAGTTAAGGGAGGAGAAAGTAATAAAGTTTGAAAGCTAAAATCATCCAAGTCTAGTAGTTTAAATATTATGCAAATATCGACAAGCAACGAAAATGAAAGTTCTGCCTGGTGAAAATGTAGATACATACTGCCCAGGTCCAGTGTACACAAGATGCACATTTCAATGAATATCTGCGCTAACTTATATATTATGCAGGTACTTTGTTGAAAGAGAAAATAATATATAACGGTGAAATGTATAATGGCATAACGTAGTGCACACCACGTAGACAATTGTTAGGACCGACTTCAGTTGACCGTGACCTGTCTAACTATTACAGCCAATTTTTTGCATGAGTTGGTCCACATGAAATGTACACTATGGGGATGTGAAATTACATTATAGCTACAATGTCCTATAGTTGGGAGTGATATACCAGATACATATATACAAATAGTCATATACACCATTAATATTTATTGTAGTTGAGTGTCCGTATCTAAAGTTTGTAGCTTTTCCTTGAAACTTTCAGGAAATTGGACACTAAAAGCTACAATGAGAGTTATGAAAGAGCAAAACTACTATTTTTATTTGTCTTCTCTACTACTACTTTGCACATTACGTTACCTATGATGTGCTGGCATGTAGCAATAATGTACATTACATTACGTTACGTTACATAATTGAATTAATACTGTAGGGAATCCTTTCAACGGCCTATTTTAACTTAGGTATTTAGCTACGCCTATAGGCATTGAGTTTATTTGTCATGATAAACCTTATGTAAGTCTTGTCAGTATGCACAGACTACAGATATTACAAGGTAATAATATATTTTGCTTAAAGCAAAATGTTATGTAAAGCTATCTTTTGTTTTCTATTCCATTCGTTAGAATCCCATGCCAGAAAAATTGATAAAATGGGAAAAGGCAAATAGTAGAACATAAAGAAAGCTTTAGCCATAAGAAATCCAAGTTTTTCAGCAGAGCGGAAGAAGAGAGTTGACAAGTTTTTCGGACCAAGTGACAGATGAGCCGAAAGACAGATGACGTTTTCTCCACCTCACTCCCATCCTAAGAAAGTTTCTTGTCTCTCTCGTTCCAAACACTTATCTCATCCTCATTTCTTCCTCCAACCTGCACTATAGGTACTATAACTATTAAAAGAAAGTAAATACCTCCAGCATGCATCTGATGTAGGATGTTCCTTAGAGAGGATAGCTATTGATATCGGATTGGCTTCCTTATGCTCTTCCGTCTGCACTGGGCTTCGAGGACTGACGCTGCTTCTTCCAACCTTTTTTCCTCTTTTCCATTTTTCTTGTGCAGCTCTTCTTTCCATTCTGTTGTCTGTCTACTGAAGCCTCCTTGTTGTCACCTCACGTCACAAACTGCTCACATCAACACACTGCTATGTCACACAAAGGTGACAATCAATGTAACCCATGAATCACTACGCATCCATTCCCTGGCATTAATCTACATTGAAAGAAGGAAAGACAAATATGCGACATAACTTATAGGGTAGCTACTATATGCTTATAGATATATATATATATATATGTATTATACTTCATAATGCATTAGAATCATCGTTTGAGAAAATGGAGTTCATAATATCGTATGGTCATATTTTATGGCTTAAATTTGTGTCAATCTATCTATTTTAAACTGTTAGTTATAGTATATCGCTGAACAACAATGTCTATAGAGAAGTTATTGATGTACTGTCAAAGTCTATGTAGGATTGGAGCCGTATTACTTGTTATTTATGTTGTTTAAGATCTTCCAAGAATAAGAATCGTTAATATTTTAATAGATGGACAGTAAGGTACATATTTTATACGTATAGAGATATTTAACTGGTATTGACATGGAGAGTTCGAAGAATGCATAAAGAGGAAAGTACAGATAGTAAAAGCTAATAATTCTTTAGGAGAAATATTGCTGTAAGTAAAAAAGATATAATAATCTATTTGTAAAAAGTATTACAGAGAATATGAAATGCGAAAGCATTTTCTGCCGTTTGCACACTTCCTTTTTATTTTTTGACAGTCAGTGGGGATTTTTGATCTACAGGGGCATTTGCTCAGTTAGTGGTTTGATTTCCTCTCCTTTCTTAGAAGCTATCATTGTGGATGCTCTTACTCAGCTTCGGCTGTGTCCACTTTAGTCGAGTTCCTTCCCAGGAGGAGACAAAGTTTTTATTGAAAATCTGCCATATATACTCGAAGAAAGTCATTGAGTATTGAATCGCCGGAAAACCTCCAAGTCTTGGAAAAAGCCAAAGGACAAAGTCGTGAGTGTGTGTACCTAACGGAGGAGTGGGATTCAGTTTTGTTAGTCGGTCAGTGCAGTGCAGTTTAGTACATTATAGAGCTTCCATGGTCATGTCGGGAGCGTCACGTCCACTTGACCGGGGGACAATCTTCCTCACTTAAACCAGTCTCATATACATCCCTGTGATATATAAAAGATATACGCATCCACTGTGGATGATTTCTTTTGGCTTGTTTTCAAGTAACTTATACAACATTAGAGAGGGACCTCGATTTTACTTACATGAACTTTCAAAGTTCCTTCTTCCAGGGAAAATTAAGACTTTTGAAATAATGCTAGTAGTGAAACAGAAAATTGCTTTTCCCAAGAATAAACTGAGTCCGATTTCCAACAAAGCTAATAATAGGAGTAATTTTTAGAAAAAGCCATATCATAGAGAATTGGAGGAGAGCACTGGAAAGTTGCAAACATTTTAAGATTTCATAGAAAGTATTACAGATATGTGTAGGAATGTAATAGCCCATGATGATGACGCAACTGTGTATGTAGAAAAGCGTCTATGTAATATAAATAAGAAAACTGAAGAATTCGAGAGGGTGAGATAAAGTCGTAATTCTAAAATACCAAGTAATCTTACGCTACAATTTAGCCAAAGGGTTATAATTTTTACAGCTCTCTTTGGGCAAATATCCCACTACGTTGTAATCTCAGAATATGTATACACATGAGTTTATCTTAATATTAGGAGTAGTCAGATGCAATAGTGCAAGGCAAAATAGGGGGCGAGGAAGGAGGAAAGCAGAGCAGATTGTCTCTTGCATTTTCCTTTTTATGTTTTACTATGCATTCTTATTAGCTTGGTTTGGTCGGTGTTTGTACTTTAGTATTTTGTAATGTAGACTCGCATCAACAGAAAGCGTCTCTAATAAATTGTAGGAGGCGAGGATACGTATTATGCATGTTCTATGTAGTGTACATCTCAGTGAGTATGTTAATAGAAACGATAAAAACTAAATGGTTAATTCCCAACAAGTCCCGGGCTAATACACTTATTTAATTCAAACATGTGCAAGCAGCAGGCAAGCAGTGCAATTCCAAGAAAAGATATACTGCTTCGTCCCTACCATTAATAAGGGGAATGAAGAAGAAGAAGTCTTCCAAATCTACTACATACTGCACTACAATGTATCTCTTAAATTTGCTACTGTAATTTGTTTTTACTTAACATACGCCAGATATTAGGGGAGATATCCATATTTTGTTTCTTCTTTTGTGCATGACTAAATTAACATTTAAGTGTTTGCACATATGCATGAACAAATTACAAAAATTGTATTAGCCACGTAGCTATCAACAAAAATTGATGCTCGACACTGACTCACTTTTCAAGGCACTAGGTGTCTACGTGCATAGCATATCGCATAATCGATCCAAAAATACTAGGCTATGTAATTAAAGTTTTAAAATCCGCACGGCTGAGTGTCTGTAGACAATGGATGGGATACACTAAATGGAAGAAATTATCCGTTCCACTCAGGAAAGGAATACATTTTAATTATGTAAATAAAACATGTCTATAGCGATTTTTCATGGCAGATAAAATATGCTCTTTTCATGGAAAACAACATTTGAAATAATGTTTACGCGATTTGACCCTCTATACCCCATATCCTCTTTCTTCAGTCTTAGGGATTCCTATGAAAATCTATGAAACAGTCCATTAAAAGTTATTTTCCATAGTCTTTCATGTGTACACTTCTCGACTTTCATAGAAAAGTTTTTGTCTTTCTCATCTGAAAATGTAATTCCCAGTCATATTTTTCTGCCACCAACTCAACCCATAATTCTCAATGATGAAATTCAAATTTAAATATACACACCTAAATCTTTATGAACTCCGTCTCGAAAAGATAAAGGGAAATGACTTTTAGTAGAAGAAAGAAAGGAGCCGGATGCATTTGAAATTGTTCCGAACTAGTGTCTGTAGTAAAGTAATGCATCTGTAAATAAGGCCAAGTAAAGAAGTCAGAACAAGACATTACTGTTAAGACTATTAAATATATCATACTATGTACATTCATAGATACATAGTATTTTGTCGGTATTATATACAAATTATTATATGTATTATTGCCATTCCTAGACAGACAAAGACAAACCAAAGGAGGGCAGACTCATCCATGCATAAATGACAGTATAAATTACCAAGGTTTCTATAGAGATCCCCTTAAGAGGTTAGACGAAGCGGGAGTTGGCAAGTTAAAAATTCACTTTTTTCACCTCTGGAGGACAAATCCTATAATTTGTCCTCCACTGCTTGGATAGGATAATAGGACATGACTTATTACCATGGTGTTCCAGGCAGGGGAATTTAGATATGATAAAAGTGAATTTTTAACTTGCCAACTACCGCTTCGACTAACCTGTTACCATTAGAGGAATCTTGATAAATTACTCACTAAAACTTTGTAATTCAGTTCAGCACAGTCAAGTCAGCGTGGATCGGATAGCTCCATGTTTTTCTCAGCCCTATTTACATTTAACTCATCGCGTACACCACATAAAGTCGAACTCAATTTACATGACTTTCTTTTCCCAATGCATCTGTGTATGCATCCCTAATCAATTATCAGTAGTGCAAAGCAAGAGGAAGCTAAGCATTTGGAATTTTCTGTTTATCTTGAAAACTTTGTGAAAAATAACATGCCTACTGGAATGATAACTACCTGAGCAGGGGAATAAATTAACTGAGCCCAAGCAAGTTTCATAATCAAAGGAAGAAATTGAATCGAAGGGAAACGACAACACTTTTGCTGGGAAGAAAGTGAATACTTAATTTCTGTAAACCCCAAACCATTTGTATATTTAGTACAGTGCTCGTGATGCCTCAAGGGTTAAATTTTATCCAGAGTAAGTCTACTGATGCATTAGTGTATTAATAACTGTGGTAAGGTCTGGATTTTAATTTAGTGAAGGACGGGGAGAAAGCGTCTAACACTAATGATAAGCTAAAAGCTAAGACCTTGTTTTCAAACTAAATAATGATACATGTATAGCAATGCAAGTGGAATATGTTCCTTTTATACGAAGATAGAGAAAGATATAGAAGTTTGAAATGTAAGCACTAAAATTTACATCTAGTAAGTACCACACGGAGGAATTTAATCGGAGAGAATGAAAATGTGCGAAGTTAGTAACATTTGAGTGAATCCATGCATATGCAAGTGAACATAATGGTGTAGCAAGGAAACCAGAGCAAACCAAAGGAAAATCCAGTATTTCCTCTTTGTTGACTGTCTAATGCACTAACAAGCGTAGTAAGGCATATTAATCGAAACATCCTGAGTGAGTGAAATGAAACAAGCAGACAGCTGCATACAAAGAATTTATATTTCACCCAACTATTTACCATTGTTCACCATATGACAACTTACAGTGAATGGAAATACTCCTCCTGCAATTAAAAAGTTTAATATTTAGCTACCCTATAGTGACCTGTTAAGTTTTCATTTAGTTGTTAGGTATAGTTTCTTAAGGAGACAATCTAAAGTAATGCATTGTAATTAATGTATAAGGCAAAGTGTAAAATGCGTGGTGTAGTACATCATGGATGACTGGGTGAGTGTAGTCGAAGGAGATTTGAGTAGAATAGAACAGATCGGTTGAATGAATGAAAATAAAAATAATACGTAAGGACGAAACGGGGGAAAGTAGAGAAAACTGAAGTTTAGGTACCGTCACCACAGTTGATGGGTCTTGGGAAGTGATGTGGAAACTGTTCTTCAACTTGCAAGCGAAACCGAACGAGCTAAACATATTTATGTATAGTGGTAGTATTTGGAACAAGTATTAATAGTGGCCGTAATAGGACGTATGATATAAGAATGCAAGGCGAGATCTAAAACCAGTTTAGATGAATAGTTCTATTTACATTGGATACGCAGAATGGAAATGAGGACGAAACAAACCAAAGTTATGTGTATATTTTCCACAAAGAGAACTTTTTAGCGTACAGTCCAATGCAGACGACCCAAACCTTTAGTTAATGTGCCTTCGTGTGATATGTGCAGAGTAAACGAACCTTATACTCGGAGAAAAGAGAATTTATTTTGTGGATACAAACATAAGTTAGTATTATTGTAGGAGAATTCAGTTAAAGAGTGTGTTAGTGCTAGGAGTAGTTAGATAGAGCACCCTGCTCCAGATCATGCCATAGCTTGTTATGTTATGACTTACGTCAGGGCTAGTGTGAAGTGAAATAGTATAGTAATGGGTTGGAGGACGCTCTGTAGTAGTCTATGTGCAATATGCAAAATGCACCCGGTTCGCAAATGATGTAATTTTTCCAACTCAACTAGTTTGGCTCCGTCTCCACTGACTTGTTCTCTTGAGAGTCTTATCAACTTTCCACCTGCCTTCACCCGGGGGTCAACTTTTATTGAGAAACTTGAAATTCAGCTTCCCTCTCCACAAGAAAACATACTGCCTCTTCCTAACTAAAACTAACATTGGGCTAAGTAAACTATAACTGTAACTTAGCCTCTATATAATATTATTATAACTAACTAACTATGTACATAGTAGTTAGGTGGGTATACATAAGTTTTAAGAAGGCATAGAATATC
This sequence comes from Tomocerus qinae, assembly GCA_020055645.1. Lineage (NCBI taxonomy): Eukaryota > Metazoa > Arthropoda > Collembola > Entomobryomorpha > Tomoceridae > Tomocerus > Tomocerus qinae. The sequence goes on from CM034547.1 coordinate 30,055,972, forward strand.
TGTACTACTATCTGTACGTTTGTAGGTACTTGTGTTTTGGCTTTCTCTGTAAAAAGGCAAAGAGCCAAAAGGAGGAAAGGGGATTTCTGCGTTACATACTTTCCCTTTCCACTTGACTATTAGTGAGAGCTAAAGCCAAGTCAAGTCATCTCAACCAGCTCAAGACACTCTTGATGATGATGGCAAAAGAATAAAAGTGAGCAAAGAGGCTACATTTCCACAGAGACAGAGGATAGTCATCGTATTAATACAGCCAGACTTTCTCCCTCACCCACACCGCACTGCACTACAGAGTAATACATCATACCCTATCATAATGGGACGTAGATATCCTATTATACTGTGTGAGAGGGCGAGATGAATGTTCATGATACTGTGACTCCATGAGGAGGGCTACCACGACTAACTAAGCTCTATCTCTGATGACTATAATATATCTGCTACAGACTTGCCTATAAGAATATTCAGTGAAAGTCCACTCTTTGCAATACCTAAAAAGTCTGATCTTTCTCTCTGCGTGTATTTGTGTGTACGTATGTGTGACTCAAGTTAGACTCATTTCCTTTCCTTTGGTCACACGATTTATTAGAAAAGTACTTAACTTACGGACATCCAAGTTACTGCGGATATACTTATTGTAACTCTTAAAGACTACTATTGCTTATTACTCTGTCTATATATTATATAGGTACGTTATGTATACATTTATTTCATACACTTGAATTTCAGTATGTTACACTTACACAGTAGCTTATCTGTACTTTATACTTTATATATATGTATTGGTTTGGTTTGAATAGTTGACTTGACATCACTCCTTCCTAGCAGCTATCCGATCTTACTAACAACAGGAGTTTTTCAACTCCTGTTTTTCAGACTCTTGTACTCCACTCCCTAACTAAAGTGAAAGTCCAGCGTCCAACTCTCATAATTGCTGTCCAGCCTCCTTCAGACCAATTTAGATGTCACATTTACACGTGCCTTAGGCAATCCAAGTCACAGTTCACTACAAACGCCTTTCCAACTTACTTTGCTTCGTTGCAGTTGAATATAATCCTTTCCTCCTTCTCCTCCACTTTCCTTTTGCTTACAACGAAAATTCCTCTTATGGAAAGTCAAACTACTTCAGATATGAAAACGGGGTACTTATTGCTAGATATCATATCACATTGATGATCGTAACATAAAGCTAGACTTCATTGTGCACTTACACACCTTCCTACAATGTCGTATCTCAACAGTTCTACTATTCCTGGGCATACCACATGAAGAGCATCGGGCTACGACCAAGAGTTTCTATCACATCCCACCCTGCTTTATTTCCCTTACTTTCCTTTACTTCACTTTTGGCTTTTCTAATTCTATTTTCTATCTCACTCCACAACTAGGTCCTAAAGTAATACTATTGGTATCTCCAGATAGTAAGTTTAGATACTAAATGGCTGATATGGACAGACACGTATGGTAAATAGCATCCAAGAATTTCCTCTCGCTGATTCGCAAGACCTTGAGCTCTGTTCGCTTGGCTTTGGCCTGGATTGGAGTGGCGAGTCCCGGTTTACCATTTTCAATTTCGTGCCTTCGTTTGACTAAACATTTTCTGTGGCATGGGGTACCTCGACTGGGTTGCACTTATTGTTCGCTTCAACTTTCTCCACTCCCAAATGAAAAGAGCCTAAATTTCTGCCAAGCTGTGACACAGTCAGAGAAATGCTAACGAAACCGCAACCTTGTTTCATCTCAGTCACTACTTCACTCCTGTCTCGGCCGGAATGAAAATCAGAAGGAACACTGAATACATTACTCTCTATTATCCCTGTACCTAGGTACTTTGGTACTTGCTTTGGCATAGATACTAGCTACTGATCTCTACTGCTGCACTCGTACCAAGTTACTATCTGTTAAATCATTTCCCGAGAAAGCATTTCCAGTATCACGGATACCATCTTTTCAATTCAGATGAACTTCCTGATCTGATCGGACCTTCCTCAAGGATATCACCTTTTACAATTTGGAAATTACTAGTCAGCAACCAATATCTTTTAAATCTCAGCCTTAACGAGGTGGGCCACCAAACTCTGAACATTATATTCAAAAAATTGCGATTTAGAGCGAAAAGGCCCCTGGGCTGTATTGTGGTTTTGGTTGCGATCCTGTAAATTAAGATCAATTGATTGCCAATAAGAATATCCACAAGATGGAAGAAAAATTTAGAAGTACTGAAGCATGGTTTTCTTCATTTTACATGGATTTTATCTTCCTATATATATGGGAAAGATCCTGATAGCGGAATACACATTTTATGTTGAATTCCTATCAAATAGTTTTATTATAGTAAAAATTTTATTCTACGATGGTTTAGAGGTCAACATTTTCCTGTTTAGCTCACAGGTTCATACAACCCGTATTGTAAGTAATGTACAATGGTGGCGATTTGCTCTTTTGTGCAAAATTAATTGATATCATCTTCACGTTTGTATGATGAAAATAAATATGGCTCGTCATTTATACGGCACAAAAAGTCTAATTTAAGTTAAATGGCAAAGTTTTACATTTTGTAGCAACAACAGAGAAAACTTAAAGAAAAGTTTATCTTGACCTAAATGACTTTCTCTAAAATGCCTTTGTTGCTGAGGTCGCAATATAGTACATAAAGAAATATTATACGAAAGATAAAAATTTAAAGTTCCTTTATCTTCATATCATTCTAAATGTGAGAAATATCTATCCCGTTATTTCACTTTTATATAGAAATGATAGTTTTAGACTCATCTGCTACTTATACTTCATATACGTTCCTAAACATATAGAAAGCATGAAAGTAGTAGGCAGCAAGGTTGAGATATTTGGATATTGCTTTAGTAAAGCTATCGTATGAATAATGTATGTGATGATACGGCCAGTTCTGTTTTCGGCAAGGCTGCAGTAGTAGCAGCAGAGAATCTACAGAGTAGCCGCAACGAACTTTACTTAACTTAAGTTTTCAAGTGTTTGATGAGGAAAAAGTTGAATGATGTTTGATTCATATTAAATATATCTTAGGAGGGAACTCAGGGCAGTATGTGGTGGATTATGTGGATCATCTAACTGTAATCGTGATACCAGTGGACGGACGTAGGTATAGTTAGTAGAAGTGCGAGTGTATTCAATTCATGGATGTTTGGTTAGGTTTTATGTCTTCGGGTAGGTAGAAAGGAGAAGTGTCTGAGATAGCGAGCAGAGTATAGTAGAAGGTAATTACATAAGAGCAAGTGCACGAATGCGTTGTATTTTCTCGGGCTAATGGACGGATGGATGAGCAATACTAGAATAGGGAGTCAGTGGGTCATAAAATATAAGGAGATGGACGGATGCCCTTGGCTCGTTTAGCATCTCTCCCCTTGATATCTTCTGTGTGTGTAGTTGGCTATTGTTTAGTCCGATATCTGATTCAGGTTGATCCCTATAAATTGGAAATCAAATGAGTCTGTATTCTTGGCACGTTGGCTGGATTGGATCTTTTGCTCTGTTTTGGCCTGGGCTGCCACTGCCAGTCAAGACCCGAGTTAGCCGGACGGTCAGAGAAAAACAGCCGCTCGCCTTCCCGCTGAGAACCGGATTACCAAAGCTTAAGTACCTTTCCATTTCATCATCTAACTTCTTGCAATCCGATTCTACTTTACTCTACTTTACTGAGGTTTCCCTTACCTTCACCAGCTTGACTCATCTTAGCTTTTAAGTCTTCTGAAATTCTTCCATTCTTCCTCTATTCTTTCCTCTAACTATTCCTTTCTTCTATAGCTCATGACTCGGGCTCATTCTAACGGAGGAATCTGGTTTTGGCTCGACCGAGGTACAAGGCAAGCTTATGAAACCTCACTTTTCGTTAGCTCGTTTGTAAACATGCTCCGAAGAGATCACGGGATCGAATCACTTGTATTCAATCACTGATATGAGCCGATAAGGTAATTTTTGACTTAAATGAAAACAATCGTGTTCTGAACTATTTACAAGTATATTTGTCAAGTACGGAATCAATATAATTAGGTCTAGTGAAAGTGATATCTTACAAGTAAGCAATTGTCAGAGTTAGGCTTCCTATGGATTAGCTTACGACCAGTTCTGAATCTTGACTCTTCACATAGTGATTGATAAAACATTTTAAGATGGTTTCCACTTAAAAGACTTGCAAAAAATGTTGACAGTGTTAGTCGAAGCTCCCCTTAGAAAACCTCCGTCGAAATTAGAGAAAGGTTCACATATTTGAAATATTACGATTTATTTCACAGAAATCCTACATAGTCTTAAAATCCAATAGAATGATTCCGTTAAACGTGTTCTTTTGAGAGGGTACAAAAGAGTTTCCTTGACCAAATACAATATTCTTAGACATATGATTCATTTTCTTATGCACGTATTTATATTTTATTGTACCCTAGCTATGGAAATTAATTTGTATGGCACTCACATGACTTTTGTATGGGGGATTTTTTGACATTTAGTGTGACTTTGTATGGTGTGTTATGACTTACCTAATGAATTTGTATGGAAACAATGACTATGCATGGTGATAGTTTTTTATAAGCATGCATAGTATATCAATATATATATCACCATAGGTTGGTAAATTTATTCAAGTCTAAAAATATATTGTAGGATGATAAGACCCAAGTAGAAATTGAACAGCCATGCAGAAAGCAGGGATAGTTAGTTATGTGTGTAAAGTGAAATCAATGCTCTGAGCTCCGACGTTATCTCATAATAAGCATGTTACCATCTTTTTTCCAATCTGTACATTTCCTTACCTCTGCATTTGTGTTTGCTTTATTATGTTAAAAATTGTTTGTGAGTGAACACAATTTCCTTGCCCAGACAAATTACCTATTACGTTAAATTAACTTAATATTATTGCCATACAAAGTCATAAACCGCCATACAAAGTCAAACTATCTATTTTTAGCTCTTCCATACAAAAGTCATGTGTGCGCCATACAAATTCCTATTTTCCCATTACTTAAATAGCCTCCATTCTCCGGCGAGCTTCTTGCTGCTGCTGCTTGCAGTTGATTTCAAGGTACAAGTGCGGTGAAAGTCCCTATTTTGATGAGCTAGCTTTTTTCCTTTTTCAGGGTTGTGGTATTTGTTATAGCATTGCATTACATTTAGTTTCCACTTTGGGTCTACAACTCTACAGTCCACCTCTATCAAATGTAAATGCTTGAGAAAACAACAAAATAAATACAGGTATTCACAATCAATCTTAATTAAACCAAATTAATTAAACCAAACCGTTAGCAATACATTACACAACAATAAAAGTTTCGGTTTCCGTTACACCTTGATTGGTCAAAAAAAATCACTACGGCATCTGTAATACTACCTATATATACTATAAACCATTTTGGGTCAATTTCAGAAACACAAACCTGTAATTAAGAATAAGTTAAATACTTCTCTTTGGTGTATTTGTATAATAGTACAATAGTAATGCCCCGATGTAAATAATTGTGTGATAGAATAGTTGAAGTTAATTTACTAAAGTAAGGGAGAAAATGTGCTTACAAAAGACAGCGTTACAAAGGATTGAGTGGATGTTTTGGATCAGGACTAACCTGTACGCCTGTACGTATGTATGTACTTCCAATGTTGACTGCACTCTCGGGAACACGTGTGGCAGGAAACGCTACGCATGTCGATGTAATGAGATGGAAAGAGAAAATACTTGAACTTGAATGACCAGTAATTTAATTAGTAGGAACATCAAGTAATTCCATCAGTTTAGTAGATTAGATTGCTTTCCAACAACACAAAACGCAGATTCCTCCTATTCTTCCTTTCTGGTCTGTCACAAAGCTACACATTCTTCAGATACACAACTATTTCATCAATTAAATGGCTTATCCATATCTTTTGCAGTGGAAAGGATTGGTTGACGATTGGGCATGAGAATGGCACATTACTCCATTTCACATTGAAAAGCATACTCTATACACTATTGACATTTCTTTCTCAAGTACTTTCCAAATTATTTCAATGAAATAATTCAAAATTATACAAAGGTGAATGTTCAAAGTAACCCTTTCTCTATGTAAATGGGTTTTCCCTTGGACACTTAAATCTATTTAAAATGCTTTTCGTGTATGTTCAAAAATGGAATTTTCACTTTGGCGAAAGTTTTGCGAAAGCGTAAATGCATCTCGAAAAGCTACCGTAAAAGATTTTTCTTTGCAATGCACCTAAAATTTGCGAGGATCTCACAAAATGCGCACTGATCACATACACACTGCTCACGAAGAACTGCAAACTGGGCGGCAGTTTTGATGGCAACAAGATACACTTACCACTAGAGTAGTCTCGCTTTTATAGATTAAAAGTTTTAAGTTTTGAACTAATTTGTCATTTGCATGCAATTATTATCACTGATAACTTGATATCAATTTCGGTAGTAAAATTGAAAATCAAAAGGTAATTGTATAGCTCCTAATAAACAACTTGCAGTATGGAACCAAATCGGAAGCAACAAGATGAACCAAAAGAAGTTAGTTTGAGGGGAGACCAGAAGATTTTGAGTGATCTTTATAAAGCTCATCGGAAAATACAGGATTCAAAAAATGATTTTATGAGAGAATCTCAGAGTTTGAGCCAAACAACGGAAGGAGTTAAGCAGCGATTGGAACGTGAAAATCGAAGCCTGAATAGAAATACACGGTACATTATAGAGCAGGCTCATCGACAGTGGGAAAGTGCAAGAAAATTTGGTTTCCGGGATGAACCCAAGATGACTAAGAAAGCCAAACGCCAAGCACAACTCTGCAAAGACACTGCTGTGAAACTGCGATTACAAGTTGATAAGTTAGGAGTGGCCAAGGATTATCTTGTAAATCTGCGAAATATGTTGGTAAATATGGATACGATTTATTTTACGATACAATGTGTATGCATATATCTGGCTATAATCTAAATGAAATAGTACTCGCAAATATTTTTGATCATAAAATATTTAATAGTAATACCGTATTAATCGATTTAGTTCCCCTGGGGAATTCCCATTTGGAGACCATTTTTTGGTCAAAAATATTTAATATTCTTATAGTTCCCCACATGGGGATTTATTACAATTTAGGGAAATATATTTCAAACGATTTTTCCCCATCACAGTGGTAAAAATTATAAATTGTTGTGAATACTTAGCAGCGATACACAAACGACACATTAAAATAAGTTTCATGTTCATTTAATTAAAATTAATTATTCAATAAGTAAATAAATAAAAACGATTTTGTCTCAATTGGTTGACTCTTTCTTGGATTAATTAACACACATTTAGTTGGGCAGTCAATTTGGGACAACAATCGTCAGCTGCTGAGGTATTTTATGTATTAGCGGCGAATTTTATTCAAAATTCTGTACGAAAATATAATATAAAACTATTTTTTACCATTTCTTACCAATTATACCATTTACCACCAATGTTTAGGTGGTGGTAAATAGCATTAAATACCATTAAAAACCGCTTACAAATAGTAAGTAGTAAGATTTTAGGGTGGGGAACTATTTCGATAGGGGGAACTAAACATTTGGAGAGCCATATTTTCACAAATTTATTCATTTAGTTCCCCAACCGGGAAATTATTGCGATATGAGGAACTAAATCAATTAATCCGGTAATTCATAAGCTAGCTTGATAGATGAATCACTTTTCTAGTGTCTGTCTGAAGAAAAATGTCTGACTGAAATAACATTTGTTTACAGGATGACGAAAGTGTGATAACTAATGAAATGAATGATATATCTTCTGCTGCTGTTCAATCGTTATGGGGTATCACAGATATTCAGTCAATGGAGGATTGGGAGAATTTGTATGATTGCAAGACGGAGGTGGTGGAGGTGGAGTTGTTGGAAACTCCTGACAGTGACAGTGAGTCTGAGAAAGATCATTTCTTATCTACTTTTAAATTAATAATGTAGTTTTGTATACATTTAATAAACTATAGCTAGCTGGTAGCAGCGACAGCTTTAAAGTACTAAAACCAAGTATTACTTATTTGTGTTTTTCCGTATTGTTCGTTTTCTCTAACAATGTTCATTATTAATATTTTTATATAAAACTAGTAACCCTCAGAATGTATGACTCAATTTCGAAAGGTATGAAATAATCATGCGTGTTGGATATACAAATTTTGTTTCAAAATTGCAAATTATTTGTTCCCGCTTTTCACTGTACCACACATAGTTACATACATAGATATATAGGCAGGTGATTATTACGATGATTATAATATGTGCATAGTGCTTATCAAGTCTGGGATTACAACATGGACTGGATATTTGCATATTATGAAATCATTCGTCTCTCCCTACCATACATACATAGGTGGATAAATTTAAAAAGTCTAGGATTATATTATAGATAGAATATTTAAAATATATCTAAAGTATTTGCAAAACATTCCATTCATTAACATCCTTTGGTAAACTAATGTCAGTCGATTGTTCAAAATATTGGAAGTATGGGCATGCATAAATTAATGTAAATAAAAAATTTTGCCTATAATCTTTTATCATATTTTGAATTTTCATCTTTCCAAAGGTTTAAAAGATCTTATCCATAGGCAGAGTTGTGTGTTAAATACAGATAGTATAGTTTAGAAGGAGAGAGTAAAATGAAAGACCTACTTTCTCTCTTCCCATCGGTCTCTCTTTGAAAAAGAAAGAGAATGACAAAGAATATAATAAGTATGCACCTCACACCACACTGTGCTTCTGTTATGTTATGGTCAGTGCTATAAAGTAACATAGGTATTGTGCCATGTAACACAGACAGATAAAAAACTTTAGTGGTGGCTTTCTTTTTATTTTCTCTTAAGGTACATTACATAGTTACTTATGTGTCATATAAGACATCTAAAAGTACATTGACAAATCTTTCTTTAGATTTAATATAAGGTAGGTAGGAGTAGTGAGTAGTGGTGTGACTATGTAGTAGCCGTACATAATAGTTTGTGTAATGTTCAACTTTGAGGGAGTAACAGTAGTACGCAGTAAGCCCCGCGTTGCCTGATGTGCTCTGTCCCAGTTAAGTAAGAAAATTGTGCTGTGGGAAAAAAGATCGAAAGACTAATATCAAGAAAAAACTATTCAGTCAACTAAAGCACAAGATGATGAGAATTAAAAGAAAAGAAAGTCGAGTCGAGTCAACTCAAGTCAACTCAAGTTGAAAAGACGCCGAGCTGCAGAGTAAACAATACTTTTGGCGAGCGAGCCATTGTAGCCATTCTATTGTAAAGAAAGAAAGCAAAGAAAGCAGAAGAGAAGGACGAGCTTGGGAAGCAAAAATGAAATAGCCTTCCTATAGTGCACCAGGTTAAGTTAGGCAGCTGGACGACAGTTTGGCTTCCTTTGGTAACTGAAACTGGAGAAAGATGGGAAAAATAGACGACGTAGACGCTTTCTCCAACTTTCATATTGACAATTTACATGGGAGTCTTTCTCTGGGTTACACTCCTTTGGTCACTCTGTTGGTCAACTTACAAAAAAATTCTCTCTATCCATCTTTCAAACTGGAGCTAACTAAAAAGAATTTCTCAAGCCACTACCAGATATACTTATGTACACTGTAGACCACTGCAGTAGATAACATGATACGATACCCGCCATACCAACGCAATGTTGGATGGAAGAAAACTCATCATACGAAAGACGACACTGGAAGAATCTTGAATCGTATGAAAAGCTATATCATCCCTCTGCTTATATGTGGAATGAAACAACTGAAACAAGATTCTTAACTTCGTTCTCATGTCCTGTATGAGCTGCAGACAGTCCTTCCTTATAACTTAATATATTAGTCCTGCTCTCCGAAGAAGAACCTGACTGAAGTTGCGGTTTTCAGTTACTTTCTTTATTATAAAGCTCTCCGTTTTCACAAAATTTCATAAGAAATCCTCTGCTCACTCACATAAGAGCTTCGGGCTAAAAAAGGATGTTTGCTGTCTTTTTGATGCGCTTCCGACTCTAAAACTGAAAGTCATACATAGGTATGTACTTCTTTGTAAAAAACCCATGCACACAATATATTTACTACTGCTATGTATATAATCCTTTTAAGCCCAGCATTTCCTTTGGCAATTTTCTTGTAACGAGGAAACAACATTGCAAATGAGGTTTAGTATGTAATGTACAAAGCACAAATTTAACTTATTTTACTGTTCAATTGGCACATGCTATTATACTATTCAATTTTGAATTTTATTACAAATATTAATCTACCTCTAGCACGTAGTATATTTAAAGATCTTTATGACTTCCTTCCTACCTGCTTTCTCACTTGAGATTGATCATTAGATACATAAATGAATTTCTTATTTGCACAGTATCAAACGTTTACGTTTTTAAGCTATCGATCTATTAGTAGAATGAAATAGGGGACATTGTAAAAATAGATGTAAAAAGGATGTAGCCAATTTCTTTTAGGTGACGCTTTAATTCATAATATGATTATCGCGTAAGTGACAACGATTTAGTAATTGAATTTTGAGAAGTGGAAGAGCGCTCTCAATTTTAGGAGAAAAATATTACAGAAATTGACAATATAGTGCGTGGGTGGTGGGTAGTTACTTATCTTTAGTAGGTACTTACTTTGCTAGTAAATTGTCGTACATAAGTAACTATTTCATTTCGACACTTTTAAGCTGTAAGAGGACAGCCAATAGATGCAGTAAAGTAAGAGAAACTATAACAGTTTGAAAATAAAGATGTTTGAGCCGAGCTGAGCTCGTTGGGTATAACTTTCTGTATTCTAATAACATTAGACTGGAGTGTATTATGTCACTTGCAAGCAGGAGAAAAAATACTTTCTCTTCATATCGCTTGGTAGTCATTTATAAAACTGTAATGGAGCTGAAAGTCTTGCTGCTACAATAATAAAATGTAGCTTACTGACTTTTTACTATGGATATATGAAAGTGGTTATGGCATTCATTCCTCTGGAATATAGTAGTCTTATGATTTTTTCGAGAATGGCAATGTTCTCGAATAACATAATAAAAAATAAAATATACTGCTTGCAGTACGTAGGAATGCAATTTGATATTATGGGGTCACGTGTGACTTGACTCGAGGGCAACTCTCATACTTACACACAAACAACAACCAGCTATGTATATGTAAGGATTTCATTCATTCCAGCAGACTCCAGATCAGACGAGCATTTGAAGGTGAGTTGAAAAATAGTATTACTTACTGGTTGATAATAACATTATCTAATAGTGAATAGGGACTGTGCCATCAAGCAGCTGTAGTAAGTATACGATGGTGTGTGGTATTTCGAGGGAAATGGGTCAAATAGTATGTGGTGCCATTGAAGTAGCTAGAAGTGTGTTATGAGTAAGTAAAAGTAAGTATATAAATAATTTCCAGGGGCAGGGCAACAGAGTGGAGCAGGAGTTCAGTCAGTATCGAGTGAAAGTCAGTGCCTCCAGTTTCTGTGCTCTCCTCTGCTTTTCCTATGAAAGAGAACGAAGGGGAAGAAGAAGATGAATGTGAGGCGATAGACTGGGACATAAAGCACATCTTAAATGGTAAATAAAACTAATATGTCAGACTTGGGCCTGGAACCATTCATCTCATTTATTTTTTGGAGGCCAATTTGCCAAAGCCATTTGTTCACTATCTTTAATCTTTATCTCTATGTTATCGTCGGAAATCACATGAATGAGAATGATATACGGTCACATCTTTTTCTCTCACAAAAACTACCCACACTCTTCTTCCCGATCCCTCCTATTTATATTAGATCATATAACATACCTATCTATTTCTGCTTAAATATTATTCTCTGGATATCGCACACACACAACTCTCTAGGCTAATATCACGTTCCTTTCACCTTGGACGAAATCTACTAAGATATGAGCATAAATTTTAGCTAAACACAACATAAGCCCTATCAAGGCCAAAATACTTATCATTTCGGAATTTATGCACAAAAGATTGCCGGTGCATAACCAAATGGGATATCCCGAGAAATAACTCATTCCTTAATTTTCATGGCGCAATTAAGCTGCATCCTATGAGAAAATATTGGGACGATTCTTAACCCCAAATATTCCAACTTGACAGTTCAAATAACATTTGGCATAATTTTTGTTTCGTTATGTACTATGTTACTTATAAAGTGAAGACATGCGTCATCATATTTATAATTCCAATGCGAAATTCAAAATGTGGCCATTTTTAATTCCTGGCCACATTTTGTATAATAGTTGCATGTTACATTACTCTAAAAATAGGACATACTATAATCCGATAAAGAATTTTCGCAGATTTTTGTGCGATCAACCTTGCAAAAACTAGAATAAAATTACTTTCACTGAAGTGACTTGCTCATCTGGATCTATAGGATTTATATCCCCGTGAAGCAACGCAGCCAGGACCTACCTCTAATTAAACTTTATATTATCTTCTACAGCTTCTCAGGTAAAATATTCCTGTATATGAATGTGCATTTTGATATAAGCTATAGTTGATGGCATGAGATGCTAAAAGAATGAAATGATATGAAAGGACTATAACATTTTGAACTGACGACTGAAGTAATGTAGTAGAATTTATGCGTACGTAGTACGTACTAAGGAAATTGGATGCATTGAAACTCTCCTTGAATGCAACTATTGTTTAAGAAGCCATCTTATCATTTCTAAGCCCAGTCATAGCATTACATAATACAGTGAAAAGTAACAAGTAACGGTTTTCTTATCTCCCTACCTTATCTCACGTACAATATCCTTGAAAATTAAAGTCCCCTGTACATGTACTTATTTCGATGCACAAGTATACTAGAAGCATTCCAGCATAATGTGTACATGTCTCGACATTCCATCTAACTGCCCTTTGCCATATGGCGTCAGTAGAACCATATAGACTGGAGAAGTAGATAAAGTAACAACGTGGGTAATATTGCATATTACTTTTTCATTTAATCGATTCTCTTTACATTTGGTACTATTATTATTTCATATCCTAAGGGTTTTTCTAACGTAGGTATTTACGACATTTACCCTGTCTCCTCGTCTTTCCGTTTGCTCTCTGTAGACATGTATTTTGCTGTTTTCTATCAGTGTAGACTAGAGTAAAAGGAAATAAAGCAGAGCCACAGTTATATATTACTTTAAAGGAATTCACCAAATTCAGTCCGACTGTTGCAGTATGCTCATTCATACCATGTGATTTTTGCTTTGCGATCCGTATCGTATTAGTAAAATCAACTATACTGACTGTGCCTATTTGAAGATCTTACATTGGGTTACAGACTACATTAAGGAGAAAAATTTAACGAAGATAAAAAATAAAAGGGATCCAAAACCGGAGTAAACCTTACATGGGCCAGTGCCTGAACTAACAGACACATGTGTAGATACACAGATATTGTAGTAACATTTTGCTATCTTTAATAAGTGTATCAGTATCTGTAGTAGCAATATTCTACACAACCTTCATTTTTTCGAAATTGTTTTGAAACAATTTAGTTGAGTGTGAATAGAAATGACAGATGGGAAAATCCAGTTCTCAGCCAGTCCTCAAGGTTCCATTTGAGTCTAATAAAGTAGATCAGATGAATCCAGTTTAGTCCACTAACTTTCCAACCTAGAAAATCACTCTACAAATTTTCTTGTGAAGTGAAGAACAGTGACTAGGCTATTTATAGCCATATGATACCATAATACATAGATTTGGTAGGTAGGTACTATAAACTATTTGCCCTTAGATGTGCTTACATATTAGGTACCTAATCCACCTACCAGCTTCCTTTAGAATTTCTTCATCTTTCTTTAGCTTTCACTTTCTTCCTGTCCGACTTTTTCTTTTATGACTAGCCGAGTGAAAGAGTGGAAGTGTGACTTCCGAAAAGAAACAGTCCGGACGAGAGACGGGCGTCATATGTTCATCTCGTCATTTCATTTTATGTTTTATTTTTACAGCAAGAGTATTATTTCAGAATGAATGAGTGTAGAGGTACACAGAAGTACTGCTCCAACTTCTCTCTCCAAATATATACTTTCATTCTCCAGACTTTTCATCTGAGTAAGCTGGAGGCTGACTCATAAGCCAGGAAAAGCTGCGATTTCAATGCAATGGAAGAAACGAGAACGTCTGTTTTGGTGTAGCCTGGCCTTGTCTGGTCTGTAGCTGTAGCAAAGTACATAATGAAGTGTCTTAGAGAAAAAGTCACCGCCTTTTTCGTGTCGATTGTCAGTCGAAACGTTTGGCAGAAACACTTAGATTTATTGTTGCCTCTCATTTTCCTGACAGTCTTCACACCCTTCATCTGTCTCCCTCTTCTTTACCAGACAGTCAACTCCGTCCCTCTCTCCTCGATTATTATTATTGATATCTCCTATTACTACATTAATACTCCAATGTACTCACGATTTACATATTCTAATTCACAGATCTTGATAATGAGCCATGTCATGGGGGAGTTGTAGAAGCATAAATCAATCCAATAGTATTCTTCTAAGAAAATTTTCTATATAACTCTTTCGCTTCACTCAATTTTAATTTCGAAAAAGATTCCCTCTCCTCATATTTATACATCTGTTCACTTTTACTTTCATTCCCCTTCCAAATATCAGTGCAATGGAAATATTTTAATCCATGAGAATATGAGACTCCTTTTGGTCCCTAAAATTCAAATTGTTGTATCATTTATTTATTTATGCTTTCGCATAGGTATAAATCAAGTATATCAATTAAATGTTATAGCAAAAAGTAGATTGTTGTATTCCAATAATAATGAAAAAATTTGCGTATCTCGTTTAGGATTTAGTTATTTTTGCCAACTTGCGTATCAAACTCTAATCTACTCCATACTCATTACATTTTCTCATGTTCTGAAATAATTTTGGTAAATGCTAATTTGATGCAAATGACAATTAAATAAATGGTAATTAAAATTAAATGCTAATTTAATACCGACAAAATCCACTGAACGTGATGTGATATGTGTTATGTACGCTAGAATTAAGATATTAGGTATGTTTTGAGTGAGTAGGTTTAGTTAGTTAGTAGTTAGTAGTAAATCTTCTTAAAGTTGCAGGGAAGGTTTTCCGAGAAAGAACGAGGGAGTTGTGGCACACTCACTCAAAGTCAGCGGCACGTGCCCAATTTATTTATTTGTCTTTGTCTGTCAAAATGAAGTAAACCTTCGGAAATGACTGGGAAATGTGGAGAGTGCAGAATATTAGTTATTTAAAGAGACTGTGATTGACTAAGACACAGAAATTTCATCGTACGAGGAGATTTAATGTGACGGAAATGGAGATCTTTTAATTAAAGTGAGCCACAAACTCCCAGGAAAGATTGAGGAAGGCTTTGGTATAGGGAGTAAATAGTTTCTAGCAACCAATAGCTATTGCTCACAGTTGAGTAGCGTCAGCCGTTGTGTTTATACGGACAAAGGGAGATGTCACAGTCTCAGTCACATAACACTCGCCAAAAATTTGTTCTGCTGTCATTGTGCTATAGGAGTCTCTTTATCCATGTAGTCAGTCAACTACTGCATTGCACTGTGATCAAGTAATTTAGTCTGCCCTTGTCTTGCTTGTACTTACATGTACTGCACACTCTCCCTCTGCGTCTCAGTACTAATCTGCACAGCGAATATTTCCATAAGTGGCACATGCCATCACATAGGCACAAGTGTTGACGTTAACTAGGTACTAATGCTAATGTCTCTGTTTGGAAAGCGACAGCTCCACTTTCACTCACTTATTGTTACTAGCGACTGCTGATTCTTCTCTTTTGCCCAAGGATTTCAAAATATTACTTTGTCTGAGCCAAATGCAGTGCTAAAGACACCACTTGACATCAGTCACTTCCTATACATACGCACAGTGATGTGAAGCCTGGCTTGCAAGCGATTTGCAAATATGGGATTAGAGGTTAACGAGAACGCTTTGGGGAATTTACGTACAAGTCACGGGTCAATTGCTTCCCTCTTATAACTGCCTCAAGACTACACAGCACTAGGATTATCCTCTTCCATTTGACTCATAGTATGAGTTATACTTAAGCTCTGTAGTCTAATAATGCAAAATTCTATACCCTCCTATGCTCTCTGTTCTTCTCCTACGACACATTTACTATAATCTTTATCTATGCACAAAAGAGGATGTTTGGTAGAAACACTTTAGGACTCCATATAATAGTTGTCTCAAAAACTCTTTTCGCCATCAACCTTTACTGCTATTACGTATACTATGTTGTTACCCAGCAATTTATTGCAAATCTGAAATTATATTATTAAGGTCATTTGATAATAAAAATAATAGTGTCTAATTCGTCTATTGGGTTAAAGATGTAGTCATTTCCATTAATAGGCGAAATAAAGATATTGCGCACCAATAATTAGATTAAATGAAAAGTTGTCCTTGTTTACTGTCTTGAGTGTCTTGTACGTACACAACATTGAAGTTCGCAATCATAATCAATTACTTATCTGTCATTCGCATCAACTAACCCATTCAAATCCTATTTATATAACAGAGTGCATTTGTAAAGGGCCTTGGACGTTTTCCTCTCTTGGACTTGGCTAGCCAAGATTAAATGCACTAAGTTTATAATTCTCCAAAGTTCCAGAATTATCCGTTTCCAATTCTACTTTTACTGCAATGTTTATAAATACTTTATTTATATGTAAGTATATATACTAACAATATAAGAAGTAACATTAAAGCCAAAGTCAATGAGTACATAAGATAGTCATTAATATTTTATAACCATTTCTTGAAGCTTATACTTTTGGCAGAATGATATAGATTCGCTAGGATTATATAGCTCTGCTGAGATGTACAATAATAATATTATCAGACAGAAATGCCAAATGTATATATATCTACAAGCACAATATTGTAGTGATTAATGTGGGTTTCTGTGAATATAATATATTTGTATTCCCATTGCAGAGTATCATATAATGCGGGTATACTTGCATTTACTGGTGGGAAAATCTGAGAATCAATAGAGATCATTGGGAAAGCTCATCTCTTGTTACATTACATAGATTGAAGAGAGTACTTTGCTTAGCTTTCGTTTCAGGTCAAATTTGTTGGCAAAGCCATAGGCTTTGTCTTTGGCTGCTGCCTCTGAATTTCGTTGGCAACCTCTCTTTTCCACTTCCTCAATTGTAAATCCTCTACAATCTATTGTCCCTCTCTGTGCCTCTCAAGTGCTTTTGCTTACAACTCACAAGTACCACTGCCTAGTCCTACCACTTCCTAAGAGAAAAACAGGTACCTATGTAGACGTTGTCTTTTATCTCTCACCCTTCAGTATGTAGGGCAGTGCTACGTAAACAAAGAAAAACTACCTACTTATTTGACAATGTGGAAAGCTTTAGTTAGTATTTAATGTTTTCTTTGTCATAGTCTTCTCTAATTAATACTTATTTCCAATTATCTAGAAGCTTATCTATGTTCTATATAAAATCGAATAGACAATATTGTCACTGATCTTCTGCTTTGTGCATTGTCTCTTAAAAACCCATTTAATCAATGCAATGTCATTACCTATACTTACTCACAAACTTCAAAAATTAAACCCGCTTGCATTGCAATTTCAAATAGATAACTAGACGATTTAGACGTGCTAAACGAATATCGTATGATAAGTATGTTATAAATTCTAAAAATGTTTGTTCTAACTTTATAATCTGAAAATATCTGCATTCCTTTAAAGGATTGGTAACTTCAAAAATCTATTTAGATACGGTAAAATGCTATTAACATTCAGTTTGTAAGCTGCCGGGACGGAACCGACTTCTACGAGGGAATTACTTCTAAAAGACTTCACTTCTAAACAACTCCTAAAAAAGTACTTCTTTCTCCAATGCAAGATATTAACTGAATGTTTTTACTAATTTTAGTTTCCCGTTAAACGACATTTACTCAAAACAACCTACATGTGAACATAGTAAGTAACGCAAATGTCTTGGTAAATAATTAAATGTAGGTAGGCGTCTAAAATATTTCATATATAAATTGGACCATCTATTCCGACACTTAACTTTTGTGACAGACTTGTATTAGTTTTAGTTGCCATTACTTTTTGCAAACTAATGCCATACTGAGGAACTAAATTCTTTTTGTGTCTGATGAAAAAGAAAAAAACCTTAATTACGATGACTGTAGGTACTTCCTGCAGTCTGATGAAGGCAAAATAGTAATTCTGTCAAGTCTACAAAAGGAAACTATGAACTGGGTTTTAATTTTGGTTGTAAATTTTAAAACGAACATCACGGAGAAATGTAGAGTTTAATGCTCCTCAAGGGTATAACGGTGTAGAATTACTTAACAAAATGCATTCACATACATACATCGAGTTTGCACTGAGAAACCAGGGAGAAAGCATGGAAATTGTGAGGAAATGGTTGAGTAGATAGAGGAACACAAACTATGAGTATCTGCAGTGGAATATGCGATATAGTTTTGCATAGCATAAATGGGAGTATGCATTTTGTAGAGTATTTTAGACATTACTGCAGTTGAGATGTATGTGTAAAGTAAATATGCAGTAGTCATTTCGGGGTAGTGGAGCATTAGATAGTGGGTCACATAATAATAGTGTGTCACCGTAGTGCACGACAGAATAGATGACAGGGCTTATAGGGCGAAGGAGAGAGTGGAGGAGCAGAAGGGAAGTTTCCTTCGTGAAAGCGTGAGCCGAAGGTTTAGGTTAAAAATGAGTGTCAAGATTGGATTGGGTGTGAGGGATGGATGTTGGGCAATGATTGGAGAGGTAGTGTGAGAGCCTATTATGTCAGTTATGGAAGACTATTCATCCTCACAAATCACCGTGTTTCCCTCTCGCCATAAAATACTTAGTTACAGCATAAAACTTTGATGAATCTCCTTTCACATGGCGTGAGTTACACTTTTCATTTTGAAAAGTGTAGCAGAAACATGTACAGGACGATACGAAATACGCGTCTCTATACAACAAAGTTTAAGAAGGGTTTAGGTTAAAATGCAGAGTAATGTGGCTAAGTAGATACATAAGTCCGTAGTTAGTATATTGCATAACTATCTATAAAAAGTACATATGCCCTCAGTCTGTGTATTGTACAAGTGCAGCTGTAGATACAGTTACGTTAGCAATAGTAACATTGTTAATGATAGTAGTAATGTTTGGTGGGAGCTATAGGCGCTTTAGCTACTCCCTTTCGTTTTAAATAAAGAAAAGAAAGAAAGCAAGAGTCTCTGTGACTGACTGAGTGAGTAAATAACTTAAAGAGAGGTTCGAAAGACTTTTTGTATACGAGACCATGCAGTTAGAATAGAAATAATAGAAGGAGGCTCTACTTAAGGTATCTTAAGTATATATGGCTAAATGTGTTATAGTGATATAGCTAGAGATGTAAAGGGGACTTAAGCAGAAAAATGAGAGAGCCTTCACATGCCGATAGAATCCCCAGCTAGAACCTGCAAAACTATTTAATATAATATGTATATAAACATTTTTGTGGGATATATAGATGTATGTGCACCGTATGAAGGTGAAGCAGAGAGAAAGTGGGAGAAAGTGCAGTGTTAGATGGTTAAGTGTAGACTGGGAGGTATTCGTTATATTTAGTCTGTGTAAGTTGTAGTGTAGGAGGAGAGAAGTTAGTTTGTAAAAAGTGAAAGCAAGTTGGGATTTTGTAAAGAATAAGTATGGACGGTCGGCTTAGAGAAAGATTTCCTCTTTCTTCCGCGCGCTGAAAGTGAAATGTTACCTTTTCAACTAGAAGCCAAAGTGGAGCTCTTGAAAAAGGAACCCACTGTAAATTATGCTCTTCACTTTTTCACTCTTTGCTCGAGTCGTCTGGTCTCGTGCTGCCTCTGCTAGGCTTTAGTGTAGCTCCTGCTCTGGGTTTAGAATTTTTGTACTGTAGTCTCGATTGCCTTCCTTTACTATAGTTTTGTAATCGCGTCGGCTTTCTCTCTGAATATATGTCTTTCTCGGCTCCCAATGAGAAAACTAACCCCCATTTGTCATGGCCATTAAAACTCTAAGAATAGAGTCACTGTGTGATATCATTACCTTTGTTTTTTAATGCGCCTTCTTCCCTCACAGGAATCTAAACAATACTTAATAGCAATTCATAACAAAGCTCCAGGTTAATTTATAAAAATAAATTTTCATTTCGGATGATTTACGAGACTGCTTCTGTTGCTTCCTCGCTTATGGTTAATGTTGCATGAAAAACAAATTCATTCGCAAAATTTTATTGCACAGAGCCTAGTAGATAGGGATTCTTGTTCACAAAATTTAATTTACAATGGAAAGAACTGTCACCAACTTTCTCTCTAGGATATAAAAGAATGGTACAATTCATGCATGGTAATTTGCTTTGGTAATTGTAAATTAAATTCGCAGTAGTTGTATCTATGTACATAAGACAAGTGAAGACAAGGGACATAAATAACTATTTGTAGTAGTTAGGGAGGGCACAAATGCTACTTTCCCTCATTTAATATTAAACAGGAAAACAAACATATGTTCATTTGAAGAGGGGAGACTCGGATGTCTTCGCGCATTAGCTCTAGCCAGTTTAGGAACAATTACAGAAGGAATGAATTTGACAAATTATAAATTATTAGACAGTTTTCATAGAAATTAGATAAATGTCTGTTTGTCTTTTTCACGTCCCGAGATTGTGTGAGGTTAGTGAGACACAAAAAAAAGAAAGCGTGCAAAACAAGAAGACAGGCTATAGATTAAACTAGGTATTTCGCATGTAACTGTAGTTTTAAGTTAAGAAGTCATGTCTTGTAAAGTGAGGATGTTTCCCTGTGGAAATTTAATGCTTTCGTCCGTCTCCATAATTTTGCGAGAGTCTGTACTGCAAGAAATCTTGCACTTTTGGCACAAATTTCCCCAAGAGACCGAAATGAAACTGCGAAACGTCAGCCGAAAAGAAAGAACTGAATGCAATGCAACTCAGTGTACATGATTCCTCTGTATTGTACTACTATTACATTACTACATGAGTATGTAACAAAGTAACATAGTTCTTTGACTGTTGTAGAAGAGCTAGTAAAAGATACACTCTCAACTTTCAAGAAGACTAGGAAAAGGCTGAGGATAAGATTCGCTCTAGTTCTCTACTTGAACAAACTCCAGTCAAGTACCCCTCGAACGAATACAAGACGGAATGTAATGCACTGAAGCTAACTTAAAATCTAACTGGGGATCTGGAGCTACAGTATAAGGCTATAGTCTAAGAGACTTTCACTGTACAAATCTGACAGAAGGAAAACAATGAGCCTTTTTGACTTGACTTCCCTATTTCTTTGTCCTCGACATTTCTTTATTTTAGCGTATGTGCTGTCATGTTAAGTACTATCCGCTCTTGTATAAAAGCCTAGGTGAGCTGCCTACTGAGCTACAACTGTGTATTTGTCTTACACTTCTATATCATTACATATGTAATATTTATGCATACATTTTATACACAAAGGTACGGCAGGATCATAAGAAAATTCTACGACTTTTAGGAAAACCACAAAAATCCTTTAGAAAAATAAAGATACATTTAAATCCAAGGAAAAGTCGGGAGTTTTACTTCCACGTTGTCTTTACTCAAAACAAAGTTTATGAGGCATTCCTAAAATAAACCTGATCTCTTACTTATCCTTTTCGTTCTTGTTTAGTTCAGTTATGTATGTGAAATAAAAATGAAGAGAAAACATTCATGGAATTTTTCTTACAACATTCTTGATAATTTTACTCAAGTCATCCCGACCATTCATCCCCTCTCATCTCATGAATTCATTACATTTACTATATCGTAAGTAGGTAGCTAGAAATATGTGTTTATATACATGTAGAGTACATAACGTTCCTTTACATTACATTAGATTACAACTGAAAGAATGCAGAATTGCATTACATTAAACATTGTCCGAGAAAGTACAGTACTAGATAATATATGTTATATTTATTTCCCATACAACCAACAGTTAGTAATCGTCTAATCCTCCGTACATCATCTCATATACATTATTACTCACATTCATTCATTTGAATACACAGAACAGACATTAAAATTGGGCCTTGCCATTCTGAATATTGTATAACCAGATACACTGTACATATAAATTCAGCCACACACTCATACTTAGCATTTACATTTAAAGACATTGTATAGTTTGCATAATGTAGCACTTTCATTTCACTTTCAACAGTGAACACTGCCCATTAACTAATATTTATATATTTGTTTTTATAACCCTTTCCCTCCTATACATTCTTTTCCACTCGGGAGCCCTTTTGATGTTCTACATTGCATTAATATTCATATTTTAATTAGATCTATACATTTTATAACACACATAGTCAGTACACCCACACTCGAATCACATATACAGAAACATGAATTTACACATATTTATTTTCTCCGAGTGAAAGTATAGGTCATACTTAGAGAACAGATACGTTCTTGAATTATTCCTTTATTACGCAGTAATATGGCTCTTGAAACAGTTTGCAGATTGTTTTGTTACCATTCTCCCTTTCTCCAGTAGAAAGTCCATTGCACTGGTGTAGTGGTTAGGTAGAGTAGTCGTGCCTTTGCATTTAGTTAGGCATAGCTTAGCAAACTTAGGTTGACTGTGTTAACTTGCATGTCGTGTCCTGCTTTGCTTTGGTTTATGAAACATCCCATCGTAATGGTAATATACAACATGTGCTTTCTCCAACATGGCTTGAATTCACTTTATAGTAGCAGACTAGTAGCACTTCACTCAACTTCATGTAGCCACTTCACTTCACGACAGACACTCTATTCCACTCTCCATTTAAATTTATATTCAAATTTTACGTTCACAAGCTCACATTTTCATTTTGTTGGCAATTACCTCTTCCTTCTGTAGTTCCTACCTCCGGAGTCTACATTCGATGTAAGTACACATAGAATGTATAGTGAATTGTGTCATCTTTGTATGTAGTAGTTGTAAGTGTAATGCGGAACACACTGGCCGTGACTTTATTTGCGGGTACACATTTACTTAAGCTACTTGCTCGACCAGGATTAGCATTTTAAGGAGGAAATACTTATTAGTTGTTGTGCTGGAGGAAGTGTACATTGAACAACATGTACTTGGTCGGCTACGTTTACTGATAATACATTCTATGCGAAGACAACATTAACATTCTCTTATTCATTATCACATTCATACACTAGTGTTTATACTATAAGTAGCCTCGGGTTATCCCTTCCGTCCCTTTTGACTTTACCTTGCGCAGATCTTTATAAATTTAAACGTTAAATACACACTGTTCTAGACATTATACCCATTTAATTTATACACTATACAAAACACTCAAATCTAAACTAATTACAAACGCTATATGATACGTATACGTATAGTGACACTTTAGTACATGTAAATAAATAAAGTTCCTACATATTAAAGTTACATCATGTCAGACGAGACTTTAGGAAACATTTCTTACATTAATATTCAATTAAAATTTTGTTTGTAAAATTAAACTATGTAGCTAGCTTACAACTTTAATTACTTATGTGCCATATTCCAGTAGTAAAGTATTCACGGACTGTTTATAGAATATGTCTAGACATACGCATACCCATAATAATGTTTTGTCCTGTTGCTTCTAATACAATTACAGTAACTAATATAATATACAATGTTTCTGGCACAGTAAGTATTTATCTCGGCATTAAAATTGTTTCATGGCTGTATATCGATTCCCAACTGACAATACCAAATTTGTGGATGTACGGATTCCTGTCGCATTTGAGAAACGTTAATTAGAGTGTAACGGGAAACGTGATAGTGGAATATGCAAGATGAATTGAAGCCTCATCATGTTAGCACTGCAGTGGAGAACAATGTATTAAACTTTCGAGAACACTGCAGTAGTAAATTACATTACCATATTAAATGACTTAAATTTTAGGAACACTCACCTGTAGGTTACTTTACTCTTAGCTATTCGTCCATACTTCTAACTCATAATTAAACACACACGCTTCACTTAGTGTACTTATACTTTGTTGAATACTATCTTCTCTTGATTTTCGACACTTTATACGTTTAAATCTCACAAGCCTTTGTTTGACTTATAAAAGCGGACAGTATGTATAAGAATTTATCTCGATTCTTAACTTTTTAGGAACTAACTACTGAACACTTGCAACGGAATATAACCAATGTATGTACTATGGAAAGCATCCCGTCATGGTATGCTTTTCATGTTTTTTAATTTGATTAATTAATTAAATTCATAATCTCTTCGACACAGGGAAATTAGAACGAGGTAGTTACCTCCATTGGCTCCACTACGGAATATGCAAAGAAATACGTGAGATCTAAAACCCTCGAGTTGCATATGGCGTAAGTTCACAGTGTTGAAGTATACGCGAATACGAAACGTAGAAAACGTGCATTCCTGGGATAAATGAAAAATATTTGTTTGTGCTTTCTCCGTTTTCCTACGCAAAATATTATGTTCGTTTCATAAATAAGCTTTCTATCCTTTTACTGGGTGGTAAGAGAATGTCATCATCAAGAACAAACATTTCTTTTGAATTCCTTCCCTATTATTATGTTATTTAAAGGAAGCTCTAAGTACGGGGAAATTAAATAAGTGCTTTGTAAAGTAAAACAACTTTAAGCTTTCCTTTCATTTTAATCCTTTCAGCATTACCAATTATGTTGTAGTATGTATGACCTTTTTCATTTTAAGCTATAGCTGAAGGGAAACATCAATAACTCACTGTACACATTCACAATCCAACTCTACGATTTAACATACCTATCCTTTACTCAAAAGGGATACTTTCTCGGCCAACTTATCATACTATTTTAAATTCACATTTATAAACCCTTAACACACAAAACTTTTTGACTTACAACACTATACGTTAACAATGAAATAGTAAATGTTAATATGTACATATAGAGGGAGAGCTACCATATAAAACATATAAGTACGTTATATTTATCATAAACAATATTCTGTCATAATGACAGAAAATTGCATTAAATATACAACATTTAGATACTGATAACATACACTATAAACACATAAATTCAAATATTTTCTGTCCGATTTGATTATCAATTATCACTGATATAATTTAGCTTACCCTAGTAAACACTATTAACTTTCACTTATTTAAAGTCTTTGATTTCCTTTGAATTCTATATGTAGTGTGAACATTTTGGCCACTGTGTTAAAGTCGGATTGGTTAACCATGAGTTGATATTTATTTGTGTATACTTTTGGTAGGCTTTGAGTAAAACGTGTATAGCAGAGTTTTTTGGCTTGGCACGTGGCATGGCGTTGTGTGGTGGTTAGGTCATGTCTGATCTGATCTCCTGCAATATACTACAGCGTAAACTCCAGAAAGATTAAGATGACAGGGGAGGAGAAAGCAAGTTAGGAAAAGTTACATCTCGGTTCACTTGAACATTGAAATCTATACCGAGAACATAGAAACATACATACGCAGTAAATTCCGAATCTGACTGGGCTGGACATTTCTAGGAATATTATCCTTTAATTTTGTACATGTGATCGTATGTCGTAATGGAACGTCTTTGTGATAGTAAAAGTTTTAAAAATATTCGTAGTATTGCATTGCTTAAGTAAAAATGTAGTATGTGCGTAGCAAACAAAGTTACTGGTACTGTGTAAACTATAGAACATTCCCCAGGAAAAGTATTGTAGACATAAAAAGTCCGTTATTGAGCAACAAAAGAATCGATTCCATTACTGCGTACTTACTACTTACTTATGTAAGTACAGTTACTACAATGGTATTCACAACCCAGAGATAGTTGATAGTTGAAAGTATCCGAGAGAGTCCATTGCAATGCATTGGTATTTCTGTCCAGTCCTCCAGTTGATTCCATTGTCCAGAAGTGGAATCCAAATGGTTTTTGACGATGTGATGCCATGCACTCATACAGTAAAGTGAAGTCGGGCAGAAGAAAAGGGAAGAAACAATGCTGCATCTAATCGGACTCCCATATCTTGCCAAAAGCAAGGAAAAGTTAACTTGGTGGCTTCGCTGGTTTCGTTAGCTCAAGTGGAGCAAAATTGTTGTCATCTTCTTGAGAAAGTTGACGATTTTCTGTACGGAGTTTCTGGTAAGAACATCACATCACTAGATATCATCACATCACTTTTGCCTCCGTGCTTTCTCCCTTCATTTCCACTTTTCTCTTTATTATTACCCGCTACACTTACCCGTACTTTCTATTATTTACTATCACTAGCCTACAACCCTGCGTTTCTTCCAAATACTTTCTCGATAATTTACTTTTGTAGTAATTCACTTATTATCTATTATTTCTTGTCTTACTGTATGATGTCTTGTCCTCTTCGTTTCTTTGATTTCCCGACTGCTAAGTATTTCTTATCTGTTCTCGTTTTCTCCAAGCTACCTTTTATATCTCGGAGAAACTTGGCCAAGTATATGTCTGGACTTGTAAGCTGAGTCACAAGGCCATCTTTTCTCTTTGCCAGTTCATCTTGGATTCGATTGTGGATGTTGAGCTGAGTGAGTCACTCATTGTTTACCTCGAGAAAGTGTCTTGTCTTGTAATAGCTTGTCTCGTCAACTCGTGCCTACTTTTATTTTTTCTTCCACTTAGACTCAACTCAACAACTGACAAGACATGACGTGACGTGACATGAATACGTATCCATCTCCTTCTTTCTCACACACTTTTAAGACATTCTGACAGACTTTTTCTTCTTTGCATCATACCAAGCCTTTTCCCAAGCCCTACCAATCCAATTGTATAGCCTAAGTCAACCAAACCACTTTTCAACAAGTTTCTTCGAACAGAGTTTCACTTTTTCTTTTACTTAAGACATAACTACAGTCAGGTTCACAGTTCAAGTTCAAACACTAAATCTTGAGAAAATATTAGATTTTATATGTACTGTGTAAATATAAATATACCTAGTACAACTTTCCTAATGTTTGTCCTATGTAAATGTAACAATATTGTCTATTGACTATGTACATAGATTGGCAAAGGAAATCCTTCTTATATTTAATAACATACACGTTTACTTATTAATATTAAGAAAGGGTGAATTATCCGCAATTACTTTCGACGTTTTGTAACATTTTTGGTAGAGATGCAAGCAACCATGAAGATAACATATAATATGCTAGGATTTGAATCTACTTTAGTATGTGAGTAGTATAAGGAAAATATTGATGATTTAATTTGTAGTTATTATCTCATCTAACACTATAGAAAAGAACAGATGACAATCATTTAAACACATCACTTCTTGTCCCATCATACTTTATAAGCCGTAAATTGTTAAAGCATTGCTATCACACCAGATAGTACACTAGATGCAATAAAATACTAAACAAATTCAATAGTCGAAGACTGATTTGATTTTCTGACAACGATGATAGAATTTTTCTCGTGGCAGTACATAGAACAGCAGAAAATTCAATTTCTTCTCTCCTACATCCGCGTATACTTGATATACAAATATGAACAGGTAAACTTTGGTGTATACTTTCCTCCTTTGTCACTGTATAATAGAATCAAATACATTGCACACACTTTAAATATTTAGAATATGATTTTGAATTTCTTGTCTTGTCTGATCAACAATTTTATATGTACATAAGTACACGTGAACGAAATGTAGTCCAGAAAAGTCAATATATGTAAGAGCACAGATATACTACATATATAGTGGCGATTTTCATAGTGTAAAACAGACACGTTATGTACTGTAGGTGTTATTTATAACCGTAGAGAAGAGATTTAGCTATCCATATAGAATTCTTGGTACAAGTTTTACGTGCTTAAAGATTGTATGTATGTAATTTAACGTTTCTTGTATATTTTGCGAACATAGATAGGTATATTTCATAATGTACTTTACTTTCACAGAAAAGTACACTCATAAATAGAAGAGAGTCACCTTGACGGCAAAGGATTCAGTTGACAGATGATTCTGCTGGAGAATAGAGAACTGGAACGAGTGACATTGCCTTGTCTGGGTGTCAATGATTCCCGCACAGCTGGATGATGATGCTTTTCAATCTCGTCGACAGCTGCGTCCCCTTTCTCTGACATTTGGACATGATAATGATAGTGACCCACATTACTGGACAAAAACTGGAAGTAGATTGTTTGTAGTGTGAGGGAAAGAAGAAATGACAGGAACCAGAGTGGAGGGCAGGGGACGCAGGATGTTGAATGACTTCCGTGTTGCATTGCCGCCGGATTTTCTCCTAAATAAATAAAACCATCTTCATTAAAACTCACATCTCATTTCACGACAATCATTTACACTCTCAATACACACTGATAAAAAGTTATTTAATTGTACAATGTAGTCGATGTAGTCGTTGTGTGTGTACGATAAATATTTATGTCTGACGCAAAAAGATAAACATGTATAGCCAGTTTACTATACATATAAAATTATACAATACCGTGTACATTATGGAAGAAGCAAACTACTAACAGGAGATATATATTATTTATTATTACGTGGGCGAACTGCAAAGTGGTCTAAATATTGCAAGTATCCAAAATAGACGTACTCTGTTATGGAAAAGTTGTAGATGAAATTGTCATTCACACCTTGATGATTCCGGCAAATTAATTACAGCAAACTTACGTTTGAAATGTAAAAACGAATACTCTTAAGTTATTAGTAGAAACTAGCGGCCTAGTTCCTTTGTTGGTTTGTTGCATTGGTTTTGTAAGTAGATATTATAGAGCTAGTGATTATAGGGGAAGGTAATAAGTACTTCATTAATTCCGATTACGTCACATTAGAAGCAGGAAAGAACAAGGTAACCGTAACTCAATGTGTCTTGCTTTGACTTTGCGGTCTCGTTAGCGTTGTCGGCTAACCAAATTACTCATTTGACAAAGCGTCACACTCTCTCCCCCGCTACAACTGACTTTATCAACGTTTTCAGTTTAGTCTGCCAAAATCCCTTCCTCACTCCTCCACTACGAAACTATAATATCCGACATAGGCATTGGAATATACTAAATCCATCAGTCACATTATGGAAACCGCATCTCTTGTTGCATCAAAACACAGTTATCTTTTGTAGGCACATAATTCTCGATACCTTTGTCTCGCTTTAACATGCACGGCGGCTTTATTGTCAGCGTTGGAATACAATTTTCATTGTCATTTACCAAAACTTTGTAGATTATTAATTAGTTAAGTAGCATTTGGTTGGCTTCTGTATGAAACAATTTCAATTGTCTACATAATCAATCCTGTGGGTAGACCCAGGTAGACCAAATAAACCATATGCTGTATTTCTATATCATATTTCCTTCCCACACAACTGTCCCGACACTGTTTGTCTAATGAATCTAGTTATTAGGATTTTATAAGTAAAAGTTAATACAATTAATGGAATTACTTATTGAAGCACTAAATATTTCAAAGCGGATGTGGTGACTTTGTTGACAATTAGTAAGCCTATATGCTAGATGTATTGAAGGTAATCACTTTTGTCAATTCAGACACAAAATAACGGTTATACAAGTTTAACAACTTATAATTGATGAAGCGTATAATTAAGGTTGCGGGATCGTTTATAAACTGCTGGTAGGATTTCGTGGAAAGTTGTGCTTTATTTAATTGTGACGTTTTAAATGGAAATGACTTTTGTCAATAGAAAATCAAAGTGGGAGGTGGAAATATTCATAACACGAGTATATGCATACTATAAACATTTGCTCTAAAATATTAATGTTGACAAGAACATAGAAAGGCTTTAGAAGAAGTGATTTTGCAAGGTTTATAAGTAGTGCAGTGGTAATGTCAAGTAGTACGTTAATGCATGTGTAGTAAATTAGGTAGGTAATAGAGAAGTTATGTTATGTGCATATAGGTATGTAGAGAGCGCAACATAAGAACTTTATTAAATAATGTTAAAACCACAACGGAGACAAGTTTGTAGCAGTTGAAAAATTTAGAGCTCAACTTTCCCCATTACTTTCACATTATTTAGCCGAAATTGGGTGAGCTGAGAATTATGTTAATGCAGCGGAGCTTATAAACAACGGCTTACAATCATTTACATACTCTGACCAAACTAACGATAAGTACCCAAACTTGTGCTTTCTCCAGCTACATACTACAATTCAATATACCGTAAATGCATTAATAAACATCCTATATTTAATAGCCTGGAGGACCTTGGAAGCATTAGGAAGAGCAAACTGATTAATTAAAGGCTAGCTTTTATTAAAAGAGCGACGGCATGCCCAGAATTGTTGTTTTTGTGTCTTGGCATTTAAATACCATGTAGAACTGAATTATTACGCTCAGAGTTAAAATACTGAGCTAATCTGGAAATGCTAGGAGATGCACTCTCACTTGGGTTTTGTCTAGAATGTATTGTGAGACTCAACTTATTTGCTTTCACCACAATAAAAAGGTTCCTCGGTTCCGCCTTAAATGCACAGGAAACCCAAACAAGCGACTTTAATATGCAAAGCTGTTCCTAAATGTATCAGTTTTCATTAATGAATACTTAGCCGAGGATCGTGGTGTATAAACCGTATGAAAATAAGGTAAGCTTTGCAATTTTGTCATGTTGAAACGGCTTTTATGTGTGCTACTTCCTAAACGGTTTTACCTTCAAGTTTCTCTCCTTCAACCAGAAAAAGATGTAACTAACAAGAAGTTGAAAAAAGAGCAAAAGCAAAGCTTTCTAGCATGAAATTGTTTCTGGCTCTTTTTCAAAGTAAATGTTATGCAATTGCATTTGATGTTGATTCTACAAAGTTCTATTTTGCAATACTCCCACAAAATGTATATGCTCTGCCCAACTCACAAGGGTATAGAACCGACCTTGTAGTATGTATGTATATGTCGCTACTGATTCTGATTATAAGTGCAGGGATAGGGTTTGCAGACAGCAGTAGTGACAAATATACATATGAGTCAGAAAATACGGGCAACTCTATGTCATAGACACAAAGTCCCGAAAACAGTTTAGAGTTGTACTTTGCTCCCACAGAAAGCACACAAAAAACAATTTCCGACTTGAAATTTGACAAAAAAGATAATCTCAGTTTAACTTTTGAAGATGGCAACGCTCAGCACAAGCCCTTTCACAAAACATGAAATAAAAAAGTCAAACGAAGTTTCATACAAAGAAAGATAATCCTGAAATAGCACTAGAACTGGTATACTATGTATCATATCTGAAACAAACTGCGTTAATCCGGAAAATGCCAGAGCAGTCTAAGGCTAACTGTCCGTAATACTAACGACAGAGTAAACACAAGACATAATATACCTACTGATATAACTTCAAAGAAACTCAGTAGCCTCGGGTAGAAAATTTGTTTCATCAAAAGAAAATTACACCTACGTTGTTGGTATGTAAGCATAGAGGAGTATCCTGTACCTTACTTCCAGAGAGGACAAAAACATGTTAAAATATTTAATTATTTTCTGCAAAACCATCATTGGAGGTTTCGCAATGATTAAATAGTAATTGAGCGTCATAAAATGCTAGTAGAAATAAAATGACGCAGGTCGTATAAAATGTTATAAATAATAAATGTAGCTATAGGTTGTATGCCATAGTAGTCCCTAGTACACATATCACGTTCACGCCTTATGTATTATGAGTTGTCCTCTAAAACAGAAAAGCCGTGAATTTATTCCCGAGGATATGAAGCAATTTCTAAAAAGGGAAAGATAGAGTCAAGATAGGAGTGACGTGGCAGGTTTTCGCAGTACAAATTTGAATGCCTACGCGAGTAGGAACTGAAATGAAGCAGAACGAAAGGGCGGAAGTGAAGCAAGACAGGAGTAAATTTTTCACCGGTGAAAATGCAGCCGAGCTGATGACAAACCATCAAACATCCATTTTACACGTATGCATGCTATCAAGGAAATAGTATGCATGGAGTAATCCTATATGTACATCTCATACCCTTTTTTATTCTCCTCCACTGTCCCCACTTCTTCTTGATACTCATCTTAACACTCTCTGTAAACATCTACTCACTTTTACGTGTGTGTACATACACAACAGCAAAAATAAAGCGTGTACAATGAGGAGTATGGAAGAAATTCATGATATATGGGTGAGGAAGTTTCTCAAAGGAAATCTAGCCACAAAGTGGAGAGACAAGCACATTATATACATACACCACTTCGCATATTCAATTTAAAAGGTAACTCCGCAATTCCTAGCCTTACGATCTGTTAGCATAAGCATGATACTTAGATTTAGATAGGCTAGACTGCGTATATGTATAATACTTTCTCCTGCTTTCACCCAATACTCTCATATTATGAGTTTCCTTCAATTCTGACATAAAATAGTCCTAGCTAGTCTATGCACTACTAAAATATACATAAGTCAGTAAATGGTAGACATAGATTGAGGTGAGCCAACCATCATCTCTTCTCTATCGGTAGAGAACATGTGAGAGCCTTTCTCTCACTCTTTCCTTCTTCCTCTAAATTTAGTCATTCTTCATCCTTTTACATACTCGAGATATACTATATGTACATATAACACTTCAATTATACTCATAACTATGTATGTATATGCATTATGCATACTATAGTAGGGACGTGCCCAGATATTTTTTTTACTGTTTTGTCTAATACCAATGAAACTGAGTGGGGTATGTACTACAGAAATAAGAAGTACATCCATAATGTATCTCTGCTTCTTGGAATCGGAGTATGATATAAACTAGACTGATATGGAATATGCAGAAAACGAATTTGTAGAGTGGAGAATAAAGGGGAAAGAAAGTCGCCATTTCAAAAGAGAGAAAGAAGAGAGAGAGAGCTAGGAGAATAGCCGAAAGGAAGGCTAAGAGGGCATCAACTCAACTGACTTGACTCGATCCATTCCATCCTCTCCTGTCTGTGTGGCTGGGTGTAATAATAAAAGAGCACAAGTTTCCACATCGCATCACACAGAGCGGGAGTCAAAGTAAATTGCGAGGCCTCCGGCTAGCATGTTCATTGACGATAAGACCTTCAATACGTCTGGGATCTCCACTCGCCGCTCCATCTCCAATCCTTTTCGATATTCTCTATATATTCTACTAATACGACCTTTCCGCCTCTCCATCCTGACACCACTCTCTAAACAACTACACCATAGTCCAATATAAACAACCGAGGAGGACTCGTATAGCAATTTTTCAAGTGCGTATGTCCTCAGATGAGAAACTGGTCTAAATTGACCTTTCTATACACTTCCTACCTCATCATTCATTTTTTCACTCTCTCTCAGCTGTGCAAAGTGCAAACAAGAGAGGATTGCAGATTCTTGCAAATTTTATCTGTCATATTTTTGACCAAGCACAAGAGAAACGGCGAATAGGATTTTATCTTCGGTACATCGTGAATATAGATCATTCGCAATAGTAGCCTTAGAACATATATACCATAATATAGCTTTTGTATAAAGAATATTGGAAGGAGAAACAGAAGCTAAAAATCCTTTTCGACGACCAGGCCGAGATATTTTAGGATCAAAGAGTTATGCAGACGGGTCACGGGATAATTTAATGGCTACTTTTAGGCTAACCTAGACCTAGGAAAAGATAATGGAAGTCCGTTTAACTTTGATTTTTGGCTTATAGCTAGTGTAAGTGCAAATAGACGCTTTATCTAAGATCCAAGAAGATTTTATAGGAAGGAAGAAGCGAGAGGATCTTTACGCAAACCAAGTCCAGAATACGAATAGGTAGGGTAGGAGGATAATGCTTTAATGTACGAAGCCTCTGTGGAGTGGAAGCGTCGTGGCTGCTTTCCTCGTTTACACTACACGAGACAAACGTGAGGAATTGGCATTCTCTGTCTGTGGAGAGCATTTCGGAAATTTCATCATTCGCTTGGGATCGATTTGTTTAGACGGGGATGCTCCCTTGGAAAATAAAACGAAAATGTGCATATGTTGTGGTCCCGAGGTTAACTCCTTCCTTTATTATTACTAGTGTGGCTTGTCTCACTCCCTTCTCCATCTCGTCAGCAACTTGACGTCTCAAAACTTCAACAAGCCTATGGCGTGTGACTCGCCATCATGAGAACGTGCGTGGGCTGCTACTGGACCAAGTAATACTTTGCTGTACACAGGTAGCCAGCTTACCATATACGCTATGCATACAAGGGGAGATGTGGATCATTTCATCTTTGATCTTTGTATATAGGTATACAGCGAAAGCTAGACAAAACAAGATAACAATAACACTCCCTAGGAGCTTTTCATATAAAAATAAAAAGCTCTCATTTCCACTGATGGTGAGTCAAAGGGCAGACAAACGACACCACTGTCGGACATCTTTCTTAAAATTACTTGGCAAAGCTTTTCGATACTACTTGCGAACTATCATATGCATAGCATGTACAATAATTTTGTAATATATAGACACAAAACTTTATTTATTTAAACTAAGATGTTATCAAGTGTACCGATGAAATAAATCGCTCTGAATAACAATTAAATATACTCAGAGAAAGAAAGGCAAAAGGAAAGCTGATATTTTGTAAAATACCATAGGTAAAATTTTTGCAACTAATGTCCGTGACTATTGCAGGTTTCAATGACCCCTTCACTCTAAAATGTACAGATAGTACATGCATTGGTTATTGCAGAATTTTAGGAGGATATTCCTGTCGAGACAAGACAGGTATGCCGCAACCAATAATAATGTATCATTGTAATTTGTTAATGTGTACCTACAAGATTGATTTAACGAATGGCTGTACATACTGTACTGTAGGTACGAACAGGTAAGTATAATTTATAAGCACTTTTATACTATCTAGAATGTGCAAATATTTGTTTAACCCCACAGGAATACTACTACCTTGTTTTTGAAGTATTTGATTACTGACCAACAAAAATCGAAAGCAATTTTATTCCAAGAAAAATATGAGGGCATTGACCAAATGTAAACGCAGACATCATATACCAACCATTAGATAAATTACACTTTCTGTATGAAGAAAGAGTATATATTTGGTCTATAGTGGTAGATGCATTGCAAAAAACTTGAAGTAAAGATAAAACAAAAGTTGTCTGACGAATGCTGTTCATGCCAATATATCTTTCTTCTCAGTTCTCAAGAGAGTCTGTAGATATTTATTAACGTGAGGACTTGACTATATAACATCATATAAACATCAAAACGTTTTTGTACGTAGGTTATTATAAAATATTTTGTCAGAGAATCCCTCGAGGAGTTCGCTGTTCTCGTCAAAGTATTACTTATCAACGCCTACGTTTTTCTACATATCATATAAATAGCAGCTCTTTGAAATGTCATATAGGCACATTATTATTTATGGCTTCATGTTAGTGGGAAGAGGAACAATGAAGCGATTGACCTGCAAGACTTCACAAGGAAACTAGACACATACTCAAGGACGGCTGACGAGTCTCTTTCATCGTTCCATTAATATTTAAGCTTTAGAAACATGCTCCAGATATCTGGTAAGTGGGGTCTTGAGGTGAATGACGGGGAATAAATAGGTACACTCAAAGTTGAAATGAGTAAGGTCAAAATTGCATTGTAACTTTCAAAGTGCTTTAAATTGGCTCGCTGCTCAAGAATCTATGGTAGAATCTAAAGACAGATTAAACAATTCAGTGTAGAATTTAACTATTTATAACTCTACTAGTGACCACTGATCACCCAGAGAGTTTTCTTTCGCTTGAATTATGTGTAACTTCTTTTATGGTTATTTAATTATTTTAACCTCTTATAATAAAATGATTAGACTCAATAATAGATCAACTAGTGGTAGGTTAACTTAAAGTCTCGTGTATTCAATGTTCAGTTTTTCATAAACAGTCGAACGCACATTTAAGAGCAGACTTAACTGTAAATGTTGTATTTACGTTTATTTTAAGTAATTTTTTTAGCTTTTCAGTTCATAAATTGGCGTGCTCTTACTTGGTTATAGTCGGTAAATATTTAGCAATTTGGCAGAGACATGGCTATGCATATAAGCATATAGACCCTCGTTAATTAGTATCCCGTAACAATTCCCTTACCCCAGCACCAAAATGTAAGGAAAAAGTTATATAGGTTAATCACTATGATATCGACAGTTCTTGTACTATAGCCCTATAAAGCGAGTTTATAGGTATCGAGTATCTGTGGAGAGTGGAGGGGGATAATGAAAATGTGTATGCCTCTTTTAACGCTTATGACTAATTAATGATGAAAATTAATTCGAAGCACTCGTTTTTGTGAGGAGAGTGAGTGAGTGGGTCTTGTTGAAAAGTGGAGAGATGAAAATGCATAGACTGATAGGGTAGAGTCTTTGAAAGGTTTCAGTCAAAGGAAGTTAAATCAAACCGTCTGAACGGAACCTCAACTGAGTTGAAGTTTAACACTAGGTACTTAGGGTCTGTGGAAATGCAACATTAGGCTAGAGCAGCATGACGTAGCATGTAGTTGCCCGGTTGCTACCTACTTGTGAACCTCATAGAGTTACCTACCCACCTCATGGAGCTACTTACTCTAGATTTTCCTTTTATTCAAGTTATACGGGGAAGAGGCTGGGCTTTCTCTGCTTTCAAGATCATCATCTTGATGATGATGAGTTATCTAGGCGATGCTGATGATCATATGAAAAATATCAAGTCAAGAGTTTCTCATTAGTGAGCGGAGGAGGTAGAAAAGGAATCCGTGGCCCGGGTTGTTTTCACTTGACTTAGACCACGCCTGGCTTGAAACTTTCCTTTGGCTACCGCTCCGCTCCACTCCACTCCACTTACTCTCTCTTAACTTTTGATATTATCTGCATAGGTACAACGGACCCAAACTACGTATAAGTTGTTAACTACCAGGTCTAACTTATTACCACTCAGGCCACTATCTCTTATATAAACTTATTATTAATACTCTGAGGCAGAACAACTTACTTCCCTCTTCACTCACTTTCATTGAAACTTGGAACGTTTTATTAGTTGCTTTAGTTTGATGTAGTAGCTTTACCTTAACTTACCTTACGTAACTATCTAATTTCCCATGTTCAGATATGTAACTGTGCTCATTCGATTAATCTTCATTTCATTTACTCCTTTCTAAAGTTATGAAACACTTCCGTGTGGTGCAGAAGGGAATTTTTCCCTTTCTTCTCCCAATTATCCTGCCTCCAAGCCCTATATTTCATCTATACCATAAACATGGAATATCCTCTGAGATAAAAGAAAAATTCACACTTCACAAATTACATCATTCACGATTTTGTAAAACTATTGACTACATAACATTAGAATTCTCGCCCAACCCTACAAACACAAAATTCGACAAAAACTAAAGGAAGACAAAGAATAGAATCTGGAATGAGCACTTGGATGAGCAAAGAGAAAAGATGTACCAAAGAATAAAATTGGGATCATCTGCTGGGAATAAATGATCACTTGGCTCCCTTTAACTCAAACTTGGCATGTCTTTCCTCCACTCCCTTAACAAAAGACAAGAAATAACAGCTACAGAGCAAACAGCCGCCAGCCTTTAATTTTCCTTCTTAAAACCAACTGCACTTCTATTTTAGGAGCCTACACTCACATCCATTCATTTTGTCCTTGCGTCCATCAACAAACTTAGTCTGCTAAGCTTTTACATAAAAAACTGATTCCACTCCCCCTTTCTCTATTTTTTATCATGCTAACTACATAGATATAGAAAGGGGATTTAGATAACGCATAACAAAATAACAGGATAAGTAACAGGATTATTGTAAACAGGCAAAAAGCTTCCATTCTCCACACTTTTTACACACGTTTCCCGGTCCTGTCCTTTCGTACAACAAACGCTTCCATATAAATTAATACATTGTGAGATAGGGAAATGTTTCTTCTAGTAGCGTGTGTTAGTGTGTTTCTAATTCTATGGCTAACTATAACTAGCATATACACATCCTGCTCACTCCTCAAGAATCTTGATGTACCATGCTAAATTACATTTACAACAGATCCACCCTCAATGATGCACATTTTTCTGTTCCTTTTGTACTCTCTCTTAACTTTATGCCTTTGATTTACATTTACTGTCATTAGGAAAGCTCAAAAGCAATAAACCGTTATCACTTGTCATTCAATTTTTTGAATAGTTATGGGTTATACATCTAATATTTTTTGTCTAAATTAGTATCAGAGTATATATATTACATATCCTTCTGTGCCTAAACATTAGTTGCCCCAATGACCGTCCTACCTACTATTATACTTCCAAATATCTTGAGCTATTGGAAATAACGTAGCATTGTTATATTCATTTTTAATTCCGATGCTCGTCATTACAAATTAAGAACAAAAACATTCAGTTTTGAATTGTAAAGATTTTCAAAAGATTTGCTGATAAATTATGAAAGAATAAAAGCATCATAAGGAAAAGAGTAATCAAGAAGTTTCGGGCTAAAATGAAATGAAAGGGAAACAAGCAGGTTGTTTAGTCTCTTACTCTGTGTTAGGAAACTCTGCTTATAATTTATAAGAGGATATAATTCTATCCAAGAGTTTGTACGCAATAACAATAATAACAAAAAGAAGGCTTTCTCCTATATATTTGATGTCCTTTCAGAAATGGCATTGATAAAAGGGTAAGGAACGACAAACTCATAAAAAACACAAAGGGGGGAAATTCTATAAGCCTCAATTTATGAATAAAATATTAGGAGATAGTGTCTAGTCTTGTGAGTATATCCTCAGTGTATGAAGTATAATAAGGACAGGGTTGAATGGTGTGGCTCTGATGTGAAGCAACATCTTACTTAACGCACACCATATCCCCACACACACACTTTTCACTCCACTATAATAATATAGAGGAGAAAGTGTAGTAGTGGCTTCTGGTACTCACGCATTATGCTCCTTAGACATTCTCTTTCTTCTCCTACGAGACTTCAATCCCAAGAACCCAACTGCAAAGTATAAGTCAACTCTCAGTCAGCCTGTCATTTCTCCACATGGTAAAACTACACACAGAGAGACAGAAACTCCGTTGGGTGTTTCGTTTCCGACTTTAACTCCAAGAAGACAACGGAGCTGATTGAGAGTCTGAGATGTAGTTGAACTGAACTCTACTGTATTGAAAATCCGGATAGAGTTGATGTAATGGCATGGATGGAAGTTCAGTTCAGTCTGTGCAACTCATTCAATGATTCACACGCCTACATCCTATACCGTAAAATGCCATCACATAACTCAACAGATATACTGATACTATCAACTTTAACTGTACAGATTGAATTCCCGGTGTAATATTGTCTCTCATAACATAACACGATCAATACCTCCAGCGACAAAATCCCTTCCAAATAAAGCCCTCAAAATTTACCTGATTGCTTCAGACAAATTTTTCTTCACTTTCTTTTCTGGAAAATTCTTCGTTGTCTATGGAATTTACTTATCAAAAAGCTAATATTCTAAACACCCTATTTTGATATTCCCATCATTAAATACTTCTTACCTAACTTTCAAATTCTTAACCACCAGAAAGCTTAGGGGTAACCGAAGCTTCAATTCCTATTAGTAGCTCAGGGATAATGACACACTTAAAAATTGACTTCAAAGAAGTTGCACTCTAAAAGAATGATAATTCTGCAAGAAGTTTTCCCGAAATAGCTGCGTAATGTTGTTGGGTGCATTTTTCCCCTGTTTTTCATTTTTCAATATCTAGAGTAGTCGGAAGGATATATGAAGTTATTGGTGTTTTATACTGCTACAATAGGGAAAGATTGCCTTATTATGGTGATAGTTTTGGAAAAATGAGGATAATTCAATGCATTAAAATCATTTGAGAGGGGAATAAGCGATGAAAATGAATTGCAATGTGTAACTGCTAATTCAATTTGCCGGAGTAAATAGTTCGTTGAAACTGAGGGAATTCCATTAGTGCGAAGTGAGTGAGGATGTGCGTTGAGAATGAGAATGTCTACAGCCCGCACTTCTGGTGGATCTAGGGAAGCAACTTTTTTCTCCCCCACTCAATTTAAAACCCCTTTGAGTGGATCCCATTAGAAAGCCGCATTCTTTCCCTTCTTTCATTGTTAGCTTTCTCTTTCTTTCACATCATATCACAAGGGAAAGAAAAATCCCAAAAGTCATTGTGGGATATCAGTTGGCCATAGAGCTGTGCATGATATATCAAGTGTTTGTATTATATATCAACTGTTTAGGGACTATGTATATAGCCATTGTAGTTTGGTTTCTTTAGAATAGCTCTCTTACATCACATTCACATCACACCAAGACAGGAACTTCCTCCCCCATGTTTCACATACTTAGCTATTTATGAGCAATTTATTCGCCAAAGACATTGCATTTTCTCTTTTAGGTCTCTTTTAACTTTATCAACGCTTCTCTCTGCTACAGAGGTGGATTCTATTAACTATTAACAATGACTGAGTGAGTAGCACTAACGCAAGGTACATGTTTAACTACACATGTCTCTACCACACAACACAATTCACTTACTTTCCCTTGTCTGTTGATTCAGGCCTTTAGGCTATAATTAGACTTATCTATTGCCAAGACTTCTTTTAAAGTCTTTATGTAGCGTATTTATTATGTCTGATGGAATCTGGAATGTTCCACAGCTTTAGTATTTTATAACTTTAGGAAGGGACATATTAGATACGACTTGTATGCATGATTATATCTCTATATAGCATATGTTTTGATAGTTTAAAACAGAGTAGAGTGATAGTGTAAACAACTGGAGTGCTTACCGTTGAGAATATGGACGAAAATGCTGGCCGGATGAGCATTGGAAGGGACACAGCTGTAGTTGCCCGAATCACTCTTTTGAACGTTCTGCAGCACCAGAATACTCGAAGATTTATAATGGGTTACATTTATATTGCGGCTCGGGTCGTAGTTTATCATTTTCAGGCCCTGCCATATAAAATTTCATTATTCATTATAAATCCTATACTAGAGATGTCTCCTGCTATCAAGCTATACATTTTTCTTTTTGTCAATACACTAAACAATATATACAACCACTACTGCAACTGTTCTATTAATTATTTTAACTTTTTGGCACAAACAATTAATTTTATACAGCAATAATTACTGTGCACACACATTCATATATTATTCTATACTCCCCCAACACATTCATAATGCATTAATTCAACTCTTTCTCTAATAGACTTAATACAAGAGTCATTAAAAGCTTAAAGAGATAGTCCATTTGAAATTAATTAATACGTATGCTTAGGCACTTTCATTTCTCTATGTCAAATCTAGTTTTCAATAGAAAATAATTCAACAATGAGAACTGAGAATGTCCATATTACTATAAGACACTAAATAATGTTAAATAGACTCTTCGTGCAATTTATACTTTCCCATCCCTATAAAACATAATCAGAGAGACCCATTGTGGACCATCCATAATAGACTACATGGAAATGTACAAGATTTAGCATTGCGAAAGAAAGCTACAGACAATGATAAACACGTAGTAATACCATATTGTCTAAGTTAATTTATAGCAAAAATAATGTTTGTTGGTGTCCGCCCAAAGGCGGATTTTACATCTATCGTCCACTAATACCTTTTCTTGACTCGCCAACATCACATAACATCACAATAACAACATAAAACAACGAATACACAAAAAACAAGGAAATGCTTCAAATTAATGCTACAAACTTCTATGGCTCTTAATGCGGCTTCTTTAAAGACCTAATAATCACTATAGGATTTGGTGTGCTGTATTATTATTAACGGGTAATAAAAATGAAGCCATAATACTGTACATAATAAACATACACTATGTAGCAAGTAAAGATTAACTGAACTACATAGATAAACAATTCTTACTGTTTATATAGCCAAGCAATCCCACCATAATAAGATTTAATGAATAGCCACCAAGGTAAGTACTGCATCACTAAAGCGAACGTATATAGACCACAATCGTACATTAAATTATGATAAGTATTAAGCAGATCAAAGCAAGCTCTCTGAGCTAGGTAACCAAACTGTAGAGAAACTTGGATATAGTACTAAGCTAAACATTACTGCGTGCTAAGCTCCCTAAAGATATCAACACAACAAGGAGGAAGAACTTGCCTGGTACCAGAAGACATATTCTGGCTCCTCAGTCCCATTAATGAGGTCACATTTGAGCTCGAGCGTACTCCCACTTTTGATATATTTGTCAGGGCCTCCTGCGATCTCCGCCTGCACTTCTGCAAATTCACAGCAAACCCAACACACAATAGTATCGATCAATCAACCGGAAGAAAGATGAAATAACTACACTCTATACATTATTTAGACGATGGCTACTGAGGATATCACTCTTTATCCTCTACACACAACATCAAGACATTTCTATACAACGCAATGAACCCTTACTACATAAATAAGAAACTCAAAAGGCTAAAAATGTCCTATTTGCACAGATAGCTCAATATACAAATCCAGAAATCCAATACAATACAAATCCAGAAAATCTTTTCTTTAGCCAAAAATTAACTTAAAGTATGTTCATTACTAAAAGTAGTAAGTACAAAAATAAATAATATAATTTATCAGATTGATTTGCTCGTGATAATAATGTAGTAGTCTTGTGCCAGAGAAAGGAGCATGTTATTCCTATTAAAATATCAGAATGGCCCTACGTATAATATTAGTTTGGGTATCAATATAATTACAAAGATTTAATACAGATCAGTGTGGAAATTCTTTCTGATATAACAATACAACTATAACGCAATTTATTTGCGCATGGAAAATGTAATGCGAGCAAATGGAATGAAATTGAGAAAGCCAACGATAAGTAAGTCTATTATAGTTGGTGAAAGAACAGGATAAAAAAGATCACTGGAGGAAGTGAATAAATGACGAAGTAAAAGAGATTGAAATTAAGATAGCCAAATACCCTGGAATGGCTATTCGATGGCAATGGCCGTGCTGTATAGTAATTCACACAATGTCGCGTGAGTGACTGGAGACTGAGCTGATGTATCGTATTTTAGTGTATTTAGTATATCTATAGGGATGTGTTTAGTAGTATAAGTGGGGATGATGAATGGGATAGGAGTCGGAATTTGTGGAGAGAGGAGTAAGAGCGAGAAGACTTACCGACGACATTGAGAGTGACAAAAATACTCGAGGGAGGATGAGTGGAGACTTGACATTCGTAGACGCCGGCATCTCTCGGCTGGACGTATTTGATTTTCAAAGTCCAATCCTACAGGGGTTCGCACAAAACAGACAATGAATGATTGTTCTCACTCTTTACACATCTTACAACAAGATTAATGATGCTCATCACTTAATCCTCCTCCTCTTCCTCGCAGTTACAACTTGAACTAAACTGAACTGACTCAGAGTCTCGATGAATCCCAATCTTTCATTTCCTACACTTCATTTCCAAATGAATACGCATCTTACTCTTATAAAGTGTAATCACTACATCAGAAGATGTTTATGTAGTCCTCCGTACTCATAGCTCATTTAAATTTACCATTATCTCTGCAAATACTAGGAGAACAATCCTATGAATAATAAATAAAGGACTAAAGCACATCCTTTCAGTCCAACAATCATTTTGATGTATGTGTACCAGCACCTCCTGTGAATTCAGTGTTGTAAAATTACTAAGCGATATACATAGTTATAGTAATAATATGCTATATTCGCTTTAGAATGCTATATAGGCTATTTATTAGGATTTATAGGTCAAATAAAAATAGTGCTCGATATATTTAGCTTAAAGATTACACATTAAGCCAGCGTTTGAATATTGTTGACAGAGGGAAACAAATGTGGGCACTTAAGTAGAGAGCGGCAATGAAAATTAACGTAAGAGGCTACCTATTTATATTGACATAGGGGGTTTTATAAAAAGGGCAGTTTGAAAGAGAAAAGTGGTC
The DNA here is from genome assembly GCA_020055645.1 of Tomocerus qinae. Taxonomy (NCBI): domain Eukaryota; kingdom Metazoa; phylum Arthropoda; class Collembola; order Entomobryomorpha; family Tomoceridae; genus Tomocerus; species Tomocerus qinae. The sequence goes on from CM034547.1 coordinate 30,099,886, forward strand.
ATTGGGATGATATGGATGTAGGAAGAGATAAAGAAAAGTGACAATACCACAATCTCGTGTAGAAATTGAGTATATTCTTATGGTGACTATGCGGCTCTTCACACCCACTTGACTCCCTTCACTCATTCTCAATAAGTTTAGCGATAAGTTGACTTGTGTGGTGTAATGGCAGTGTGTATGCAGTAGAATGATCGTGTGTATGTGTGTGAGAGAGATCTGGGGGGAAGAACATTGAGAAAGAGAAGAGTTGCCTGATCCTGAAATATGACTACGAAAAGAGCCATCAGAATTTGGGTCAGTCTAGTGCTCGTTGAACGAGGCTTTTCTTCGGTGTCGTAGACAAACTTTTTCGCAGGCTGCTACCTACTCTACTTTCAATACGTAGCTTAAGTTAAGCGTGAAGTAACCCAAACACATCTGTCGACTCCTATGTGTAAGCAAAGCACTCCATTGTAGACACACACTCTGTATTTTCCTAGAAATATCTATCGAATATCTCAGTATGTATGATTTAAAGAACGCTAGACGAATACGGGACGTCGACAATGGGGAACTCTTAAAAAATTGACAAATGTCAAACGCATGGGAAGTGGATGGATATGCACGGTCTTTCTAATGCAATTTTTGCAGTTCCCTCTCCCATTCTGTTACACAATAACACTAGGAGACATTTGAAAATATAGATCAGCAGATTTTGTAGCTAATGCCTTTTTTGCATTTAAAAAAGATTTTTCCCATCGTTATCTTTTGAGTATTAGTGTGAGGTGTGTGTAAGTATGCTTGAACTAATGCACCTACCTACATATAAATGTACATACATAGATAACGAAAAAAAGTCAGAAAACATCTGAGGTTTGAGTTTGGGAAGAAAGACATGCTTCGTTCCTTTTCTGATCTGACAATAAGAGAGAAAGTTTAGCCGGCGCGCCTAACTTTCCCTGTCTTGTCTACAGCGTAAGTGTTGGATTTGCATGAAGAATAGATTTTTGTATGAATTGCGGAAATTCGCACTTCTCCCGCAAACTTTCATTCAGATCAGAACACAAAGGTCTTGTGGCCACACTGTGTATATGTATACATTAGACAACTACTACTACTACATCCATGCATGCATACGGAGTACACATCTGTCTGTATGAATAGAAAGGATAAGTAAGTGAAAAGAAGAAAGTCGACCTCAACTGGAAAACTCCTCGTTTAGTTTCTCACACCAAATGAAAGGAGGAGAACAGACATGCTAACGAAGGAAGGCGGGGGAAAGCAAACGAAGCCAAAGTTAAACTCTCAAATTATTACACTACATAGAAGCCAAGTCGAACAAACAAGCATATGGGAAAAGAATCTTCCTTTAGATACAGATCTGTTTTTCTCCTTTTGACAAGACTTATTTGGCCTTGGTCCTCTCTCCTCTTTCCTTGGCCCAGCTATATAGCTGAGTTACGGCAGGCAACCCGAGTTCATAAACACTCTTCAGGAATTCTCTGCTAACTTTATTTGTGTCAAGTGAGCTCTGCTTTCTCATCTTCTCTCAACGCCTTTCTGTCCAACTCCGGCTGAGCAATTAAGTCTCGAGAAAAAAAAGACGATCTCGAGTTTTTACATGGATCTTGTACTACTTATTTCCTAACACATACATAACAATACATAAATATCCTCCCAGCAATATATCATACATATATCTTCAAATTGTGCTTAACACTCTGCAAAACGAAATGCACATAAATTCCTTAATGTACATATTTATATCACCTAGGTAGGTATTCATGTATAGTGTTGGGTAGTCCTACAACTTGTAATACTATTGTAAAACTGATTTATGGGACTGTAGAATAAAAAATTGAGCACACCCAGCCTACAAAGCAAAATATTTCTTTCCCTATTTACTGGGTAGATTCACATCTTACAATTGCACAGGGAGTGGTGATCTCACGAGAATTTCTTCCTCGAATCAAATGGCTCAACCTTAAAGTGTTACTGTCCCTATGGGCTGACAGAAAATTATTTGTCACCCTGTACAATCCCGAGGAAATAGTAGTGATAAAAATTAAAAGAAACCTAGGGAAGAGTTGGCAGGCCGTCAAGACTTTGGAGACTAGAGACTGTGGTAGGTAGCAAATATATCTTGTAGTATAATAAGTGGAGAGCCGCCCGGCCCTCCCGCCTGTAGGAAACAAATGAAATATCCCGATGAGCTCGTTGGAATTAGATGCAATGCTTTGAATTTCTAGTTCCTCGTCCGCAATTGGCAAGAGGAGCAGGAATGACGACGGAAGTCGACAAAGCCCGTTTCTCCCGTTGGCTTTTCCTCTGATAAGTAGCGCCTTTCTCTCTTTCACTTGCCTTGATTACGCACACATGAATGGCTACACAGAGCTGCATCAAATGTGACTGCTGAGTGGATTGAAAATGCCAATAATCCGGTTTAAAACGACGTAAAATAAAATGCATGGCTGAAGAGCCATAAAGATTTCCTTCCAAAATATCAGTGCAGACAGAGAGAACCCAACTAAAACCCAATAGAGCCCAACAATAACTACGTATGAATATTACACACCATACAAGTGAATTAGGGACTTTATATTCTGCTACATCTTCCATTATCTCCTCTACTTTCTCCATCCTCATCCTACAAAACAGACACTACCCAATTGTTTTTGTTCAAATAAACTACCTTCGCAAAATATACTATAGTATCCTACTCCATGCAGACATATCTCCTTTTTATATAGATGTATATAGTAAAAGTGTCCATTGTTGTAGTCCTAGTGGTTGGGTTAGTTCGTCGCTTGAATGAATGTAATTTAATGGCATTTCCAGTAAGCTTTTCCTCTGTTCTGTTCTGTTGGTTTTATATAGCATTTGCCACTGTTGCGATGTGCATGGTAGAAATACTAAACACGACGTGTTTGTTCGTATATCTATCTCCTACGTATAATGGTGAGTCTGTTCACTTCAGTTGGCCATGGTTCGACTGAAATTCGGAATGTTTCCGGGATCAGAGTGACTGTGTTATGTTATGTTGCTACGTTCGTTCTCATTACAGAATAAGAGTTTGCCCCGCCGCGTCCAACCAGACTACTTCACTTATATCTCCTAGCATTGTATTGTAGCTCCTACAGTTTAGCCGTAACCTTATGCAGTGTCACGACATCAATGCAATGCTACCCTCAGCTACGTACTATCTGCCCTTCCTTCTGCCCTCTGACTACACTTTCTATTTATTGTTATGTGTTTCTATCTGTAGTTCATACCTACTTTCAATAAATGTGCCACTATTTAACTTCCTCGTTTTCTCCCCTAAAAAACTGCACAAAACCACTAAACACAGATAATAACATTAACAGACAAACTATTTTTGCTTACCATGCAATTTTAATGTTATTAAAAAGGAAATTGCAGCAAATAAAATTTTACTATACTGTTCTTTTAGCATCTTTTCTCTACATATTACAGCACAAACTCCAACCATATCTTTCTTTAAGTATGCTACAGCTCTAATGGAACATATTCTACATAGGATTTATACAGCTTTTTTTAGCATTGTAATTTCATTCTAGTATTTTGCCTGGCAGCAGTCTACAATTTCACTAGTCGTCAATTTTCACAATCTGCATGTAGATACTTTAACATTAATTTACAAATCTAGTTAAATGTATTTTTGGCTACAATATTGATAAAGTAAAGCAGAGGGAACGTAAAAGTAGTACAATGGGTATAAACGATGCAAGTAAATATTTGATAGTTTAGGATTGCAAGAGTAATAGTAAATAGTAAGTGAAGTAAGCTTATAAGGAGTATCAACATAATCGTTTGAGATTAGCTTATTACCCGAATTGGAAATCTATTGGATGATTCCTACAATCCTGTACCACAACGACTGTTACTACCTACCTCAATAATGACAATAAAATAGTTTCAGAGTTTGGACCTATCGTAACCGAGTAGATCGTGTGAATGTGCACATTGGAGAAATGAATACGATTAGATGGAGTAAATTGCTGTGCACACAGAAAGGAAGGAGTAAGTGGAAGTATAACAAGAAGAAGGCGTAGGAATTCACCGCATTATGAGAATTTGTAGTCTTGTCTAGCATAATGGGCTCGAAGTAAAAAGGATCGTCTCGAGCAGCCGAAGCTCTCCACCATTTTCAATTGGACTCGTAGGTACTGAGTAAATAGTACATTTCTACACTTGCTACATTCTACAAAACATTTGTACTATCTTGTTGTGCTAGAGATAGATTTTCTCTATCTATTTACTCAAGTTTACTTTCCCTGGTAGTAAAATGGACTAGAGCATAAAGTACAATACATTTTGTGTAGAACTTGCATGCATACCTACTAACAGTAACTCCAGTGGGTAACAGAAAATACCTATAGAGAAAAGGACTAGGTAGACATTCAGATATGCAGAGTTAAGGAAAGTCCAAGTCAGAGCATTATTATAAAAGGAAATTGTAGTAGAAGAGTGGCTGGAGCCAGACAAGGCAGGCAGGGAAACGGAAAACAGACAGGAGCAGTGTGCAGCCCTGTGCACTTTCTCAAGTTAACTGATTGTGGCTTTGGCTTTGCCAAAAGAACACAATTCTCAACATGCATAGATATAGTAGTGCTTGCTATTCTTATTCAGTTGCTTTGCCTTGGCTCTACTTGGCTTCTGTTCCGTTTCTTGGCGTTGATACAACATTACATATTATTATATGTCTGCATAAGTACATTACACATCCTTAGTATAACGGAGGGTATAAACCATTGCAGGGAGAGTAGACTAAAGTAAAGTCGGCTAAAGCTTGCGATGCAAATCGAAAATTGGTTTTAGAAGTCTATTACTCTTCCCTATAGAGAAAGTCACTGCTGAACGTATAAAATGTGCATATTGTAGTATAGTTTTGCATTCTGAGTAAACATAGTAGTAAAACAGCAAGAGATAGAAGACATCGCATCAGCTAGAATTTATAATACTTATCGTTAGTACTTAGGTTGTAGTAGTATAGAGTTGTATATAGCTATGTATAGTTGTGTGTAATGTGGTGTAGTGCAAACAGAGCAGTATATATCTGCATGCTTGCATCTTTCACTGCCTAAAATACATAAAGTCTGTGTGTAAATTCTAAACAGTACACCCGTGTCTTGTCTACATAGTTATGTATGTTAGTACTAGAGTGTGGATACTTATTGCAAAAGGCTTTTACTATCTTTTTACGGGTAGTAGGAGTGCTTTCTCCATTATAATCACACAGCTTGAGAACACACTTACATAGCATTACATACATTATGGGGAAAAGGAGCTAAGACAAGAAAGGTCTACGCAGCTTTCGACGTGAAATAATTTTCGTATAGTTTAGAAAAGTTCCCTTAGCTCCCCTACTTATTTATTATTACTTGGAGAATTCAGTTTAAACTACTTTAGTCTATAATTTCTCCACTTCTCTCATTTTCTGCTACCCTAGACATGAATAACTACTATAGAGGTGTCTCTAAGAGTATAACAAGTATGAATAGACGACAAACCTGCAAAAAATGCTGGAGAAAGCTATTTCGACATCATTTTAATCTTATCAGCGCTGACGTTCTTAACTATAATGTAATTTGACGGCGTGTAATGGCCTATGATTTATTTAGTCCTCGGCTAGATCTTCGCCATCCCTCTGTGCTCTTTCGTCTGCACAATTTACTTATTAGTTAGAAGCTAAGTAACTTAATGAGCATATTATACATTACTTCAATACAATGAAATACACATTATATTATAAAAACGAAATACAAATACTCTACTAATAGATAGTTGAGCTTGTGCAGATGGGATTACATAGACACTTTATTATTCATCATGCTACAGTACCTTCTATATTGATATAGTGTATTATGATACACAAGAGAGATTTTATGGATAAAAGACAAGAGATGTGTAAAGAAAATTTTTATAGTGTACTTTCTTGCCTAATTTTTGCAAAGCTTTCCCTTTTTTGGCTTTCATTCAATTCAAATGAAAAACGGTAGTAGCTATCAACTTTATAATCACTTTATCGATAAATCCACATCAAGATTGTATACAATTACGAAATGCAAGTTTGTATATGGACAATATTTATGTAGTACTTACTTAGATATGAGGATGCAAAGGAGACTACTCCATTATACAATGTGTGATAGGTACTAAAAAGATATTTGCTTATATACACAGACACTAACGTATGTACGTAAGTTACGTAGCTACATAAATATGTGTCTGTGTCTTCTTAAATGGATTCACTTGCTTACTTTACTTTATTCGCTCCAGATCCTTTCCTTATGTTCATGTTATGTTAGCCTACGTCAGCTCAAATGAAACTTTGTGCTTCTAGCCATTTTTTCTATTGATTTCACCAGCTTACGGCTAAAAAACTGGCATAAATCTACGATCGTCTTACACTGACTACAGACTCTCGAACATTGCTTCGGCTTGAGTTTCACTCGAATCCACTTAATATGGATAGCTTCTCCTTCTTCGTCTCAAGAATATCATTGGAAATTTAAACGCAATTTATTTCTTCTATATCCATCCGAAATATTTCAATTTTTACGCTTCCATTCACCGAAAATCACAAGGACAACATTCCTCCCAAATCTACCATTCCGTACTACTACACTCAAACTCGTCGAATTTTCACTTAACATTTGAATATCTATCTTCAAAATGCCGAGACGAATTTTATTGTGTGTAGCCCATTTCAGTCAAGTTCTTTGCTACATAAGCCATACAATGCGATAACGCATCGAAGAAATAGTATCTAGGTTAAGGGTCCTCTCTCACTTGCTATACGCATACATACACATCTCGTAGACAAACTAGCCCTGGAAACACAGAAACCTGACGACATTCCAAAATTATTCAAACGAAGTTATCTACCATCTACTAGAGGAAAACTATACGGTTAACTGTGACTATATATAAGTCCCACTTTGTATATAGGACATTGATACACAATCGAAAATACTTGCTATATCACAGCTACATGCAAAAAGTCTTGGTCAAATCTTGAAAGCCCCTTGAGTATATGCAATGACTTATATTTTTGTAGTACAAATCATTACCTAATACTTTAGGTAAATAATATCATATACAAGTAGAATGCTACATAGAGATTCTTTGCATGAGCTATTACAAAATGTGGGTTTGTAAGTCTACTACGAGAGTTTAGCTGCAACGTTGTGGAAAGCGGGAGAAAGCTCATTGGACCACAATGAATTCAAATCTGGTTGAACGAAGACTCAGAGAGACGGGTGACGAGAAAATGCGGACAGATATAACTCAATGTGCCTTTTATTTCAAAACACGAAGCACGTACTTGACACAAAGAAGATTTCTAGCTGCAGGCAATGGCCATGCTCTCTTACATATGCATGCATGATTCTACAGACCTGCAGAATATGCAGATATGAATATACACGTCACAATATTTTCACAGGATTTCTCCAGAAATGTTGTACTTAAAGGTCTGGTACATGCATATATTATTCAGGGACGGGTAACGTACGGCTATTTGGTAGTCTCATAATAGGGAAGATACTTTGCATGCACACTGGTCTTACCAGTTCAAGTTATTTGAGTGTGTCAAAGACAAAACCGTATCTTCTTATCCCGTAAAACCGCAAAGGGGGAGAGTGCAGCCCACATATCTTTATTTTATCTTTATCAGAGAATACGGCACTCCTGGTGTGCCAAAGCTTTTACTTAAATGTCTTCCCACACCCAACCAGCTCACACTCACCAGACACGACACACTCAAAAAGAAACTTACACATACCACTCTAACTACATTAAAGACCATATCTCTAGGCATCTACTGCATTATAAACAAAACGACTCGCTATTTGGGTGCTTATTATTAAGTAAATGTATGCCATACTTCTAAGACCCTAATATTCACAGAAATGAAACTGGTTCACTTGTGTTTGTCATAATGTGTGCCAGGAGAACAAAGCGAAGTCACCTTAAACTATCTTTTTGAACATCCCTATTTTACAGTTCTTACCTCCACTCTCCATAATAAGCAAAAGAACAACCTATTCAAACTGTCTTTGTCAACTGTGCACAATTTAATAGTATGCCCACTATCGAATAAAACCACTATATAACTTTCACATACCTTTATACCACATGCTTTAATAATTCCAGAACTTTCCTCGTTTTACATATGGGTGCATCAATAGAATTGGTTTGGTCAATTTCTGTCAATACTATCATGGTCGAAAAGTTACTTTCTTCCCCAGCCTACCATTTTTGTTGCAAATAAACTCAATACAGAAGATTGTAAGAGTCTCTCGACTATGATTACATTATAACTTAATAATAAAGTCACAGCGAGACAGACAGATCCAATTTCACTGTTACTACTTATACCTCAGGTTTATTATACGATTAGTATTTCTCTTCGAAGAAGATAGCTGAACTGTCTCAGAATCCTTGGCTGCTAAGCAAGACATTATGTCTGAGAGAATGTAGTTCTCATTCTGTGACAATAAGCATGTACCATGTTCTGAAGAGTAGATAAAGGAATTAGCCTATAAGGGAAATTGTGTGGGTGCACTTAGCTTGTTACATATAAGTACAAGAAACATGTCGAGAAAGGCCGATGTGAAGTGAGATAAGTGGTTGTTGGCATAAGTATGCTGAATGCTGACTAGGCCAAATAAATATTCATAATGGGGTGAAAGGGTTGTTTGCCGCTGTGGTTTCCTCGCAGCCTTGACTCTGTATACGTCCTGACTCTTGGCTCTCGCTCTCCCAATTAAACTCAACTCCCTCCTCCACTCTCATTTAGGCCTATTTATTTATTCACATGTCTACTTCCAATTTATTAACTACTAAGTGTCTGTTTACGTTTCACATACCACAAAACTACTTATGCAATATTTAGAAAGAGAAGTTAGGTGTTCGAAGATGTGCAAAAACTTTAGCTTTTATGATTTCAAAATTTCCCATCCTAACTTCCAACCACGTAAAGACGTTTATAATTAAAAACATGATCTACTAAAGTATACTTAAGGAAATATTACAGGAAAATGATTTTAAGCAAATGGTTATCAATCTTTCATTTTGTGTTGCCCTCGAACTAAAGTGGCTTCGTATAGAAAATATAAATGTTTGTGTTTGTGATGAAAATTTTAATTAAATACGGAAGAGTTCAATAGTGATTGTTACTAGATCAGGTAGTTGTGTATAGAGAAAGATGTGGAACATATGGCAAGATTTACAGAGGCAGTTTCTTTGTGCGAAATGGGTCATAGAGGTCAAGTGATATTTGAAGAGTTCTTTGAAAGAGAACTGAAAGCGAGTGACTTGTGATTCTTGGAAAGGAAGGAACAATTGTATGTACATAAGGTATTGGGGCTCTATCAATATATACAGGTCTTTTGTGTATGGAGAGAGCAGTATAGCATTTAGTGTAGGCGAGTCTTTAATAGCAGTTTCCTTCCCCAACTGAATGACCGCCTTTTAGTTTTGGTTTACGATCTTTTTGTAGCCGTAGATATTGAAAGACAAATGGAAGACAGTCCGTTCCGTCGTTGCCTTACTTTATTTAAGTGGCAGAGTCCGTTTCTATAAGCCTGTGTGTGGAGATATATATGAGTAAGTAGTGTCCGTAGTAAGCATGACCAACAAAACTACATTTATCCCGACCAAAGCACCACAGCAGAGGCTTATTTAAAGCATGCGAGAATGTATCTGCTGGTTAGACCATTACTGTATTAGAACAAATTGAGATATTATTCGGAATTCTGGAGAAAGTTGGTTGTGAAGTGAAAGCGAAGACTGGAGTGCTCGTATATCTATAAAGATGGTTTATAGGGTTCAGTTCGAAAGGATATAATACATAAAACAATTCCACATCACAGGGCAGTTTCAATTTTATTTCACTAAACTTCACTTAAAGCTTCTGCACCAAACCTTCCACACTAAAATAACTAGAAAACTCGTCCGTCTCAATTGTCCATAGCATCACAGTCACCTAAATTTCGGAATCATCTATGACACTCTTGGCGATATAATGCCTACCTATAAAAGGTAGGCGGGTAGGACTATGTGACACTTCCTTTCAAATACCGTATAATTACGTGAGTATATACAGTTACCATTGTATGGCTTCACTTATCATCGTTTGCTATGCTATTACAGCCCTAGCAGTATTGCATGTTAGTTAGCTTAGGGCTAAATGTGACTTGACCCAATTGAATTCTAACTGTGACTACAGATGTGTGCAAATATGAGAAAAGCAGTCAAACTCACTGAATTCAACTAAAGTTACTAACCATCTCATTTTGTCTGCTCCAAGTGAAAACTTGAGATCGGCAGAGTATCCAGTTTCTCTACTGAAAACTAAATGATGTTCGGATTCTATTACACGTATATAGTGACTCTATCATTAGAAACTCCCTACCCTGTCTCAAACTTTAGATAGGGCTACACAATCTAATGCTTCTAACTCGCTACGTGCATGGATAGACTTGCTCAACTACTCTATCGTCTCATCGTATTAATACCCGTGCTCTATTTACCCCTTGCAACAACAAATACATAGAAACTAGTTGGCTTTCCTAACGATTGTAACATTCAGACACATTTGTGCAATTCTTAACAAGAAGTACAGCTGTCTATACTTAGAATGTCTACATCTCAAGCTTTACTAATGCCATTGTTTATAGGATGCTCTAGGCCTTGGTTGTTGCAAACATAAACTAATTAACATTACAAAAAGGAGAATATGATTATTGCACGTGGCACAACACTTCAAACTGGCACTGCATAGCAGGAAAATACCAAATATTGCACCCACAAGTGTTCTTTGATCTTTAAACTTTAATTAATTCTATTACACAGACTTAATTAATGAGACCGAAATGGTAAGGGATTTATCACTCTTGAAGCCCTTTCGTCACTTTCAGTGTACAAAATTTACTACTTTTTAGGCTTTTTTACCATCACAGTGGTAAAAATGCACTTAATGGTAAAAATGGTAAATTTTAGCGATTAATTAGTCAGATCAATACAGACTTAATGGTTTAAACTTAATTGTCCATGAAATATTTCCAATGTGCCCCTTAATTAATAAAATAATCCTATTTATTTCATAGATTCGCCGAAAGTTATAAAAAAAGAGATTGGTGTATTTAGTATCGCCTATTATTGATATACAAATGATATGAATGTGCTAATTTAATTGCAATTAATTTCTCTGTTGGCAAATAAGGACGATTAGTCGAATTCAACTCTGATTGATGAACACTTATTTAATTTGTGACAACAATCATCAGCTGCTAAGTTATTTCATATTTTGGCACCTAATTTTATTCAAAATTTAAACACGAAAATGAAACTATTTCTTACCATTTTTACCATTTTTACTTTGTAGGTAGTGGTATTTAACGTTAAATACCATTAAAAACAACTTACCACTGGTAAGTGGTAAATGGTATTTTGTACACTTTAAAGACATGAACCTAGCAAATGTCTACAGTACAGCAGCAATATAACTACTAGGTATTTCCAACATTGTAGCCAATCTGCCCAACCTAATTAATTTGAAAGTCTGAGGCAAAAATGTATAGCCATTGATAAAATTTATAACACTTCAGCAAAGGTACTTGAGTTGATAAAGCCCGTGTTGCTTGCTGCCACACAGGTATAATGATGGGGGATATATTGTAATGACTTCAATAATAATATTTTATGGATATATTCACAATTTACCTCCTAGCAATAGTGTAGATAGATAAAAGCATAAACTATAAAGTGTCCTCAGTATCTAAGTGAATGTATATTTCCGTTTAGTTCGTATGATGTTCTCTAATTCATATTTTACGATCGTGTGGGTAAAGTGAATTGGCTGAGGGAGTGAAGGTAATGAAGTCAAACAAGTGCTATTAGTTATAAGCGATGGAATAGATTGAAGTAAAGCCTAGGTTCTACGTCGAGACAACATGTATGAGAAATGAAGTAGGTAGATAAATTGGGAGTAGATACGTAAATGTTGGAATGAGGAAGTAAAGTACACTAGAGTTGCCTCCTGGTTGTCAAGAAATAATGTAAAAGTAACAACATAAGTAGGTCAGCGACTATAAAATCCAGGATGAAAGACAAACCGAATTTTATATGAAAATGACGAAAATTCAAGTTGTCAAGTCAAACCTTAGAAGTTTAAGTAAGTTTACGCCCAGGAGCAAAAACACCACAACGAAAACATAGAGAGAATCCTTGCTTTACTACACTCTACCTCACTCCTTCCTGACAAAGGGTAAAACGAGGGAAGCCGGTCTTATCAACCGCATCAGTAGCAGACCACAACAGAAGAGTACCACACAACAGTACTTATTACTAAGCAGTAGGTCAACCCAGAGAAAGTCACTAGGTTGACTGTACCGCAGAATAGGGAAAACAAACAATTCCTCCGTAAGTTGCGTTGACAAGCGTGACCCATTGTTAAAGCACACGACGACCTATAATCATATAGAACTTATATTATGTTATTAAAGTCTGGAAGGGAAGTGATGTCGACAACAGGACCAGATTGTGGCTTAGTCTCCCTGTGTGGTTAACATACAACTTGTTAACGTGAGTTTAAAGCTAGTGAGCAACTGTTGTATTTATATCTCTGAGAATGAATACTAAATAATAAGTCTACACTATATAGAGATATATATATATGGTATAATGGAGACACTAAAGAGTTTTGGCTGGCTTTGTCTAAAGGGGCGAGGGACAAATTATTTAGGTAGCCCTGCGATTAGGAATGTAGGTTTGTATATACAAAGTGACTTTGTTGAATCTCTTTAAGACGGAATATGGACAGACGACACGACAAGGCAAGTCTGTTATGTCTGTCCCTGTCCGGTCTGTAGTAGTCTGAAACGGTGGAGTTGAAGGAGCTGATATGCCATGCTGTGGTGATTCAAAGAAGCCGTAAAGCCTACAAGAAGAACTAAACGTCCGTCACAAATGGCCCAATAAACTTTGTGGCACTGTCCATGGATTTGCAATGCAGTGGCACTTATTTTCCCAGATGAGTATCGCAAATCTCTGCCCAACTTCCACAGACACTAAACTACAAGCTAAACTGCAACTCAAGAGACGCTCAGCTCAACACGACTAAACCGGACTAGACTGAAGAGACACACTGCTCTATATATTCACCTATTCGAATCCTACGTATAGGTATTTATATCTGTAGATAGGTTGTATAAAGCATACCTATTTCCCTTTCTCGTAAGAATCAAGATCTACTTGACTACGGACAGACAAGGTAATAAACTCACTCTTCTTCAGTCTGATAGTAGCCGCTGCTTTACTTCTCCTCGGCTCCATTTTTCTTACACAGTTTAGCAGTTACAATACCGCAGTATATAAATATATGCCAACTTTCTCCATTGTCTCCCTCCGCACTCCTACCCACATTCACAAAGACAATAGAGAAATAATCCTTTCTTTTATAAACTTTTCTTATGACTTTCACTATCCCCTACTGATAAAGCCATACACAAAGCTCTTCCACCGCTAATAACGTCCATGAAATACAATAAGCCTTTCGCCAATTGTCCGTTTCTTTGTTTCAAACATTTTTCAGCTCTTCTGATGTATATCATATTATCCCAATATTTTGTCTACCAATCAAAAATGGGCTAAATTGTTTACAGTATTGTTGTAAACACATACCATAACAGATTTGCTTTTGATGACCTAAATATTTATATCCAGCTCAATTTTCATAAGGTTTCCATTTTATTCACCGGAATGGAGTAAATAATGTCTTTTGAAACTCTCAATAGGATAAAAAATCTTTTCTTTTATATTTCTTTTGGTTGACCATATTACAAAAACACATGTGCATCGCAAAGACGAAACCTAAATAGTATCACTTAAATATGTATGGATTCTTCTACATAAACTAAATTCAGTCTGACGGAAAGAAAGGTGACCTTTGTTTTCATTGCATTGAAAGAGAAAGAGAAATTCATTTTATCGAGTTTTATGTATGCAAGCCCACAAAGGGATTGTAACTGGAAACTACTGGATTTCTCCAGTATAAATCGGTCGAGGATCTAGTTGGGTAAAACAGTAAGGCTGTTTTAAGTATACATGTATTCGTGTTCATAAATGTGTTACGGGTATTATCACGTCTGTCTAAACCGTGCAATGCCAACAACAGAGCACAGACAGAGAAGGACCACCAGTTTCAAATAATAACTCAATGTGGTGGAACTCTCAGAAGGGAAAACAGTCATGCCGAACGAAGAAGCAAGTCAGTGAACATTCGGCCAGCAACCAGCAAGCAACTCGTGAGTCTCTACTACTCCATCGGTCGGACTGACCTCACTATATATCACAGGAGTGATATGTGGATTATACTGATATTATGTGAGAATAGTATGAATCAATGCCAATATTATGTTAGTGTTTAGTTTGATAAATGAAATATGTTTTGCAATTATATTAATCGGAGAGTGGTTCCTCGCCTTACCATTCCCTATAAAGCCAGTGCCGATAGTACGATCCAAGTTGTATGCAAAATCCAATGTATGTTTGTGAAAGTAGTTTTAATTCATGGTATTTTAGTTACAACAGTATTTGTAAGAGATGAATGTCGGGAACAGAAATAAACTAATTGACCGAAGTATTTCGAATTGAGTGAGGTCAGTCCGACCGATGGAGTAGTAGAGACTCACGAGTTGCTTGCTGGTTGCTGGCCGAATGTTCACTGACTTGCTTCTTCGTTCGGCATGACTGTTTTCCCTTCTGAGAGTTCCACCACATTGAGTTATTATTTGAAACTGGTGGTCCTTCTCTGTCTGTGCTCTGTTGTTGGCATTGCACGGTTTAGACAGACGTGATAATACCCGTAACAAATGCATAAAAACCGAGAATAGGAGTTTGCTTATTTAATTCGTGCTCTAGCATGACTGCCAGTGAAACAGTTAAAGAACAAAAGTTTTGGGGAAATTGCAAGTTGCAGTTCATGAATGAATTTAGCGTAGGTTTGCAGATGCTTTCATTCTTGGCGAAGGGATCTCGGAAAGTACATCTTGTTGTGTATCTACGACCAAAGAGATGCATTTTGTTCTATATGCACACATTTTGGACACCCTCCCCTTTCTCATCTAGAAGTCCATTAACTACTTTTTGTCCTTTCAGCATCGTGTTTCTCTTTCCGCAAAATTTTCTCATTTGTTTTCTACACACGAGAGTCAGATTCCATCTAGAATCCTGTCCACACTTAGGTCCTTAGGTATACTAATCTCCAAGCACTTTTAACTCTTCCCTACTGTACTACAAACAGCTAATAGCGTGGAAAAATTTAATAAAAAAGTGTCTTTGAAAACCTTGATCTAATTCAGGCTGCTGTCTATATTTCCAGAAGGAAAATGATATCTGTCTTGTTTTAATGTATTTTATGCTTACTTATCAAATTATTTCTTTTTAATATGCTTGTTTATATGCAGCTGTCAAGAAATGCAGTACCTAAATGTTTTTGTTGGCACAGTGGCCGTAATTAAAAAGGGAAGCCGTGTATCTCCGTGCATTAATAATGCATAAGGAGTAGTAGAAATGTTCCTTTTGCATGAATCCGGTTAGAAGTCAGGGAATTTGTGTGCAAATCGAATTGCATTTCCTTTAACAGGATATCTGAACATGTCTGTCTGTCATAAAAATTAAAGTTTTCCTGTTTACTTTTCTAGAGAGTAGGTATAGGCACTATAAATCTAAATTATGTACAGAAGACCTAGTTAC
The DNA here is from genome assembly GCA_020055645.1 of Tomocerus qinae. NCBI lineage: Eukaryota > Metazoa > Arthropoda > Collembola > Entomobryomorpha > Tomoceridae > Tomocerus > Tomocerus qinae. The sequence goes on from CM034547.1 coordinate 30,115,648, forward strand.
AGTATGGAGAGAGTGGTTATAGGTACTGGAATTTACATTGTGAGGAGAAAAGATGAAAGCTATCTAATGTAAGCCTAACTATGTATGTGGGTGTTAAAATGTTAAGTGAGTCATTTTTTGAAGCGAGGACGGAAAGAACCGAGAGACTTCTCCTTGTCACTTTTCCTTCCTGTCTGGTCCACATACTTTTAAAATGGCTTGTTAGTACATACCTACGCGTTTATAGAATATGTGCTTGAGCAGTGGTGATAATGCATATAATTCTATATAGCAAGTTTTACATGAGATGTCATGATCTACTATGTAGGTTCTTCGGCCTTGCCATTCTCCCTCCACACTGTTAATCCTGTAATACTTACTTTGGCCCATTATTACGTATTAGATAGAAGGAGTGAGATAGGAGGCCAAGAAGAAGGAGGAGAAAGCACTCTGACTCTCATAGGAACACTAACAACTTGTATAATAACCCGAGTTAAAGTAGAATGGAAGGAAGGAAGGGAAAGTCTAAGCCAAAGACATGTACTAACAATAAGTCCTATAATAGATAATGGTGTGGCTGGGGATTATTACAAATGAATGCTCTCATTCCCTCCAACGGCTCTTCCTTTCCTTAACTTACATTACTCCGTTCCTCTTCCCCATGATGTGGCTTATTTCATCTTACTCGCTGCACACAATACATCTAACTAGCTATCCTATTCCCACAAATACTAAATATTAGACGTCCGCTTTTCCTTTTCGCATTTGCGAACAAGCGACATTAAACAACATGGAAGCATCTTCATTTTAATTATGCTCTTTGTCGTAAAGAATATTTTCTGAGGTAATGCACCTTCTTTTCCACTGAATAAATGATAGCCTGAGAATATTTTAAAACGTTTTTGCTCCCTTCGTATCAAAGAAATGCAGATTCCTTGATTTTTGGCACTTAAGATGTTGATCTGTAACCTTTGCAATAACAATAAGAGTATTCATGCTAGTATTGTATTCAAATGGAATCGTCTGTCCTATTATTCTTCAACTTTGATACTATTATGCACTTACTATTGTTTGCTCTTGATTTCCTATTTCTAAAGCCTAACTGCGACAATAGTGTATTTTCCATGTTTTGTTATCCCAGGTCAAATCCCTAAGTGCAAATAAATACAATTGCATGCATTTCGAGAAATGCTCTACATTCGTCAATGTATTAAGTAATTACATATTCCTATAACAAGACATAGTAACTACTCCAATGAGACAACTTAAATCCTTTCAGATTAAATCCTCTCCTAAACTCCTTCTGATTACAACTTTGACGGAATTTCGAATACAATGCAATCACAGACAGCCTGCAGTTCATAGATTACACTTAATTACCTCTGACTTAAAGATTAACGAAAATAAAGAGAAATGCGACCACTCTCCTACTGCTCTAACAACACTGTCTACCACTACTACTAATTGATTTCTTAGAATTACAAAACAAGTAAACAATTCCAGATTTCATATCGTGTCATTAGTCATAGTCTACAAAGACTCTACCATGATATCTTGCGTAATTTCCAGTTATGTCTGATCATTTATAACTAACAATTTGGAATTGTTATTGAAGCAGTTCATAATTGTAGCCTTGCCACATTAACCATTAGTACTCTAAATTGTCTATGATACTTCTAATCTTCTAATGAATTCTTTATTGCAACAAAAAGACTAATGGAGGAGATTAGGAAATTATCCTGTTACAGATACAATTTACAAAAATACCTTTTCCTTTGTGTTCATTGTTCGGGAATTTGGGACAATTACATTAATTTTAACTATTTAGATCTGCTATGTTATTTAACTACGTAATATGAACGTTAGTACAATTAAATTAATTTTCACAGCACGACTATTCGTAAACGAGTTCTATTAAAAGAGTTTTGTAATCGTACATTAATTTTAATAACATGGTATTATGAGAAATGTAATTGCTAACTATTTGTAAAACCTAGGTAGGCAGATGAATAGAAAATTTTTCTTTGAAAATAAAAATGTCTTATTCAGTATTCATGTAAAAGAAATATCATGAAGTTTTAGTTGGTTAACAACGTCATACATACCTCGTACCTCCCAACCACCCCGCTGCTGAGCTGTACATACTTCTATGTTATGTTTTGATTCTTTAGTCACATTTTTATTAGATGTCAGGATAAATAAAACTTTTTGATTCGATTTTTATCTGAAGTCGCAATTACTAGGTACCCAAACTCAGATACACTGTTCAATGGACTATAGTGGATTGAATAACACAAAGGTACAGCGAAAAAAGTGCACTTTCTGAAAATTGCAAACTTTATGCTAAACTTTTGAAGAAACTACCATGTAAGGTTTATTCGTGATTTCATCAAGGTACCAAATCTATGGATAATTCCGATACCCTTCTGTGAGCTTATAATATTACATGGCTGTCAAAATATCACTGACGCAGAAGCCTACTGTGTACCTAAATGATCTACCAGTTCGAACTACCTATAAGCATTATTAGCAGTAATGCTACTTGGTATAGAAAAGCAAGTATATGAACATCGCGGTACAATCTCCATTCCTAAATAGTATCTTGATTTTTTTCATAATGAACCTGAACATTAAAAAGTTTTCCGGAGGTAATCCAATTGTAAACTTGGCCCATTTCTGAAGATAAGACGAAGCATCAGTTTTACTAGCTTTAAATGATATCAATGTAAAGGTTCGTGAAAGCTTGAGGAAATGAGAATGAAAACTAAGATAATGAATAAAGATAAAGTAGATGACGAGAAAAATATACAATTATTTCAGCACAAGTTTTACCAGGATCATATGTAACATAGGATAATTAAGTTACGTAAAGGTCACAAAGGTTAAAGACAAGTCCTCCTACGACGCAATTAACGTAAATAAAAAATATTGAGTCTTGCGCAAAGATAAAATCTTAAAAGATTATCCAAAAATGCAAACCAAAGTTATCTAGCATAAACTTTTTGTCTTCAATGTAGTTTACCTGTCGGAAACTTTACTTTTTGGCAATTAAAAGCTGAAGATCTGAGTATACTATTTATCACATCTCTGGATGTTGAAAATGTACATTTCATTACTTCCTACTACTGAGGTCTGTTGATATTCTACTACTTATCTGTCAGTATTTGGCACAGCCCTCAGCGTAATAAGTTAAATAAATAGTCGAGCATATGTTGTAATGGACAGTGAGGTTTATTTTTATTGAGTTAATTAATTGGAAACTAAAGGAGCTGCACAAGCTGTAGCTGTAATAAAATAATGTGAAAGAAGAGTTTTTGTGTAGAAGGCGGTTTCGTATGATGTCTCTGAGGGAAAGAAAGTGTAGGATGAGGTCAGAGACCCGATGCACATTCAGAGCATAGGAAAGAATGTATATCCATTCAACTAAAACTACATTATAGATAGGCTTATTTCAGGATGAATTTTTTCCATGCATAGCCAACCTCGAACTCAAAGATTATCTGTTCTGTAGCTATTTTCGTTTGAAGAGAAAGAACCTCCTTTGAGTTTTAGAGTTCTAGAACATATGTAGTCGTAGTACGTATTTCTAGGTATATAAATAGTAGTTATGCACATTTATAAGAATAACTAGGTATAGCTGAATTGTGTTAAGGTACTTCAGAATGGGCATAGAGACTAAAACGACTGGTGGGTGATGGGAAAGAAGTTTAATTCGAGTCGTGGTTTGGTTTGGCTGTTGGCTTAGTTTCCTCTCCTTATACCGGCATTAGTATTACATCTAATGTACAAAGATGTTCTGTTCTCGGTGAGTATTCAGTGTGTGGTGTGATGTGTGAGGACTGGAGTGCTGAAAGAAAGTACTCTGCGTCCTAGTCCAAAGAAATGGTAAAAGTTGAGCTAATGGTTATATGGAATAAAGTAACTTGACGTGACTAGAGTTCGGTTTTCTCTTCTCTGTGGCTTGGTTTGTGGTTTGGCTTACCTCAGGACTTTGTGCATGGATGGCTTGGAAGCGTTCATCACTGCTGTAAGTCTGCAAGCCGACGGTTATCAAATGGTAGTCTTTTCTTCGAATCCACGAGACCTACAAGACACAAAAAAGAAATGGATTTTTATAATGTTACTCCTTACTTTCATTCCAACTTATGCTACGAATACGAATCTACTGGTCAAACATTTATTTCAATCTAAATATCTACAGACGAATCCAAAAAATGCAGAATAAAGACTCACAACAATGCCCTGATCTACATAACTTGGGATTACAACGTATAACGCATATCATAATACAGATGTGCATTCCCCAACCTGCTCTAGTTTTCTATCCGATTTAGGAGAGCAAGAGAAAAGTGGTAGTAAGCGCAAGCGAATCATTTTGCTAAGCCGAGGATCTACAACTACATTAGGTAAATATTATAAGCAGATGCAGGTTATTGTTTGATCTTGTTACATACTTTCACATTTTTAATCCTTTACCGCCACCTTTTTCTAAACGTTGCCTAAACATTATCTATTCAATCTTTATCTTCAATCTTTTTGTGAATAGAATACTGTGCAATAGTATGCTTGATATTAATTATTTTGGATATGACTACTAACTGGGTGTTCATCCCTGGATTTACTATTATTTTTGGCCACTCTAGTGAAACACGATAAATTAATCAATCATAGACAAGTGTTTATACAACACTAGTGAATGGCTAGTGGAAATTATGTAGGCAATAGGATCATGAGGATTCGGTTGTTATGCTTGTTGGAAATTAACCCGAAAAGTTTTCTATTGTGTACAGCTGCAAATTACTTTCATTTCCATGCAACTGCCACTTGGTTCATTATCCTATGATTGCAATGCTATTGAACCAATTGGTATGTCCAAGAACATACTCCAATGGAATTAGTATTTCGAGCGAATTTTGTTCGAGCACGACAAACACTTCAGTTTTATATCATTAGAAAATTTTAATGAGGATGAATACTTATAACTATGTACATCCAATAGATTGATATGATTTTCAACAACTCTAACTCTAATAAACTACTAGATATGATACGATACGATATGATACGATAGATACGATTTCTGAACAAAGTTTGTTTTTCCCAGAAAACTACTGGGAAATCCCAGAAAGTGAGAATGAGTATGCTACTTATTTATGCAAGCTAAGTACAGTAATGAGTTGAGCTTGGTTAAATGTTGTAACCAAAATGTTTGTTTCCAACCTTGTGATCGATCTCGTTGCAGGAATGCCTCAAATGACCTAGCAATTCCAAGGGCTGCCTATTCTATTAATTGCTTAAACTGTGATTAAATGACATTAGTTGTAAAAAGTTAAATCAATTGTCACCCACGGAGGTTGAGTGGTACTTACTGCATGTGCAGTGTTGATGTATGTCAGGGTAAGAGCAAGGGACTGATACTTATTACTAGCAGATGAAAGTTGACAGGAGTGGATTCATTTTTTGAGAGAGGGAGAGTGACAGAGCGTGACTTATGAGGGAACAAGGATGCAGAGATCTACGGACAAACATTAAAAGATTTACATTGTATACAGACAAGCAGAGAGGAATGTACACATGGCGAAGGGAATGCGAAGGTTCTCGTAGTCTATCTTGTTTGAGTGTAGTAGTAATGGTAGGGAGAGTTAGGACAGACTATTTGGTGACATATGTTGTTCAGTACTTTGCAGGACCTATTGGATTTTGGGAGGACAACCTGCGAATTTATGACTTTTCCCGTTTTGCTTTCCTTGTCGCCTGTCGGTTCTCGTTGTACATATAGAAATTCTCGAATTTAGTTGTGAGTTGAGTAGTTCTTCTCCTTCCTTCAACAATATCATATCTATGCATTGCTAGTCCCGTTTACTTTCGCTGTAAACTTATTGTTGGGGACCATCTGATCCTTTCCTCTCTTTATCCCAGTTGTTTTCTCCCTCTGCCGTCGACACATCCAATAGAATGCGATATAATAAACTAGACGTGGAGGCGAGCGAGCTGACTAGCATTGTAGAGGTAGGGGTAAGTAAACTTTCTTTTATTTAATATCCTACAACGGATACCAGCTAGGGGGGATACAATAATACAAAACACTCTATTGTATCTCTACAATTTCAAACCAGAGAGTGAGAACATATTGGAGCGTGCAGCAATGCGTATCTAGATCTGGAGTTACATGGTCAGAGAGGCAGAAAAAGATGAAGAGTGACAACTACTTTACAATACTCACGGTTTCTCCATTACCCGCTTCCCGATTAAATATTCAAAACAAACTGGGAAAAATACACAGCAACAATACATGGGAAATGGTACTAATAACCATTTCATTTGTCCTTACGACTGTTACAATTATTAATTTTAGATGTCTGCCTGACCTTCTACTGTTTCTGTACAAAGTTATTTCATTGATCTAGCGATGAGAAAACGCATTACAAATAGAGCGTATCCAGGATTTCTTTTACTTTTTCAAAATATATATGGAAAGGGTTTCGGTTATTTACCAAAGTGACCCACCAAGCCAAAGCAGTTGGACAGTGAAATGGCGAACAAATTTCATTTCTTCAGAGTAGGACAGTTGTTATATATTGCAATACAATAAATGCAATATATGGCTTAAAAGTTGTTTTTTCTTCTTTCGCCGGTTAGTTTAGCTGGTGTGGTGGATCTAGCAAGGCCAGGCAAGAGGAAAAAAGGAAATTGGAGGATGGTTCCCTCCGGATATTGCCTCGTGTTTGTCATACTCGGATAGATGCACGTCAAAATTTCGCATCACTCGGCAAATAAAAACTAGTTAGTAGACTCACACTTTTAGTGGATGTACTCGTATTGTAAATGTATCTTATTGTATGTACTTTTCTTCTAGGTCTATGGTCGACAGGATGATAGCTTCCACTTTACAAATAAGAAAACGATAAGGATACCATGGGACACTGACAAGAGATTTGGACGGCAAATTCTTTCAGCTTTTTCGCCAACAAATGACTTTTCGAATATCTCTTTTGTCGTGCACAATACAGCAAAGCCATCTCAACAAAATGCTTTCACGCTATTTTCTCCGCATAATTTTGCAATACAACTCTTCCACGTATCAGGGAAAATATTTTATTGTTAGAGTTATCCATTGGACGTAGGTACATCCAGAGTTATCCCACTGACAAATACGACGTAGTAACTTACCACTCTCAACCAAGATACTATAATGCTTGGAAGCTCCCTACAAGTTCTCGAAGGTAAAATGGCAACTCCCGTTTCTAATTCTGGTACTATTATGAATGTATGGGTAAATCAAAATAGCGCTCGTTGGTTGAAACTAAAAAACAATGAATAAATATTTGCACCAAGAAACGATGGGTAAAAGATAGCGCGTTTATTACTTTTGGCTTGTAAAAATAAGTGCGGGATACATTTGAAAAGCCATTTTACGGACATTGGAAGGACAGAGACGCATCTGTAGGAACGGAGGCAGAATTCACATGAATAAATCGCCATAGATTTCTTGTATGATGTGTAAATGTGCTCTTATCTACTGGTTATGGTTATATCCGGCCTTAAATCTGGTGTGAAGCGTTCTGTTCCCTTTTAATATGACGTTAACATGCCATTGGTCGCTCTCGCCTCGTCAGTCGAGCCGAAGGTGTGAAATTTGTATTCGTCTTATTTGAAATTCGTCTATGTGGACTCGTGCAGAAATTTGTGAGAATAACTATGGATGGACGATTGCTCAAGTTTTGCTTTTTACCGTTATGTTATGTCTTCTCCTCGATATCTTTTCTGCTATCTTTACTAGGTATCCGGGTACTGGCAGTTTACATACATAAGACTCGTCGGGGAAGTATCATTTTTTGACTGAGGTTTTCCAACGGCTGTGATATGGCATCACTCGATGATATAATATAATATGGCCATGGGGAATAAAAAAGGAAGGCAATACAATGCAATAGAACATAGGCACGGTAAAACTGGTTAACTTGGCACAGTCTAATATAAAAAGACATCGAAGATCAGGAAAAAAGGATAGCTCTGTACGTATTTGAATTGGTGCCACTCAAAAGATGGTATACGGACTCTGTCCGTAGTTAAAGTCCCTCAGTCTCATCTTATGTCTGTAGATTATATTACATTATTTGAAAGAGCTGCCTGTCCGTAGCTACACTTCTATAACACATCGGAGGGTTTTATTGGAGAAAGATGTACCTATGTTCTCCATTCAATTGAACATATATATATGTAGGTATTACGGATGTTTTTGTACCTACTTACTCGAAAATGGTCATATTATATAAGCCATATAGACGAGACAAGTGAAGATATCTTGGTTGCTAGTCACAGAGTCGAGTTGACTTGACATGGTGAAATCTGAACAGGCTGATTCGATTTGGAAGTAGGTTGGGAACGATTTCATTCCTTTCTTTCCAACGAAGGTTCGATTTGATTCCTTTTCGCTTCGTGAATTTTTACACCTGGTGAGTTCTGGTCTCTTTTTGTTGGAACGAGTTCAAACTCTGAATCTGACTGAACGTACTGAACTGAGTGAGTCTTCTCCACACCCAGTCTGCCCCAACCTAGGATTCATGCACACTTTTTACACACATCTCCCCACTACTCATCACTATCACTCTCTTATACAATCATACCGACAGAAGAATATTTTCACTAGATGCATTCGCCTTTTTACCTATACCAACTCGTTCCTTTCTCCGCTCTCTATTAGTATATACTAGTGGGGGACACGATTGCACACGTCACATCACTACAAGCAATCTAGTTACAGAGTACTACGATAATCCAAAGCTAAGTCAACCAACCACCTATTTCTTCCACTATTACTCTTTACACCCATCCTCCTCCATTCACTAACACTGTACCCACTCTCCACTCCTTTTCACTATCTATGTCTCTCGCCTTTCAAATAGACAGCATCAGCATCCAAGGCATTCATACTCAACTCACTTTATACATACTAACGGTTTCAGACTTTAAATCGTGTTGTCGATATCGGGACATGACTTGTCAGGCTATCTTACTCAAACTCCAGCTATACCAACTGTGTACTCTAAAATGAAAAGCAACTTTTGAGTAGACACTACTATTAGAAACACTTTAAAAATCAATGCGTTCAAGGGCACATCTGCAACACTTAAGATTGAATTTAGGAAATTGACACAAAGTTAAATATTGACAAAATAATACTCATGCTGAACTGAACTAAAAATAGCTCTGCACCATCAATTTTTTGTAACGCTACCTCTTTCTCCACATAAAAACAAAAACTTTCACCAATGCTCTACAATCAAAAATGCATGGGTAAAAAATGAATTATAGCATAGTATTTAGATGTGTATAATGCACAAGTATAAATGAAGCTTTCACAATAATATAGGAAAAAAGAAAGTCGCAATATTTACTAACACGAAGATTGGTTTGTTGTATTTTCTAAAAATAATTTGTCATTGTTACTCTGTTGCATAACATGCTTTTATTCATCTGGAGATAAGTTGTTATTTGGGGAAGATGATTTCCGACATTGTAACGATTATGTCTGGCCTCTTGATGACATTATACACCTGAATGAATTCTGTTTCTCTGATTATGTTTGTGAAGGTTGTACAGTTGTTAGCATTTCTTCCGCACGTATTGTGAACAATCTCAGCAGAAAAACATGAAAGAAACGGCGTAATTCTTTGTCTTTCCGTTTGTAACAACGACTTCTTAGTAGTTTTCCCAAGTCAGCTTATATTCAGGACTTGCGTTATTATAGGTGGGAGTGTAGAAAGAATGAGTAATGGTGTGTAATGATTATTTATTCGGAAATAGAATCGTATATTTCTTTCGGAGAAATATTTATGTAGATCCCAGCCAGTGCTATTTATCGAATATGTCCGTACATCTCTCGTATACGATCGTAGGCGTAGAGTTATGTGCATTACTATTAAATATTCTGTTTGATAGGCGTCTGCTCACAAAAAGTATGAATTCCACACGCATTCACAAAAACCGAAGAGTTCATGCATCTCAGACATAATGTTTGTAGTAGGAGAGAGAAACTTTCACTACGACAAATATATTATTGGACCATGTGCACTGGCACTACTTATCTAAGTATAGTGGTGGATGTTGAGGCAGACGGTAGAGCAACGACGCACAGAGTGAAAATTCGGTATTTTAGTGCGGTTGGTGTACTGTCTGATTTCAAGAGAAGAAGCTTCTATCGACATCAGTTCTCTTCGTTTTCCTTTCGCTCTATGTGTCTTCCCGATTTCTCTTCTTTTCTCACATCGCATCACATCCCAACGAATAACATCCTTTCCACTACTCACTACATTATACATCCACTGCAACTGTAATATGCAAAGATAGCGTCTATAGTAATAACACACTTTAATAGTGCACATGGCCTAACGAGAATTCCTACTATTCAACATAAAAGAAAACAGAATTTCTTTTCCATTCCCATCTGTATGCATGAATACTTATACTTATACTTTCTCTTCTATCTACATCAAATATGCCAATCTATACTTATGTATTTAAGGCATAAACAAGTCGAGCTAAACTGAGATAGGTATTGGTAGTTCAAAAATAGAAAGACAACTTCCTATTGCAGCGCTATTGCAACTTATAACTACTATATTACCGTATAGTAGTAGCTTAATGTGCCGACAATAGCATCTGTCTCTGAACTACATATTTTGTTCCGTATCTGATATTATTCAAACGTGGCAAATACTAGTACATTAGTTGATGATCAGAACTAAAGAATCTGATAGAGAAATTCTTTTCGATCCTATGCGTGCGTGCTGTGGACCATAATGCGTATTTATGAATACAGACAGTGAAATTGTAAATGGATAATTTGAATACGGAAGGGGAAAGGCGCTATGCATAAATGAATGACTGACAAGGATAGCAAAACTCGAATGCTGTATACTATTTACGTAATACCTATGTAGTACTTTACAGATGCTAACACCTTCTATCTGCTATACTTCCTTTATTCTTCTTCATACGCATGTTACACTTGTGTATTATTTCTGTGGGAAGCAGTTCTTTAAAAGAAATGCTGACACATGGTTCCCATAATAAGTAGGCTGTAGCTATGCATATGACAAATTGAAGGAATTTCCACTTAAGCATATTGCTACGAGTCGATTTCCATATACACTGCAGTAGCTAAATAATAAATTGAACCCTCGCCTTATCGTAGCATATGGTACATATATAAAGTAGGTACCTTTAATTCGATAATTCATATAGTGCTAGTATAATTTCAGGGCACAGTGCGTAGTACAGTAGGTATATAATATATGCAGGATTGTATATTCAGTGTCACTGTCAGTATCTGGTAGCTCATTTCCATTGTAATTTGTACCATATGGTGTTTTGAAAAACAAACATATCTACCTACCTTGGAGTCTACGAGTAATTTGTACTATCTGTGCCCATTGAAATATCATGAACAAATATACACAGCATGTTCCACTGCCAAATCGAAATCAACGGCTGACACTCATACCGCACTCTTTCAGTCTAATCAGAATAACAAAAGGAAAAGAGGACAACTGTCATTTGCGTTGTCGTTCTCTTGGTATGAATTAAAATTAGAGCCAATAGTCAGGTAATTCAATGCATTCCCTTCGCACACAGTGTACATTATCATGTTAGGAAATAGGTAATTGGGAGATATGCGAATATAATTAGTTTCATTCAACTACGTCGCACACAGAGCTACTAATTAAGTTTGTGAATTGGAGTGATGATTATATTGCGAAATCATGCCAAACACATAGATAAGTTCGTAGCAATGTAATATATCCGTAGAAACTTCATCGTAACGAAGTAGCAGGGATTTAATAGGAACATCAGCCAATTATTAAGTACAGCATACAAGTAAATGTAAAACATCATCTGGGTGCTTATAAATGTGTGGAAAAGACACGTGCGGGTCATATTCATGGTGATTTTACTCAAACTTTCACATATCACGATATTTGTATAGAAGTATTAGACACAAAGCATTAATGAGATATAGGTACATTTTCTAGTCAATGTAGATCATTGAATCGAATCAGGAGGGACGAATTTTGATTGCATCAAATCCCGTTAAATTATTAGCCATTATAGTATAACGTGAAAATAAGATAGTCCAGTGGTGCGGTGAAAGTTGGGTATAATTTCATACGATTAGATGATAGTGGAGATTTGTATGTAGTTTTTAGCGGATGATCTGATTGAGAATGAAGGTTATATGTAGGTAGAAGGGGGAGATAGCACACATTTATGTACATCAAGGGAGAACAGAGTAGAGTCGGAGTCGTGATTGGAGGTCTCTGAAGAGTGTCTAGGGTATTAGCAGAGTTGCCCTCGCTCCTTATCCAGTTGGCTTAGTTCTGTATCTTCTTCCCTTGTCTGCCCCTGAAAGAGCCAAGTGGGAAATGTCGTCCGCTGTCGCAAATGATTTGCCTGAGCCATTACGTAATAATCATCCTAATATTTCCTCTATTAAAAGAGTCATCTTGTGAAATGTGCTCCGAGCTCATCTCGCATCCTTTTCATGAGCCTAATTTCCCTTATCGCCACATTTTTGCAAAAGGCTGCTCCATCATCTAATCGATTCAGAGTGTGCTCCCTGGCATTTTTATTGCAGTTTTTTGGCAGGGCTCATTATTCTTCTCCTCCCTTCTCACTCTCTCTATAATAACTTGAGGCAATTGCCAATGCCTTGCATGCACTTTCACTTACATACATATATTCCTTATTGTGAGAAGACTTGACATTCTCTCATTCTCCTTTCTTCTACTTTCACCTAATAAGTAAGTAACGCTCGAGGAAGACTTTACACAGACATATTGCTATTACTTACTGCACACAGTTTGTCCCATTCTCTGTACAGCTCCCCCTGCATCCATGTCCTACCTCGCCAGAGTGTGTATTCACTTCATAGCTAGGTTAAGGTATCTCCCTCCATGTAATATATGTTTAGCAGTTTTCAAAAATACCTCACCCATGCATTCTACGAAGAAGCTGTACCTATATAGCAATAGCATGCAGTCAAGTGCAGATGTCAGAAAGCACGCACTTAGTCTTTGAAAAATTATCAAGATCTATGTAATTTATTACTGGAGACTCTGTAGTCGCGTTCTTGTCGGAAACATAGCTGAATGCCCCTATTAAAAGACCTTATGCATATAACGAATAAGGAAGTAAAAGTTAACTCAACAAAATACATGCAGATTTATATAGCATTTATACTTATACACAGAATAATATTTGTAATAAGGGAATGTAGTATTAGTTACTAGCTAGTATATGAATGAATAATGATAATAGTAACCACAAAACTTTTCCTGTTTCCAAAGTGGGGAATTTGGGCAGTTTTAAAGTAGAATAAAAGGCTTTTACTTTGACTAAAATGGGCTAATGAATGTATCATGCAATGTATCAAAAGTTTTGTCAGTTGTACGTATCTGTATTCATACATGTAGATAAATAATCATAGCCACAAGGTAAAACTTTCGGTACAGTACTACCCGCATCGCTAACTACGTAGTATTAGACTATACTCATGCAGAGGATAATATAATTACTACACTTATTTATGATGTACAAAGAGAATGACTTACGGTGACACCATCCCCAGAATTGCGGACAACACAAGGGAGTAAAGCGTTGCTTTTAAATTGAGCTTTGAGCTCTGTGGAGTTGGCAGTGACGAAATGGCTTGTGGAGGAGTCCTGAAGACCCAGGGAGGGGGAAATGGTCGAATTCTCAGCAGAAGTGGAAGAACGCTGATCTTTATTGACTCCTTTGACGCTTTCATAATTCTGACTTCGGACGAGACTGGCGGAGGCTGGCGATGAGCCTATGGACAACACTGACAACGATACCGAGACGGAAGAGGAGGAGGAAGTGGAGATGTTCCCTAGTGTTGAATTCCCCACTGAGCCTGAAAACAAACAAAACATTTCCCAATCATGTAAATTGTCTGCGTCACGCTCCTATTTATTTCTAGGGATTTATGCTTATTCTATTTACTCAGTTCCTGTAGATCACTTTAAGTAAATCTACTGGAATGTCTACCAAGACATTTTATTACACTACACTCACCTACAATTTCTCTTCGTCGACGTCCCCCACCCAAAGTTACAAGGAAACTGTTCCGATTTACATCCTCGCTTTCTTATTGTCAATGCAAATAGTACACATAATAATATACCTACGTAAACACTTATACAATAGCCTTAAGCGCAGTGTTTACCGTTTAGATGTTGAATCTCTTTAAGCTTCCCTGAGTTTTCTGTTCAGCTCAATTGTGCTTGTTCGTAGGATATGATTTTATGGATTAACAACAAAATATATGTACGGAATGTAGTATTAGACTTCTTAGTTTGCATGAAGGTAAATATCTTAGTAGTCAGCCCCAGTTTCAGCCCTATAGTATTCAACGGACTCAACCCAGAGAAAGATATCGTGGGCGACAAGAGAGATATTTTAGTTTCACTTGGGGAGCAGGGGAAAACTTTGCTTGTAAATCAGCTTTTTGTGAATGTTGAGATATTTCGCTAACTTTATTTTACAGATACTACTCACACTTGTATAGCCTCTTAAAGAATTACGTATCAAAACTGAGCAAGAACAAGAACAACACAAGATTCCCTATCCTTTTTAATGTACCTAATATTTCTATAGTAAGACTTGTACATATTAAGATTTTCCACAACCCTGCAAAGCCTAACAAAAGTCTAATCTTTTCAAGTGAAAGCAAAAGTAAAAAGTCTCTTTCTCCAAAGACGCCATAACGAAGCAGGGCATGTAAAAGAAAAGGATAGCCATAAAGTGTGGTTCACTGTACTGTTTGTGTACTCCACCGGAATTCAGAGAATCAGTATGTACAGCATGAACATTGCACATATCTGTGTAAATGGTGATGCTAGTGTTGTACTTATCGTTACGAAAGTACATTTCTTTCCTAGAGAGCGTTCAGTCGAAGAAAAACTAAAGAACAAGTAAGTTAAGCTAACACATACAAGAAGAAGAGGACACGAGGAGGATGAAATGAATTAAATGGAAGCTTTATGCAATATGCTGGGAATTATTGCCCGTCTTGTTCCTCTTATTGTTACTCTACTTACTTTTCCTTTCCTAGTACTCAGCGAGATTTAGTTAGCTTCTGTAACTTACTACTCTAGTTACTCTAGTTAGTAATTGTGTTCCTTACTTTATTTGCTCAACAAGGTTACTTTTACAAAGCCCCTACTACTACTACAACATATTCTCAAACTAAACCACGTTATCACAAAAACCATTTAAAAACTTTCTCCATGCACCGCTTCTATGCATTAATAACGCTCTATAGTGCATTATGTAAGCTATTTTACTAACCATATCACAACTAAACCAAAGAAACAGACGGTAAATGTTACCCTGTTTTAAAGGTACCATCTACATAAAAACTGTTGTAACTTTTAACGGAAAAGTTCAATCTTCCTTTGTCAGACAAACTCATCACAGCCATTTTGTATCAACAGTTCACGGACAGGACGGACATTTCTTCCTATTCACAACCGCAGTACATTGACTTTTCTACATAACTCTACTAGTTACCTATAAACATTTATGCACTTGTACATGAAATAAATAAAATGAAAACAGTGGTGATACTCCCACACGTGTTAAAGAAGTATAGCATGCGTTTACTTTTAGTTACCTATAATATAATGTAGTACATAGCTTGAAAACTCCAAATTTAAGGTGGAGGGCAGAGTACAATGTACCTATTTGTAACAAAGAGAACATAGATCCCTTTGCATTGCATTTGGTGAAAGTGGAGAGTAGTGTACATAGATATGAGAGAAAGTCCGAATTTCCTTTCTCTTCCATTCCATAACTTTTCTCTAATGGCTACGGCATTCTGCTTTTAACAACTATCATCTTAATTACAATTATTCCATTTCTAACCTACTTTTCTTATCTGGCTGGATGTTCTTCCAAGTTTCTCCAGCCCTCTCAGCCACATAGAAAATCTAATGCAATGGCTTATAGTTATAGGGTTCTTTATATTAACGATATCACCCGTGCTCTGCTGTACATTTATCCGGGTTGCGTAGTAAAGGAGTCTGGAGAGCACTATTATATCAAATAGTAATCGCTGCTACCAATGAGAACGTTAGTTATGTAACTATATAGCCAATATCCCAATATCCGTCCCCATCACACACTTATGCAATTGTATAGGTATAAGGTATGTGAAGTTATGTAAGTATGTAAGATGTAAGTGAATAGTAATTTGGAGGGCCACACAAAGCGAGAGGTTTGCCAATAGAGTGAAAGAGTCGACTGACTGCATCAGCAAAGTTGAGCCCCAGTTCGTCTGCACCAGAAATGTTAAAGGCAACGACAATGGCTAACTAATCACCCAATTTATTCGCAAGGTCCGTACTTAATTTCTTATATCGCTATCAAATTTTCTCCAATGTCTTCTCCTGGATTTCCATCAGTGTCACTCTAAATGTCACTATCACAGCCTTAAGGGCTAATATATGGCTAATTGAAAGTTAGCTCTTTCTCCCATGCCCTCCTTATTTACTATTGCATAACTATACCCCAGTCTACACTTTCTCCAGACATTACTACTATTGTAGTACTCCCTGTACAGACAAACTTTACAGCTGTATTTGCTTTCTCCTTTCTCTTTCAATAAAACCGGGCGACGAGCCTTCCGCGTTTCTAAGTAAATAATAATTTGCTAAATCTTACAGACTAAGCGCTAAGCCTAACGCATCTTTTAAATACTCTTAAACCTCAAGGACAAGAGAAAGTCTTTCTGTTACTACTATATAGTTACACCACTAATACGACTACCGAGATTGTAACACTGAAATCAAAACCAAGTATTCAAGTATCTCACTGCATGGTCAATTACCAATTACGGCTTTCGTTAGAATATAACTAAAACACTCTGTCTTCTAGTTCAACTTTTGCTAATTTTGGTCAAATGCATGAGCGTCTACCTAATATTCTTGTTTTCCAAACAGAAACTTTGTAACGTAGCTCAGAAGTTTGTAACAATCACTGTTTTACACAGAGATTTATCAATGTTTGTGGTTTATGTATGGCAAATGTAATTTAGCATGTGAAAGTTGGGAAATGTCATGTATGTAGTGATAGTACAGCAAGTAGGTACAAATCGCTGCATCCTTAGGTCAGGTTTTTTCCCTGGAAAATTGACAATCGTAAATCTTATGATGGTTCTTCCTAACTCTTGGATTGGTGTGGTGGGCACCATAAGAGCATTAAGAAAATTTTCCCAGTTCGTAAAAACCGAGTCTTTACATTGTAGTAAAAGTAAGGAAACATGTTCATGTTCGTGTAGTCGAGCATTCAAGTCGTTACATTACATTGGAGATGCTGTTGATACAGACATAGTTGTACTATTGAGTGTAGCATACTTGCCGACTATCTGTAGGTATAGCAAGTAGTAAATAGTAGTTTTACTCTAAGTATTTTTCCGCTGAGCTTTTCTATCGTATTCATGAATAGACATAATGTAATGTAATGTAATGCAAGTAAAAGAGCTCGTAGATTAGGATTGAAGTGACTGAATTTCCTCTGCTCAACAAACACTCACTTCCTCCCAACAAACAACTTTGCTTTTCATCCTCCTCAACTAACGCATCCCATTCCATGGCAAACACTTTATTCTCATTGCTGTCTTGTCTCCACGTAGTAGGTAGGCACGGTAAATACTACACATAAAGTGTAGCATACACGAAAGCGTTTTATAGTTGTTGAGCCACACACCACTTACTGGAACCTAGGGAAAGGAACGCCACTTTCGGCCTAAATACATTGAGGATTTCACTGGGAGGACTATGAATGGGACTTGACAGAGTAATAGACGAGATAAAGTGGAAAGGTACAAAAGTGTAGTAGGAAATAAACATGTTGAGCGCTTATGAGGCGTATCAATATACATTCAAGGTGAAAGCATGCTTTCACTTTAAGTATACCACAGTGAGAACAAATGGGAAATCTATAAGACGTTTATGTAACTTGCTACACCTTAGAACATCTAATGCACATTTGTAATATTACTCTAGCTGTAGCATATAAATATAGATCAAATAGTTCCTTGTGGACATTTTCTCAGAATTTCATGCGTTACGCAACCTATATATTACACTTGGCTTTCGTATACAGAGAGACGCTTCAATACCGCGTCAGATTCTTCTTAGTAAGTCAGGATTTGCCCAAATGTGGGTATAAGTGAAGAAAACTTTGCCTTTTCGTGTCAAGTGTGCAATAGTCGGCTCACAACACTAAATTCCGCGTACTATAATGGCACAGTATATAAAGCGCCTCGAAGTTTGGTGACGAGTGTCAACTACAATACACAAGTACGTAGTTACACAGAATGCCAAAAGATAATGTAATATAAAACACAAGCACATCAAGTGAGGAAAGTACTCAAGGCAAAGAGATTGCATTGTGATTTTCTGAGAATGTACAAAGTTATATTTCTACTTAGTAGCCTAACAATGAGATAAGGAAAGAACTCTGTATACATAACGTTTATTAGGAGCGAGAGACAAGGGCTTATAGTCAGTGTGAAGTTGCAACAGACGGGCAGAGGGAAGGAAGAAATATTGAAAGTAGGGAAAAGTCAAGTCACACAATAGCCATTACACTTTCCACTTGTGTTACGCTCAACTTGCATCTCTAAGAACGAAAGTGTCATGTCTGTATCATTCCATATCAACTAAATGTCACGCGATCTGTCTTATAGCTCTTTACTTATTATATCACACTTTTGGCTTCACTTCCTTGCCCCCTTTCTCAACGCACATCTCATACATCTCTTTATAACTACTCTTACAACTCCTAGACTTAAAACATTTCTTTCGGGTCCAATGAAATGAAACCAAATGTAACGTTAGGGCTCCACTCAGCCGTACCCCATGCACCGCGCCTCCATGCTTTACTTTGTCAGCCGGATAAAACTTCAATTCAACTGCCAGAGCCTTCTCCTAAAACTCTACTAATCCTCGGCACAATATCAAATATTCTTCCGCTTCCTCTTACTTAAGACAAAATCTCGTCATTACAGACGACTACTTCCTTGCTTACTTCTAAACAATTTATAGCTGTTGTGTAACATCCATATAGCTAATTAATTTGCATTAGTAGTGAAATAGATAATTTTTATGAATATTTGTTAATCTATTGATAAATAGAAGTAGAGCTGCTTTATAAGAATGCCTGATCTGTCTGTACGTTAGCTCGGTATCTCAAAAACGGTTTGAGATAATCAATTCAAATTATCTGTACGTAATCTAGGGATGATAAGTGAGATCAAGTTTGAAAATGGACAAAACTGGACCCACCCCCTGCCTGTGGGCGGGTTCAAAAATTGATGTAACTTTAATTATAGACATATTGTAGACCGTCATGAGACAGCCCCATTCGAAAGGTTATTTGTTAGGTATGGTCACATGCAGGGTCAAAGGTCATTTGAAAAGTACGCTGAAAAACTCCATGTAACGCCCCAAAGCATGATTATCTCCGCTACTGTTTTAATTGCATTTGAAATTGTTTACTCTTATATCAATCTATCGGCAATAAGTATTTGTCAATATTGTTTCACATTATTAAAGAAAAATTCGAATCGTCAAAACATTCTAAAAAATGTGTTTGTTTCTACTTTCTACTGTTACGCTTGATCTCTACGCACTTATCAATTTGTCATGAGATTTTAATTCCAACTTAATGAATCGGTTAATTATTAATTAAGTTTGCAACTCACTTTTGAGCTAATGCTAATGCTAATATCACAAAATTATTAGCAAAGAAATTAAGTACAGTATAATTCTATGGGAGAAGGTAGGTATACTAGGATGGAATTAAATATAACAATAGGAAGGAAGTGATGCCTGAGGGAATTGGTCTGTCAACAGCAAGGGTCGCTAGCTGTATTTGTGTTGGTAGCCATTTGTCAAAGTATTCTGAAATGGTTGAAAGGAACGTGACTGTCTGTGCATATCCTTCACTTGACTTTTCACATTTTGAGCTACGCATTAAGTACCTAAATAATGTTTTGGCGTAGGCAGAAGAATAAGCTAGGACGACAAAACTCCCACATTCTGTAGAATGCATATTAAGTGCCAAAATCTCTAACTGCTGCGTTATAAAGTAAGAAATGATGATAAGTATAACTGCTGTTGTATAAGGTATAAATTATATGATAGGATTAAATCTCTATAAAAATTCCAAAGGTTGAGTTTTGATGTTTATTATACCTTTATATTTTTTGTGACTGAGTTGAAATATTTGGTATACCTACTTGAGAATTATGTTCAACATGTAGTACAAGTATATTTGGATATTTGGTGGGGGGAGAGCTATGTATCGCCAAGATTTTCCGCGAGTAGAGATGTAAAGTACTCTCTATAATTCATCCCCTGTAAGACGTTTCGAAGTTTTATGTGTGACTAAAATGTAACCTTTGAGATTTTCTGCGTGGTAGTTATTTTAGCATTACACAAGAAGGTTCTCAGAGCAAAAAGGATTATTTCGAAACTCTTAGTACATACTAATAAGGAAATCCCGTTTAGACATTCAGTCTGGGAGGTTTATATTACATCTCTAGGTGGTATAAACTTGTAGTTTCTTGTTACAGGAGTTGTCACTAAATTTTCGGTGGAGGATAATAATTTATTATAGTAAAATAAGGAGTGGGAGTTTAGATATTTGTATGTAGTGTAGGTACTATACCAAATATCCTTGCATAGTCCCAAGAATAAATTGTTAGTCTCTGATTTTAAATGGATATAATAACATATGAATAAGAAAGTAAAAATGCAAAGGGGAGAAAGTGTGCGTGTCAAAGGCAAACTATCACATCAAATCATGAAGATAACATGACGCCATGGTAGAGGAAAAAGTCGCATTTCTCCGTTCAAGTCTCTCTTTTCTCGCCCTCATTATTTTCCCTTTTGGCTCGGATTACTCATTAAATTTGGTCGTCTCCTTCTATTTCTTGTAGTAAAGCATCTCATATTCTATTTTATTTCCTTTTCTTTTTCTTTACTTCTTGACTTACTACTACAATGTCTCCTTAGTCGCTTGTAAAATGAAACACAAGGTACTTTTATTTAAGCTTCAAATGAGCTAAGATTCTTGTGAGAAAAGAAAGCAACTCGGTCCACCTTTTATAAATACATTCAAAAGGAGACTGTAATACTGTAGAAAAAGACCTCAGACTTTCCCTATGTTCTTTGTAATCAGATACAAGTTACATTAAAACAGGGAAATATAGAGCCAACTAGACGAGAAGAGACTACTCGCAAATATTCTCCGTCGTATTATATTACACTTAAGCTTTAAGACGTCGCATCTTGCATTCTACTCCCGCCTGGCCTCCCACTCCTCCGTCTTTACAAACTAAGTCAACGAAAATCAACCCAAGTGGAAACTATACCTATTTCCTTGGCTCACTCTTCTCTGTCAATGGAAAAACAAATTCAGAACACATCATGTCAAACTAGTTTTAGGTATATCGAACGAGATTCTTTACTTAAAACTATGCATCACATTCTTTCACTACTACGCCCTATAAATATCTATCTACAACTGCAAATACGCTATGTAGGAGATTTAGATTTATATAGAAGGAAAACAGGAGCTCTTAAATGTCAAGAGTCACACTTTCCCATATTATATTACCTTGTGTCATCACTTTTTCCCTTGTCCATGCTGAAATGCACGAAAACTAAGTTGACGTGCATTATGCTTTATATAATTATAAAAAAACACCTATAAGACTATACTTACATAAGTAACATGATAACTTATACGATCCTGTATTATTGTGTTACATATTATTAAGCATAGACACTAATAGATTTTTCTTGTCCTACACACAGTCCTTGCCATTAGTACACATTTATCTATTGAAAATATAGAGCAGTGGTGGTATTCAGTCCGAGAACTAACAACTTAATGTTAGCACACATAAATGTAGCTACTACTATACGGACGGATGCATCTGTATTTGTACCACAGATATTTTGTTTTTCTTCTTTTATCCGAGATTTTTCGGTTGGGTGCTCTAGCTCCAAGTGAGTGACCGAAGGAATCCCACAACAAGTAATGGCACTCGTCCAATAAGTCTACTCATTCAGCTGGACTGAACAAAACTACAACATACTAAAGAGAGATACGGAACACACGTAGACAAAGTAGACACTACGGCCAGTCAGGGCTGTCTTATAACATTTCAACATTGTCAAAATAGCAGAACACTTTGACCACGAAACAAACCCAGAAGCCATAATTTACCAGAGAAAAGTTTACTGAATTACGTTGTCAAAACTTGGGCTTTCTAAGCTTTGCTTCTCTTCATTTCTGTCTGTTCTGTCCACTTTCAGTTCTTCCTTTTGTCTTTGTCTCATCATACCAATGAGAAATCTAATAGACTAGAAGTTATGTAAGCAACTTACAAAAAGTTTACTCTTATTTTCCAACAGATCTACACTTTCACTCATAAACTTCTTTCCTAATGGCTCCGAGTGTATTACCCAACCAACTTGTATTCATCTATTGCGTCCATTCAATCTTATTACATTGTACAGTCAAGCTTCAATAAATTCTGCAGTAAATACAAATTCATTTTTTGGGATTCTATACTAAGATACTCTTTCAACAGTACCCACATAGTTCTATATTTATAATACGGACCTTTATACACAGCGTATAATCTACCAAAGTATTTCACAATTTTAGTTTTTCCACAATTTGATTATCATACGGGTATTATCCCTTTAATAATTGTATCAAACTGTATATGATAGCTAAATGACATTGCACATTGTACTGTCACTTAATTAGGGCAACCCGAACGCTCTACTGCTCTCATCACAGAAGATATAAAGCGACATCGATTTTAATTGACCACGTTGGCTATTAGGGACAGAAGAAAGAGGAAAGTGCTGAGTAGACAGTGCGAGACTTGTTGACTGCGTGGCCCAATAGTATAATTATTAGAAATGCCAGGAGTGAGGAAGAAGGGAGTAAACGACATACAGGACAGGAACAATAGACATGAATGTGATGTGGGATGCCGTGACAAGTTACTGCCTCCACAAAATGCCAAAATAAACGGGCATCATTAGTTTAACCTCGGAAAAGTGCAAGCCTCTGGGGTTTAATACGGCTCACTCACTCACACACAGACACAATTGCAAAGAGCCTGTCACTCTTCCCTTTCCTTTCTTCTATTTGTTTTCTTGTTTCTCTTTCAGCATACTTAAGTCAATAGTGCAGTACAACTGAAATCCCTTAAAAAATGCCGTTGCACAAACCTAACCATACACTACTACCAATGAGTTGTTATTTCTTGCTTTCACTTAATTTCCTTTTGGTGCCTCGTTCATCTGTTGGTCTCCACGATACAAATAAATGTATGTAGTAGCAATGTAAATAACTTACATGCACTAGATGCTCTTCAAATATTATATTTCTGAAAGTAAACATTCAGTTCCAAATTGCACTTTTTATTCTGGGATATACAACTCGTACTGAATACATAGACAGAGTGCTACTGCATGCATGGGCAACTAGTATCCATACCACTTTCTCTTTCTATCGCTTCAGTTACTGCCGACTTTTTCTAAAAGTAATCTGAAAACTAATGTAAAAGTTAAGGTACATTTTTTAAATTTTGTGTTGGTGAAAGTTTAAAATTCACTAGCCTCAGTAAAAAGAAAGTCTAATGATTTTCTGCACATTGCATAGTAAGTAACGATGCATTCAAACTTGTCCGTAATGTAAGTTTGAATGCAACGTAAATTACTGCATCGTAAATATATACCAGTTGTGAGTCAAAATATCTCTTTCCACCAATGGATGATCATCATTATAGGAATGTTTCTAGTGCTACATAAACAATAGTTATGGATAGGTATATATAACTAACAGCGCAAATAAGTAGATCATATATACCTTGTTCTTACAGTGTGGTGGGTACCTAACTATTTGATTAAGACTTCCAGCTCCAACTCTTTCTTACGATCTAAGAAAAGAAAGTAGAACGAAACTAACAAAAAAAGTAAATCTATAATGGTTTCATTTACTTTCACTTCTTTCTCTTTTCTTAGAATAGAAAATTATAGAGTGTATGCTGTCTATCTGTAGTGTATACCACACTGGCCTTTTCATGCCTTTTGCCGTACAAAAACAACCAAAGTAGTTTCAACCAGAAGTCAATGTAGTAAATCGCAAACATGGTGTAATTAACTGAGTTTGTAGCTAGACGAGCCGTTACTAAACTATACGTACTACTGAGCTGTGTACTACAAATTGTTTAACTTGCCTCTATATACTAGAAGCATGCAGTAGGTAGTTAAACGCCAAAATACGTTGGAGGAGTGCTGAGAGTGGCTGAGTGTAGATAGGAGATATTCGGGTTGAACTGACTTGAGTTGGCATAGCATGGGATGGCATAAACAAGTAAGTAGTGCAGATAGTAACATAAGTTAAGCAGTATGGAGGAAAACTCAAGAAGATGTTGGCTATGTGCTCGTAGACACAGAAATAACACACGTTAGACAGAGAGTAACATTTTCGTAGTTGGAGGGAAAGAATAAGTGGGAGAGCATATGCTTGGCATCGTGTCGTGGGTGGACTAGAATGAGGAAATGAACGAGCCGAATTCGCCAAACAAAACCCATGAGAAGCAAATTAGTCGGGGAGAGTAGATAGAACCTCATTCCACCCAATAGTTCCTGACATTCAAAACAGCATAAACAATAGAATAGGCAGACGTAGGCATAAATTCTATCGACCATTACAAACCCTCTCTATTTCTACTATTCCAGTTAAACTGTAGACAGCCCAGACAAAAACGACCCAATATTTTACACTTCCCTCCCCTACTAACTCCAATCCTTAATAGTCTTCCTCTTTAGCCAACTGTAAGTAATACCAACTTAAACTCACACAGCACTGTAAACAAATATTCGAATCTTAAATTATATCTTAATAGTTATTACTGCCAATATGCATAGACTCCTAAAGAAACGCTGACTCCGATGCAGAAGTGTGTAAAATCATGGAATGTTTACATGTACCTATAACTATCAACAATATTTACATGTGTACAGTAAAATAATTGGCACAATTATTTGTTAATTTGTAGAAATGAACTGACACGAAAAGACGATACACGCTCCGTAATTAGTAACTAGTACAATATTAAGAAATATAATAGTTGCTCAGTAGATTTGCAATGTTTACTAAAGAGATTTTCAAATTGTGACTATAATTGCTAAGTTCAATTAGCCAGGTGCGCACATATAACATCTATTGTCTTAGCAGTAATCAGCAAGCTTCATGTAGCAGATAGTAATTAATCTAATTAAATGTAAGCATGTGTACACGAAGTATAATGTGCGTTCATTAGTGCGAATGCGAATTCTTAGCGAGTAATGTCTGAAAATGATAACTAGACTATTTTAGAGAGAAACATGTTTGCTGTGTAATGTTAATGCGTTTCTCCATTTGGAGAAGTAGTTATATTGTGATCTCCTATATTGAGTCAGGGTAAATATTAGGGACTACCTACGTAGTTAGCAGGAGAAGGTAAATGCGAATTTACTAGAACATCCCAATTACACACACAGTTGATTATGTATTTATGTAGGGCCTTTCTCATCGTCACTGTGTGTCTGGAACAATTCCAATGACATGCGTAGGGAAGGGAGTAAGCCACCTCTCTGATCTTACTGAGCTGGAACGTAGGAAAGGAAGAAAGGCATCACGGAGAGTTGAATACAATTCACGGGTGGAATTGAAACGAGAAGCGAACATGCCTGGGTAGAGCACTGACTTAGGAAAGCGTCCTACTAGTACAAAAGTACTATTGTATGGAGTGCTACATTATTCCGAGTATCTAGAAACGATGTGAGTGGGAAATTAGGCGAGATTTGATCTTTTGTTATGGGCAAATTGAAATCGTGATGTGGACCATCAGAACGGCTTGTATAGCAAGAAGGAGGACTTTATATACCCTGGTAGAAGCAATCTAAGCAAGTTGCATGTAACTTTGTAGGTTGCTGGCAGGTTAGGTAAATTACCTACTACTACAGTTTCTTCTTTCCTTCCTGACTTTCTCCAGTATGAAGGACGACAATAGCCGACTGTATCTGTTTCCTTGTTACTTGGCCATTATATTCCTTTCACTCATAAGGAATGTCTCCATCTCTAACTCTAGCTGTACTTAATATAGAGTAGACACCATTATTACTAAACATATAGATACAAGTAGGCATTCCATTCGTATATACTTAGTAACACACTTAAAAAGTTGTATCGCACTTATTCACATGTATCTAACCTACAGCCATGCCATTACATTAGCACGGTTCATTTATACTCACTAAATAAATAATAATATATATATAGTGTGTATAGATATGCCTGTAAAATGGCTGGATATTAATAGTGGTCTGACTGGATGTTGTAAGCATAACCTGATTTCAAAATAAAGTAGGTAAATACTTATAGTAGGGCACAATGGACTGGAGTTTCTGGAGAAAACTCGTAACAATTTAGTGAGTACCTAAGCTAACGCGTACTAGTTACATTTGGACAGAGTGAAAGTCAAGTCAGAAATATCTTATATCTGTATCTTTGCTTTCCACTTGCTCAGGACATGCTATTCTGGTTCTGTACAGTGCATTTGCTTTGCCTATTCTGTACACTACACTTAAGCCCAGAACTTAGTGTTACTTTCCAGAGCCTCCATTTTCCCACTTTAGTCTACTTTACTTTATCGTGTGCAACACTATAAATCATCCTTGCTTTGCACATTTCCTCTCTATCAAATTACTTTCCACCATACGACTACACTACAGAATGTACATTATAAGAGACATAATCCTCCGCAAAATACACCTAGCAGACGGAAGAGGCACAGAGAGTGAGAGGCGGGAGCCAAACCGAGTAAATACTCATCTGTAGTCAGTTGAGAAAGGAAGCGGCTTTCTTTCCTTGTCCCTCATGTTCCAGACCCATCCTCCTCCTTCCTCTCTCTGTCTACCTCTCTAACTACCCACTCCACTCCTGTTCCTGTTTCACAGACAGAAATATTATACTTTACACATCAGACTACACGACTAACTACACTTTACTTCATCGCTCTACTTCATTTTCACATTCACAACCATTCACACCTTCACACACCCATAAAATACTCCAACTCTCGGCACGACGAAATATTTCCTATGTAATCTCTTCCTTTTCTTATTCCACTATCAAACGTATTTCCGACCAAATAATACCTTAGACATGGCTATACACGAAATATTATTTAATATACCTAGAACCTAGTGTATATAGAATACTACCTATAAATATCAGATAAAGACTACTACATACTAAAATACTTTAGCTTTGGAGTAAGAAAGTTTCAGTCATGAGTCAGGAGAAAGTATATTATAGGTATTTAATATCAACGACTCTACCAGTTTAGGTATCTACGGTATGGCAATAAAAATATCTTTATGTCAAATAAATCACTTTCTCATTACGTATAACAAGAGTCATTCAGACATAGGTAGTTCATAAAGAATATTTCCCTCCTACAGAACTTGTGTCCAAAGATACTCCTGCTTGTCTACCTTTATAGCACGTAATTACATTAGGCTCTTAATTGAATGCTACCA
Source organism: Tomocerus qinae (assembly GCA_020055645.1). Lineage (NCBI taxonomy): Eukaryota > Metazoa > Arthropoda > Collembola > Entomobryomorpha > Tomoceridae > Tomocerus > Tomocerus qinae. Next base: position 30,143,337 of record CM034547.1, read on the forward strand.
GCTACAAATGTAATACATATGTAGTCAAATAAAGAGAAACGTTTCAACAACCGCACCTTATACCTATACAGACTATTGATTAAGCAATTAATTAAACCATATTGGATAGAAGATTGCCAATTGCAAAACATGGAACAATTTCATTAAATGTTTATCTGCAGAGGTTTGTTACACATACTCGATGCTAGATAACAAACCTTTGTGTATCTACTAACCAAAATTTCATTCCTGTAACATTTGACTGCAATTTTGCTAATTTCGCCTACAGTAGCACAGTTATTATCGTATCGTTTATTGTTAACTGTTATGGTGTTGACGAAAAGAAGTTACAGCAAAAGTATAGCACTTACACTGATGTTTAGGCTCCAAAGCTACTGTCCACTTCACCATTTACCAAATCAGCTAAGCTCTAACTGTAATTGTTTTAGAGAAACAGCGATATAGAGCAATTGCGTGTACAAGGGTGGAATTGGAAAGAAGCTTAGTTAAAACAGTATATATATAAGCATAGTTATATTGAATAGAGAGATAGGAACTTAAGAACAACAAACGGTATATTGACATCATCAGAGAATGGCATGTCATGACACTTTATCGGAACATTCCACCTCACCTATATATAGCATCGTGCAGAATACAGATAGAATGCAGATATCTGTAGGTTAGTCTAGTCGGTGGTGGCTGTGTAAACGCGTAAATAGGAGATAGAGAAAGGTCTGGATGAGATGAACAGTTGTCTTTTGGGTGAGGAGAGAGAATAGGATGGGAGGCAATAATACCGTTTATGATTGTGAGTGGTTGTAGGAGTCCCAAGAGAAATTTCCAGCCTGGCCACACTATTTACTCTGCAACCACAAAATAAAGACACTGGCTACTAGTCCCTTGCACTGGGCTCTAATGCCGACTCAACGACTGAACCTGAACTTACTAACTGACAAACTGTGAGTGAGTCGAAACCAAACTGGCTCTAACTAAACGAACTGCCACAGTCAAGCGACAAACCTAACTAACAGATAGCAGTCACACAACATAACAGCTTCCTTTCATATCACAAATTATATTGTGGCTCCTACACTGTTTGTTAGTAGATATTGTGACTCGCTGCCCAGTCGAGTTTATTTACAGTTGCAGATTCCATTGGACCGGTTCACTTGTTTTATTTACATTTCTACTACTACTGTTTTATCTGATGTAATACGATACAAGTAAATAACTCTCTATAATAGGAACTAGTATGTAAAGGAACTCAGTATATTTTGTAGAACGAATCTAAATACACTTGTAGTGTAAACAAAAACCCATTTCAATTTATAATCATGATTCATCTTTCATAAACGCTTTGTTTATTTTTTATTAACTTTCACTTGCTTTCTCTGGAAGAAAATGAAAGTTATTGGACAGTTACAGACATTATAGGACAATTTGGTGTAGAAGATATGTTTTCCCAATGTGTAATTTGATTATGGGGATGTATAGTATTAGGTAATTTAAGTAGCGCAATTAAAAAATGGAATTGATTATTTAACAAAAAATAGTGCACTACATAATAGTAAAGGAGTGGATTTTGCGGATTTGCAAATCGCCCCTCATTTATAGGAGAGCCAAAGCATTTTGTACTAAGCTAGACTGCAAAGCAGTGTAGGACGACATTAACTTAAGTTCCAAGATGAAGTTATTTATGGACAGAACTGCCAATAAAAGTAATTAATTGCTCCCTAGAGGAAAGTTAGCTTAGTAAAGGAAGGAAGAGCTTGGAGCAAATAAATAGGATATATATTTGTATTTGATATAAGTATTTGGGATATATTATATAAGTAATATAGTAGACTAAGTACATAATATAATGTTCCATTTTTCAAGAAATTGAACTTCTAATTTTTATTTCCCCGAGTGTTTAGAAATGTTGGTGTGTGAAAAGGCAAGAGGGGGTCGTCTCTGACCTACTGGAAAGTTACCTTAAACTTTTTCACACAATATTTTTTGCAATCAAATCACCCTTCACAGAAAGGAGAAACGGTTGAAAGAGTTTAAAGATAATAATAGGGAGCTCAATTCGCTTTCTTTGTCGATAGGGCGGCTTTGCTTTAGATTTCTATGGCCGTGTCGCCAACTCCAGACTCAGACAAGTCGACTCGAGTCAATAGGATACAAGGAAAGAAAAGATGGATGAGAAAATCCTTGAGATTAGAAGACAAACTGTGAGGTTTTTGTCTGTGACATCTCATGGCCAAAATACTTAAACTATTGTTCACTATACTCTTCTCCTACAGAAATATACTGCCGTGATTTTAATGTTTTGCGAATGAATTGAAGAATATTAGATTAACTCGCGTCTTTTCCAAGAAACGGAGAAACTCTTTTTCTTTTCATTATCTCTTGTCTTCACTCTAAATTACGTGTCATACAAATACACACGACATCTCTCATCACTATTATCCCTCCTATTTTCCAGACGATTTTGTTTTCTTTTGATTTACTTTTTCTTCTTGTCATCCTTCCCTTTTGTCGTCAACAATAAGTGCTAATCACGTATCTCGCTCTCCATCACAAGCATTAAAATGTCAATAGTGATTATTATGGATGAAGTACTATCAAGATAGATGGTGATATTATTCTACGAGATATTTTACAACAGTACCCACTCTACTTATGACATCCTTATGAAAGCTTAGTCATCTAAGAGTCTGATGAAACTCAGATTTAATCACTTCTATTTTGACTTAGAATTGTGTCAAAATGTAAAAGGTGAGTTATAACTCGTTTTGCATACATTTTTTTAGCTTCTCAAGCATTTTACAAGCATCAGACAAGATTTCGAAATGGTTATCTAAATCGCAGTAACCAATTTTTAAATTGTAATGAAACTAACGCGGTTAGTTATGGAGTTGTGACTACGATGATGAATGTTTTGGCGTAGTCCTAATTTTATGCTCTTTCGTTAGCCATTTGAAAGTAGCATACAACAACGGTGGAAAGATTAATGTCGGGTATTACGTACAAATATAGATATGAACCTTTAATATAAATGTGCAATATATCTACCTAAAATGAGAAATAATTTTTCTGGTAATCAAAAATTCGTTTGCTCCCGGCACCCTACTGTTAGTAGATCCGGAAACTCTTCAAAAAGATTCGTGCCTAAGTTACTCCTGCTGCTTCCACTCAAGTCAAGTCAATCTCCTGCTGGCGAAATAAAATCTCCGAAAAGCAAACGAATCCTTGCACTAGCAAAGAAATTAATATGTAATCTTTCTACAATAATCATAAGCTCTCCCCTAAACTGCTAATATGAAATAGGAGTTCCTACATTCGCAGATTAGTTTTACTTGGTAAGATTGATATTTACGCACTTGTACTTGGATTTAGATGCTCAAACGTCTAAGTCAAAGCACTAACAATGAAATTGCTTCTTACTATTTTGTAATTTACGCCATAAGTCTCAGCGGACGGCGGAAGTTTTAGTATACGTAAGCATTACCTGTGACGTGACTTAAAAAAATACTTTCTAAATGTAACTTGTGCAATTTAGAATCCACAGTAAAAGGTAGTTGATATTTTTACATTTACTATACAAACTTTCACCGGCCTTTCAGCGGTACTTTCGCCAGAATTTTAATCAACTTTAATGAAAGATGTGGTGGAATTTTTATATGGAGTTATCACAGAGAAAGGGCAAGATCAAAGGTGCTTTCATTAAAGGCAGCTTTGGGATCATACAGTACCTATACGTGGATAAGGTACAACTTTCACCTAGACAGAATACAGACAATTAGTGGAACACATGAAAATTAGAACGAAAAAGCAGGAAGGTAGTGTTTTAGTAATATGGCAGCAGCAAAAAATTGTAAAATATTGGATGTGATGCATTCAATGTCGGATGCTTTTATTTTATCGAGAAGAAAATAGAAGATATAAAGCTTTCCAGAAAAATGAGTATGTTATACCAGTTTGGATAATATGTATGAAGGGCTACTGTAGTATGAATATTTTTATTCACGAAAAATCGTAAGTGATAATTGAAAATTAGCAGAAAGGTTGTGTATGCGTTTTAAAAATCTAGAGAAGGAGGAATAATGAAAAGTGAACCACAGATCTGTAATTAAGAAATGTGGAGTAATTAAGTAGTAGAGCTCTAATAGAACCAATAAAGTAGCTCCGTGAAAAACGCGTGGAGTGGTTGGGCCCACTTGTATTCGTAATGGGACTGTCAACTGAGAGATAATAATGGAGTAACGACCGGGATGCATTTAAAGGCGCGTTTCCTCTGCTGAGGACGAACTGGGTGATGTGATGGCAATGGTTGCCAAAGGCATGGGAAGGATGGCTCTCATCTTTGATTCATTACCCTAACAACTTTCCATTCATTCCACTCGTAAATTTTGGATAGACCCTTGAAATTGAGTCTATAGAAAAGCACGAAGCTCCCCTTTCATTTCACACAGAGCAAGTAATTTATCGAATTTCATGATTCATTACTTTAATTATGCATTACATTGCCTTCTCTGTCTGCATCATTCCGGAGTTATTGCATCTAATGTTAGTCTTCTGGCTCAGCCAGTGCAATACAATACAATCTAATCCGATCCATTCCAATCCACTGAAACTCTCTTCACACTTGAGGACGTTTCATTTTCATCACATCCTGTCTCCTTCTTTCCTCCTCCATCCTTACAAAACGTCATTCATATCTTCAATTTTTATCATTTTCCTTTCCTTATTAAATTCTTTCTCTTCTTTTTTCCATGTACCTCGAATATTACAATTTTCCCGATCGTGCCGATGCATTGATTATGCAAATTCCTTTCTCTCGTAATCCAAAACACTTATGCAAACAAATGAAATATCTAGTCCTTCAATAAAAACTGCAAAATACATAATAAATATAAAATGAATGCAAACGATGCATGTGCACACGCTAGGAAAACCTTTCATTGAATCATCATTTTTTGCAATACCTGGAATACAGCGTATTTTTATTCATCTAAGATTGCACAGCCCTTTTTTCACGTGAGATTGAAACTAAATCAAACGTTGTGTAACGAACTATTTTAAATTGGATGCGCAGTTTCTCCATAGATATATTTTAAAACAATTCGGATGCTTTAAAGACTGTAAAATAATCGGCAAAAACTTGTGTAGTATTTTAGTTATTTAGATTTGAGTATCCTTTAGTGTCCTTTAATAGGATAATAAGGTAAGCTGAGCAAAAAGTTATGATTAGTTAACGGAAGCACATGATATATAAATGAGGCAGTTACTAAATAGTTAATGTAGCATGTTCGTATCGATGTAGATTCTTAAGAGAAGTGAAGTTCATAATGTAGGAAGGAACGGAGACGACGAGATTGAGATAATGGAGTATAAATCGAGTGCCCTTTTCCCTAGAGATACACGTGAGCCTACACTTCATGCTAGTACTACTAGCTTCTGGAAAAGTAGACCTACATTACGAGGCTTAAATATATTTTCATTTTTGCCTTATGATAAATAGATTGCATTAGTTACATTTGCTGAGATGAGTCGTGTTGTTATAATATATTTAGTGCGTGCGAGTTCTGTACACTAGAGAATGGATTTTCCATTGAAAGAGAGAAAGAGACTAATAAGAGGAGAGGAAGAACATAAGGAAATAGGAAGAAATTAGTGAAAGCCCACGGGAGAGACATATACACTGGTAACTGACTGAACTCAAGTAAGTTAACACTATGAACTAAGTAAGCAAGTGAAATTGTGGAGCAGTTAGAGCTCCTCGAGTACAAACTTGGAGAAAAGATGAGGATAACAGGAGGAAGTACGTAAATGTAAAGTAAAGCAAAGCACAGACTGATATTGTGCACTGGTAATAGATCGGGAAGGGCCAAGTGAAAGTAGACAGACAAGGAAAAGATATAATAATACTATATAGTAATAGTAGTAACATACGCCTAAAGTATATAGGTACTACTTGGTATAGAGTATAGTCTGTATATAGAATCATGTAGTATTAGTAGTGAAAGGACAAGAGGAAAAGAAAGAAAAAGTCTCAAATTAGAATGTGCAAGTATGTAAAACTTTTGCTGTTCTCTCGATTTGCTCCGTTAAAAGTTAAGCTCACTGGTTTGGTTTGGCTTGGCTTGACTTTGGTTCCCTAATACCCATATCCTTATCTGTAATGTAGCCTATAGTGATGCCACGGTTTGTTCCGAAATGGAAGTTTGACTGGAGAAAAGTTGGCTTAACTCGTTGATAGTGATGGTGATATTATAGTGCCTTGCTAGCGCCATGGAAGATCACTTGCATGGCAATTACCATTAGTTTGCTTTCTTCTCCCTACTTACACTATGTCTTCTTTCCTACATTTTTTCTCCCGGACTTTGTTTGTACTACCATTCTGCCTTAACTTTTTCCCCTGTATAAATCCATTCACGGTGAAAGTAGTAGGCTCTTCAAAAATAACGACAGTATCATTTAGGTAATTACTGAACTAAAGGAGGCAGTTCAGTCCAACATCCCTACCCACTCTTCCTCCTTATAAAAATCCCAACACTTCCAACAAGAACAAAAATGTAGGCGAATGACTAGTAGAGCAAAACGAAAATTCATCAATGTTTATTTCCTTTAAAACTTTTGCAAATGCTATAAAAACTGATCATAAATATTTAGATTTCAAACATTGCTTGCGAATATGTTGACCCATAAAAATGCACTCTCAAAAGCAAATTCATTCATGACAATACATAGATTTGATTTAATTAGAATAGATGGAAAAGGAAGAAAGCTACTGTTAACCTAGGAATTTATTTGTCTTTCCTGTTCAAGACTCTGAAAGTAAAAGGCAGGGACTGAAGATTGTAGATCTTAGGTACAATAGTAACGATGTAGTACACTTAATATAAACACATTTACTAAAAGAACATTCTAGTCTAAAAGGTTCATCTAAAGCTCTGTAACAGCCTAGGTCTAAGAAGCTATAAATTCATGGCACGTAGACGTATTAAGTTGTGTGAATATATAATGCCTAGTGCTAAGTACACAATAGTTAGAGGAGAATAAGGAAAGTTGCTTTGAGCTACTTTTGTATTATTCTGTAACAATGGAAAATAGGAAAGGAAGGAAGATGAGGTCGAACAGATTTTGACATTGTGTGTCCGTCAGCATTCTTAAAGAGACATAACAGGATGAAGGATCATATCAGAAATGTTTATAATAATACTTAAGTAGTTATACTATAAGAGCAACAATAGTAATAAGTAGGGTAGCCTAGTGTGGAGTATTGCTGGAGATACTGTGTCAACGGAAGTGGAGGAAAGGCAGCTGTAACAGCTCTGGTTGGGGAAGGTGTCCTTGGTGCTCTTCTTTCTCTTGGATAAATGGAAGAATGCACAACTGTGTTTGTGTACATTATAAATATCTGCCTGTGAAAATATATCTGTCTTGTCTTGTCACTCTGTGCCTATATCCCCTGAAACTTTCCTTCTCCTCTACAACTGCCACTGTTTATTTTCCTTGTGTATACTAAACTTGCAAACTTATTTTCTGTGTGCAGTGCAATGGTGAAGTGCCTGAGGGAGATTCATTGAAAGATGATGTCCTTTTATATACATATTAGATAATACTATATTTAGATGGAATATATATAAAATGCACACACTCTTCTGCAGTACAAAATGTAGTACTTTCTGTATAGTAGTACCAATACCTACTTTAGTATCTTTGTGAAAAGATGTGAATGTAGATGTAAGTACTTCTAATATAATTCTGTTTGGTGTCTCAGCTCTGTTGGTCGGACCCTCGTAGAAAGAGTAAAAGTAATAGCACATCTCATTCTGATCAGATCAGAGGAGACTGAAGATGAGCCAGCATAAGCAAGCTTTTTGAATTCCCTAGTTCACATTCTTTATACAGTAATGATATACAACGTGGTAGTAGTACGTACGTAACTCCAGATAAAATAAGAACATGTATTCATAGCGTGGATGGGATGGTTTCGTCTCGTCGGATTGGGGAAAGACGTTGGGAGAGGATATTAGAAATGCTTGTGGTTGCCATCTGAGTGATTCATTTGATATCCGGCCTTTCAATATTAACTATGAAATGGGAATCAATGGGGAATGATGGGATTTCTTGGTCTTGTTACGGAGAGACTATCCAAACCATCTCTTGTCCTATACACTCCTCTTTAAAGTGATTTACGGCCAGACATAAGCTTCTCCTTCTATTCCAGTGCCCCCTGCTTATTCTCTACTATCCGCCCGACTACTATGTACCTAACACCACTCTTTCTCTCTACACACAGGACCGTCAAACAGGGTTCAACTCTAAACGACTACTTCTACTACAGCAACAATAGAATACTTATATAGTCAACTCCTACAGATAATGCTCTATGTACCTTACTTACCACAAGACAAGATAGCCTCTAACACAAGATAAGTGCTCACATCCCAGGTTACCTATTCCTGTGTAAATTATGCATCCATACACTCTCTAATATAAATAGTGAAGTCAGGTAGTTGGTAGGTGCATATGCATATGCACCTACCAACTACCTGACTATATATGTATATATATACTACCTGACTTACACCATATATATGGTGTAATCTTGTAATAGGTGTTCGCTGTCTACTTGCATTAGTGTATGTTGTACTACTGCAGGCATTACACAAACCAAGGCCAAATACCATTAAATCCATATTATCTTAAGGGTTCTGGTTATGGTTACATATATCTATATTATATAACAGTGTTACTAAAGTTAGAGTGCAGCTATTATGTCTTTATATTGCCTAGAGGTAGATTAAGGTACAAAATCATATGATATTGCACTACTATACCCTTATAATTTATATTTATTTAACTCTCCGTGCAGCAAACCGGATCTGTACTGCACTTCATCCGCATCATGTTTTATGCCTTGCATTGTTCTACTATTTTCTTGTATCATACTCCACTTTTGCTCCAACCAAACCTCACTAATTATTTAAACTCGCGATTTTCACTGTTAAGATCGTGGCAAGTTCTTATTGAGGATCATGACAAAATAAATTATTACTTCCATAAACCGAAAAAATTCACATTTTGTAATTTGTAGATAGTACAGTAGTGTAAAATACAATAATATTTAACCGTGTGTTAAAAATCTACCCCAAGTATGTAAGTAAAATCGATGAATGTCTCTTGAAACAAAATGTTGCGCCAAATATTACCAATACACTTGAATTTTATATCCTCAAAGTTCCAAGTTTTTGTATTTTTGTCTAATTTTTATTGTTTTAACCTTGTTTTTGTTTTAGAAATTCGTGACCTACTTAAATATTTTTTACTTATATAAACTGCTAAAAGTAAATGCGAGTAAATGGAGAGAAATGAGTCCAACATTTTTTACTCAATGTAAATTGAGTCGTCAAGTGGCGGTAAACAGAACATTGAAAAGAATGTTTGCATATTCTCATGTAGTTTGAATTTAAGTAACGAGAAATGGGTTAAGGAATAAGGGTAACATATTTCGTTTCTGGTCTATTTGTTGAGACACGTACAAGAGAGGTCAAATTCCTTACAAGTGAGAAGATAGAGCTGAATGTTGTTAGATAATGCTTGTGTAGGATGGATAGATATCTACTGCCTCCCATTTGATTATATCAGAAGAAATAGCTGAATGTGTTCTTTTCATGAATTTCATGTCTGTATCTGTTCTGCAGCCAATAGTCACCCATAAAAGCTGGTTGCATTCATTTTTTAGTCACGCGGAAAATCCATTTGTACAAATTGATACAAAGATGATCTTAGGAGAAAACATTTCCATTTGTGCTGCTAAAAATGTTATTACATGTATCCGGACATGATAATCATAGAGAATATAGTGTAAGTGTATGTATAGGGAGTGATGTTCAGCAGTAAGTATTTACAAGAGTATAATATTTCCTTGTTTAGGAAAAGGGAAAGTCAGTTCTCGTTGGGTGAGCAGCTAAAAGTGCATTTTTTATAAATTTGGTGAAAGTGTTCAGAGCGCCTGAAGTCTAGTTGTTCAGTGTGTAACTGTTTCAGTAGGACACAGAGAGACTTTTCGGTCAAATGAAGGGAAAGAGCGTCCCACTTTCTCCTTGAGGCAGAGCAAGGAATACGAAAGTACAAGTAAAGCCACAGAGTAAGCGTAGAGACCACATACTCGCACATGTTCTATTCTTTGTACACCCATTGTAAGGATCGAGTCAACTCGTTTTTGTATGTGTGTGAAAGGACGTTCACTCTTTTCTATAGACACAAGGAGACAGATAAGAGAAAGTAATAAAGGCAAGGGAAAGAAAGCTTAGAATGAGTAAAGTGAAGTTGGTAGAGCAAAGCTTCGGATTGCCTTGTCTTCTACTTACATGCAACGTCCCTTCATCTCTTCCCTTCCTCCATATAAGATACGCACATACAAGCACTAGAAGGTACTTACTTACATTTATAAAGTATGTAAGTAATGCTAGGCTACACACATTGGTGCGCTTTGCCAAAATCCGCAGTGCATTTCTTAAAGCTTTCTCTCAACTCAACTTCCCTTCAAAGATATCTGAGATAGTGAGTAGAAGAAAACAGAAGAACCAAACTCCGTCCTTTCCTCTAGTATCTCTACCTAAAAGCACAAAGGAAGGAGGCTACGCATAGAAATCAGGGATTTTGGCAGCCTATACTTTCTCCTACTTTCTCCACTCACTTTTCTCTCTTTTAGAGATACATACTGCTCACAGCTGTACTGAATTTTCCGTTGGATTTTATTTAGGACTCAACTGGAATACTCTGTAAAAGAATCCTTCTACAAATACAACCTGCATATAATAATATCCTCCCACTATATAATATACTAATAAATATACGTAAGTGGTATACTACCTTAAGGTACCTAAATAAGTATCTCTTCCTACTTTCTCTCCATTTAGTTATTACAGATGCTATCTCTATCCTATGTGTAGAGCTGTCTAGTTTTGTTTGAGACCGAGTATCAATACACCACTGTTAATGCATCTGTAATATATTGGATAGTATGTCGTGTGGTTTTTAGTGTAAATAGCACCAGTACATAGTAAATATTCGGTGGGAGTCTGTCGTTTGGTATTGTACGGTAGGCGAGTCGGGGATTCATGTTTCATATTACTTATCTCTATGATTGTCTCTCTCCATATTATTTCTGCAAAGAGCTTTAGTTTATATACATTATGATGTCATGTTGTAAATATACAAAATAATATATGGTATAAGTAAGTGAACTTATGTATGTAGTTGTTTTTGAGAATCTAGGACGATGAGAGAAAGTGAGAGCTTTCAAGCTTTCTCTGAGTGGAAGAGGGACATTACCGTTCTATAGTAAATGTCAGCCGAATTCATGGTTATGGTTCATCTGTAAAGGCACGCGTAATAAATACACAATGCTCTGATATATTGTGCTCTCTGAGACAGATGAAGGATCTTTCCCTTCGTCTGTTTTTGCATAGGTTTTCACCTAACTTACCACAATATTGAATATTTCTCTATATCCTACACTTTATACATTTAATAAATGTTCATAGACGTTGTATCTAGTCCCATCTTTTCACTTGAACCTCACAGAAGTATTATACGGTCTCCTTGAACTCACCATTAACTCTGAGTCGGTTCAATCGAGTTCAAGTTATAGTAAATATCCCTTTCCCTATATAGTACTTTCATTTAATATTGTGTAGTAAATGAACTAGATAAGTTATACAATGGTATCTCGTGTAAAAACACAGCTAAAAATACACCTAATATCTCCATCAGTACTTATATATAGAATTTGGTATGTTATTAGGAAATAAACAAAGATCACTTTCCCCGTCCTGATACGTAGTTACGTATTTCAAAGCATCAACTAAAGTAAGTCTGGTTAAAAGAAAAAGAAAGAAGGGAAGCAGCGATGCAAAAGAAACAAGGATTCAAATCCAAGGAGCGCAGGAAAGCATTCAGAGGGATTCAAGCATTAAACTAAACATTATATTTATACGACGAAATCCGCAGGAATTCTTCCCAAAGTGACTAACGCTTTCCCTACATTACTTTGAATTACTGAGCGATCTATTGTCGTCCTACCATACTCTGAACAGAATGGGAATAATAGAACCGAATATATACAGTCGGATTGCTTTCCTTTGCTTCACAGCAGTCTCTGGGTTATTCTTTGGCCCTTTCACCATATTATCACCATCTCCCTGTTTTCTAGCCATAATGTTCCTGCCCTTTCCCAGGGTTCCATCACACAACCACTTTTCCCATTTTTCATCAACAGAAAACAATAACTTTTTTCTCCTGGATTTACAATAATTTACCTACTGCTATATCGAATATATAATTTAGGTTACCAAATAAATATTGTATATTGAAAGGATAGGTAAATTGCTTTCATTGACACCATTTATTAGTAAAGTTTCAAGTTAAGTTTTAGCAAACACTGATGGAGAACGCGGGGAAAAAAGGTTCAGTTCAGGTTTAGTTATATCTTGGAAGGATTTCAAAATTAAAAGGTTAGTTGCAGTTGTAATATTGTGGCAATTATTTGTTAGAGAAAAAATATTCTTAAAACCCATCCAGTTTTGGACCCTTTACCGGATTTACTGGTTTTTCCATCAGAGTAAAAGTAAGTTTTCAGAATTCTCTCCCGTTGTCACTGGTGAAAGCACACGGTGAAGGAAGCTGAGAAAGTTGAGTGGATTGACTTGAAGACAAGAATTTTAGTGCACCATCTCGAGCCAAGCACTTAATAATATTGGCTTCCTTAGCTCAGTTTCTGAGGTAGATCTTCGTGATCGTAAGTTGTTCTTCTGTCTCTTCTATTCTGTAGTGAACTCAAATGCACAGTAAATGCATGAATGAGGGAAGAAGACATATACATTAACACAAAAGCCTTTTATAAAACCAGAAGCCCAGAATAACAAGGAGACGAGACAAGGAAAGTTGATTGTGACTGTTAGTATCCAGAGGAGTCAACATTTGGTTCCTTTTCTCTCAGGATAATTTAATCTTGGGAGAAATGTTTTCATCAACATTACGCATTGAAAGTGGGAGTGAAAAGCTTTATGCTGAACACAAGTACATTTGTAAATGGTAGCTATTTATCTATTCTAACTACCTGTACAAGAACTGTCATAATATCTGATTTTTAGTTGAAGAATACGAATACTTTGAACAGTAAACTACCAGTAGAAGAAAATTAGACAAATAAAGAGCTAAAATAGAATACATCAGAGAAAAGAGTTTATGGTTATGACATTGTCTTTCCTACTGTCGATTTCCTGAAAGAAAAGCTATAAATTTTGGTTGGAAGTTGTAAAAGGAAAATGGGGTGATATCTGTTTGTTAGAGAGGAGAGGAGAGAAAGTAAGTAAAATTTTGGTATTGTCTAGTTGTATTTATATTTTAGGTGGGTTTATTTGATGAGTTATGTATTCAGTTGGTATGTGGGATGACATGCATGGACAAGCTACTAAAATATTGATGACCATGAAGAGCATTCATGTAGAAATTGTTTTCATTACAGTTGGGGTTTGCAGTATCCAGTAATACTTTTCCCTTGTCGCCGTTGTTGCGGACTATGCGGACGGAGCGGAATTGGTAAATGTGCATTGAATGAAATTATCTAGTCAGGAAACATAAGGGAAGGGCAAATTGAGGGCAGACAACGAGTATTCTTTGCCTGGAGCATAATAAACTATGTACCTATGTACGTAATATGAGATGAGCATTATCTCGCCCGTTTAATTACAAAATCCGGAGAGTTGTGCATTGGAGTGAACTGTACGACTGTACTGTTACCTATTTTAGTGTAGAAACATAAAGCTACAGCAAAACCACAAACTAGACGATACTTTGGATCCTACAGATGCATAGCTAGATACATTCATTGTCTTTTACATTTAGGAACTAGTACTAGGAGTTAGGATAGCTATTTTAGTATTTGTAAAGTGACAGAGAGTGTGTTTATATTATACTAGTCAGTAGTACTTTGCTGCTGCGTCGAAATTCCCGTTACCTATATATAAAGGGGTACTACTATGACATGACAAATTTAATGCAGAAGAGTTCTTACGCGTGGTTTGGTTCAAGTTGGTAATCTTTATTTGGATTGTTATCGGCATAGTTGTTGAGGAAAGTTGTAATTTAAGCTATAAAGTGAAACGTTTTCTTTAATTCAAACTCTTAGGGTTTTATTAAGTATCGTGAGGGACCTGTGGGCTATTGTCTTACGATTACTTAAATCTTAGTTTGTGTTATGTTAGTGTTACTTTAGTTTATTGGGGACCATTAATGTTTTCTAAATACTTTGAGCTACTTAAAAGTTAGGGGAAGGAGAAAGTATGCAGTGGATTTGTTAATTATGAAATACATTTCCATCTCAGATTTTATTGTCTTAATCAGCACAGCAATTAAATGAATGATATAATTTTTATACTCGAGCCATATAGAACTGAGAAAGGGGATTTTACGACAAGTCCTTACTTGTTATAGGTCGAGATTCGAGATTTATATAAATACATTAAATGGTAACATTAAAAAGTCGTAAATATTTGAGGTTGTAATGTTTATTTTGAATAAGAAAATAAAATTGGGGCTTAAAATAGGAACTTAAAGAAGTCTACGTGCTTTTGGTTTTGTCTTTGGTGTAACTACATATACATACAAGTTTACAACAAATAAAACAAATGTATGGTTGCTTCCTCGATAGCTCAGGGGATAAATGCAAGTGTCCAAATGCAACTAACGGATATCTATGAAGGACCACCTGAGAATCTGCTCAGGACTAATAATGATAACTGACTTAGTGTAGGTGATAGACTTTCTACCTACCTAGATGACTTCTATGAATAAATTGACTGCACAGAACGAGTAAATTGTAAAAAAGCTCTATTTCTAACTAAATACAATTAATTCAATGTTTGATTTATAAATGCCCAAAATTTCAACTATTTTCGAAGCACTTATTATTTCTTCAAACGAACTGCACGCCTTGGCTTCTCGTTCCGCGTCTTACTGTCTGTACTGTTCGGCTTCCAAACTTCGACTCTGTCTTTCTTCTCGCCACACTGGCCTGTCTTGATTTCTTCGAGAATATTCTCGTTTGCTCTAATACCAATAGCGCCTGCGTCCTCAATTCTCTCTTCAACTAAGTTAGATGGCTCTTGCTCAGCGCGTACATTCCCACCCCCGTAAAGGAGTTCCGTCTTCTTTACCAAATCTGGTCCGCAATCAAGAACCGCTAACTTTGTTACTGGTCTTCGGTAAGTTGCTGTAGAAGTTCGGACATCAGCAACTCGGATAACGCCGTCCTTTCCAGGGAAAACGTCTTCCACAATTCCTCTCAGCCACAAATTTCTCTTATGGTTTTCGTCTACGATCAAAACAAGATCTCCTCTCTTGATCGGAATGGTTTTCTGCTGCCACTTAGATCTTCGCACAAGAGTAGGTAGGTACTCCGTCAGCCATCTCTTCCAAAAGTGGTCAGCCAGGATTTGAGAAAGTCTCCAAAGCTTTCTCGCGCACAAGTCATCCTTCGAAAATTTCCCAGGTAGATTTAGTCCACTGGAACTTCCGAGTAAAAAATGATTCGGAGTTAGGGCTTCTTCTGCTTCTACATCATCCGAAACGTAAGTTAGAGGTCGGGAGTTAACAGAGTGCTCCGCCTCTGCCAGCAAAGTTTGCAGCACTTCTTCCTTAGGTGCTACTTCCTTAAGTGTAAACATCAGGGCCGTCTTCACAGACTTGACAAGTCTTTCCCAGGCCCCACACATATGTGGTGAACCGGGCGGATTGAAATGCCACTGCGTACCCTTCAACGTCATCTCTTTGCAAATCTCATCTTGATTGAGCTCTTCAAGAGCTTTCTTTAATTCAGTAGCGGCTCCACGAAAATTCGTCCCGTTATCTGAATATAAATTCTTCGGGGCTCCCCGTCTTGCTATGAAGCGTCGCAATGCCATGATAGCCGCATCAGTTGTCAATGAACCAGCCAGCTCTAAGTGGACAGCTCGGGTCGTTTGACACACGAACAAAGCTCCATATCTTTTTTCTCGACTTCTTTTAACAGTCACCTCCATCGGCCCAAAATAATCCAGGGCCACTTCCACAAATGGCCGGGCTTGAGGTCGAGTTCTGCTTTCTGGTAGTTGTCCCATTTCTGGATTTCTTGGTTTTGCTTTCTGAATCTTGCAGTATTGACAGTTCCTAATAACTTGATTGACTGCTCCCCGCATACCAATAATCCAGAATTGCTGTCGTAATTCGTTGATGACTTTCTCCGTGCCATGATGGCCTGCTTTTCGGTGAAAGTCCATGATGATCATCTTTGTAATTGGATGCTTAGGATCCAATATCACTGGATACTTCGTGTATTCCTTTAATTCTTGGGCTCGGGATAATCTTCCTCCTAGTCGAGCCACACCAATCTCATCAATGAATGGTGAAAGTGGAAACAGTCGGCACTTTCTATCCAATTGCACTCCACTTTTCAAAATCTTTATTTCTTCACTAAAACAATCCTCTTGAACCTGTCGCCACAAAAGATTATTCGCCTTTTCGAGTTCTTCCATGGTTGGCTCACAAGACACTCTTTTAGACTTCTGTTGAGGACGTGTAGTGAATCTCACAACTCTTGCTGTAGACCGGATCAAATTATGAATATTTGAAAATTTACTGACATCCGGCAAAGCATCAGATAAGTTAGCTTTCTTCGGTTGAATGATGTAAGTTGACTCAGGTTTCAGTTCAACTTCAGCATCCTTATTGTGTTTCTTAATATTTTCTTGTGGCCATTCTTCTGGGGGTAACTTCAAGAATGCCGGTCCAGTTAGCCATCGGGAGGAAGTTGAAAGATCACACTTCCCGTCTCGGGTGGCATCATCCGCTACATTTTCGCTTGTGGGGATCCATCTCCATTCAGCTACGTTTGTCAATTCTTCGATTTCACCCAGTCTGTGGGCCACAAAAGTCTGAAACGTACGCGCATCAGAACGAATCCAAGAAAGCACCACAGAAGAATCGCACCAGAATTGAGTCGTCTCCATGGATAATTCATGTTCATTTTTTATTGTTGTCGCCATCCGTGCTGCTAACAAGGCTCCTTGCAATTCCAGGCGTGGAATGGTCATTGGCCGCAGCGGGGCTACTCTTGCTTTTCCCAAAACGAAAGCAACTTCTACTTCGCCTCCAATTTCTGTTCTCATGTAGGCGACGGCAGCAAATGCCTTTTCACTGGCATCGGAAAACACATGGAGGGTTCTTCTTTCCGCAAATTCCATCTTCAACGCATAACATCTGGGAATTCGGATTTCTCTCACCGATTTCAGCTCCTCCAGCCAGTCCTTCCAATTCTCTTGTAAGTCTGAAGCTATTTCTTCGTCCCAATCAGATTTTCGCAACCATATCTGTTGCAATAACATCTTGGCTTTAACTGTAAACGGTGACAGAAAACCAAGGGGATCAAAGACAGACATCGTTAACTTCAAGACATCCCTCTTTGTAGGAACTTTTCCTCCAGTCACAATTGCCGGGTCTTGCTTATTAAACTTGCACAAAAATTTAAACTGGTCACTTCCCGGTTCCCAATGTAGGCCAAGAACACGTTCGGTGGCACCTCCAGTTTCCAGATTGAGATTAATCGCTTGCTTTATTTCTCCAGGGCCAGGTGGATTAATCTTTTCCAAAACTTCGGCGGAGCTGCATGTCCATCCACGAATAACGAAACCTCCTCGCTTGTGAACTTCGATTACTTCTTGTATTAGCTTCAATGCAGACTCCTCATCATGGCAACTATCTAAGTAGTCATCAACGTAATGTCTACTTACTATTGCTTTGGTAGCTTCAGGGAATTCACTTTCGAATTCTCTGGCATTTTTATTTTTTGCCTCTTGAGCCAGCGTTGGGGAACAGGCTGCTCCGAAAAACATCACTTGAATTTCGTGGACGTCTGGCGTTCTGTCTCGATCTTTTCCTCTCCAAAGGAACCTCTGAGAACTTTTGTCTTCTTTTCTAATTTGCACTCGGTGGAACATATCAGCTATGTCTCCACTAAATCCGATTTTTCTCTGGCGAAATTTGAATAGAACTGCAACGATTGAGCACAGAAGATCAGGACCAGTCATCAATGCATCATTAAGGCTCATCCCACAGCTTCTATCAGCAGCGTCGAACACAAGTCTCAACTTTCCAGGCTTGTTGGGATTTGCAACCATGAAGTGAGGAATATAGAAAGTCCTCGGGCTAGTTTCTGCTGCTTCCTCCGGGGTCAACTTTTTTACATAGCCCTTTTCTTCGTATTCTTGAATTCTGTTACAATAAGTATCAGCAAACTCATTGCTTTTGTCCATCTTCCTTTCAATGCCATAGAGGCGGCGAAGGGCGGCGGGTTTACTATCTGGAAACTTGACATTCTCATCCCTCCAGAGCAAGCATGTCTCCCACTTTTCGCCGACTCTCTTCATGTGTTCATCCATTAGCAGCTGGGCTTTTTTATCATCTCGGGATCGGGGCTTTTCTTGATAAACCTTCACACCGAACGCTTCCGTAGAAAAAGACTCTTTCACTAATTGGTGCAACTCGGCGTCTTTATCTTTTTGACTCCAAATATGGTAAGTAATTTCAGGTTTTACCCTACCACGGCTGTCATCTGTAGCTCCATGAATACTCCATCCTAATTTGCATCTTGAGGCTACTGGAGCGTTAGGCGGACCCTCGACGATTTCTCGTACAATTCCCAAATGCCAATCTCTCATTCCGATTAACATTGTCGGTTGCTCAGTTGATCTTGGCATTGGAAATTTAGCTAAATGTTTCCATTTCTTTAATTTTCTGACATTCACGTGACGTGGAGATATTCCAGGACGATCCATTGTTCTCACGTCATGCAACTCAAATTTTTCATCCGTTAAACGTCCTTGTATTTTGAGACTGACTCGGGTAGATTTAGTATGTTTCTGTGTGACATCACCAATCCACTTCATTGAAAGGGATTCTTCGGGTCCTTCGATTCCCAACTTGTTTGCTACGGCACTTTCTAGAATACTTACTGTAGAAGCTTCATCCAGCAGGGCATAGGTGTCGAGCTTTCCTTTAGGGCCAAAAATCGTAATTGGTAGAACTCGGAGAAGTACATCATCTTCAAAGTGGGTGTTTAATACAGAATTCACTTGATCCTTCTTCTCTTCGGATTTTGGCTGAGAAACTTCCACAGTTTCATTTTCAGCAGCCAGTGGCCTTGGTTTGTGAAGTAGAAAGTGGTGGCGATCACGGCAATTATTTTTTCCACAACTGCCACTCTTAGGGCACGTTTCTATTTTGCAGTTAAGTCCCAAACAACGGTAGCACACCCTCTTTTCTCTTGCCCATGTTAATCTGTCATCCACACTCTTCTTAATTAAAATTCGACATTTTTCGGTGATATGGTTTCTTCGGCCACAACATGCACATGGGTCATTAGAAGATTTGTTTGACATTTCTTCACTTTCTGTAGAAATAGAACAAACCTTTTCACTCTTATTTCCTTTTTCTTTAAACTTGTTGCCCTTTTTCTTTTCAGCTTCCGCAGCACAGGGGCTTGAACCAAGTCCAGAAAAGTCCATTTTTTGGAATGCTTCTCCAACGATTTCCAACCACTCCATAAAAACTTTCAATGACGCTCCCTTGTGGCCAGAACTAATGCGATGGATATTCCAGGTTGTCCTACTTTGCAATGGCAGCTTAGTCTCCAATTCCTTCAACAGCTGAGGATTGTTGACGTATTCTGGCATCGATAGATTTTCTGCAGTGACAACAAGATTTTGCACTGCAGTCACAAAGTCGACCATCGTCTCAGGTTTATCCTCCCTTGGGGATGCTACTGCTTTTGCTTTTTGAATTAATTTCATAATAAGTAGTTCAGAGTTGCCAAACCTTTTCTTTAGGACTTCCATAATCCTAGGCACATTCTGTGGGTGTGCCAACAGAGCTTGAACGGCATCTTCTGCCTTCCCTTTGAGGCTTTTCTGAAGTCGGTAGAGGTTCTCTGCTTGACTAAAACCGCACAATGCTGTCGAACTATTAAATTGAGCGATGAAGGCTGGCCATTTTTCTATTTCACCATTAAAAATAGGTAAGTCTTTTGCCATGGACTGTCTGGCTACAAACTTACGCATCTGGTCACCTTCACCTCCAATTTTTATTTCCGGTGTTGGATTGATAACTTTATTGACATCTGGGTCTGCTTGTTGAATTTCGGCTTCTGGAATTGAAGTGTTCACTTTCACTTCAGGCTGCTGCTGTGCATTGACCCAATCAGCAACTCGTTGATCCTTTCCTTTGACCGACTTTTCAATTATGCACTCCCCATCTTCATCACTAAGCTTCTGTGAGCTGTCGTCATCTCCAGGCTCACCATCCACTCCCAGCTCATTGTCGATTTTTGATTTGTAGATAGCGAGTTGTTTCTTCAAAATTATCTTCTGATTTTCAAACTTTCTCTTTTGAAGTTTTTGCTCTACTTCAACTTCGAGCAACTCCGCTTCTTCCGCTGCCTGTCGGCGGACCTTTTTCAACTTCTTCATTAGCTTCTCTTTGGCGCCGTTCATTTTCAATTCGAGCTTTTCGAATTTCGGTTCTCAACTTTTCTTCTTCCTCTTCTTCCTGAATTGTCATCAGGTTTTTAAGGGCCTCCAAATCAGCTTCCTTTTTACGCCGACGGGCTTCACTAGTGTTGCTGACGTCACTCGCACGAGATTTACTGCTGACATCAGACTTGACACTTTCATTAGACTTTTTATTGTTTGATAGTCTACTTACATAGGACCGGTGACTTTTTGCTTCATCCGATAGCTTGCTATGTCCTGAATGGTATGACCTTTTAGAGCTTGAGTCGTCGAAGTCTCCGTGATGAGGGTCCTCCACATTTTCGAGGTCCTCTTTCCTTTGGGGTTTTACTGCGGCTTGAGAGGTTGACTGAAGTCCTTTGTCCTTCCTTCTGGGTATAGGCCACTCCACTGCTCCCATTCGATCCGGCTTTTTCCCCACATTTCCACGTTCGCTTTTCCTGGCTCCACCGCTCTTTCCATTTGGCACAATATCCATTTTGATAGCAAATATCTGATAAATCTTCAATCGGTCGAATGTCACAAAGTTTCACTTTTCACTATTTGACTG
Source organism: Tomocerus qinae (assembly GCA_020055645.1). NCBI lineage: Eukaryota > Metazoa > Arthropoda > Collembola > Entomobryomorpha > Tomoceridae > Tomocerus > Tomocerus qinae. The sequence goes on from CM034547.1 coordinate 30,164,472, forward strand.
TATTTCCGTAGTGCGTTCGATCCGGCTCGAAGGACCAATGTATGGTTGCTTCCTCGATAGCTCAGGGGATAAATGCAAGTGTCCAAATGCAACTAACGGATATCTATGAAGGACCACCTGAGAATCTGCTCAGGACTAATAATGATAACTGACTTAGTGTAGGTGATAGACTTTCTACCTACCTAGATGACTTCTATGAATAAATTGACTGCACAGAACGAGTAAATTGTAAAAAAGCTCTATTTCTAACTAAATACAATTAATTCAATGTTTGATTTATAAATGCCCAAAATTTCAACTATTTTCGAAGCACTTATTATTTCTTCAAACGAACTGCACGCCTTGGCTTCTCGTTCCGCGTCTTACTGTCTGTACTGTTCGGCTTCCAAACTTCGACTCTGTCTTTCTTCTCGCCACACTGGCCTGTCTTGATTTCTTCGAGAATATTCTCGTTTGCTCTAATACCAATAGCGCCTGCGTCCTCAATTCTCTCTTCAACTAAGTTAGATGGCTCTTGCTCAGCGCGTACAACAAAGAATAGACAGACATGTTAATGTGCACGTAACTTTCCAAGAATAAGATGCTATCAGTAAAGAAAGATGTAACAAAATGGAAGTTTGGCTCACTTTGGTTCAATTCGACTCAACTCTTGTCTCAACTTAACTTAGTGACTGGTTCGGATTGGTTGGGGCTAAAAGTATACTTAACTACTAAAAGTAGCAATTCCTATATACGCAGTTCGTGCAAGGAGATACACACTAGAAAACCGGAAACTTAATTTCAAAGTTAATTCAGCAATGTTCCCAATGGCATTATAAATTCCTAATACAAAAGCTTAAGTGCTCGATAATGAAGATGAACAATGGGAAAGCTTTGCTTCTCCTCTTTCATGGGATTATCTACATACGTCTTCCCTTCCACTATATTAGGACTTTCCGTTACTTGCTAAAACACCACTCTTCCACTTTCTCTTCCGCAATTCTACACTACACAATTTTGTATCTCAAGTCTTCGGTTTACTTTACTCTGCCCAGAGGCTCTGACTCTACTATGAGCTTCATTTGGTTTATCCAAATTCTACTTTCTACCATATTCCTCACTAACCGACTTCCGCACACCAATTATTCGCCAAGTTATTTTTATATGCCACGTTCTTTCCGGACGGAGAAAGTCAGAATGCACTTTAACTTCATTATTTATATCTTTTAAATTAATTTCGACGTTGTGTTTACAGGTAGGGGGACATATCTATCAAAATTTCAAAATGGTCGTTGGTATACAATGACCCAGAAGATTTTGTGTATTATACAGTAGGGCATTAAGTGAGCATTTATACGAGCTTGACTTCTTTCCGTGTATTTATGATGCTCTTGAGCTGACTTTCTTACACAAATTCCACTTTACAAATCGGCGGTTTCAAAGTGTTCATGTATGTATATTTATGTGTATCTTTGCTCTGTGTACTTGTACATGCAATATCCCTCTAGATTATTTCTTATCAGCCCTCTCTCTATCTTCTTTATTTCTATCCCACTAAGGCTTTCACAACATCTTTCAACTTTCTCCATCTCGTAAGGGTATTTACTTCAGTTCTTATGTATACTCTACCCATGTAATGTAACATACGTCTTCTATGTCTTCCTTTCCATAGTTTCATGCCCAACACCAATTTCAAAAGATTCTTTATTCTCCTTACATTCAGCGTGGAAACCACATAGTGGCTTCTTTCCCGCACATCTCATCACACACACATTCTTTCAGCTCAACAGACTTTCTTGAATCGCTTCGCTTTTCTTCAACATAAAACATTAGTAACTCTTGAGTTTTCTTCCTGATGCTCATTCAGGATTTGAGATTTATTTTCTATTTCCCTTAAAATAACTACTTTCTCCAGATTTGTAGAGTGTCTCTGACTTTCTCTCTTAACCCATGCTTTATTTTGCTCACAATAAAACATACCATGCTTACAAAACTTACTCTATACATTAACCAAGCAAGCATTACACGTGAAAAGGGGAATTTTCCTCAAAATATACTTAGAACATTATAAAAATGTTTCACTGTTTTGTTTCCCTTTGCGTAATTACTACAAAGCAAAAAACATGGTTATAAATATTTTCTCTGTAGTATACCTTTCAATATGCAGCCACATTTTATATGCAATTTAATATTTTACAGATGAGTAGTCAAATAAACCTAAGCCTTTTTAAAATGGGATATAATGTTTTAATTAATTTGAAGCAGAATTTGTTCGTGGCGTGTATAACAAAATACTTTCTCCGGTAAAAGTGTGCCTATATAAATATAGCAATTTATTAAGATATCTAAGATAAGTTAAAGCGCTAGATATAAGTAAGGTAGTAAGGCATACAAGTGAAATTGGAACTGTGTGTCGAAAATTATGATATTCTTGGTAAATTCCTAGTGACTCGTATTACTAGTAGCTATATTTTCCTGGAAAAAGAAAATGAGAAAGTTAATAGAATATAAAATTTGTTGTAGCGAGAGAATGTGATTGTAAGCTCCAATAGATTTTGTTAAAGAAGCTCGAACAACTATTTTCACTTTGTGAAAATTCGGAGTTGTCAGTCTCCTCTGTCTCTACTCATTTATTTTCGACGGAAGAAGGTGATAGTCGAAAATTGAGTTTTCGATGGTCATGACTGAGAGACCGCAGCATTTTCTTCTGAGCTGTATGTACTACAAGTACCATTGCTTAGAGTACAGTGTTACATATTTCATCCGTGCACCAAAGTGTAGATAGAGTATTGATCAGTACACTGGAGTAGATATCTGTTATAAATATATTTATATGTAACCAGCTATATTTGAAGAAAGAAGGTTAAGCTGATAGTAGTTTGAGTTGTAAGTTGACAAGAGTTAAGCTTAGCTGACGATGAGAATAAAAAAAGTAACTAGCGCTGTAGAGTAAAGGACAGAAAGGATATCACCAATCAGACGAGGGAAATGTCAAATTGGACTAGCGAGTCAGACTCAAATGGACTAGAGAAAGTAAAGTAGAAAGTGTAGTGAAGTGGAGGAGAGTAAAGTAAAAGCCGATAGACGAGTGTTAGCCAAATCCTTATGAGTGAGTGAGAGGAAGGAAATGTAAGTAATGCAATGCCGTAGATAGACGGGGAGTAAGACAAGTTGTTAGTATATGCATTCTTATAGTGGAGGAGTACATACATAAGAAAACTAAGGAACTTAATCCAATAAAGTATTCTCATCTCATCCATCTGCCCAAGTGGGTCACAACCGATATTCATCTTGTTTCGGCAATTTCATTTACGATCCCAGTCTCTTCATCAATAAAACAAGTCATAAAATAAGCAATTAACTTTCTCCCTCTCTCTTTGTCTCTGATCTGAATGAGTTCATCTAATCTGACTCAAGTCCACTCTCACTATTCAAATAGACATGTAATTTTATACTTACAACAGTCAATATGACAATGCATTACTACAAAATGTTTACGAGGACGAGGACATACAAAGTATTAGTACAAGTTAAGTGGCCAACTTTCACTTCAGCCATGTACTATACTATTTTTGAGGTAGTAGGATTGTGTAGGAGGATTAGGTAGATATAATAACTTGCAGTCGTATAATAATGTGACCATTAGAATGATATGTCTTTTTGGCTATGATACTGCAATTGTAAACAAATTCGGTGATGAACCAATCCGAGAACTAGGATCATAAGGAAAGTTCTACTAGTGATAAAATGTCAAATAAAATATATTTTGTGAGCTGAGGCACGTTAAGTCAACTCAGCATTTAATGCAGTGTATAATTTAAGTAAGTCTATGATGGTTTAGCCGTGATATATAAGATATTACTATTTACTTATATGATCACATGACAAAAGTAGTTAGAAAGAAAGGAAATAATATAGAGTAAGTATAGTTATAAAGGCTGTTCTGTTTTTCTGTTCTTTTCAGGATTCAAGGGGCGGCTCAGCCTCAGATCAATTACCTCTTAGACAAGACAAGACAGTAAGGCAAGGAAGCCATTGCCATTGAGAGCGCCAAGGAAGCGAAGCCAAAAAGCAACACTAACGCATTTGAAGAATTTCTTGGCTAAAGGGTTTAAGCTAAGCTATTTTTCTCCAACCCTTTTTTTAGATTCACAAGGGCTCCTACTTGGATTAGGAGGATGTTGGTTCTTTTCTGTTCGTCTACTTCTTCAGTAGGACACGACAGAAGAATATACTTATTTTGTCTTCCTCTCTTTCTCTACTCTACTTGGCTCAGGCTTACATAACATATGGATTTCAAAAGTAAGGAAACTCTTCCCTCTCGCCACTATACACGACAGAAACCGAAACTAAAGCCAACTAATAACAACTAAAGCAAGACAGAGAAGTTACCTAACGTGAGGGAAAAAGAAAAGACATTAAAGGTTGTGTGTAAGGAAGGGATGTATATGTCTACCGTGTGGGAGCCCAGTTTAAGTCCGGCAAGCAGTATTGGCTTCTATTTTGATGTGCATGTGAGTGGGCTAGGCTATGGCTTAGTAGTTAAGTATTTCCCAGCACAGCTACATACTTACCAGCATAGAATAGTAAATACATACTACTAGTATCGATATATTGTAAGAAAAGAGAGAGAACAAGGCCCTATAGGAATAATAGCATTCCCCATGGTAAACCAACAAAACAGATCCCAGTCCTGTTAAAATGAGAGAAAAGAGTGAAAGAAGAGATAAGTTATTTTTCCTTTTCCTTTAGTTGGATCAAGATTCTTCTTTCGACCCAAGAGCTCAAGCTGTGCTTTTCTATACTTGTTTATTCTTCGCTTCTCTACGTCACTCTGTCCATTCTTATGCTAAGGTATGTCCAAAAAGACTAGGCTTCTATTCTTCTAATGGGATCAGACTACATACTTCCAACAATAGCTTAACAGCCTTAATATACATTCATATATACCGTAGAACCTGTCCCTTCTCACTTTTATTTGAAAATTATATTTTATGCTTTACATACAGAAGTAATATTATTCTTTATACCCAAGCAAGCACAACTCTGCCGTGAAAGCCTTATTTAGCCAAGACGGTATTGCTATTTACCCTGTAATTTTGCCTCATTATGCCAATTTACATAATCCTAGTACACGTCCGTAAGTATTATATGAACCATGTGAAACTGTACAAAATAGCGCTACATGACTCTTACTTTTGAGTGGGATGTAAAATTTCGTTTAGCAAGTGGATAACTTTCAAGATCAAAATAAACTTAAAAGGTAGTACTTATCGTCACTAATGGCTTTTGGAAGCGTGCCTGGAGAAGTACATGTATGCGTACATGAAGCGTGTACAAATATAAAGTGCAGGTGAAGTCGCCAAGAATCGAAAAACTTTTTTGAAGTTCATATTGAGCGTAAGTATACACATTAACCTTTGAGATAAGCATGTGGATGAAGGCAAAGTGCAGTTAAAAGACGGAGTATGCATAATGTTATGCAGATAGGTACCTAGTAACTTAAATTGCTACGCAGCCAGCATTACATGCTACATGCGTATCGTTAAGACCCCTATCTCAACAGCTTCTTCAACTTTCCAACGACATTTGCCAGACTTTCATTCACGACCATGTGTTCTCCGCCCGCTGTTGATATAGCTTCAAAGTGCACGAAAAATACGCGAGAACGGTATTTTAATCTCAATCTTTTTGCCTCTCTTGTCATTCTATGCAGATCCCATCTGCATAAAAATCTAAAGCAGCTCTCCTTCAAAAAGTTTTTCTCTCTTTATATAGTAAATCCAAGCACAGTTTGACATTTCCTCTCTCTCCAAACAGATTACTTATTCAAAACACATGTCAAATATTTATCAGAGCCTTCCCTATTTACTACCAGGCTATATATACAACTGACATGACCTCAAACCGCAGCAAATTCATTCCCAGCATGATTTCAATTCTAATGGTATTACTTACACCTTACTAAGAATAGATCCCAAATTAGTTCTATCTTGTCCACACTCTTCATACTGTTTTCAAAATAATTTTAAATGCTAATTTCACATAAAGTCTGGATACATAATTTTTGTATTCTAAAAATACAAGCACCACAAAGTTGCGGACTCTTTGCACTCTGAACCACTCAGACAGAATTGTATAAACGAGATAAATGTGTAATTCTAGAGTTGTCAAAGCAAGTGACGTCACAATTTGGCCACCCATTCAAATCTCAATGTTTATCTAATCTTTCTAGTTATTCACTTATATATAATCGGTATCTGCTACTGTAAACAAGCAGTCTAGGTGTATTTATGGTGGTATGTGTACTAAACTTATGCTGTGTACACCAATTGTTAAACCATTGCTTCCAAAGTGAGATATACGAAACACGTTTTTAGTAGATCGGAGGGTGTCTGTAAACGTCTCCTACGTGTAAAAACGTGGTAAAACACTACTGCCAATTGTAATTTAAAATGGTCACCCTACCCTTTCTAAAACGAGTAGAAAATATCTTGCTTAAACTTGGGTTGAACTTGGAAGGAGGAAAAGACTGGAAGACGGCGACAGAGCATTCCAACACATTCTAGTTCAGAAATCGCCCACATAGACGGACGAGTTTACAGACAGACTCATATACAACACTGTAAAATGCATTTGCTCACCTGCTCTCAATGGATGTTAACTAGGGGACTTATAATTATAACCGGCTGTAAATGGCCAAGTCTGAAAAGTTTCTCACAAAAAAAGTCAGAGCGAAAATCATTATTTATGCATGTAAGGCATATTATGTTTTTGTGAAAGCAAGGGCTAATTGGGTTGTGTAAGTCAAGTTATTATAGTAAAACGTTATGTAATGTTAACGCTACGATGACTCAGAAAAAGCAATACTGTGGTATATGCAAAGCTGTTCTTTGACTGAGTAGCATTAGTATAGGTACGAATAAAATATGAAAAGTTGCACAAAAGTTTAGGAGTTTAAATTGACCTGATTTTTGCTTGTGAGTTAGGAATAGTTCAAAGTAAATAGGGAAGGTAGATGAAAACATAGAAAATCCTTAATCGATAATAAGTGTAATAGGCAGCTGCTTAACTTCAAAGGATTATGAGGGGGTGTAGCATTTCAATTTAAAAGTAGATTAGAGATAGGGAACTGCTCTGTGAATGAAGTCTTAATCGACGATGGAGACAGTATATGAAAAATAAATCTGTATCATTATCGACATGAGGAAGCGAGGCTACCTGCATCATTAAATGTGTCTTCAAAGTTAATAGGAAAGAATCATAAGAGATATAATGGGGGCTTGAGCGATATGGATCGTAGTTGTGTGACCGCTTTTTCTCTATTATCCTTTCTTCTGTACGCGTGCATGTTTAAGTTGCTCCACTTTCCATGTCAATAATAATAAAAATGAGCTTTCTATATTCATGACATTAGAATCTCATGCAAATATATTTACACAGAGAGCCATTATAGTGACAGGATCTATACCATAACATAACTAAGCCTTTACAAACATAATAACATCACATACATGCTATCTATAAGAGTATCTATATAGTGGTCATAACATGTACGTAATACATGACTAAGCTAGTAATATGGAATTTTGTAGCAATTTTCCCCTTTAGAAACGAATCACTGCCACATTACTCTGCCTATCCCTACATAGCTTCACATCCTCTATTACTACTCACTGTATTCATATTCAAATTGGAGTAGAGAGACAGTTTCTAGCTATCAACGAATAAAGAAGCTCGAGTTAATATTGAATTTGTAGGGAAATGCAACTTTTATTTGATTGAGCAAAAGATTTCTTCGTGAACAGAACACTCCGCCAGAAAACATATTTTATACTAGGACTCCCTATGACAGTGAGGCAGATGAGGCAGGACAGAACGAAATCGAGATCCAGATCAAGAGAAATCGAGCAAAGCAAAGCTGACTGAACGGAATCAGAACAAATTGAACGGAGAATAAGATTAGAATGACTGGAAATATCATAACTATAACTGTGTATTACATATTAATGCATATATCTACACAGCTAGTCAAGTCAACACTCTATAACCTCTATACCGAACAGGTCACATCTCACCATTGTATTTCTACCGCACTTAGAATTTCGAATACTCTTGCCAGAAATCAATAAATGAAAAAAATAACACTTTGTGAATTAAAAGAAGGGGCATCAGCAAATGTATCAAGAGCTTCCTCTACTGTATGGTGGTATAATTTAATTGTACCAATTAGTAAAATTAATTCACAATGGGGCAACAAATCCAGTAGCATCAACAATAAAGGTTATCATTTAGTAATACATGTTTATTTGGACAAAATATATCATAGTAGCAGACAGGTTACATTCGCCATGTAATTGTGTACCATGTCATTTTGCCTATAGCTATGAATATTAAGTCTATAAAATACTTCATTCTTTTGTGACTTAAAGAAAGAAAAGGAACGATTTTGCATTAAATGTGAATGCGAACAGACTTTGTAAAGAAGAAAATATATTTGACTTTCTAGAGAGTTTATATAGACTTATGCCATATGCATTAACGATATTTCCAGTCCCATTTCATAGGAGTTACTGACGCTACTCAAAAATCTCTATCGAAGACACCGTAGTATTATAAGAGTCATAAATTATTGGTAATCTGCATGATTTTTACTTCTTGGTTGGTGGAGTCTAGCATGAATGTGGGTTTTGACAAAAATAACCGTTAAACTCTTTATTAGGAGGTAGTAGTTGGTAATGTAGCTAAAAATTTCCAATGGTAAAATATTTAAGGATAAAAATAACTGAATTTTTTATTCATAGAGAAAGTAAAAGAAGAAAGGAACCATTTGTGTAGAAAATGTAGTGCCTATATTAAAAGAAATGAATTCCAAGTGTGTAATAGACTAACAATGAATACAAAGAAAAAGTAAAGGAAGCAAAAGAAAGGCAGAGAAATGTGGCATATTCCATATTGTCGACTGGTATCTCTTTATAAAGTGCCTATAAGAGAAATTGTGAGTGAAAGTAGTGCTGGATGGATCTGGATGGAAATGACTCAACTCTATTTTAAATGAGATGGCATCTCCTGATCTCCTATTCTCATCACTTATTCTCCTACTGTTCACTTCGATTGCCAACTAGTATAGGCAATATCATCATGTCATCACTACTACTATCTCAAAATAACTACTACTAGTACTGCCTACATAGCTTACACTGAATGGGGACAAAACTTTTTCTGCCTCATAGATACAGAAACAGATAAAGAAAATGATATACCTAGTAATTTTATGGATCAGCTGCTTTTACTTCTTATATTATTCTTCTAAAATATATTCCTTAACACAATTTGTGCTGTTTCTTCAAGATACTTACATTACGTATCTGTAACATGTACATTTATGCAATGCTTGACTATCAATGTCTCATCCTAATGAATATTTAATAGACAGACTAAACACACTCTAAAGTTCGCAATAAATAAGTACGAAATAAACTTCGCCTATGGTTTCTTCAGTCCATAGTAAACTTTCCCTACCATATAGTTCAATATTCTTACAACGATAGTGCATCTTGAGTGAGAGAGATGCCTTTTTTCTGTAAATGGTTTACGAAGTAAATGTTGGCTACTTTAAGTTTTATTTATTCGAAAAAACTTTATGCTAATGTTAAAAGAACTACTAACCGTAATTAGAAGTAAAATTGCAGATGTATTGTAGTTAACTTTGCAATACTGATAAAATTTTGTGAAAAAGTTGGATAAGTGAAAAATTCGTTGACTGGGTACAGTAGATGATGCACGAGTTTGTTTCCGTAGATAAGTAATCTAGTTTACATACGTATGCGAATGGTGTGTATCTGTCGTGTCATCAAAGTTTCCATTTGAGTTTGACAAAGAATGAAAAATAGTGTGTATAAGTTAAGTGCGCCATAAAGTTAGCAAGTACAATAGGTGGAGGATGAAAGGAGAGAAAACAGCTTGGTCATTGCTAAAGAGACAGCTAGGCAGAAACGAGGAAGTTAAACTAGCCATAGGTATTTGAAGGGTGGATAGATGAGGACGGTATTGTGTGATTGTGTGCTAGTCTCTCTATTAGTATTTTATATGAAAAAATGTATTTCTATAAAAGTGAAGAGGCGGGTATTCAAAAGGAAGGTTGTAGTAGGATAGTAAATCGTAAGGAGGGAGACGGCACAACAAAACAAGGTTGGCGGTAGAGCGGAGTACATACGTTTTCAGGGTTGAGTTGAGAGGAAGTATTTGTGTATGTATGTATGTATTTTAGAGACTTGAGTTAAGTGAAGTCTTGCACATAGAGAAAAAGACGAGGACCATAAAAACTCTAATATGCTTCTGTACGGACATGATAGTCAAGTGAACTCTGCTCAATTTCCAGTCGAGTCAAGTCAAGAATATTGGAATTGGCCTGGTCTTGGCTTGACTTTCACTCTGGGCAAGTAGGAAAACCAAAGGGAAGGAGAATCATGGTTCGGTTTTACGTTGGCATTGGATTGGCATTGCATGGCGAGACTCGACTCGGCTTGCAATCTCGTAAAAACGGAAGCATCCAAACTCATCTAGAGCTTTAACATAAAGCCATACGGCTGTTTGTCTCTCAAATACTAGAGGAAGAATGCATTGCATATACGATGAAGTGAGCATAGAGACGAAAACCACTCCGACTGTGCATATTCCATTTTTACTAACAATCAACTCATAATATCCTCCGCTATATATGAAAAAAGCCATAATAATATCACGTGAAGGGAACTGATGCCAAAGCAAAGAAAGACGAACAGGACCTTTCTATTATACTTTCTTTATTGTACCAAAGTAAGTAGGAATAGCAAGGGGCATAGAATGTTCACTTAGCTACGTAGAGTTTGGTTTGGCCTAAGCTCACGCACCGAATCTTTCCCTATCAGCACTTTCTCCTCCAAAATATCTCCGTACTACATTTACGTAAGGAATGGCATACTATAGTAATGTATTTACCTACATGCATACTTACAGGGACAATTCTCATTTACGACGATCTTCTTCTCCCTCCACTTAGTTAGTACATAACAAACATATGTACTAGGAGTCTGTATATAAGATTATATGACTTTACACGGAGACGTTAAGAAATTCTCATCGCCAGCTCACGTCCTTGACAGGAAATGGAAATGTCCTAGTGGCAACTCCATATTTAGTTAGTTGAGGATTATTTAGGAAGCCCACTACTACTTTTAATCCTTCGCTTGAACTCAACTGAACTAAAATGACTTGCCTAAACCAGAGGAGCCGCACTAAGTTTGTTTCCTTGTAGTGTTAGTGTCTATGCATAAATACACATGTAAGTTTATATGTATAATGTGTGTGTACGTATCTATTTCAGGATAACATTAGTTTGCCGCATTTGAAAGAAGGAATAAACAGTAAAGCCATAAACCTCGTAATAATGGAAAGGGTACGTTGTAAGTCAGATAATGTACGCAACGTATATAAGGAACGATGTACAGGCTCAGTAAATAATCCTAAGCCTATTTATTCACTTTCATAATCTGACTATTATTCACGCTTACTCTCTACCTTCCCCTCCAGTCTCTTTTGATACTATTTTCAACAACAACAGTAGTAATAGAAGGGGGAAGGAAAAGGGATCGGATTTCATTACAGTTTAAATTCTGCATTTTCGTGAAAACCCAACTCAACTTTGACCTGTTTTTAGTCAGGATTGAAAGTAGACTAAACTAAGTATGTACACGGCATTCCTAGCAGGGAATGCAACTCCAAATTGGATATAAACCCACATGGTCTATATGGTTTTCAAGATTGTATACTGCATGCAGCTCACATAAGGATCGGAGTGAGTAGTATTCAAGGTAGGTACTTCATGAAGAATGCGATGCACATTGCCTCTGTCGTCTATTCACTATGTTTATGGCCTCGTCTATTCTTCTGTCCGTAAAACTCAGAGATCTATTTCTTTCTCTAGGAGTGCAGTCTATTTTATGTATCAACGGCCTCCGCTTTTCTTCCCTTGCCCAACTTCCATCCAACTTCATGGATGTCATTTCCAACCGGTATTTTAACTATACGTACGACATTTACTCGGTTAGGTAGCAAAAGTGCATGGATCTACGACGAAAGGAAAGGCAGATCTGGAGCTATAAACAAGATAACCTTCTTTGCATTACCTAGCGTTACATAGAAAAGAGCAGACGGATTATCTATTTCATCTGTACGGAAGATATTATGCTAGCACGTATTTATTTATATTTAGAGAGTAGAATACAAACGGTAAGGTTGTACAGAAAGGATAAGCATTTTATTCTTGACTTGACGTGACATACTATGCAGAAAGCATAATAATACAGCTATAATATCCTTTCCGAAGGAATTCTTATAAAATTATACAAATGTAGCAAATTCCGGCACAAGTATTTCCATTCCCTGCATATAAAGACCTGGCTACAATACACAATTTACTCTGTTCAGAATACATAGCAGAATAAGTGGGTTTCTCTGCAGTTTAGCTGATACACGTTTCTAAAAATATTTTACATGGTATACAAGCCTCTTCCATTGCTCGTCATCTTTCGTTTCCTATTTTACTGCACTCTGTGTGTGTGTGTGTGTGGGTATCTACCTTGTTGGATCTAAGACATGTTTTATAGACACAGGATGAAGATATCTGTGTTAGTTATGTACATTGTAAAGTAAATGCACGGTGAAATGAAAAAAACAAGAGAAGCATGATGTGGATAGATTGAAGGCTCGTATGTAACGTTACGTACGTGAGAGACTGTCAATGAGTTGAGAATCTCCTGAGAAAAGATACACAGGATGCTCCTGCTTTAATATAATATGTATAATGTGATGATGATGTGATAGCAGGAGAGAATTTTACCCGAAATTCCCTGCAACATGCAATGCAGAAAAATTCGCCAGCTATAGAACTACATATACTAGTACATTACGCTGCAAAGATACATTTTTATCCAGCAAGAGAAAACCCAAGGCTGACAGAAATATGACCATCCTTATTAAATTTCTATGTATATAGCTTGAGTTTTGGCTTCGTTGTAGTTCCTGCTTGGATGCAGATACAATGAAGATGAATAAGGGTAAAATTCGATTGGCTTTGTTTAGAATGTGCAGCAGCATCTGCCTCCCGAATCCTCAGATAGAATATTAGCCTGGGATCATTTCTTCTCCATTATGCATTCGTGTATTTATAATAAATCTACATAAATGCATACAAATGTACAGGCACCTAGAAATGTATTTGCTTTCCGTGGAGAGATAGCATCTTTCGACATAATCCTAAGTAGATATCAGTAGACAGAGATCTATTGTTATACAATGCATACTATATGATTACACGTAATTTTCAAAGAATAGTTTGTTTTCCTAGGCGTGTACAATGCATATTTATGATTATTAGAAAACGTGGCAAACCTCCACAGAAAAACAAAACATACATAAATTGTTGAAGGTTAAACTTTTTAAAACGGCTGCTTCTAGGTATTCATTAGCGTTGACCCAGTTCTTCCCAGTTTGTAATTTTCCTAGCATGTTTTAAGTAAATACATAAAACGGGGTTTATTTACTTTCCTGTTAGGGAAGTAAAAAAGGTGGGCATTTGAATTCTTTCAAGGTATGGTATTGAAATGACGTTGCGTGTCATGCAATGGCATTTGGAAGTGGGCAAGCAGAAAGATATAGTTTAAATGGTCTTTCACTTGTCGGGAACTGACGGAGAAAGCACTTGGAGTTTTATACGGAGATGAGGGATAACACGGTTTTCGGATTTGGATGGGAAGTGAGGCGTTGTGTTTCGGGCAGTGTGACTGACTACGAAGTACCCGCGTCTTGTCTCCCTCCTTTCTTTATCGTCACTTGCTTTTAGAATCCTCGCAGGGAATTTACGAGCTGATAATAGTGCGTCTGGCATCATATGAGTCTGTCCTATACGGAGGGAGACAAACGGAACAGAGTCAAGTTCTTGAAAACCCAAGCCACTGTCCTTCTTCACTTTCCCCATCATCATCTTTCTACTCATCTGCAGATCTGACTTCACTCCCACCACTCTCAGTTCCGCTCAATTCTCTCCCGGAACAGAAGGTCCTACCTACCCTACCTATAAGGGAAGACAGTCCAAAGATTCCTGTTGGGGCATTGCTATAGTTTTACTACTGTCTCTCTGCCTCAAAGAATAATATAGTCGAGTGCATCTTGAGCTCAAGTTGTTGGGCTGCACTGAGCTGAAGTTGAGGCTGAACAGAACATCTTGTCTAGCTGTCTTTCCCTCACAGCACAAAAGACAAAGACTACTCCATGCAAAAATTCTCATCTCTTCCCCAACACAAACATTCCCTCCTTAATATTTGCCTCTTAACAACCTTTCTCCTCCATTACTCTCCTTCACCTTCACTTTTTCTTTTGCTTTCCACTCTACGACTAAACTTACACAAACTCCTTCAATTTCACAAGCATACTTCTCCAGCCCAAATTTCATTTTCTCCCTCTTCTCCTTCACCACAATATTTTGTCATTCCACAAGAAATTCATCGCTCACTCGGAACAATCCAAACTATTGGAATCCTATATCCATGTATTACATACGTCACACAAAAATCATTGTGTTACAATTTCTCTGGATTTACAGAGAGTTTAACGTAATGTGTTACAAAATATTACATTGGGTTCTAATGTTATTACTAATTTCCACAGTTGACTAAAAAATACGAGCCAGTTTGCCCAAAACTAATATTTTTCAAAAGCAATAGTTCAACCAATTTTCTTTTTACAGTTTTTACTTGCTTTGTGTTCTGATATAAATGTGCTGAATGTAAGATGTATGTAAGTATGTGCTCATCAACACTGTACCTATCGGGTTTGTTTGAGAGCAAATAATTTTATAATTGGTAATATTGTGTAAAGTAGCGTTAAATATCAACTTGTTGCAGAGAATTTTGTAAAAATCATTTTAGTTTATATTTTAATTTTGAAATTGTGTTCATTTGAAGATTTTTCCAAATGAGAACAGGATATTAATTAAATTGTGGTATATAAACCTAGTTTCTGAAGGTCTTAAATGCTTGTCCAACAGCTTCTGCAGTCATTAATGTGTATACTTACTACTAGTAGTAGGTACTATCTGTGTCATGTAAATAGAAAACTCATTATGCATGAGGACTAAGTAGGGAGTTACAAAAGACTCATTAGCCTCAAAAGTTGGAGACAAGTTGAGGCTGGCACTTTAAAAAAAGGGAATTCAAAATAAGTGTTTCATTTTTCACTGTAAATGGTGGGATGTGTGTTCGAGTTAAAGGGAATCCGTTCTAATCTGATTCACATCCGTATAAAAATGCGAGTCGTTGAGAGAGTTGGTATCAGTTGCATTATATCCTGTTCCGCAGGGAATGAGGGAAGGAGACGAGGGCAAGTCAGTCATCTAACTTATCTGTACATATACACAGACAGTTGGAGACTAGACGACTGCTGGTGAGTTGAGTGAGATCCCATTCAAGAGTGAATAGTGGGAATAGGAGGAGTGAATGAATTCTTCTTCACTCTCAGATTGACTACAGCTCAAACTCACATCAGCTCACTGGAGTGAAGTGTCTTGGCTACTGAACTGCCCTTCCTTCAATCTACTAGAAAAAACTACAAACTATACACATTTCTAATACGGCTATACTATTGAAATACACTTCTAGTTATACAAGTAGGTTGTGATTCTGGAATTACTCCCTCACTCATTCTTTCCCTCCGACTCTACGTGAATTCAAGTTCTTCAGCCAACTTGCACCAGCACATCCACATCATTCTATATCAACTCACACCCGTCTCCTCTAATTCAAAAGAACCAAGCCAACTCAATTTAACTTTCCACAAACTCCACGCACAAATACTCGACCCATCTCATAGTGCCTGCCCGAGTTTCTTTAGCAAATACCTAAACTGAGAAATCGGGATGAATAATATAAATGGGGGGTTAACGATTCGATTGGGAATACAGACACTACTAATTATTTTACCTGTTGTACCATACACTAAAAATTCAGTCAATCTACAATACGTTATTTTAAGTATATTAATTTTGCGAGAATTTATTCAATAGCCATCTTACTTATGATGTAGAGTAATGGTAAATCATTTCAACCAAATTAATTATAAAAAATCTTGCCATGTTCTCCAAGAATGTACATCAATACAAAAAGTAAGATACATAGTAATATCATATTATGATGATTACGTTTTAACGATTACATTGAATACGTTGTTACTAAATAAAATCTTTATAATGATTCAGTTTTATATTTAAAGAAAATTCTTCTCAGATTCTGATTTCTAAAATGGTAAATCTATAGTAAATGAGGACTTATAGTAGTATATGAGAATAGATGTATAATTATCTGTAATGATAACAGAAGAGATAGCTATTCTCAAAAAGAATAAGAGGGCAATAGGCCGAGGTTCTTAGGCGGGCCCGGAATGAGTAGCATTGATAGTTTATAGGGGATATCTGTCAAGACAGCATGTCCTAATCTAGGTCTAGGTAGGTGTGTGTGTAAGGTCCTACGCTAAGAGTACCTACATTTCTCTCCGTCCGCTTTCACAAGAGTTGAAATAACTGAAAGGAATTGAGAAAAGGGAAAAATGTGGTGAATAGATTTAAAACGAAATCTGGAAACTTTTTCATTAATTATTCCCTTCGGCACGAAGCTTTTCTTTAGCTTTCATTCTCTCTCCAACTCACTTTCTCCGCAGCTCCACGTTTCGTCTTACACTCCAAATCTCTCACTTATCCTCTTTTAGCTTAAGATAACTACATGTCTCTGTCTGCCTTTTGCGTCCCGTCCTCCAACTCTAACCCTACTCGCTACAGTAACAAAATCGTGCGAGATGTAGAAATACCTTCAATTTAAAGGAATCTGTCTTACGAATAGTATATTAAGTTGAACATAGAAATCAGAACTGCAGCAATTGTCAAACTCTCTAGTAAAATGTAGAATATGAATCACCTCGCTTTAAATCCCTTCACACTAGATAACTAGTACAAAGTACTTACTCAACCTGGCTTCATTTCAGTTTGATGAACCGATTTCATACTTAATTTATTGCACACCTCAAATTCAAGTGCACTGATACCGAACAAAATTTAAGACCTAGATTATAGACAGACATAGATTTGTGACCCCGTCTTCGTTTCCTTTGTACTTCTAAGTCAATTCATTTTTATCATAGCCGGAAACATTTATCACTCTAAAGGATATTAATAATAATTACCGATATTTTTTACTAGAAATATCTTCAAATAAAGTATCTCATTTCTATTTGTAAGTGTTTTTGAAAAGACAAATATTCCCTCGTGCCATCGAAAGTGAAACAATCCTTTATTGAACTTTTTACAGAGACAATATATTGTTCACCATATCGATTTGATAGTCAAAGGAAAAGATTTAGTAGTTTAATTTGAAAACGATGAAAGAAATGCGACATGTCTGCAAAAATGCCGTATCTGTAGGAATCGCAATGTATATGATGCGCATGGTTATCACGATTGTCTGTATTGTTTGGTGCCTGATGCTGTGCCTAGCGTCAACCAGGTCAGGACGAAAGTAAACAGAGAAAGTAGTGTCGAGATGCGGGAGTGAAATTTCGCATTTCATATTGTTGTGCATTATTTATGTCCTGACGGAAAACAGTAAGCACATTCGCATAAATAGCCCACTCTTCCATTTCCATCGTGCCGAGGGGAAAGCGAACATTTTACGAATGCTTCGAGTTTCATTTAATATTGCTGCATCTGACTCCAACTGACTACATCTAGAACAACTCCAGCATTTCTTACCTTCCTCTGCGACATTTTATACCTTTTCATTTTCTCATTTATGTCGTTTGATGCCTTCTCGAATAATCTCCCCCGCACCTGAATGCTTAAGCATGCATTACAAACAGACAACTAACACAATAAGAAAACCACTTTACATTTTCTCATTATTAATAACATAATTTCTAACTAATAGACAATGAATTACTAATACTTACTGTTGTGTTGTTTTCCTGATTTTGTAATACAAGGTTAAGTTTAGTGATAATTAGAACATAACTACTTAATGAATCTGATTTGAATATTTTTGTCATTCTGTTGTGATTTGATGACGTCTGACAAATAGGGAAAGCAACCTGAAAAACGTTTGTGTGGGACGAACGTACGATTACTGCAAAGCTATAGTGTAAAAATTAGATAATACAATATTTAGACAGGTTTACAAACATAAACATCATAAACAGGGTATAAATTGGAAAATAAAATTCCTATTCCATTTTCTACAAAATGTATCATTCCATGTAATTTTTTAGTCATGCTCATTTGAGATCCTGATTCCAGATCACATTATTTATTTAAAATTCTATTAATATTGTTTATGAAATAGTAGATATCGAATATTCTTACCATTTTGCCCATTAAATACAATGGAAAAACACGATCATAATCTGTTGTCAATAATTAGATTTTACTTTGGACACAGCATGATTATTTAAAGGCATGGACATTGTTTTAAGAAACCCAAAAAAGGGAATTTTTATGCAATAAGTAGTTGCTATTCTCGAATTTGGAATTACTGAGTTCTAGACATGCAAAATAGAAGTGTGAAAGTTTTGGTAATGCGAAATGTATATGCAAGCGGATGGAAAGTTGCATGAGCATTTGACACACACTTCTCACTAGTGAGTTTATAGATAGTTACATTTTTTGTCTAGTAGACATGTTATAGATGCAAAGTGTGAATGTGGAGCAAGAAGTGTGTTAAGAACACTTGTGTTAGAAGGGTTCGTGCTGAATGATAAAAAGTCGGGCGTCTCGCTAAATATGGGAATGCGAGGCGATAGAAAAAATATAGAGTCGTCAACTGACGTTATGTGTTTTATTTTATTTTACGAAGGTTGTTTCTTGTCTGGCATCTCAGCTTCTATGCTTTGTGACGATGAATGCGAATGAGAGAGAGAGAAAGGATGAGAGAGAGATAGACGAAATGAATGAATGTATTGACTGGAAAGAGTGGAAATGTGTAAATACACTCAACTTGAGATTCTGGCGTTTTTCTTCAAATTTAATGCCTAACTTTGATAGAAGAGAAAGTAGGGTGATGGGAGTGAAAAGGATGCATAGTTAGCAGTAAGGGTCTGTCTGATATTTATGCAGGTTTGTGAAAGGGCTTCTTATTACCGATCTACTATCTGCATGCTGGATCATCCCTAGAGCAATAGAAGACACTGTATAAAACTAAAAGAAATATCATCAGCTCAGCAGACATTGTAGGCAGTTAAGTGAGTTTTATAGAAATATATGTACATTAGAAAGATATTTGCTTAGGTAAGTCTATTGTGCTCCTTTGTTGCTACTTTCCCCAATCTACGAACGAAGGCAGGTCAGAAAAGTTTTCACGATAAGTAACATAAAAACATATGTAGATATGTGAGATATCAATTCAATTCTGGCGTTTCTTTAAGTCAAAGTCTATTTATTCTTTTATTTCTGACTGCATACACAAGAGTCGGAGCATCCACAACAGAAAACCCCTCCAAAGAGTCTCATCTCATGAAGGTTTTCAATCCACAGACGAAATTCGCCTCTCCTATACTTACTTTTACTTACATTATTTTCTTTTTCTCTCGTCTGTCGGCTTTGTCTATCTGGCTGCCTGCCTCAAGTGAAAACTAAGGAAAACATTCAACAGTTTTTAGTTGCGTCTCCTTAAAAGTTTTTTCTTTACCGTTCCCACTTCCATTCGTTTCAAATGCCTCCCTCCCTCTTCTTTCTTTTCATCTGAATTCCCGTTTTTGTCTACAGAACATTGCAAAGTAAACCTAAAGAATAGGGAAAACTAAACTAGCTGGTGGATATAGAATGGATAGCATATAGCCCACGCTTCTTCCCATTCCTAGCACTTAGTTTACTTTCCCTTACACTACTTACTTAACTCTGTGTATTTGTGCTACATTCATTTTACATCTTTCACTATTATATTACTTTGTCCCTCTCTTCTTCTCAGCTAATTCCACTCTCTATTCACCTAAATAACTCTCCTACATGCAAAATAAGATACAAAATCTACAAACCTATCCCTTTATCTAAACTCTAAATCATTTTCATTCTTAATGAAGCCTACTAAAATCTAGGACACACGCTTTTCCAAAGAAAATTTTCATAATTTTTAAAAAACGAAAAACTTTTAGTCAACTTAATGAAAGGGAAAGTTCTTTTCTAGCTCAGTTTCACAATGTCGAATCTTGGATTACTTTAGATTGAAAAGAGAATAGTATGAAATATTTTCATTGTTTAGTTTACTACTACTATGTACGGTTTAAGTAGTAGTTATTTATTACACAGGTAAAACGTACTTTGACATCGGAGAACAATGAACCTGGCGTCTAGTGTATTCTAGCACCGAGTCTCTCCAATTGTAAAGTCTCTATGTTGACACAAGGGGAATTCTAAAGCATTTCATTACTTTCTTTTGTACTTTTTTTACAGCCGTGAACACATTTAGATATAAAAAGATCTGTACGAACAGGTATACAGGCCCTTTGTCTTTTTGCTTACTGGGCCAGGTATGTCGTTATCCCGAGCTGAAATATAATAACTGTGCATCTATAAAACGATTGTTTCTTTAGATCATCATACACATACAACTCAATTGCAGTGTTACTTTGAACGATGTCATGTGTACCTATTTAGACTGCGTCTACTTCTTCTTTACATAGAAAAACTCTCGGTTTGTCTCTTCGCTCTATTTTCTCTTTTCTTCAGTTCTATGCATTGAAATGGCTCCTGTACTCAACGACTATTTTCCTTTCATCTTAAGCCGACAAGACCACACGGCAATACTTGAACAAAAGAACTGGTGCATATCTGATCTATTTGAAATATGTTTTCATCCGCAAACCCATTTTATGTACTAACAAGACTAACACACACACATAATGTACCTACAGACAGTCAACACCTAAACAAAACCACATTGTACTCTTTCTTCCCGGAGAGACTACCATATAGACGTCTGTTACATTATTATGTTCCAAACATATAAGACATAGGAGCATAATCTTCTTTTTACTTTATACCTTACTTTTATTTCTTTGCAGCCTTTACCACCCGGGAAGACAGGAAGCTATCCACAAACACGTCCTTATTACACGCACATATTGTAATATAACTACGTCTTCGGATTTCCCAAGCCGACTTCTACGTAGGAAACAATCAAAGTCAGCTTATGGCCTAAAACATCATACTACCCGTATTCAGCATGCCTTATTAGGAATTCTTTTTAATCCTTACAAATTGCAACTTAGTATTCAGTCCGTCCAGAATCAAAATCCCTAATTAAACAAACAGCTTCAATTAAGTCAAAGTAATTTATATTGTACATAGTAATGTTCATGATTATTTTACCACTGATACTGGTTTTGAGAAGATTGGATATTTAAAGTTAGCAATCACATCAGGAATAATTTACTCTATTAAATTCTTAAATGCAATTTAAGTTTGTTAAAATAAATATTGTAATTTGTAGTAGTGTAGTGCATTACATGCTATGACAGTTTTTGCAATGATTGGAAAAATAAAAATCTGTAATGATTGAGTGCTAAAGGAGATAGTGAAATGGGTATAATGATCCCATTAATGAACACAGAAGAGTATCTGTGCAGATCTATTACAAAAGGTTGTGATATAGTGTTTTGAACTTAACAATTCAGGGCCGAGCACAACAGATACTTTTATACATGTAAAGATAACCTATAGCTATCTACCTCAAATATTGAGCTGACTAACATGGGGTATAGATAACCGTTGTATCCTGAAAACGCTGTAAATCTAGGTGGGTAGTCTGTTAATTCTGTCAGCTATAAATAAATGAGGCTTATATGTAAACAGAGCAGTAACGTCTTAATGCATCGTTCAGAAAGGGAGGGTAGCCGCTTTCCCGTTTCTTCTCTCGCAGACTAACAACGTATATACGGAGTAATAAAATACAGGAGACTAAACAAGAAGGCAGTAATAATAATAAATGAAAAGTAATGGGAATGCATTTATATTAGCAAGATATATATTACTGTGCACTGAATAGGTAAGTCAGTACACAACAGGAGATAATAACCATAAATATATATAACTATATAGCAGGGGGAATATTATTCCTTCCATGCATTTAATCTGTGCCTATGTAAATCTAATGGTAGTATGTAGTACTTATATTTGCATATCAAGATTTTAGATTTATACGGGGGAATGCAATTTAGTAGGGGCATAAAGATATTGCATTTTATATAGTACATATTAAGTATAGGGTATATATCTCTGGTACTGGTAAAGTATTAGTACATATTACGTGTATTAGTAGCGAATAGGGTGAATATAATGACATTATATCTTAAGATAGCATAAGGAAATCTAAGGACATTAAATTTTAGAATTTACCGTCATTAGCGATGGCAGCCATGAGAAGGAGATTCATTGTGGCGATGACGGCACAAAGTGTCGTAACCCGAGACAGGAATTTACTCATGATGATGGTGACCAAAACTGAATGATTTATGCCAGTGAGGGAAGAAGATGTGGATGAAGACGACCCAGAAGAAGCCAAGTTAAGATCAGTTTCATTTATTCACAACGGATTGTATTGGTGTGTCAAATCAATAGGACAAGGAGGGTATGCCAAGTATTCAGTGTGGAGAGTAAGGATTCTGACTTTCTCCGTTGTCACTATGTCACCAACAGTACAGTTTGTGTTTAGTAACGTCACTTATGTTTAATGGTGTGCAATAATGCTGAAATGTGAAGGTAAAGTCCAAATGGAGGAGTATTTAGCAGTTTGGTAACAGATTTAGGCGAGAAATTCCAGGTTGAAGTGAAAGGAGAAGTGAAGTTGAAGACGAAGAAATGAAAGGAAATGAAACCACAATAGTAGTCTGAGAACAATGGATGAATTTTGCACACAGTCAAATCACGTCAAATGAAACAGAGGATGATGGGCTATAGAGAGAGTTCAGTAGGGTTTAGCTTAACGGAGCAAACTAATAGTTAAGTTATCAACTCGCAGTTAGCGCCCGTGTAGACACTGCCCGTCGAGTTTGTAAGAATTTGGAGACGAGACATTGAACCTTAAAATGCGTAGCAGGAGTAAAATGTCCTTTCCTCCGCACCACGATAATATAACTGGCTGTCATTTCAATCTACTCTGTCTGTTTCAGGAGAAAGTACTAAGTTTAGTTATATTGTCTTGTCTTCTGCTGAGTTAGAGTTGGCTCCTGCTCCTTCTTTCGAGGAATCTGATGATGATTTGATGTGCTGTGAGCTACGCTCGGAATTGTTCGCCTCGTTTGAAATTGACTTTTCTTAACTCTGTCTCTATAGTACACAGTCTCTATTTTGGTCACCAGAGACAGATTAGTTCTCCCTTCAAAATGATAGAGACAAGACAGGACAAGACAACTGGTAACTAGACAGTGCACTGAATCCGTGCGCTAAGTCTCTATTTTACGATATATACCTGACGCACTTTGTTTTCTCCTATTCCGCTCTATAGAAAACAAAGAGATTGAAGGAAGAATCCAATTCCACAAGTAGAGACGAAATGCAATGCGACACCCAGTTATTCCAGTTCTTTATCCTGCGTGGTTGTCTGTATTGCTCTGAAAAGTTGGGGCGACTTGCACAGTAAAAGTTGTTGGAAAAGAAAGTCTTTGTTTGCGTGGAACAAAGCTATTGGTGCATTTGATGCAATTTTTCTATAGGTTATGTTCTGCAGTTGTTTGTATCAAGTAAGATTTGGAAAGAAGTGAGAGAGAAAGTCAGAGGGATCCATATTCCATAGAAATTTGGCAGTTTCTGACGTGAAAGTAAAGTGTAATAGTAATCTCTACACGAAACTCATAATAAATAGAACACAGAGCACAAGATATTCACTTGGAAGGAGTTTTCTTTCTGTCACTTGACTATCAGGTTCTTCAACTTCAGATGTACGTGAAAATCTTTCTTGTCAAGGTTATCTAGGGTGTATTAGATAGTTGTCAGTAGAAGATTGGTTGGAAGTGTTTGTGTTAAGGGAGTCTGTAGCTGCGGTGAAAATATCCCTGAAAAAATATGTAAGTAAACAAAGTAAGAACCCTTGAGTCAAGATAAAACGTTTTAGCAGAACCTTTGCATTTTATTTTTCAGTACAAGTTAAACAGTAAGTACTTGACTTGACAACGATAGAAAGTCGATTTGTTCTTTGGAAAATAGCTCTGATTGGATTGGATCGCTAAAGTGAAAGCAAACTTTCTTCTGTTTACTTTCTTTCGCGTTAGCTAATACGGTGCAGTGTATATTCCAGTCTTACCTTGTTATGGCAGTAGTAAAAGGGTTAAATTAAGGTCGAATGTAGTGAGCTAACAATTGCAGAGAGATGCGGGATTCCAATACG
The DNA here is from genome assembly GCA_020055645.1 of Tomocerus qinae. Classification (NCBI taxonomy): domain Eukaryota; kingdom Metazoa; phylum Arthropoda; class Collembola; order Entomobryomorpha; family Tomoceridae; genus Tomocerus; species Tomocerus qinae. The sequence continues at coordinate 30,188,903 of CM034547.1, forward strand.
TTTCATAAGAAAAAGGTTGTTAGGGAAAGTAAGTAAAAGTTGGAGAAAGATACATACAGACATAGGTTTGTACTTACACAAGTAAGAGAGTCGAGTGCGATTATTTACGAGTACTGTAAGTGATTGAAGAGTGAGTGGTGAAAGGGAGAGAAAGCTTTCTCTGCCTCCTATTCTCGCTAACTATTTTACTTGGGAATCGAATCCACAGTGAGACATCACATTGATCCAATGGGTTTCCTTTGGCTTGGGTAAATAAGCAATGGACAGCTACGGAGGAAATCAGTGCATGCTATCCGAATACTCAATGATCCTCCGAGAGTTCAGTTCACCTCAGTCTTGTTTATGTGAGTGTTGGCAGAAGAAAGTCAGGTCAAGCCAAGTCAATTCAACTAAAAGTTTGTTTTATATTTTCTACAGAGAAAACTCTCTAAAAATAAGAGATCCTTGTATTTCTTATACCTCTCCTCCAGCTTTCTCTTTGATTCAGATGAGACAAGTTCGTGGTTAGCTTCTTTTACGATGTGATGCCATACGATACGATACGTGCACTCGCCTTTCAATTTGAGCTCCACGCAATTCAATCTGCTCCATACTACACCCATTCTATATACGGCCTCCTGCCCTACTACTTACAACCTCGGTTGCCATCCCTTATTTATGTATCATGCCCAATGTCTCTAATATATGTATCGTACACTAGAAAATTATTTTCGCTAAAAGTAAATGCATGTACCTAGTGTAAATGTAATGTATACGAGCCTCTTCTTATTTAAAAGTATACGCCAGAGAAATATCTCCTGCCTTCTGCCTGTTCCCCCAATTTTTCTTTGTGGAGATTGATGTTGATGTAGTCGCTTTGAACTTTCTCTGGTCTGGATATGACGATGTACTTTTCTTCTTCTATATATGCAACTGCAAATGCTAAATCTACCTGAAAGGTTCAATTTATGCGCTACTGACGTGAGTCAAAATAAGATTTCTACACAATGTGATCTAAGTCAAAGTCAGATACGTAATAGGTAATAGAGTAACACGACCTTTTATAACCTAGCATATCCTCCAAAAATCCCTTGCTTCTCTTTTCAAGAACGCATACATACATACTTTCAACTATATGCTCATATTTTCACATCAAAAATACTTTGTTTTGTTCCTCGATTTTTCTGTGAGGATGGGAAACACAAAGAAAGTTTTTCTACACGAAAATTTTCACCGCATACCCGCATACGCTAATGTGTTCCATTAAATATTCTGTTTATGTACAACAGATTCAAAAAGTTTTCTGTATGCTTGTAAATATTGAATGGGGAAATGTCTGCGCCTTAACTTTTCTGCTTGTAAGTGGGTTATTCGGTTGAATGAAGGATATTTATTTTATCGTTAGAGAATCTGTACCAACAGGAAAAAGTTTACTTGTGCGCCAATATCTTTACACTTATACAATTAGAAATTATTAGATTTCAATAATAAACTTGCCTGTCTCCTCTTGTTGTGCTCCTGAATGAATTTATCGGTATTTTCAGAGTAGTCTCCGAACTATTTGATATTGCAAGTATTTGAAAAACACTTTATTTACAGACACTTTCCTACAGTTTACTTTTTAGTGCACTCAGCATCCAATTATATTAGAGTAGCAAGCGCACCGAACTTGCTAAGTTCCAGTTCAATTTAAAATATGTAATGTTCTGCGAGACACTACGAACTTTGCATGTGTTCAACTTTCCTCCATGGAATAATCGAGCAAAGTTGACAACTGTGTAGCAGTTGTCCCTACACACGGGAGAAAGCACGCAACCTGCACTATAGAAAACACCTAGTAACCTGACAATCAAGAGGAGTAAAAGTTCTGTAAGCACAACTCCACGATAGAAGCCCCTTGTATCAAGTTCAAGTAGTTTTCAATGTGTTGGGAAGCTTATAGGAATTTGTATCTGTCTGTTTTGTTTGTCGAGCTCCTCTGGTCAGGTAGACTGAAATAAATAATAGTAATAGGTTGTTGTAAGTTTGTGTGAAAGTGAGAAAAGACAAAACGGGGGTCCTTGTCCGTTTAAGCTTGGGAAAAATTCCGACAGAACTAGGTCGGTCCTTTCGTGTTTCACTTTCTGCACAGCACTAATGTTAGAGAGTATATATCATTAGATAGTAAAAACTCGAGAAAATATCCGCCGAATGAATTATATCGAGTGAATCCCAGTCTATAGTTTTGAAAAAGTCCGTCGTAGTTGCAGACCGAGAGTGTACTAGGAGAAAATTGTGAAACTAAGCCGAGTTTCGTCTCGTCGTCGGCTGGGTTGGCTGACAGACAGAGACTATGAGAAAAGAAGAGATGAGAGAGCAGCTAGCGGAAGTAATAATATGATACAGAAGAGTATTATGTGTATGTAGCCTTGTTGTATTAGGCAGTAATCTGCTTAAAATCGCCTGGGTGCACACAAAAGTAATATCGGAGAGAAGACTTACGTTAGGTCACAGTCAAACCAACGGGGCCAAACAAAAAATGGCTCAGATCTGATCTGATGAACGTTTCTGTTTCTGAAGCTATTTTATAATGATATTCTCCGATTACCTACAATCAACTCCAACCACAAAAACACCCAAATATAATAAGTATTAGTGGATCACAGTTCTTCCACAAATCTCATTTCTATTCTCAATCCTTTCGGCACAAAAAATCTGACAAACTGCCACGCAGTCTGCGCTTACAAATGTGGATATTTATTTCCGAAATAAGTATGGTCAATTCCACCAAGTCCCAAGGGGGTAGCTCAGGGAAGTGGCCACTTGTCTGTTTTAACGTGCGTCCGATCACTACCTAATCTAAAGTAACTAACTATCCACAAGTATGTAGGAGATGAAAGTAAGTAGCCAGTAGAAGGCTAGATAAATTCAAAGAGGAAATTATAGCAATAACTCCGATATCCTTCCAGTGGGTTTATAGGGTGAGCGAGAGTGATTCCAACTGTGTGCTCTGTCCTTCGTGCGTGAGAGTTCTGACTACACTGAACAACGAGTCGCTTTCTCCTAAATTCTGTCCTACTCCTACTAGATACAGGATTTGCCTTCAGCACTGCTTCTATAGAGAAAGAGAGCTTTCTCCCCATCTGGACGGTTGAGCGCTGACGCCTTAGCATCCCCGTCTCATCTCATCCAGCCAAATACACACCGTGCTGTGCCTAACTACACAGCACAAGCCAACCCACTACTTATTTCACATACCCTTACACTACATTCGTCTCCCTACACACTCTACACAGTCCTCACTCACCATTCCTACACTACTACATAATACTGTCTATATTGTACATTTTCTATACCCTTCTCACTATTACAGAATGTATATTTAGTAGTATGGCCCGTCTCAAGTGAAAACTAAGAGCTGAACAAACTAGCTCCTAGCTACATCTTAGACTTATACTTTCAACGCTTTCTAATTCTAAGCTGAGTAAAAGTCAAATTCACTTTTCTTATTAATACCTACCATTGTGTTTGTATGTATACTATGAGAAAACTTGGGTTTTAACCTCTTGTTTCCCTTTTTGACTACCTTTTTGGGCCTCGCCTCGTCTGCCTTATTAATCAAACCATTTATCGTCTACAATTATATTAATGCTGAATTTTCAAGGCCCACTTGTCACAATTGAGACTAGATTTTTAGGTTGGCAGCAATTTATCTTTATTCACAAGCATTAATTTATTCCCTTAACTTCTTTATCTACTAAAAGATACACGAGTTCTGCCAAATTGTAACGTGAAGGAATGAGGTAATGAGGTTCATTATGAAGAAGGAACGTATAGGGACAGTCATTTGTCATTTACAACGTAATAAAAATGCTCAACAAAAGCTGCCCTGTGGGACATTTAAGAGACACTCAAAATCTACTCTTGGGACAAATTATGAACTGCGAAGTCTGTGCTATTTTCGCTTATTTATTTTGCTCCAGTAAGTTTAGAAATGATCTTGTGATACAGTTCCTTTGGTTGCTAATTATTTCTAAGTGATTTATTCCGTAGTACAACTCTGCTATTTACTAGGTCACTCGAGTGGATGAAATAGTTTTGGTCTGAGTAGGGAAGCTGGGAAATAATTAAGTCATGTAATTAACACCTCACAGATTGATAACTTGGTCTTAACAATATGTTATACAGTTTGCACGAAATATACAAATTATAGTATTTTGAGGTGGGGTATATTCATTCAAGTTAGCATTTGTACTGTGTGCTAGCTACTAATACAGTGCTTATACAATTAAATCACCCAAGTTCCAAGAAAACGATTTGTTTTGCATGAGTGAATTTATTCCATGACTCAACTCAGGACGTAGAAGAGAGGCTAAATGTTAAGCTCATTATAAGTTTCACCTTGATCATAATCCTGGTAATTAATCGGAGTTATTAAAATATTACTCGATGTATTTATACCCTTAGGTATCCCATCAAAGCTGCTAAAACTAATTTAAATTCCCTGTACAAAGCATTCTGAGAAATATTCCTTTTTATACACGCTAACAGCAAATCAGGCCTTTTACCATTGGAATAGGTCGTGACAATGGCAGAACTATTTATTTTTGATGGATAAAAGTTTCCAAGTACAAGTACAGCATTGATATGTTTTAGTACAATTTATAAATTGGTTTAATATGTAGGCTAATGACATTTGAGTAGGAAGAAAATTAGATGCAAAGACGTTATCGTTAGCGACTGTATCAAGTGGAGTGGCTCTGATTTCATGGTAAATGCTTTCACAGATAAATGTATTTACTACGACTCAGTTAGTACGGCTCTACAAGAAATCGAGCATAAGATTGGGAAAAGTAAGTAACTTGAGCTACTTGGCTGTAGTCTCGCTGTAGATGGCTCCCATATTGGATTTTAGATAGTATTTTATTGCAAGTCAAGTTTTTCAGATTTGTCTCAAATTCAGTCAAATACTCCGTCGAACATAGTTAGTTGCTCCGAAATAAATATTTCGTTTGAATATGCTCAAATGATCAAAGGGAGAAGTGAAATGGAACTTTTGGAAACTCAAGACGCAGAATTGTGAAGTAGATTTCAGACTGTACGGAGCAGTTGGGAGTATGTATTATTTTAAAAGTATCACTATGCCTTAAGTGGGAGTGCAAATATTGCATTATATCTTATACTCGCTACGCCTACATTTCTGCATTTTCTTTTCACTTTCTCTCAGCATCAATTTACATTTGAAGTTTGGTTTTATTCGTTTGTGCTATATTAGTGCTACTATTTTTATAATAACTATATAGTACAAATACATCATGTTTGAAGTGTGGTACTTAATTTCTGTGTTTTAACGATCTTATTATTATGAGTATCCAAGATAAATCAATACACCAAAAAGTAGCGTAGGTGGTGGTAGTAGACAAATTGTTTCTATCCTCATCAACGCCAACTTTTTAGAGTATCATTCAGTATGCCACAGAATACTGCAACATTGCTCATTACAATAATTAAACAATTTATGATTAAATATCAAAGAAGCAGATTTTAATCATAATGTGATTGGTAAGCTTGTTTATCTTTGTGAATTAGGAAAATTACAATAGTATGTTCTTAGAAATATAGAACGTTGATTTACAATGCACTATATCTTGAAAAGGCTTTGAATTTATGTAATAGAAGTTGTACCTAGTTTACTTAGATTAATTAAAAATACCTTTGAAGTGTTACTTATCACAATTTATCACCCAAGTTTGCTTTCAGTACCCTTCATATCTCCGTAGTGGTACCATCATCTCGACTGTTTAATTGTTTCTGAACTGTTCAACAGTTCTACGAGAATACGCAAATTTTTCTAGGAACCGCACCCACAGACATGTATAATGGTGTTAAATATTGTAGAACATGTTTTACATTCTTTAAAGCTTACTTTAGTTATAAATTAAAGTATATATAATAAAACTGTACAACTCATAAATAGTCTACTATGTATAAATACATAGCATGTAAGAGAAGTAAGTAATTAAAATTCAATTATCTCAATTGGGATAATACGCTTCGTTAGCACGGAAGAAATTATATGTAAGTACGCCTATATAGTATATTATTAACATGTACTTGGGAAGGAAACCCTCGAAAATGAGCAAGTGTGGGTTGAAATACGGGCACCATCCTACTGCTAAGTCTAATTTGCACAATTATGGACATACTAGGTAGGAATAAATAAAACTAAAATTATACGACTACTCCTACGGTTTTTACTTGTTTTACTAGTTTCTAAATATATAATGTATCCAATCATGTACTTACTTATGTAATTGTACTACTAAAGAACATGTTTGTTTGTTGGTATAAATATTTTATATTTATTTGGGTAAAACACTCATCATCTCATGCAATAAAAGTATGTATTTATAACTCAACGATTCTGAATTTAAAGATTGTATCTAAATTGGACACCAGGCAAGAAATTTTAATTTGAAAATATATATTAATGGTGTCAAAATTGGATGTAATTAATGGTAATACATTTTAGATATTGAAATGAAGAATAAATAAAAAAATCCGTTGAAATTGAGTCTATTTTAGATAATACTAGAATGAAATACAATATAGTCGTATATAAAATTGAAAAATCATTGCTAGAAGGAAAGTGTGCCCTGTAAAGATGCTCCTTGATTAGAAGCACCTTAACAATGGTATGAAATCTTACTAATTAGAGTTGTTTATCAATGAAATTAGGTATCTTACTTTCAAAAAAGAGAACGACAATAGAAAAGGGTTTTCTGTGTCGTTATGTAAATGTCCCAATGTGGAGTTGGCAACTGGCAGTATGTTAATTAGGACAGAAAAGGAGGCATGGCATTAAATTCTCATGGAAGCACTCAGCCAAATGATTTTAGATTCATTACATACAACTGTATCTTTTAGATTTTCTTCCATATGAACTGAAGATCATCAATACAGAAGATTATATCAACTAACGACTAGTCCTGAGTCTCTCCTGCAACCTTTTCATATCTCTTGAGGCTTTTGACTCCCTGCTCAAGAATTCAACGTAAGATGGACACGATTGATCCAACTGTACAACACACTAGTGAAAGCACAGTACATAGAGTTCGGTAGAGATTAGACAGCGACTGATATCTGTATTCTCAACAGAGCAAAGCAACCAAACTATAGCGAGGATCATAACAAACTATAGCTTTGCATTATCCTGTAACATCCTTCCAAAAAGAAATACCCTGAGAGGGAAAAGAAAGTCCTACTTTTCAGGTCTTGGTCCATTCCATGGTAATAATAGAGTTCTTTCTCCGTCTGGGTGCCCGAATAACCCGTTGGCAAAGCTCTCTGACTGACTTCATGCTCACTCTGTAGATTGAATGTGTATTGTACATACATTTCAAAACGTATGAAGAAGGTACTATAAATAGTATTGCTTATTTTCGGAAATAGCTGTACGTTGTACTCTAGTGCTGAGACGGATATATGTTACTACGTAGAGCTACTGAATGGAAATCCACCTAAATATAACAGTAAATATTATTTGTAGTGCATAATAGATTGTCGTTTATAGGGATGGACAGGACTGGACTACTGACTGATATTAAAGGGAAGCATAACAGAACGGTAAATACATAACCGTCTAGCAGTACATCCACTACATTATCGCAAAAGATGGAATATGCTTCAGTTTGGCTGGATTCGATCCGCCAATATCGATCTGAGAAAACTTTTCAACTTAGTCTGTTGATTGTATCTATCTCTGTCTCAGTATTCACGTAGGCATTTATTTGGCCGCTTGCTTTCCTTGACTATGTGCCTCTGTTGTGCGAACTGAGATACACACTGGATTGTTTGAGCACAATGGGAAGAGCAGAATAGTTTTTCTTGTTGATGAAAAGTTGGAGCTGAACTGACTCGAGGCGAACTGAATAATCTATAGTTGCACGTAAATAAATAAAGAAATCCCTTCTGACGCTCATCATATTTCATTCTGTTGGAGCTTTGGCTCCCGATTTTTAGCTTAGCACACAAATACAGATATCACATCACCATTCACATTCTTATCGCATCCGGACTCTAATACCCGTGTACAAGGTAGATTCTACAATATTTTTTCAGTTTACACGTCTATTCTATGGCTATGACCATTTAATGCGGATTCAAACCACTCACTCTCCCACCTATCATTTTCTTCCTTTCACACTACTTACATCCTCAACAACAAAGGTGGAATATCAATAAAGGAATTCAACCCACTACACATTCTGAGTACCTACTTTAACACATTTCAGCAAACAAACCTTGAAACAAACGATCTAGATGCTAATAGCGATTAGTAATTTTAGTATTGTAATTAAAATAATTCAGTTTGTTTCTTAGGTATACTAAGGTAATTGGAACTAGTTAGTAGAAAACGGGGTTAAATACTAGTAATGCGTAAGGCAGTGGATATTTTACTAAATGAAGACAATATTCATGGCTAGCAAAGAGTATTAAGTAGAACCATTAAGCATTAGAGGTAAATTGAAGTAACAGTAGAATGCGTAGGAAGGTATGTACTGTTTATTTAGATAGTGCTATGCAAACAGCACATTTTGTTGAATTTGGGAGTATTTATTAGAAGCATTTGGCACTTTGGTTGAGAGAGTCTAGTGAATTTAAATGGGAGTTAAATTTTAAGAGAAACTATGTAGAAAACGTGGAGACAAAACGAAGGGGATATTATTAGTAAGCAAGGAAAGGAGACAAGAAGGGAAAGTGTAGCCTTAGGTGTGCCCTACTATATTTATAACGTAGTGTAGGGACTCGAAGGAGCAAGAGCGGAGTAGAGCAGCATTAGATAATGTTATGTTTTGTTATGGAATATTGTAATATTATGTCGGGAGAAATGCAGAGGGAGAAAGGAGTTATATGTAGAGCAGTGACATTAGAGAGAGAGTCGGAGAAAGCAAGTGGAGGACTGGAGCAGAACGTGATGTTTCGTCCGAGACGACTTTATGAATTTGAAAGCTGCATTGAGCGTTACGTTACATAAAGGTGGAATGGAAGAAAAGCACGGAATGGTGCAGTGCATTTGAGGCTGTTTAACTATGTAGCAGTGTATGTGTCTATGTATTTATGTATGAATGTATATGCGGGAGATAGAATAGGATGCCACTCTCTATTAGCTCCCTACTTCTGAGTATGTATTCATTTTCGAGGAGAGAAAGTACAAATAGTCCTTGTTATAAATGTGCAAGATGTGATGCAAACGTAGTTTGAGGTCTGAATGCCGATTGCTGTGCGGTGCTTTCTCTTTTCGACTTTCTACTCCGACTCTGGCAGAGCGTCTCCTCGCAGTACATATGAATGTATTTCATTGGCGAATGGACTAGAAGTCAATGCCTCTTCTCAAGGCGTCCATTCTAGACTTATTTTCCTAATTCACAATCTCTCATTGTACTCCGAGCGTCTTTATGGTTATGCTATGCATAACGTGCCTAACTACTTATGTGAATGTAAAAAGCAAAACATTTCCAAGAAAGATGCCTGACTGAATTTACATTCCTTATACTAACACTACAAACTTACAGATCCTTTACTTATTTACTTTATGGGAATACACGAGGAAGAAAGCCTCAAGGTTTAACGCTAATATGTTTAGACCTCTCACTAGTATTCAAGCCAAGTATTTATATATGAAAAGTCACATCTGTAGAGTAATGGGAATGAAACATTACTGAATCTGGGCTACTTGTGTTACTTATTGCTATATTGACACACCCGTTTAGTTAGCTGCATACTATTAAGTAAACAAACGGAGAAAGTACCTTGTACATATCTGTTTATTAGCATTTTCCCTCACGTCGAGATTCCGAGAACAAAAGATTTTTCTAAAAGAGACCCACCCGCTGGAGCCTAATGCAACTGATCCAGAGCACATTTATGCAATACATCATCAACATTTGCTGATTTCTTTAAGGAAAGCTGCAGACGCGTCACGGACCTTATCCTTCCAACGCTGCGTAAAATGATAGTTCGCAGCAAGCTAGGGTTGCAGCTTTTAGTGAATGATCTCCTTGATCTGGCATGCAGGAGTATCTACACGAGTGATTACATTGTGCAAAAGACAATTTGAAATGGATACAATTCATAAATGGGCTCTTTTCCCTCTTAAATCAAACGTTTTCAAAGGGGAAATACCTTTTAGCATCTATTAAATGGCCGAGGGGAATGTGCATGAATAAGATATCCAAAGTATCCATTTCACTGCCATGTGAATTTGGATAATTCAAGCGTTTCAATGATATTTATGATCAATATTACCACCAGCTTTGCAATATTACAAATGTAGGACTGTATACATCAATGATATAGCATTTTTAAAGGTTTAATGCATGGGATTTAAAAGCATTCTCGTAGCTCCTCCTCCTGAACTAATCTAACTAAGTGAAAATCCAGGGATATATTCAGAAAATTGTTGTTTGAGGTGGGGAAGTAGTAAAAACGGCAATGGCCATCTAACAAAACACCAGTCCGGTGCATTTTTAGAAAAAAAGACATTTTTTTGCTTCTCCGGTCTCCGACTTTTTCATTCAGTTTTCATCTTCGTCTTAGTCAACGACAGCCGCATCAACTTTGGCAAAAGGATTTTTTCTTTGAAACTCACCCGTTGAGATATGGCGATAGTAAATAAAAAGAAGCAAGTGGTTTACGGTGGAGCACTAAGAAATGAAAGTGCGTAGCTGGAGAAAGTTGTAGAACAAGAGTGGAGGAGAGCTTGGAGGATATTGTACTAATAGTACACTGGTGGTTGCTATCCCACGTGTGTATGTGTGACTCGTACAGACTCAGGAAGGCAAGGGCAGAAATGCGTGTAGGTTGAGGTTGAATTGAGGAGAACATAACACACGAGAGAGTATTCTCGGAATTGAAGTGAAGTGTAATGTCAGAGAGAAAATCTTTTTTAGGGGGATGGAGAACTCGTGATAAATTGCCATATTATGAGGAAATGATACTGAGCCAGAGGAGAGAGTTCATGTGAGCGAGATGGAGTGAGACGAGGACGAGACTCACCGGAAAAATCTCTCCTTTATTTATACGCAGACTTACGCACAAATGCCACGGAAGCTACCTACTACCTCCTACGTGAAGCTACATGTATGTACATAGAAATAAGAACCACTTTACAATAGAATGTAATCCATAGCCTGTAGTGCACCTAATGCAATGAACTTTTACTGTATTACCACATTTTCTTTAGAAAATAAGAATGAGACGCTATTTAAAGGTCCCTTATTTCTTATACGTGCGCAGCTTTCACTATTGGTCTGTCTGGTTATTAAATATAACGCATTGACAACTGCATATTGGAAGAAGCTGAATGGCGAATACTGACAATATGCGTGTGAGACTGCAGGATGCATATACTCACAGCACATCCATCCAAGGCATATATATAATAGGAGGTCATCTATCTTTTTTCCCCTTTCCGTGGATGAGTAGTCCCACTTGACTTTGCCCAATTTGTATGAATACAAGAGAAAAATGAAAGTTTTTGGTTGTTTACACTACAGGAGGGGGTGTCCTCCCGAGATACCATTTTAGAGTCCAAAATACTAAAAAAACTAAAAAATATTCATCACATATTGTATTTAACTGCTTATTTTTAAGCTTGACTGTGTAGAACGTATGTAGTACTTAGGTATTTTGACAAAAATAAATAGGAAGCAGATTGGAATGCGTGGGTTAAATTTAGTTGGAGTACAGATCATTGTTGTGGATTTAGGTTGATAGTCCGTGGGTAGTATTTACTACTTGGATTTAAGGAAACAAATGACAATGCAATTTCGGGTGTAGTTTAAGATTCTCTTTATCCGCAGCACATTGGACGAAAATAAACTAGAGTTGAAAAAAAGAACAACATAGATTTATAGCGGGGAAAAAGAAAAATAGAAAGTCTTGGACACAGTGGCTGCTTTTGGAGGAGAAAACAAGGGAAATCTTTTTGTAGGAGAGTGTAGTGCATATTTGCTAGGTATAAAAGAAATTGAAAGTATAGATGTAGAAGGTTTTTTGGCAAGGGAGTCGCTATTGAAACATTGGTTACGCTTAAGTACAGATATATTGTAACGTTTGCGTCCAGTTTACCATTCCATTGTTTTTTCATTGGGTTCCTTTTCTTAGGTCTCAACTGAGCTGGACTGAGTCACAAGTGTAGAATTAAAGTCTTTATCTGAAAGAAGCATTTTTTCCTTTTGGTTTAAAGGGCAGGCCTTCGGCAAACTCTTCCTTCTCTTTTTGCTCAGTGAACTGCGAGCGCCTTTTCATTCTGCTTCATAGCTCATGTACCTAAGGTACTGCCTTTCTGTTTTCTCATATTTTTCTCTCAAACAGAAAGGTAAGTTGAGTTTCCCTTTTTGACTTGGGCTGGTTGGTTGGACTCTCTTTGGGTTAGAACAACAGTCGAGATAAAGGAAGATAAACAAGTGAAACTTTAATATTATGTAAGTATGGAGAAGTGAAGTGAAAGCTTATTTTCCTCAAGATTGCCTTTCTTTCTTTTCTTTTCCTCCGCTACTTATACAATGTCCGCTTCACAGCTGGTCCACTTTCACGTAAGTTAGCCTCTCAACACTCATACTCTACGCGTACTCACTTTACCGGCCTTTCACAACTTTCTACTCCTCACCTCCCAAAGAATATTTTTAACCGCATTAGGCAAGGAATCTATGTACATATGATTTAACTGAAGTGAACTCACTCACTTCACCCTACACACTATCAACCTAAGTGTACAAATAGGTAAACAATCTAAACCTAAACTCATTCTTTGTACATCAGACATAAGAGTTCCGATACAACAATAGAAAACACTCAAAGTAGCTACTCTCCTTTCCTCATTTCACCTACTTTAAATCTGAAATGGCGAAAACATCAATTTAGGTTGTAGGAAACAAAACTTTATAGATACCTGGCCTGGGAAAAAGGTTTTAAAATATTTTAACAATGTATGTCCTTTGTATAGATGCTTTATACACGCCTAAGCTTCTATAACCATTTAAAATTAGAAATTGTAGAATTAGGAATGATATCTATAGCATTGTAATACTTTATGTGACATCACTCAGAATATGACTTGAGAAGATTTTGTAAATTCTTATACTATTTAGAATGCACAATTCTACAATTCACAAACTGGGGTTGTATTGATGTGGCTATACATAGATTTCCTATTAGTTAGTAAGACAGTCTCCGTATCTGAGTGATATCCTATTTGCTTATAGTACAGAAAACAAAGAAAAAATATAATATTTACATTTAACCTTTTCTGTTGCAGTTTCATCATTTGTCATTTCTGTGGCATGCGTATCCTAACTTTATTTTTAGCTAAACATCCGTGGGAATAAAAACATATGACCAAATATGATCTCACCATGCACAATGCAGTTAAAAGACAACAAACTTTTTGTATTTTCCGGAACAGTGGTACCTATAAGAAAGATTACGATTGTAAGGAGCTGCTATGGGTGACTTTATAGAACTTTCAACTTTTGACGGCCTGTTTGAGACCTTGAACCTTCATGCATTGGAAGTTTCCTAATTCCTTTTAATGTTCCGACGAAGAAAGAAGAAAATAACAAGACGAGATTATTACGCGGACGGAAGAACTCCTTGACCAGCTGTAAAAACAGAAAAGCTATTAAAATTTGGAAAATTATTTTTGTTTTCTCCTTTGCCACATCAGCAGAAAACTAAGACCATATACTTCTGCCGAAAGCAGTTAGTTGGAAGGCTGCAAACCAAACACGTACAATACTTTTACTACTCTTTTAAGAAGCAAGAACTTTCTTCCATATAACAATGCTTGACATAAATTGACATTGTGTTATACTACAGTGCGATATGCGAGTCACAGCTACAGGACGAATCATGCATAACATCAGTAAATTATTTGTTGCAATCATAAATGATATCTGCAAACAATAATGTCAAAAGATTCATTGCAAAGTCTTAATATTATTGTATTGGCTTGGAATATAATAAAAACATACTATTGATAAAACTATATTCCTGATAAAATTGTATTTAAATTTTCTTTCTACCATTGGTTAAAAGCTAATCATTAGATGATATAATAGTCGTACAATATTATTTACTGGTGGACATAGCATGGTGGTAACTGTAACAATGACTTTGCAAGTCCAAGTAAATGGTAAAGCTGATATGGATTGATATGAAAAAATAGAAAAATCTTTAATGGTTGATATATGCAAGTAGTATAAGTAGAATGTCGGAAGATAAAGATTTTTGAAATATGAAGTTGAGTAGTAAAGACAGGGAGGGAAAGTTGGTTGTTGAGTTGAGGTTGATGCAGCATTGTAGATTCATGGCACGTTATTGGAAAGAGAAGAAGACTAATATGTAAGCCCTGGTTGGGACGTTCTCTTCCAACATCAGCATCACCATCAGCATGAGTATTATGATCTTCCTCCTTAGCTTTCACCACACGACCCTATCCAAATATTACCTATCCCACCATCCTATTTTATCACGCAGCTCATACATCCTTCTATAGGCTGTTAGCTAATGCCTACTTTGCCTATAAAAGAGACAAGGCAAAGTAAACCTTAGTAAAACATCTCGGCTTACTCATCTTTTTGAGAAAGGAAGTGAAGAAACCTTATCTTATGTATAAGTTACCCACCTACAAAATTACACCTTAGCCGTGTGGCTACACAATGTTACTGATTCATCAAATAGAAAAACATTTATAAGTGGTAGTTCTGCCCGAACCTTCTCCTCCAAATACCCATGCAGTAGTAATACTAATTTTTTATAGTTTTATACGCACACGTGCAGTAAGTGGTATATCAAAATTGTAAAAAATGCTATAAAGGATTAACTGGTATGTTTTTTAGAGGGGTGAAAGGCCTTAAACAGTTTTTTGTATGTGAAAGTGACAGGAGGGCTATGAGGTTTGACTGCAAAATATATACAGGGTACTTGGATTCTAATTTATTTTAATGGTATATCCTGGTGGCAAATAATGATATTGACATGGAGCAGAGTAGTGAGGATTCTATTGAATATATATCACATCCGAGCCCGGGCTTTCTTAATAATAGGGTATTTGGCTCCTTCTTCGGACGAAAGAACAGCAACCAAGTGCGAGAGACTTGTTCGGAGAATTTTTAAGTCTTAATAACAGTGACTCTCATCCTTGACGAATACTAATCCCGGTTTGAATAGAATCGTCTATGGCAAGTGCCTACCTATCTTCTTGGTATCTCCTCACAACTCACTCAGTCCGACCATATCGCTCGTATATAGTTGTCCAGAAGAGTTCAACATCAGCAGTGCACAATGAGTCGTTCCTCTAGTATTTAGACTCTACTCAATGAGATAATGCTCATGTCTACTTAAATTACATTACATTAGATGCATACGAGCTATATCAAGAGAAATTCAAAGGCTGTCCTAGAAACTCCTTGGGTAGGAATGCAAGTCATTAGGCCTCTGTGGCTGTCGTTGTCGTCTTGGCTCACTTGAGTAATTTGTTAGCTGCCTTCGTTCCTTCCTTCCCTTCCCGTGTCTTTCACTTCACTTAACTTACTCTAATACATTCGTCCCTGTTATGTTATCCAGCATCAACCAACTCCTTGGCTTCATCCATTCCCACAGCTTTGGCTTGGCTTCGTTCCGTTTCGTTTGGCTCTCACACCAAGAAATCACTCTATGCAAAATCCTACTCCTAGCTAGCCAAAGAAGAAGAGCCTTCGTTTGTAGGTTACGTAGACACCTATTATAAAGTGGAGGAGAAAGTCGAGTGAAAGTATGAAATGACCAAAATGCATCACCACTACAAATAGCTATGCTACCTAACTATTCCATTCTCCAATCTCAAGTGAACAGCTTTCTCAATTCCAAAATAATGACCTATAATTTTATGCATCACAGCGTTTTTTCTTCCCTTTTCTTTACAATTCACTCCCATTACGCATTTATCATGCTATGCTCCCCAAAGTTAGATTGTACTACTTACTATTAAATATAAAAAGTGTATCAGCATAATTATCTTTCTATCAATGTTCCCTACCAATCTAATTATACGACATTGAAGCCATCCTTACGCAAATAGTGTACTATTATAGATACTTTGGTCCTCCTTTCGTATGATAACTTTAGAAAGGAAATCAGAAATTCGTTAATTGGTGTTCTTGGATCCGTAACAAGTTCAAGTTCGAAAATAGGTGACATTACACATTTTCCCCGTCTGGGGGAACGGTTCAAACAAAATCAATGTAGCTTTTATTCTCTCAATTTCATGAGATTTCTCTTCCAAAGGGCCACGGCTTATAAGCGGATTAGTGGTAGGTAGATCGGTTTTCAAAAGATGACATAGCTCTTAAGTTACCTAGGAAAGTACCGACGGGCGGATGTTACCAACTGTACCCTGTTTTCATATAGGTACCCTTGCCCCTCCTTTTTTGCTATTGTCAAATACATATTTACATGTTTCATTAGAATTATAATTTCAACCCTATAATTTCGAAATACATAAGGTGTGAATGTAAACCATCTTAGCATTGGTCATTTAATTTAACATCTAAATAAACATTGTATTACCGATCATAATCATATTGAACTAGCTGCAGACCTGACCTAGCACTTGTGCTAGAAAAATGTTGAAATAAGTTTTCTAGCGCCTGCACATAGGAATTTCATCAATAGACCGTTAACTATTTAGTAGACCAATTTTTTATCTAAGTGTGTGAAAATGTAAAGTAAAATCAGTACTCGTAGTCCAGTCATTACAAACCGATCCGGACATACATACAACGTTCAATTACAAAATGATATGGAGATACATACAACGATCGACACTACGTTTATGCAGTAGTAAAGATACATTGTGTGTAGTAGCGTGTGAGCTTATTAGTATACGGTATATTATGTGAGACTATGTGAGTATGGCGACATCGTACAGTCGGGAACATCCAGTATTTTTCTAAGTCTCTACTATTCCTATATGTTCACTTCTGTTGTCATTTTTTCTAATTTTTTCTATGTGTTAATCATTGTGAATATTAATATACGAGGAAGTACATCTCGTGTGTAAAATATAAGCATGGTACAGAGCGATGATTTAAATTAAATTGTGATTTGTGTGTGAAGCATTCTTGATTTGCACGGCAAATAAAAAAGGACGCTAGGAAATATTTAGAGAAATGTTCAATATTGTAATTGCAATACGCCATTTTAATTCAATAGGCAATGGAAACTTATTGTAGCTTAATTATATAACAGGTCAGCTACATGGAAAAGCACATCGACTAATAGAATATTACGTAAAAATTGCAGAGATGTACAAATCATAATATGCAAAACCTGAAAGGCTTATTGTAGAGCTAAGCTTTGGTTTTCTACATTCAAACAATTGTTAAGATTGAGTTAGAGAGACTCGTGTGTGTGGTGCGAATTTTGTCTTTGCTAGTATTTGCCAGTAGAAATTCTTGAGAAACAGACTGAGCCTGGAAGGAATGTTTTCTGAGAGGAGTATCGTCTTTGTAGCCAACATTCATAATCCATATATGCGACGACATTGACAAAGAGCCCTTATCTCTTGTCAAACGAAACAGAAGCCACTTGAACTCAGTCATCAGAGGACATTTGTGGGTGGGAATGACTACCGAAACTCGTGCCATGAACTGATAAGCCTTCTTTATTGAGACATTTCCAATATTTCCTATCTTGACTCAAGAGCGACTCTTAGGCAGTTCAGTTGATTCACTACTCTCACTAACACCAACATGCCACACTTATCCCTAGTCTTAAGACCCTCTTGTTCTTCGCCATTTCCTTAAGCTTACCAACAATCAAGGCTTCAGCTTACTTAACTCTCTTTACGTATGCTGACAAAACTCAGACAGGCGTGCATATGACATTTAAACCACGATATAGAACTTGAATATTCACAAACAGCGTAGGAATGAGATTCACACAAGGATTATAACTCGCAACGCAAGTCGCAACCAAAAAGATACAAATTCAATTTCTTATATTTGAATAGGCTCTACATTTACGTAAGATTGAGTTACAAAACATAATAGCATCTGTAGCCCAATATGTAACAACTAAATTATATTTGTTACATAAATGTTATACTCTATACTATGTAATATTAACATTATAATGCTTACTTCAAGGACAAGATAGTTTTCCTCATGCGCAATCTTATATGCTTTATTGCGTGTGTTAACTCGATCAACTCCTTTATTGTTTACTCTGTGTACATATACTTGGCTACTAGAATTTCAACTTAAGATTGTAATCATGTCTCATTCTGTGTACACTCTTAGAACTTGAAGAAATTGAATGAAAAGTAGTACATTTAAAACTAGTATGTACCATCAGTAAGATCCTTGGCATTTTAAAGCAGACAATAACCATCTAGACAGTCTTCTTCAGAAAAGCCTGTTTGTTAACAGAAGTGAAAAGAGAGAAAATTAATAATTCTTTTCGCTTTCACTGTCTGGACTACTTTTTGCTCTTTTAATAACCCAGTGAGAGTCTGAAGTCAATAAAAGTCTGCTCAAGGCTTATTTAGTAGGTATCGGAAATAAAAGTGAATAAATAGATATAAGCAATCTAAACATTTAGTTTATGACAACAGTTGATATAAATGATATAGGTACAGTAAAAGTCATGGGTAATCACAAATCAAACATTTCCTGTACTATCTTACTACTTATGTCGGGAAGCATAATTTTCCCAAGAATTGCACTCCAGGGGAACAATGAATTGCATTTTTTGTCCTTGCTTGTATAGATTTTTTCTCAGTGTGCTCAATACTCACCTCTAGGTTGTATTTAAGCAGAGTCACATATTTTATGGCTGTGCTAGTCTACTACAATATTAATGTTCAGTACGCAGTTTAGAAATAATGTATGTTTGTAAGCAGTCGTTACAAGACCTATAGACATGGCATTCAGTTTAGTAGGATGGAGAGAACTATTTTGTACTTGTATTTTAAAAATCATGACCTAGAAATATATTGGTTTGGCAATAAGCGTCATATTACGATGGCATTGATCTTTTCTGTGCTGAACCACCTTTGAAAGTAGAGTGTTGTTAAAGAATGCTGTCCTACTATCTAATATATTCAGTGTTGGGCTTGTAATGGTACACATTCCATTGATTTCCAATTGAAATATGAATAGCAAGGACAAGGAGATTGAAAATGGCTTGGCCTTGCAATCCATTGAAGACTGAGCAGAAGATTAAACACATGGGAAGAGGTACTACCAATATGATAATGGCAATCCTTCTATGTGCATTAAGTAGCATCATAAAAATGGTCAGAAAAGCAACAGCCAAAATTCGCAGTACTATAAAAGTACCTTAGACTAGGAGGAGAAAGCATGGAAAGAACGACTTTCTCTATAAAAGTTATTTTCACTATCTACCAGTTTATGCTTACAATTATGTGCTGTTATTGTACATAGAAAATACGGACAAGGTTTAAGCCTCTATGTTAAGTGCTTATAAAAGAAACAATAAATTTGTCCGTTGTACCAGTTGAGTACATGAGTAGTACACGCTCAGATAAAATGGTCACAGTCAAGTCAAACCGAGTTTCATCGGCTGACGATGAGCTGCAAGGCTATATTGTTATACTATGTCCGGTACCTGAAATGTTTTTTTTTCTCTATAGGAATTGGAAATCCAAGGCAGGCCCTGAAAACGCAAGTTAAACATGGTTAAACTCAGTGAGTCAGTCAGGCACAGGGAAGTCAGAGTGATATCGCTTTGTATTATAGGAGCCAATCGTTGTCACAAGTATAGGCTGACTCGCTCTCTCCTGACTTGACTGCATGTTATTACCTACATGAATACACATACTAAATACAGAGCATCTTAGCCAAGCTATGTTTAACCATGACTATGACCTGAAGCTTTTTTATTTTTATGTGATGGTTATTGCTCAAATAGGCTTTACTCCTATACTTATTCCGCATTTTTCGCCAAACGAATACTCTGCCTTGTCCTGCTTCTCAATTCTGTCCCCAATCTTTTACATAGCATTTTCCACTTGAGTTTTACTCCTAATATTATAGATTGCCTCATATCTGTTCTACTTTAACTATATTCAATGCACTTTATTTCTATTCCATAGCACATACACACTCTGTCCCACACTTCACACCGCTTCATAAACTACCTACTGCATTTTCAATGTCTTCTTGTCTCCTTCCAGATTTTACTTACTCCTCACTCAGCCACTACAAAATCCTCCCTGTCTACTTACTCTCTCTTCTATTCCCATTTATATGCAAAACTAAAAGTTAAATAGGCTGTAATTCCACTTTTTCCAGCCATACTCTCTACCTTTCGATTGATCATTGTTACCCTTCTAGATTCTGATAATCTTCAGAAGCGATGCTCGACAGTTACTGACTTTTTACAAACGTAAATCGAAGAATTATTTTATTTAATTCCTTTTAAAAAGTTAAAATTAGCACAATTTTTAGGAGTGAGTAGTCACAACCTTGCACCAGACTGAAAGGGAGATACAGTTTTTGACTTTCTTGATATCCGTTTGGTTTTCATGTTCTTGACAGGCTACGACTACACAAAATGGCTATCAGGAATAAAATGACATGTCAGAAAAGTGGAGCAATGAATTCTTTCAACGGAATTTTATCTTTAAAAATGTAGCAATAGTGCACGTTAACATCACATTTTTATGACAGTGCACATTACAGTGTACATCATTCATATACGATAACACTTACAGTTAAATGATATAGGTACGAAACAAAACACGTTCACTCTATGAATTGATTTTTTATGAATGTATCCACATATTATACAACGAGAGATTGACAAAAGATACCTGTCAAAGAATGCCATAATGACTCCACGGTATAATTTATACTGTGTGACTCCAAACAACTTATAGAAGTAGTTTAGAATTTAAAAATCAACATTACGATTTTTAGATGCAGTTGCGCCCTATTAAATGCTCCAGTGTCTTGCACTTCTCATTATTTTACAAGAGGCGAATGTTCTTTTTTCAATTTTTAACTTAAATTATTCTTTACCCTAGGTTCCCATTATCCTTCATTTTTTTAAATTCTAGTCTGTACATTGTACGCTATCTTCAATAACATAAATAACATACATAACATAAAGAGAGTAAAGAAGAGCAGTAGCGTTGTTGTAATAAATTATTAGTTTATTGGTACTCATTTAAGGTACTAAAAGTCTTAGCCCAGCAAGATTGGTACTTTTGTACGTTCATACAAAAGTGGAAAAACATTGTTGTGTTAGGTTGTATAGAAGAGTGGCGATGTAAATTGATTTTAAGAAACAACTCAGGGCCAAACTAACTAGAAAAGGACCCGTCACTTCAGACTCGTCATGACACCTGACAGAACAGGAACCTTGAGGAAATATCTTTCCCATTTGTCAAAGAGAGAAATGCTGAATCCAATAAAAATACCAATTTCAAAGTTGTTGGCAGTTTGATTGTTTTACGTAGTACAATGCCACATCCACATCGAAGGCTGCTTTATGAAATTCTTTCGTTCAACACAAATAAATGCGGCGTTTACCTATTTGAAGTAAATGAATACTTTTCCAAACCAGATATTTGGCTAATTGATAGTTTGAGAGCTGATAATCAATTCTGTGCATTATTACCATTTCCTCATTAAGACGGTATACGTGCGTAGGTACTGCATAATGAGCGTACTTAAACAAATGCATTAGTATTTTCTTATTAGCCCTAATCAAAGAGTCCAAAGATTAAATCCCTGGAGTCGGACTACAATTGCTAACAAACTTAATTTTTGACCAATTATGATTCAACTATGCGAAAGAAAAATTTTAACCCTCCTGACAATTAATTTTTGTCAGGAGGCTTAAATACAGAATACAGTGTATTAAGTAGCCAATGCATTGATTTGAATACGTCTATCAAGATGCCCATCACGACACCTTCTTAATTACATCAATATTTGTTTAAAATTGAAATCAAATTATTTAGTAATTATATAATATTAGGGCAAAACGGTTTGACAGTCATTTTGTGCTGTACAACACCTGCACAGTTACATTTGCTAGCAAAAGTTGCACGCGACTACAAATTATAAGAGTATCATATCATAAATCTACTATGTACATGCAATAAAAGTGCTCATTGTTTTGTTATTGCTAACTCCAACTTATTAGAGAGACAAATGGGACGAGAATGCTGAAATGAAACCACAAATGATGTTTTCTATTTGAATGCCTACTAATGCTGCGGAATTATTTTCACCTCTGTCAACACTAAAAACTAATTAACACAGAAAGTTGTGTAAAAGCAGTCATAAACATCAAACAAAGCGTTTTGCTACGATTTCACCAATAAGGCAATTATTTGCCATCAACTACAGACTACAGGTGACATTTCATAACAGTTGTTGGTAACTTCTAATAACATCAGTTTGTGTGTCACGTGGAAGGAAGTAAACTTCAGGTATGCTTTAATTATTCATGTATGGCACGTGAAGAAAATTTTCCAAGGCGGAACTTCGAAACTCAGTTTCAATAGGCATTTTCAATTATTTATTTAATTATCAAGTCTGTTGTGGAACAAGGAAATGATTAATTGGATTGTTTGATGTAATTACTAATTACCTGACTTATATACACGTAAACTCTTTCCGCATACGCATTTGTATAGAAAAAGAATGTGATGTGAACTACTTGTGGACCAAAAATCCAAGAATTTTTTATCATTTGACAAACATTATTTAATTACATTCAAAAATAGATATTATTCCAGTTCACGAAAATGTTTAATAATAGTGCATGCATTGACCTACACTGAAATAGTGTACATACCAGTTCAGATATCGTTCAGAGACATATGGACTGAGATTTTAATAATAATTCTTAAGGAATAGAAAGCTACTAGAGAAGAACCCACTCTCGTGCAATTACCACGCATTTAACAGACTGGTAGAATAAAGGATGCATAATGGAGTTGTGAAAATTTAATCATAGAAATAGCTGTTAGATTTGAAATTGGAATTAAAAGCAGAAGAGGATTGGCGTCGTGAGTTTCTAGGAAAAGGAGTTTGGCACGATTTCAAAATGCGAGTGAAGTATTGTGCAGTGACAATGAGTAGGTTCGTACTTAGAGATTGAAAGAGCTGTAATAAGAATAAAGTAATCTAGACAAGACACAGGAGCGCTTTGGAATGGAGCGGTAGGCACTGTGCTTATTATTACACTAGTTAGAGATCTGTGAGCATCGAAACAGTAGGATAGAGGTCTAAGAGCGCGGGGAAGCCACTAAAATAAAGTGAGCTAAAGTAATGTGCTGTAGAGTGCAGAGCCATGGGAGCCCCAGTGACAAATGTTTTGTTTCGTCAACATTCAGCAAGTTGGCTCATTTCGCGTGGCAAAATGTACAGTAGGAAAGATTGAACGGAAATCTCTCGCAAGTGTGCTGATTTGAGTGCAAGTATGCAAATACTGTCGCCAATTTAGTATGCAAAAGCAATCAGCGGCTTGTTTTATTGCGGACCAGAGCCAGTTAAAAGGATTAGAGGTGGAGGGGAGAATTGTAAAGGAGGTGAAGTAAAAGGGAAGCCAAACACGTCTCTCTACTTTCTCTCTACATACTGATACTTTCACCTTCCTGCACAAACACAATATAAACTACATATATTTCACTAGTACATAATAATATGATCTACTACTACTAGATCTATATACTCTACCATAAGAGAAATCAAAACAGTATATTCAAGGTAGAACAAAGTAGGAATGTATAGAACGTGAGAGCTTATCGCCAGGTAGGGGGAAATGGAGTGACTGAAAATCAAAACATAGTTGTTGGGTGGGAGAGTTAGTGGCTGTCGTCGTCGGTGTGTATGTGTGGATGATGATAATGAGATAGGAGGGTGGTAGGGAGTCTTGCAAACCTGAGTTTCCTTCGCCTTTATGTAATCGTAAACGCTTCTGGGTGAAATTCGAGTCAAGTGTATCGGATTATCTCATTCTGTCTAGTCATCTTCTTTGACAACACTTTAAAAGGAAAGGTAAAACAAAAACAGGGCAAGTCAAGTCAGCAGGCCACGGCAATGTCTGTTTCTGTTGTAGCGCAAGGCAAAGGTCTTCTGGGGAATCCGTCTCTTCACTCTATTCCACTTACCTTGCAAACAACTTCAACCCGTCCTCTTCCTTCCTTCCAAACAGAAAACAAGGACTATTCCCAAACTAAAGAGAGAAAAGAAACCCTTAAACTACAAGCCAAAAGCTCTCACTTTTACAATCTCATTCAGTCCATATAATATATCGAGAGCCCATCAGACCAGGTACTCGTAGTGGAATGCAACCCAGTTCTCTGAGCATCATAATAAATAATACAGTTAACAGTGTTGTCGGTAAGAAAGTAGTAAATAGAAAAGCTATCTATGTGTCTTGTGTATGCAGTTTTCATTATAATATTTTCTGAGAGAGGCAGAGTATGTATGTATTTGAGATAACTACCATCTTTGTTTGTTTCTCTATGTACACTCGCTATTAGAGATAGATTCCTTACGTTGTTTCCAGCTACGACTAACAAGGCTGAATGTGGATAGTTGTCCGGGAGTTCTGAACTGGTTTGTTCGTTTCCGACTGGTCTGCTCCGTTGGATCTTCCAGTAAATGGGTGTTCCTTTCGTTATGCTCACCCAGGGAATCATAAAGTGAACCTTCATACTATAGACACACGTTCTCCTACCATTCCTACATTTCCCTTTTGTAAATATAGGAGTTCATTCATATCGTCTTGTCATATAATACTACTAGGACATAGTAGCAATGCTATATAGTAGTGTGTCTCTCCAATATATACCTACTTGGTGTATTGTGCTCTATATACTAAAGTAAACTGCTCCGGTGTATCTAACTTAAGCTCTTTCCTCCACCAGAGATTTGCCAAAGACCTCTCTTCTCATCATCTCACACTCAATCCTCCTTATAAGCTTACCTTCATTCCTCTAACTTCTCCCTTGACTTTCTTTACTCGGGTAGTATGTGTTCAATTCTGTGTCTGGTCGTGGCCTATAGACTATAGGTTAGCTGTTCACTTGGTAGTCGGCTAAGTTATGTCTTACCTTTCCTTCTGCTCAACTTAACCCAGTAGATACTTTCATATGAATGTTTGTTTGTATAGAGCAGCCTCTTTATAATTTCGTACCTTCCGGGGGATATCATGTAGTAAGTAACGCTCCCAAAAATATACGTAAGAAACGAAATTGACTTTCTTCTCTACAGAAAACATATGTACTATTTTGTAGTTGGCAGTTAGTATGAATTTACTATTCTGTTCTTATGATTACCTGATAGAGAGAGAGAGAGTCTATGAAATAGTCTCATCTGTCGACTTCTGAAGGCAAGGGACTAGTTAGGTATGCATGATACAGAAAATATACGGCCACTGCCAACTTCCATTTAACGTATTACGACCTAGTTCATCATACTCAAACCAAAGCCAACCAAGGACCACTGACTCCAATGCGCAATTATAGCTGCCGCTTTGTGTAACTTTCCTACAGACACACGCTAAGTGCAAACTAAATAAAATACACTTCCAGATCTTATCAAATAGTATATATGATGCAAATCTACAGCCTAACTGTTTACAATTTAGACTCGCAGAAATTACTCTCGGAATCTGTTCAGTTAATAAAGGAGGCGTTTTATTACATACTTTGCAATGAATTGCACTACATATTAAAGGATCATTAAATTGAAACCCTGACAGTCAGCAAGAAAAGTCTCCTTTCCCTATGTTTCCAGATTAATGCACTAAGCGAGGCATTAACTCAGAAAAGTATGTCAGACACAATTTTAAATTACAGAGTGGCCTAATAAGATATATTTGCATTTCCACTAAAAACGATAAATTGACTTTATATCCTAAATCAGCATTAATGTACCTATTAGCTTACTGCCGACCACTAAGGCACAACCACCAGGACGATCAACAGACTCTACCATATAAATCCACACATAATTCAAGTAGGTGCTACTACTTCAATTAGTAGTTCCACAGTGTACCTTGTTGTGTTAGTTGTTTCCGGAGACAAGGAGAGAGGAGTCGGTCAACACACAGGGAATGAGTCTATGGCAGTTACAATCCAAATTAATCTACAAAGCTACCATTCCTACTCTCCAATCACAAACCCATGAATACTTCATTGAAACATAGCCAGTTCCGCGTTTTCATAACGAATGGATTAGACAAATTATTTATTTCCCACTTTCTGTCACTCGCTCTCCACTCCGGTCTTCCGCAAACAAACACACTCAAACCCACAAAACAAGCCGAGTTCTGTCCTTACAAATACCTACTACAATATTATGATACAATTTCCATCTAATAACAACACAAATGTAATTAAAAGATAAAGCTCTAAGCTCCATCATCATTTTTTATTCCACACACCGTTACGCCATTAGCCCAATACCAATTGTATATCATTTAAACTTTTACTATCTGCAATATCAGATGTTTATTATTATCGTTTTCGTTGCACATAATTAATTGCACACAATCTTAACCTCCTTCATCCTCTCTTTGACTACGTACTGAAAAATGAAAATCAATGCTCAAAATTAACGAGATATTATTGGTCCTGAAGTACTAACTGGATATTATTGTATAATTTCCACTTTATGAAATATTTTACATCGTTGCAATGTATACAGTGATTCAAACGATGAGAATTTGTAATTGTTTGTGTACTTATCTCATAGTTCATATTTGAGAAGATCTGCTTAATATTATCGGCCTTGGCATAAGTTGTGGGCAAACTTGTAGTAGTCCTATAGACATTGGACAGAACATTTTGCTATAGCATTGGGTTTCGATTTTGAACGACTCGAGTCGTCTTCAGACGTGGGTCACTTTTTGCCCTCCCATTTTTCGAACTTGATCTTCGTTTTGGGTTCCTATTCACAATCTGAAAATAATCGTTTAAACAGTAATTACACAAGCCAGAAATTGCGTCATGACATCTTACTAAATTTAATATACATTAAATCAAGAGATGGAAATTATTAGTGATAGATGATTAAACTGTAAATTATGATGCATTAAATTTATTTGATTACTACTGGTTCTTAAATCTTATGTCAATAGTAATGGTAGTACGAAAGAACTGTGATAGTACTGCTTTTACATTTAAAAATATTTGCAAGAAAAATCGATGAATGTAATAATCCTTGGATTTGTTTGTGTCTTTTGTGTTGTCGAAGACTATTATCAGTGGCCTTGTTGGATAATGCAATCCTGAGTGGATGTATGCATGTGATGTTGTAAAGTGTAGTTCTTTCACTATTTTCAAGAGTTAAATTACGAGCCATTTACTAATGGAAGTTTAAAGCCAAAAGGGAGTAGGAAAGGAAATATCTTTTATCCGTAATAAACTGGATTTCCGTTCGAGAGAGATTGGTACTTTACATAGTAGTTACTAGGATCCAGTTAGCAAGCTGCCAAATCCCAGTAGTTATCGTAATAGCCAGCAATGCTTTTTGTCAAGTTAAACACAACAAATAGGTAGCATATCTAAAATTGTCACTACATTTTGAGTAAATTGCATGGTGAAGTGAGTGCCAGGATATGCAACATAAAATGGTTTGGTATACAAAACGTGAAATGCTCCCCCTGTTTCAATCGTTGGATTTAGATGTGGCTGGTTAATGCATATCGACAGTTTTCCCAAAGCGTCCTGGTCGGAGCTTGAAGTTTTATTACCTAAACTGCCATAGTGAGTTGAACATAGCCCTTGAGAGACATAATTGAGGTTTTTATGTGAAATGATTACTTTTTCAGGCAAAACCAATAAATTCCTGATTTTCATTTCAAAGAAAAACTAAGACTATATCCCAGGCTTAGAAAATGAATCTACATACAACATTACACTAGGTAGCTATACTACGTATTTTTAGTTATAAAAATAGGGAGAAGTAGAGAATTTTTACAAGCAAATACTCACCTAATGTAAGTGGTTGAAAAATTGGGAGCCAATTACTCATTCCATTTGTAAACGAATGGAAATGAACTCAAGACAACTGTATTTCAAGTTTAGGAAGGAAAGGCTTGAGTCGGATATGCTAATGGAGTCATGGAGTTTCCTAAAGTTTTTTGACTCTCTCCGAATGTATAGTGTGTCGAGCATACCGGAATGTAAGAAAGTTTTAATTCATGCAAACTTAACGTTTAAATTGAGTGAATTCCATGTAAATTCAGAAAAACGAACATGCAATGTAGTCGTTGTCTGCATGAATTAATTATACATAATTTCCCTTTTCCTGCTGGGAGTGAAGGAACTCTTTTCTATGTAATAATTCCTAGAACCCTAAAAATAGTAGGAGCATCTATAGAGGAGTCAATTACTCTTTCTGTATTTGTATTCAGAGTAATTTGTAATTCTTTGCTTGTAGTTGGAGGAGAGTTGGTTGACTTGAGTTAACTTGTGGAACTGCGCAAAGAATCTTTGCAACTACCTGGGTATAAATCTTCGGGAGTCAATAAGTCCGCTCACCTGTTTGGATTTAGACTCTTTCTCATTTAGCATGGGATGGGGCTTTGGGCAAGGAAGATTCTTGGGTAAATTAAAGGAAATATAAAATAAGCGTGTAGATATAGGTCCCATTTGGAGGGAGAGTTACATGGGTACCATTAGAGCCTAAAAGTGTCGTATCGATAAAATTGTCAATGGGATGCCATTGCATTAGTTTCATTTTAGTGTGGCTGACGGTGGGAGAAAGGAGATGAGATGGATTCAAGAATGGGCAGTTAAGACTAAAAGGATGAGGATCCAATGTTTGGCAGTTCAGTTGTGTGGTGAGGTCTCCAAATAGAGCAGACATCTTGTTAAGGATACGAAAGAACATATATTATTAGCCAAAGAGTAAGTACTCACTTGCACTAGTACTCTTATACTTACCTAGACATAGTTCTCTAATACAACCGCCATTACATTACGTCTGATTGAAATTTATGCTGCTGGAACCTTTTGTTTCGACTCTGGACTGGTATAAAGCTGGAAATGCTATCTCATCTCTCCCACTGTCCTGATTCCAACGAGAATTGCTCAAGTGTACTGACAATGGCAATGAGTTTCGACTTTTTTCTCTGCGACGACGATTTGTACTCGAAGGTTATAGTGGGGAGCTTTACTACACTTTCTCCAGCCCCATTCGCATGGCACGTTAAGTAAAAAATCTCAATCCTTCCTATGGCTAGATTGAACTGAACAAAACAGATATGTATTTACCTATACTATCTAGTAGAACAAAAGTCAGGGAAAGGAGACCAAGTCATGTATTCATTTTATTCCATTGAATTCCCTTATAAGCTAGGCACTTTCTCAACCATACCTACAGATGCTACAGATATTTTGCGAGAGTAGGCAGTAGGTAATAATGGGGATAAGAGTAAGTGAGAGAGAATAAAAGAGCAAATTCTATTCGATCTCATGGTTTCTTTCATTTGAAACAGAACACAGCTCTTTTTTTCAAATCACAAACACAAAATGAAAAGCAGTCTCTCTCAGGCCAAGGAATAAGGAAAAGAGCAAAGCAGTGAACCATCCAGTCAGACACAGACTTCAACTCTGCCGAGTACTCTCCTAATAAGACAAGACGTCTCTTCTTGTTCCATTTTCATTAGCCCATTGCCCTATTGTCCTCTTCTCCCGGGTTTTGTCCTAACCTGATCTACTTCTTTCAATTAGCTACCCCACTCCACTTAGCTACACATTCCGACTTACACTTCTCAAAAGAACTACACATTTTTAAAATCTCCTCACGCACTCTGCACTCTTAAATAAATAATGTAACACAATACATTATTGTCCCGACTCTCGACTCCCAACTTTACTTCTCGCAATTACAAACCCGGAAAGATACCTGCTACACCAAATATGTCCCTCCACCACACACGTACACGGATATAGACTACCCGCATCAAATAATCATACATTATACACTACCTATTGCTATCACCTTAGGCACTCCTTTTTATCCACAATCTATACCGATCTACAGGGCGATTCTTTTTAAATATCTTTAATTATTCTCAGATCTAAATAAATGTTTAATTCATTTTGTAAATGCTGTACCCAAAAAAACCTAATGGAAAATAAGGCCAAAATTCCGAAAAAATATTTCTGTATAGGAAGCTTTTCTATTATTACCATGCGGATTTATCAGGACCAGGTACCACTTTTTTCTGTTGCAAAGTATTTTTCTACCACCACACTGTAAATACTAATGGTTGCGTTTAGCTGAGAAAGCAGTAACCCAGTAGCAATACTTTGTACCTGTGTGCGTAGAAAAATTAAGCTTGGCAATTGTACATAATATTACTTTGTTAGCTTTCTTGGGTATTTGTGTGTTGTGGAGTCTTGACATATATTGTAGTACACTGGATATTATATTATTCTCCAGTGGCCGCTTGTGTCCTGCATTTTGTGTCATTGGCTAAAGTTGAGTAACTTTCACCACAACTTATGCTATGTAAGATAACTTTGTGGAGGAAAGTATACGATATAATGTAGAGAACTGAGGGTGAAGAAGGTAGCTAATGTGGAGGGGTATCCCATCACATTATCTTAAAAGAAAGCAAGTACTAGCAAAGGTACAAATAATATGCGGCTACTAGGTTGTAGAAGTAGAGGAGTAATAAGAGATATACGTAGATAGGGATGTACATTAAAACAGGAGAAGAACAAGATGTTTTCGGTGGAAAATCTCTTTGACATCTCCATCACGTCTGTATTTTTAGCGGCGCCAAGAAGTGGAAGTGGAGGAAGAGATGGAGCGGATGGAGCGGGCTTTCCCTCCGCTGTGTCTTTCCCCATCTCGACATCCTCTCCTCTTTTCCTTCTTTAATAAAAGTTTACGAACTCACAATCAGTCCACAATGAATAATAAATTTTTACAAGGATTTCATGAGCACTAAAATGAAACTCGTCTTTGCTTCCTTCGTCTTTCAACTGAATTAGCCCACTCAAGTCAAGTCAGTCACTCACTCAGTCAATCTATCCATCTATACACACAGATATTACACATTTGCTTGCATCCAGTCCACATAGGTACTTAACCTGCAAAGAAAAAGCTGACTACTGTCTTTCCTTACTTCACTTCGCTTCTGATAATTTCACTTTATACTATGTCATTATAACTATTATATAAACTCTCTGGATATGTAGTGAGGTATATAGTTACATACCTTTACTGCGTAATAGGAGTACTATGATCTACAATGTTCCGTTTGCTCAACTAAACTAACAAGGTATCTATTCAGCCAAGGAAGACGAGATATTATTATAAAGAGTGAAGTATCTAATCTTTGAACGAAACGAAGTCAAGCAAAGTATATAGGTAAGTGTAACTAGATATAACTCTATCCATGAAGAAACATTACTAGTTCCATTGCTCTTTTTGTGGTTACTTTGTGTATGTGTGTCGGTGTGTAACTAAAGTAAAGTAAGTAAACTCTAGGTAAAGCAACTCACTCAACTAACACAAGATGTAAAAAGAGATCGTATAACTTTTCCAAAGCATAATATTATCTCGTATGAGTAAAGATAGATGTCCATGCCATGAGCTCCAGACTGAAAGTGAAGAGTTATTGCGTTCCTTTGACTTCCATACCAGAACATACTTACTATATCTCTTTCTCGACGTGTGCTACCTATACCTAAACAAGTACATGGTATACAGCTGTCCATATGTAATATGTAGTACTCTATTGTAACAAAAATATCTGTACATGCATATGAAGCATGTTTCTATGTATTCTGACAACACATATATTTATAATCAAAGCCAAAGAGGCATTCTCTTTCATTTTTAAGTCAAGTCACTTATCTAATGTAAACTGAACCTCTATACTTTATTATGGTACACAGCAGGGAAATAAAAAACCTTGTTTCATCGTCATTTTAATACACAATATACACTAACGAGTTCTTTTATTTTCCACTTACGACACCCCTCCTATCTCCATTCTCCCTACTGCTCTCCCACTGCCTTAGCTTTCTCTACCTCCACTTTCTTCCTACACTGAAACAGAAACCAATTATATTTCTCTGGGTTAAGTACTTTTACATTTTAGTACTTCAGACTAAGAAGACTTCATCATACCAGTGTTTGTCTACTTCAAGGTGATTCATTAGTCCATGTCTTAATTAGAAGCGCACACACCATTACAATTTGTATCGTTAAGCATACCTACTTGCAAAAATTGTTATTACTTTGGTAGATTTTGGGGCACCTATCATTCTTTGTCCATTGGACTTACCATAATCTGAAAAGATATTGAACATAGACTTTTACCATTCTGAACATTGCAGTATCTGGTATATCATAGTGAATCAAATATGATACTGATAACTGTAATTAAAAGAATGGAATTTGATTCAAATGAATATAAATGTTTTATTCTTTAATGAATAGTCTTGGATTAGCATATACATTGTAATTTTTGAAGTGTAACATTTTCAGTAGGTACATTTGCTAATATACTCTTGGCGTTGGTTCTGATGATATTGATACCCAACACAGCTGCAGTATCTACTACCAATACTTGGCTAGATCGTGTCTATCATAAAAATCTTAATTCTATTGAAGAGAAAATGAAATTATATAACAGCTGCTCTAGTCTCGTTATTCACTGAGTTCTTTTAATATTAATAAAATTTAATCGTAAAAATGTTGCTAGCATATTTACGTACAAAAGCATCTCAGACCCTTAAAGCTACCCCTCGGTACAATGGAGTGCTTCTTTCCGCAATTGCAATTCCAAACTTAATATACGTAGAGATATGGCGTACATACTAATTAGGGATGATTGATATTGATGGAGCAACTGATCACCATTACAATATTGTACTTATTGACAATCAATAACTTAAATCCCTGAAGAATAGGTAGAAATAATAACATTAATCTTATAGGAGTAGCTCAATCAAAAGCCTTTAGAAATCAGTACCTTCGTAAAAATGCCTCAAAGTTCTTTTCAAGCTATAAAATTCTAAACAGTTTTATGCATTTTGGAAGTGCTGTCTCTTTTCTTTTTGAATTTGGTTGTTTAATGACATTTTTATTAGATCTGTAAACGACTAAGGTACCAGATCGTCCAAGATTGAATTCTTTGTCTGTATGGAGTATAAAAGAACATAAGATTGTATAGAAATTGATGTGTACCACTAAACCAGTGCTCTAGTTCTGGTTTGCCAATCTTGTGCAGAGTACTAGACATTAAATAGAGGGAAATATAAAACAGAAGATAGGAAATGAGAAAGAGGGAAATATTGGAAGGAAGGAGAAGATGAGGCAGAGTGAAGTGGAGTAAACTCGAATCTCAATATTCAAGTTGAACGTAATTTTAATAGACTTTGAGTTAACATTAAGGGAGGATAGAGAATTTAGTCGTCGAGCAGATCTGGGACGTTCCATGTCTATATTATTTGAAGTAAGAAAGTGGTAAAATGTATTCAGAACAGATTTTGCGTAATTTTGAGTAGGGAGTGAGGAAGAAAGGGAATTGAAGTGAACTGAAGTTCAGTTAATGACTGATGTCTGGAAAGTTGTTTGTCATAGGAGGTTGGGGAGAGAGGAGCAGATGTAGATGTTGATGCAGATGTGAGACTGTGTCTGGAGCGTATTAGCTTTACAAAATGTATGTCATGTCGTGACTAATTATGAAACTGTGTAGTCGTCTCCTTTCGTCTCATCTGAACTGGTATATGAGGTAAACGGAGGAGTAATGTCGAGTAAAAGCATCCCATGTGCACTCTAGAATTTCCTTTCTACCGAATTCCCTGTAAATACAAATATCTGCATACATAGGTTCATACACGTACCTACATGTAAATACTAGAGACAGAACTGCTTTCACTTCATTTTACTTGACTGTTTCCCCGACTTGCCTATCTTTGCCCTATTATAACGATTTGCTTCTCTTTTGATTATCAAGAGAGTACTTCTGCTGGAATGTAAGTTAGGACAAACAGACAAGCCGTTACATTACATTGCGTTCCGTTGGATTGGATGGATGAAACTGAATTTTGCATAAAGTATCAATAGCCGAGTCAAGTTCCACTTGGATGTTATTATTCTACTACTAGCAGGCATTATGTGGTGCAGGAGTAAAGGAAGAGAAGTAAAGCACAGAGAATACCCTGCTCCCTATCATCTATACTAATCACATACAGAACAGATTTGAACAGCATAACATTAACTTTAAACGAAACCAGACTAGAGTGTATACTCCTATTAAACATACCCGCTTAAAATCCACTACTACATAGACTTTCTAAAGATATACTAGCTAAATGTGTTTAGTACACTATTACGTAACTTCCTAAATCTCAAATCAAACCAAAGCAAACCACATGATAAAAGTAAAGATACTACTCACTCAATTCAACCAAATGGAAAGTAAGCTTCTTCTGTGCTTTGTCACTTAAATATGCAAGTACTTGCCTCAGGATACCTAGTGCTTGTGCAGTTGTATGAACACACAGTTAACTCAAGTCAGTAGGATTCAGCCAGGAGTTTTACATTTCATACACAGAACGCCAAGGAAGGATGAGAAATTGATCTTTATAATTTGTAAGGTAGTAATCCACTCGAGATTCACTTCAGATTATTTAAGTACTACCCAGCTGTGTTAACTAGCTCTCTAATCCCAGCAGAACATCACCAAATGTTTTATACACCCAGCTAAACAACCAACTAACTAACCACTTTCTTCCTTCTCTCAATGAATGCAAGATGCAACACTCAACATGATTAAATACAAATCTTGGCTGCTTATTTTCCCAACAATCCTTTAGTTTTCTCACGTTTATAATAACCTTGGCTTTACCATTTTGTTCAATTCAGTCATTTCAGATTGCAATATAACATTATCCACACGCACTCGGATATAAGGAGAAAGCATATTCTTAGTGTTGTCTCGATGCGAAGTTACTGAACTTACCTCTGAACAACAAAAAATGTCAATTTAGTCAATTACCACGAAAAAAGGTAGAAGAGGGTAGAATTTTGAGTCTTTTTTTCCAATTTCACATTCCTAGTCCTAAAAATTGTTTACATTCATTACATAAAGTAATCCCCACTCTGCATACTTTTATCTGTTTATTAACATTTGAAATTTTTTTAATTACAAATATATGAAATGGTGGCTACTGTCAACGTAAAATAAAAATTATATTCTTGCTGTAAATATTAATTACGTTATATTCATTTAGTGTTAAATTTTTACAATTCCAATCCTGGAATCAATATCACAATCTGAAAATTTTTAAAATAGAAAACTTTTTAACAGAAATAGGTGGATGGAGAAAATTTAGAAAAAACGTATCTGAGAGGTGATTTTTGCTCATCATATTATATCATAACATAAACTATAAACAGCCATAAAGGAACATTTTAAGTAAAAGCACTGTGTCACTTTTTGATAAGTTCTTGGTTGTAATGTTCCAGGTTTAGGAGTGAAAGCAATGCCTCGTGCATCATTAACGATTTCTCAGAGGTTGTTTAATTATGTCAGTAAAGAATAGTTGTTCATAGTGTGATAGGATGCTTTGAAATGAGTAAACAGTTGATTGTTATTGTAGGACAAATATCGATGGGAGGTTGGATTTGAGAGAAAGTAGGAGAAAGATTGGAATTGGGATTTGTTAAGCAAGTGTTGGGATGTACAATAACGACGAGTAGGGAGCTGAGTAAGTAAGACAGAAAGAGTTGTCTGTGTAAAGAGACAGAGTAGTGGGTACATAAATACATGGGTGTCATTTCATTATGGAGTATTCGGTATACATTACTTAGACTTTTGTTCTATCGACAGATCTAACTGCGTAGGCGTAGTTATTTGTATTAGTGAGGAGTTTAGTGGAGTCTGTATGTATTTAGATATAGGAGTGAGTGAACTGAGAAGCAAACTGAGGATGAGCCAGAGCTTTGACGAGACCGAGAGAGGTTGGCAGAAACAATGAGGAGAGACAGACAGAGGAGACCAGGTTGAGTTGAGTTGGGGAAAGCAAAGCTAAGTCTGAGTAAAATGAAGAGCAGATGGATTAGTTTGATTGCCTTGCCTGTCTAGGATTCTTTACGCTTCTGCTGTTTCTCATCCCTTGTGCTCTGTTTACATAATAGAGGTTATTTCACATGACCCAATCCATTTACTATAGAAAAGACATACACATGCAGAAGTAAGTAAGTAGGTACTCCTAGTACTCCACTCTCTGTCAGTCTCTATCTCTACTCACAAATATAAATCTCTCCTTTTGAAATAATCGGGTTTAGTGTGGCGTGATTCGAAATAGGATGATTCAACCATAATACCAGACGGGACTTGATAACACTTAATACAAGGTACGACTTCGTACACACAACCGTCTCATAACAGCACCCACCCATCCTACAAAGCAGACGAGCACTATTGTCAGATTTGTCTTGATTTCTTCATCACGTTATAATATTGACACGGATAAGAACAGATAGAGCGCAAAGAACAAAGACTGTCTACTCACGAAAGTACAGAAGTCACGGATATTGCTTTCAAATTTCACATTTTCCCTCAAAGCTATTCGTTTATGCCCTTATTTCGAAGCACTAATCCTACCATACCTATATTATTATACAAACAACTCTTCTTATTGCAAATACCTAAACATAATACACATCCACTCTCTACCTAAAGCTTGCTATCAACAAACAAATACATTGCATGGAAATCCATTTCGGGACATTACATTTACCCGTCCTACTACGCCCCCACCTGATATCTGATTTTTATTTAATTTCATAAGAAAGAATACAAAAGTACTTTCATGATATCCGTTAGTTCCATAGAATGATGAATTATACTCAGAGTTTCTATATATTTTCTGTGCATTTATGAAGATTCAATGATGCAAACCATTGAGAAAAGAAATGGAAGTAAGAATATTTTTAATGACTATAATCGATTGCTAAAATGACTAATGTACATATTATAGTAAGAGGACATATACTATGCATGTAATAGGTAACTTGTTAAATCTTCTGTTGACAAGTGTTTAAGTACATATAGGTTATCGTTCTCCCAGACCCAACATGAGACGATATTTTTATTGTTTAGGATTATAGATGGAATAATATGGATTATAAACAAGAGTGTTGTTGTGGAGTGAAAATAGTGGTATGAGGTACGTAATAAATAGCATTAGGTACACTTGTGTAGACGTGGGTACTACAGATAGCAACAGAGGTTGTTGTTGTACCTATAAAGTAGGTAAGTATTTACATAAGGTTCAGTGACAGTGGAATTTGAATGAAAAATCTTTTGATGGCATGCATCCAGTTGGAGTTATAAAAAAAGAGAATGTTAGCTAAAGATTGTCGACAAGGCTGCTGTGGCTTCCGACTTGGCTGAATTGAAGAAAGAATGCCTGAAGGCTTCTGTGACATTTTACGAGATTCGCAATGAAGGAAGGGAAAGTAGATGTACTAGTGAGTATGGATCGTATAGGTATGTGTGTGAGTGCGATGTGGAGAAAGTCGGCGGTTGTAGTGAAACGAAAGCGTAACGGAGCGAAGGAAGCAAAGAAAACGAGACAAGCCTAGTCAGGTAAATTGGTCTCGCCAACATTTTATAAGAAGGCAATCAAATGTCACCCAACCATTTTCATTTCTCGGGGAAAACCTTAGTTACGCTAGAGAGGTCACGTCATCAAATAAATATCGTCTGTCCGTCCACATCCAAGACTCTCCCTTTCTCTCTTGCCCTGTCAACTCAATAAGATTCCTCGCTTGGCATTTGTTTCCTACACCCAAATACTCAAATACTTAAACTGTTTTATACCATCACTGTATATGTCCTTGTAAAACTAAATAGTGATACTATATGAGATATATATTAAATATATATACCAGTGCTTTCACCAAAACATTTCTCCATATAGTATTTAGCGTGTATGTAGCATAGGAGATATTATGTACCTATTATTCCGCACTACTGCCAATGCCAGCATAGAAAATAAATATCTGTTGGTACAGATGTATTTAGTATACTCGTTCGTACTTACTTAGATTTAGGTTTACATTAGTTGTGTATCTCTCAGAGCCTCCAGCCCTTCCAGATTCACTTTCTTCCATTTCTTGACTTACCCAGTTTCACTCTGATACATTGTACAGTTTGATTTGACAGCATTACAGCACACTCACTCTTATTGCTAATTTGCCACATCCGTGGACCTGCACTTTCTACATGGACTGACTATCCCTGTTTCTCACTCCCCAATAACATCACCACCACACAGATACCTAATTCTTAAAGTAGCAACGTGCAACACCACCACCAACTTCACTCTCCCTGGATTTTCTCTCTAAAATCGTGCAACTTGACTGTTGATATAAAATTACCAACAGAACATTTATCAGCACTTTACTTATCCCTGCTCTATAGGTACAACTTAATGTAGTAGACGGACATTCAACCAAATCGTCAGACAATCCACTTGTATTTCATGGAACCCAGCACTACTGCTTCTCATAACTTTCCAACTAAGCACACCCAAAATATAACTGTTTGTATTTAAGTCTCAAACCCTGCTTCGCAGAGATAACCTAATTTTACTTGTCGTCTTCTGCCTTTCAAGATGAATTCTTTGACCTCTGGCTCTTTCACCGTTGCAAACTGGAATGGCTATTACGCTTTATAATTTAGACACCCGAGCCAACCCGACCATCATAATCATTTTCTTTGCTTGTACTCACAAATGCCAATTGGCAAATACTTTATAAACGTACCTTCAACGGGCGTGGCTTTTCTTCAAAATTATAGGTTCCTAGTTTATTTATAACAGAATATTACACTATTCCCACTTGCTACTGGCATGTGTATGGATAGGATAGGAAGTATATTAAATATAGCATCATCAACTTTTGCTGATTTATTTCATTAAGTTTTTGTTTCCTCTTCCATCATTTCGACATCTTAAAGCAAACATTTTAATTGAATTATTAGCCAAATTAAAGAAGAAACTGATCTCTGAATCAATGCTACTTAAAGTAAATAGTAACAAACAGCTAGTGCACGTACCTATGTAGCATGTGTTTGCAAACATAAGCAACTTCATTATTTTTGTGCCATGGGTTTAACAAGAACTACTCAATCCACATCCGCAATTTTATACAATTTGAAGGAAGGATATTGGATTAGTAGTAAAGTGCCTACTTTTGTAATGTGTAATCTACCATTAATGTAGCTTGTGGAACTTGCATAGATACCTAATGTGGTTATTATCCTTGTTGTGTGTATACCTTATTCAATTTATGAGAAAGTATTGTTGATTTTAGTTTGTATTAGTAAAACGTGATTTTCAAGATTTCCTGGAAAAACATTGAAAACAATTACAGCATGAATGGTTAGAAATAAAGGTAAAGTAGAGGGAAATGTTTGTCAAGAGATTTTGTTGAGGAACATGACCAATGCGTTGCCGATGCCATTAGCACAAAACACTAATTGCGAGAGTGAAGAAATGACATCTGAATCTGTACGATGTAGTCATGTTGACTTGTTTCCTGATTCCCTTTGATGAGGAAGCCATATTGCTCATTTCGTCGCTAAGTGCATCCGGAAAACTAACAAGGATCTACCTTACGGTGTGTTAGCAAATGTTCACAACGTAAACAGCTAAGAAAGTTTGGGAGATGAAAGCAAGCTAAGATCTATATTTAGTACCCACTCGGATTCCGAGGATACAAGTATTGCTATAAAGTAATGCTACAGATACATAAATATATATTTCGTAGAAGGGAGGAAACGTTCCTAAGAGCTAGTCATTTCTAACTTAGAGATTATTATACCAAGAGTATAAGTCTAGAGTACCATTTATGTGGATATAGATGCAACTTTTGGCTATAGCCATGAAGTAGTTTTGTTCTAGCTGGCCTTATGATGTCAATTCATTTCATTTGGTCAGACTCATCACATGTCGAGTTTGTCTTCAGCTTTCCCCTTGCAATTACCTAACAATTCGACCTTGCTCCCCTCTTATTACCGTCTTCGTCTTATGTAATTCGCTGTTTAGGAGAGCAGAGTCGAGTGGATTGGAATGAGATGAGGATGTGAGTGAGTGAGATCTTCTTCCTTTTTCTCCCTTTTCCAATCAAACTTTTCTGCCGGTCGCATTGTATCTCTACTATGATGCTACATAGACATACCTATGAGTCAGTACACTAAATGGCTCGTATGCAAGACATAGGAAGTTGTATTGGATATAATACACATAAAAAGTGGTGGTGTGTGGCGTTATGTACATTTCCTAAGTGTGTATTGTAAGTAGGAGTGTACACGTTCACGTACTGTGGAAAAGAACACAAGAAAGCAAACAGATGAACAATGAACATGAAAATGAGATTTCTGACCACAAAACGCAAGAAAAGAGGGGAGATTCAGACAGAAAAAGACAAGACAATAGGAGAAGGAAAGTCAAACGGGTAGCTAACAGAGTTAGCAGAACACAAAGAAGGAAAATAAGAATGCACATCTAGCGGGTGAAAGGCGGCGGAGGGGAAAGCGAAATACCATAAAAAATTAAGGTAGCATTGTTTCCCTTAGTTAAACGTGTTTGCTTTAACTTTCCCTGCTACTACGTCATGTTCTATTTATGTTCTGGCTTGTTTGATACCTATTTGCCGTTGTTCTTAAATACTTTATTACCTAATTCTGGTTTTTGGATAAATTAAGCATTCTACGATGTTTCATTACAGGATTTTCTGTGTAAGTAATTTGTGGGCTGGAAAGCCACTACGGCTACTTCAATGAAGTGTAGATTTAACAAATAATCTGGTTAGGGTTGTGGTTTAGAGATTTTAGTGATAAAAGAGATTTCTAAGAAAACATTAACTTTTTAAAGTAGAAAGGGAATTTTTCAGCGTGATTAAATGTCCAAGAAATGGTTGGAAGAGTTAATTCACCGAGACGTATGGAGTTTGGCTAGAGCTAGTATAACCCAACACTTTACTTATGTTGGAAGTTTAACACGAGGGAATTACATTCTTGTGAAATACTTAAGTCAAGAATGAATTCTGTTGGAAGTGTGAGTCCAAACAAGCTTATAGGATACACTATCAGTTATCATAGCATCAACCACAACAGTCTATGTTCAGAATTCATGGCTGAAGTACTGTGCAGAGTGTACAGATCTGTCCTATAGG
Organism: Tomocerus qinae; assembly: GCA_020055645.1. NCBI lineage: Eukaryota > Metazoa > Arthropoda > Collembola > Entomobryomorpha > Tomoceridae > Tomocerus > Tomocerus qinae. Next base: position 30,230,119 of record CM034547.1, read on the forward strand.
GAATGCATTTTAGACAAGGGAGAAAGCAATAAGGAAAAGATAGCTCGCTAGCGAGCTGTCGTAATTATTTCTCAGTAATGTCTGTCCTATCCTTGGGGCTATTAGTAGGTATGTAGAATTACTGGGTTCGACTTTCAGTTGTCATGTCAGGAAAGGGGGAAGGAGAGAGCTATAATAGAAATGGGATTTCTAATAGAAGTCATTTACACTTGACTTCTTTTCTCCAGAATGGAGTCCAATGTTGGACTGAGGAGGTTGATTAAGGAACAAGAGAGTCGGAAAACCAATACAACCCGACGAAATCTTCTATCACGTCAGTAAAGGGGAGAGGAAATACTCACACAAGGGAAAGTCGAGAAAATTCTCAAAGTTACGTTAGACTGTGGTATCCTTTAAGTTAAGTTAAGCCAAACTTCGTCTGGATTGACACGATGGGATTCGGAGACATTGCAGACTCTTCAGTCAGAATAGAATAGGACGCGAGGCGACACGACATGAGTCCAATTGCACATTCAGATTGTGAATTTCGAGTTGTTCCGTTGTCGTCAATGTCAGATTCAGGGCCCATGCCAAAGCAGCATACCATACCCTGCCAGCATAACCATCAACATCAACTCACATCACCAGACAGGCTGATATGTCTACGGACCATTCACATACGACAATAAAGCATTTTCCCCTTTTTTGTCTCAATATCTTTGATTCCAACAAAAAAAACTGATTTTTTTCAAAATCGTAGATGATTGGCACTTTCAACATGTTAATGAAATTCTTCTTTCGCCGTCTAAACAATACATACAATTTTTTTCATACCAAAAAGCCCAAATATTTCTCAAACTCTTTTTATGGTAGAGATAGAGAAAGTGTAAATGAAGTTTACCGCGTCCACAAAAACTTTTTATGATATTTCATCTCTTGGACAGAGAAATATTGCATGGTGAAAGTTCTACCTTGTAAACACCCTTGATTTAATTTTCAATATAAAAATGTTTAAAACTACCCCCTAAATATTCCATAAAAGTTTACGCGTGTGTTGAACGCTCCCTCAGTGAAAGCTACATTAAACTGAAGGAGAAGAAAAGTTACGTAATAGAAGTGCATTGGAGTTGAGAGCTGGAGGTGATGCAAGGAAAAGGCATGAGGCGAGCACCCAATCTCTATTATGGCTATATCTGTCTTGTTTGTGAATCGGAGACTCAACTCGACAGCCCGCCACCCTTACAATGCAATGTTCTCACTCTCAGCCAACTTTGCCCGTTATTACTGTCACTAGGAAGGAAAGGGAGGAAATTTAAGACTGATAGATTTTCTCCCTTGTCTCATATTGTAGTACACTCACATTCCTATCTCTCTCCATTTGCAAGGGAAAGGAAAGGAATATAATAGCCCTATTATAATTCTTTTTCAGAATCTCGCATCACAACATTTCTACGTATTGCATGCAATATGCCGGTCTTTTTCCATTTCCTTACTCCTAGTAATTTCGTTTGTCAATAAAACATATTAGCATTTATACAAGTTATCTGTATACGCACTACATTCAATGCATACACAATTTCCGAACTCATTTATTGACGGAGGGTGCCACTATATACAAGGGAAGTTAAATTACAGGCCTTATTTGCTTTTATACACAAGAAAATGCATTCGCAAGGGTACATTTTACTAATAGTGTGCGTCGAACTCGAGTTGGGGTGAAATGTTAAATGACTCCAATACGAAATTCAATCAGATCTAAATGACACTAATACTGATACGGGTGGTAGTTAAAGCCTAGGTACTCAGGCTACACATAATGTTAGATAACCCTAAATAATAATCATTATCATCTGCATTCCTAATGTGTACTTATGCTGCACACATTTATCTGACTGAGACGAGTCATGCCAATCAATACTGCAATGTCAAGGTTATTACCACTCCATTCGGAACTCTCAAGATTGCGTGTTTATGACTTGGACGTGAACATTACTGTGTACAGGTACATATTACTATTTTTGTGCTACCTATAGAGTATATATATAATATATACTTAGAGTATGCTATATGACCCTTATAAACTTTATTATATGTCTTTTGCGAGTGTTGCTGACGGTTATTAGTATGACATGACAAGGTGTAATTGCAATCTTAAATGCTGTTAGTTCTTTCGTGACAGATGATCGTAAAAATTCTTAGTTTTCCCAGACTGGAATTTACCAGTTTATAGCCGTGGTAGTTTAGATTTGCGCAGTAATAGTATTACAGCTTATAGGTGTAACAGAAGTATGTGTAGCATTTAATCTCAGTGTCAATGATTACGGGGGATTTCTTCGGTTTAGTTGTATGCAATCTACGGAAGAGAGCTCAGGTAGATTTAGATAAGTAAAGCTCCTTGGATTATGTTAAGAGAGTAGCTGTTGAGGGAATGTTTGTAGTTGAGAAAGCAATGCATTTATTGGATACATATAAAGGGTGGGAAGACTTAGGAGGCTTATCTGATGGTGTGGGGGATTAGAGAGAATGTCTTGTTACTACTCTGACAAGGAGATAAACTAAAAGTTTAGAGTGCTTTGGTTTGGCGGAGAGCACACGTAATTAAGTATATTACTCCCTTCTGGAATGTTTGGTGACAACTTAATGACTGTAATTGTCTCTTTTCTGTGTGCCTACATAATTCCACTTTGCTAATTGGAATGTTCCTGATTTTTATGTTCATTTTAGGTAGTTTTACATTTCGTGATTACTGGGGTGACACGTTGTGATAATATTTGTAAATTGCACGGGCACCATAACAAGGTCTGAATTTTAAATAGTTCTCTTCTGTGGCTAGGGACTTCCCTTCACGCTCATATTCACACAAAGAATAATAAAACTAAAGCCATTTCGGTGGGAAGTGACAGAGAGATATGCATTTGATGTCACATCATTCGTCTCCTAATGTAATTGATAAATAGATATATAATCGAGTTGAAGGATATGAAATGCACATGTATGCAAATCGGGAAAAAGAGGCAAGTGTCGCTGAGTACTCCGAGAACCCTAAGGTACTGCCCTCACTTTGCTATTTCTTTACAACCAACAACTCGAGTTGAGACAAAAGTGCATGTTAAATTGAAAGAGAGAATAGCTAGTAATGGGAATACATTGTAATAGTAGTTGGAGGGGGAGGAATGGTAACGTATCCCACTGAGAGGAGTAAAGGATTCCATTCTTATGTGAATCTGTAGAGGAATACTAAACTTTCACTATTTTTCAATTTGTAGAAGATGTTTTTGACAAATTCTGATTTTTATGGGCAAGTGGCCCACTAAAGCCTTCCCCAGAGCGTCCTTTACAAACCATTTTTGGATGCTGAATTGCTCCAAGGCTCTTATGAACGCAATGTGCATATACCTAACATATACATAACAATAAGACAGTCTATATAGTATATACGACCTTAAGTATCCTTCTATAAATATATGATAAGTACAACATCACTTCACATCGTCACATCACATTCCAGTTTGCACTATCTGTATTACATCATAACATAACAAAACACACTTTACTCATGCAATTCTCCTGAAGTAAAAAGTCCTGTTATGTGTCCCTCTTTTGTTTCTTGGCATATACAGATTTATAGTACATAAATATTCTATACTGAGCCTTTAGTACTCATATAAAATGCATACTCTACACGTTGTAATTGTAAAAGAGAAATTGCCAGTAGCAAACGTACCAATAAATACAGAAAAAACCTCGCAAATGTATGCTATATGTATACATATGTACATATTATTGTAAAATAGTTACGCTTTTTGGGTATTCTTTGGGAGTATACTAGCTACCAGTAGGTCAGCAGACGAGTACTACAATTGCACTTTCACTGCGGTGACACAGTATTCTGATGAAAATATCTACACAAGATTATGTACAGTGTACTGTTTCAGCAATAAGTAATATCTGTAGAAGCCAGGCCTGAGACTTGACTGCACTCAAAGCCATTCGTTGCTGAGCAGATGAAGATTCGAGTGAAACGAAGCACCAGTCGATGAGGACACAGCTTGAGTCGCTGAAATTACAACAAATAATCTGTGGATATTGGACTGCGACTCTCTGGTTATTACTTTTGGTATTAGGGAGGGCAGAGACAAGCCAAACCCTGACAGACCCGGTCGTGTCTTGTTATTAGATAGTTGAAGAAGAGGAGCAAGGGGAAATGACCAAAAGAGCCACCAACATGATTATACGAATTACAGATGGTCGCCTTTGCTCTCCTCTCTCGGTCACACACACAGGTCACATTGAACTACGCACGACGACAAACTCATCTAGAACGTTAAAACCAGGAAGGAAGTCAGCTAAAACAGCCCAAAAGGAAATTAACATGAAGCTTCTGCTTTAATTCCTATTTACTTTCTCTACTAGATTACATGCGAACTAAATCACATCTCAATTTCGTTCGCAGGATAACAAGACTTAAATTACATATAGAAACCATACATGTAAGTTGCTGTCTACTATTACACAGCAGCCAGCAAACTTATTATGTAAACAAAATATTTTATATGCTATCTCTTATATGCCAATTGGAAGTTAATTACTCATCTCTACGAGGTCATTGCACATCTACCTATACAGATTACATATATCAATAAAATCCTAATACTAAATGACATTTTAGGCAGAATCAATATTATAATACTCATTATTTTAGTGACAAGCCACCAATCAATCTACTTTTTACAACAATACCGAAAAATGGGAACATTTACTATTATGACCCATGACATCATTATCTACCATATTATCTTCATTTAACAAAAATAAGAAAGTCAGTACACCGGATGCTACTGTATTGTAAAAATTGTAACACAAATGTAGTCCAGAGCTTATGACTCAAATTCGGTGTAAAAGGACAATTGTGCAATGTGTTTTTCTGCGATATCTCTACTGAGCATAATGTAATTATTTATGTTATCAAAAGTATTTTGGGGTCCTAGAAGAGCTGCTGCTGGGTTCTGTTCTACAAGGACATAATTCAAAAAGATGAATTCAGGTCAGGACTTGGAGTAGCAGCAGCAGAATTCCGTCACCAGATGATATAATACAGAAAATTGTGTTCACTTTTCTCTTTCTCTGGAACAATTAACACCGGCTCTACGCTTGGGATTACACAGTCATGCATGTTGCGTATTTTCTCTACGTGCAGGAAAGGAAAATAGAAAAATACTATTCCCCCATTTGTCAACATCATCCGGATGCAGTCTGAGTCTTCTGAGTTATATCTGTAATATAAAAATACTCTTAGTTTTTATTTTGAGTCCAATTTTTTTCCAAAATGTCTATTTTTATCACATCAATAACGTATTTTATACTATTAATACCAATAGTACCTAAAATTGTTTATAGTAGAATTTTTCTGTAGTTTTACTATTAGAGATTAAGATGGGAAACGTGATAGTAGTAGATATTATTTGAAGTTGTGCTTTGTAGAGAAGAGTAATATTTCGGTCTCATTATAATTCTCTTTCGACTTTAGATACAACAACCAGATGAAAGCTTAGATAAATCCTCTTTGCTAAAACATTAAACATAAAAGCATTCCTATCACGTTGCATCCAATAACCATATCATTGATAAGTCTTTTCAAAATTCTGGGCTCGATTAACTTCAAGAGACAGGCACCAAAACCCAGAATAACATATAAACCTTATCTTATCGCAGCAATTCATCCAATTCCTTATAGTGCTTGATAATTGTTACAAATACGTACTAAATCTGATCTGATAGTGGTTGTAGAGAAAGTGAAGTATTATTGAGAGATCAATTAATTGCATACGCATTCACTTTCTTATCTTCAAATTGTTACACGATGATATCTACAGATAGTTATATGCATAATGCAGGATATTTATGTAGGCATTATAAATTTTTGTGATTACTTCTAAGATTCTTGGCAGAGTATTCCGTTTCTCCTTGAAAACTTTGTTTAGCCTTGATTGATTAGAGTGGTAATTATTATACAAGGTTACATCCTGCAGAAGTGTAAAGAGGCAGATAAAAGCTTGGAGAGTAATTTAACTTTTCTAAACAGGTACAAGGAGAATAGAAGTTTGACATATCTGGTGAATACCAAATGCAAATAGAATCTGAAAATGTTATCTTGTGACCTTCCAACTTCACAAGGTTCCCTTTTAACAAGGATACTTTGAATTTCAACATGATTAGGAAGTGTATCGATAAAACACACTATTATTGAATATATTATTACACTGATGTTACGTGTTTAGAAATATATAGTGACTAACTCTCAGCTCAGTCAATCAATTTAAGGAATGATTTTGTACGAATAAAGTCGTGAAACGTAATGCAGTATATAAATCTTGATCAATTTCGATAGGGGGAAAGTATCTTCTCGAAGGATGTGACTTCATCAACTCCCTTATACAGGCTATTTGAACTTGAGCTGCGCCTGGGAGAAACTATTTCGCTCAATCTTTCCGACTTTTTGCCGCATATCATTTCACGATAGCATAATCCAATTTTCTTCTCAGAAGCTTTTCCATTTACTTTGCATATCTCTACTCAACTGGTCCAAGGTCTGGATTATGGATTATCATTGCCTTTCCATATCATGGTGCATGTGCATTTTATACTTATGCACTGGAACTGATTGAGGGCTTAAAGAACATCACTAGTGACTCACCTACTTACTTTGACACACTGTAGTAACTATATCTGCAACACCAAGGCAGATGGAGATAATTGACACAATTTATACATGTAAAGGACACATTAGCATTTAATAGATCCATCATTACGAAACATGAGAAACATTAATCAATTTTGGTTGTGAAAATTCCTTTATAAAGATTCCAGCAAGAAATGTTGATAAATTAAACATATAAAAGGAATATAGAGATGAATGTTCACACAAATTATTTAAAGAATGTCAAAACATCGAGAAATACGAAACGATTGACAAAAAATGTAGTATTACTATATGTAAAATGAGCTTAGTATTTTAGTATTTAGCTATTTTTAGCATTGAGTATAAATGAATCACGGCAGAGAAATAGTAGGAGATGATACGTGCTGCGGAAAGTTGATAAAATATTTATTTTCAATTAAGTACCTATACCCACTAGTTGTGGTTTTACTAATAAATTGAATTTCTATATGTACACAAAGCGGGAAATCGATGCAGTTCATTGGAGAGCATGTGAAAGTAACGGAGAAGTATTCCTGTGAGACGTCGGTTGTTCATACGTGTAAGTATTACATTAGAGGAAGATATTATTTAAGTTGTAGGTGGTTGGCCCGCATGTTTGCCGATTGGCTTACAGATACATTATATTATATCGGCCTTAATGGTAAGTAGGTATGTGGGTTGATATAAGTAAAGCCAAAGTACACAAAAGTCCGAAATCGAATCAAAGTCTGTTTTTCAAAGGCTCAAAAACCATTAGTGCTTCCCGTAATCAAGACAGCGAGGCTCTTTGGGTGGGTGAGCTTTTAGCAGAAAGAAGACTTTCCTCTGTTTCTTTCTACATAACTGCCAATTCTATTCGTATTGGCATTCTTGCCGAATCTGAAATAAAGAGTCTTGCTTGGCTTCGTCTGGCACAGCACCCGATTCGTGAGTTGCATTTCCAATTGTTTACTTCGCATTAGATATACAATGTCCATCTCAGTCCGGTCTGCTCCATGTGCTTCTACTTCAAACCAAACCTGTTTTTTTGCAACGCACGAGTGTTGCTCCAAGCTCACTCCACACAAGTCCTCTAGAAATAGCAAACAAATGACGAAAAAGAATCTCACTTAAGAGAAAATGAGAAGCGAGATGGATGCACCTACTAGCGACTAAACCCGACTAAATAAATGTATCTGTATTACTAATGTGTTCTCTAACTGCGCCATCCTTGCCCAAAGCATAAAGACAATACAGTTAATTCATTGATTCTGCTCTGGGTGAATGGGTCTTACTTAATGCACAAGTTCAGTACACTAAAGTAAATAAACATTACATGTCCTTAGCCACGTTCTTCCCACATCCTATACAAAACTTAATGACCATAAGTAACCTCGCATGTCGTATCCTATAAAAACTATCTACGCATTTACCGATAACAGAGACTCCCCATTAAATCTGTTGGAGACTGTCACCACAGGACACTAATATGTTTTCACTTTCTCGTCATCTCTATCGCAATGTCCTCGAGCATCCTCCACTCTTGTCATAAAACAAAAATTCACTTTCATCACACCCAAAAAGTGCTCTTGAGATAAGTACTTCAATTACACTGCTAACTACTCTCGTCCTTGTGGGTGGCTTTTACTTGCAATTTAATGTACATAAAAATAAATGGACAGGAATAAACAATTTCTATTAGTTTACCCGTATAATAACTCAAAATACCCAAAATGTCCAAAAGAAAACACGCTAAAAATATACTTAAAAAATAAGTGTCTACATGTAGTACCTTCAACCTTAATGTTGATTGTATGAGATTTGAGTAAATCTGCATTCCTTAACCCTGTAAGGCTTTATACTGATAAACCAAATGGGCATTCAAAAATGATGCTCATATTTATAGTGATAGGTAAATCAGTGAATCGGAGTCTCGAATAAATGCATTTTTATGAGTTTCAAACTCTTCAGTACAACTTTTTCGAATCCAAAGCATAATATTATGTTCACAGACTGGACTAAGATATCCTTTGAGGAGAAAACTGCTTATAGTTGTACCATTGTTCACTTCAAATCATATTTGCATTGATCTTGATTATATTATTAGAGAAAAGCAACGTAGCGTGCAGATAGCCGAGTGGTATTAGTAGAAAATGTATTTGGATTTGGTTTTCCTATAAAAAGTTTGTAGCTGCACAGCAAATTGCATTTGTAGGAATTGAAGTTAGAATTTTGAATGGTAGGGAGGAGGGAGCTACTTATAATATTATAATCATAGCCAAGGCTGGGGAAAGCGTGGAATAAAGTGAGCAATGCAATGTGATGAGAGAATGCGAGGCCATGGGATGTCATGAAAACTCACGTCGCATCAGCCTCAAGGTTCGAAAGTTGAGTAGTGAAAAGTAAAAAAAGAAGTACGTAGAAATAACTGCTCTTTATTTTTGGCATTGGCACTGCTGCTTACTTTTCTTGGTTTTTTATGCCATGTCTTCCCTCTAGGATAAAAAATAATGATAATACTAATCATAGATATAGGATAACTACCAGTTGGTTTTGTTTGACGAAGAACTCACGAAGAAGTGAGTTTGGATCAGTGTTGTTCCGTGTCTGTGGAGATATAAAGGAGACGTCGCTGTTCATATGTGAGGCTAAACGAGTGTGACAGAGAGGCCGACATTGGAGAAGTCAAGAACAAAAGACGTCATTTCCTGCACTTTTGAAATGATCCCTTGATTCTTTCCCTCGTGTTATTATTGGAGTTGAACTGAACAGCGTTGCGAAGAACATGGAGAATTTTAGTGTCTGTGGATAGTGAAATGCCGTCGTAATGCTCATTCTACTCTTCTAAATGACTGTCGGTGATCCCAATTTAATATTTTGGACGCAAAAGCGTAATCCTTTCTCATCCCTTTTCCTCTCTCGCAGCTTTTCTTAGTATGAAAGGAAATTTCTCCCGGAGACTTTCTCCCTTTCTTTTCTACTTTTGTTTTAATGAAATCTTTGGCTTACTCTTTTCCCGGTTATGGCAAATGCCTCGATTTTCCGAGAGACTATGTATAAGAGACTGACTAACATTGCTTTAGACTCTATAGCTTTCACCAAACTTTCACCCTACTTCACCTTGGTGTATTTTCTAATTTTCTTTATTCTCCATAGTCGTTTTTATACCGTTGTGCACATTACTTAGAGGAGTCCGTTTATCATATCCTCATTGCAATATGAACAGTGATACAAAGTGCACGGATTACGTGAACATGAACAAGAAAAAGAGACATTTGTGCCCAGTTTGAGTTTGATCTTGGGTTTGCTGTAAAGACCAACTGTGCTTTCACATCACATCATGACATAAATGTACACATAAGAAATCAAAGTACTTTGGTCAGCCAAACCAGGACAATTTGAACTGAATTGAAATTTTGTTATTGTTATATATGTACATATGCGCGCATGCAAAGCTCCTTCTTTTGTATGATTTTGTGGGTTTTTGCGATAAATTTTGGTAAGCATAGTCTACTGGCTGATTCAGCCATCTATTTTCATAAGAAGTTATAGTTTTACTATATGGAATAACAGTGTAAAGTGTAAAGGAATGACACAGAATGCGATTTAGGACGGTATATTTGAAAAATAACATTTTGTTCTGTCCCTGTCCTCAATAGCTTCCAATCTGAGCTGATCTGCATGTAAAATCAAATCACATCACATACCATTGTGTGAATTGAATTGAAAGTCCCCAAGAAACCAACTAACAATAAGCAGCTCACTCTTTCTCTTTTTGTTCACTGGGATTGGCCAACTTGATTCTTCTACTCAACTTTACCATTCGACTTACAATACCATTGCAAGTGGGACCTTCATTTCTTACATTCACTCAACAACTACTGAACTTGATGAATCCTACAATGTACTAGGTGTGTGTGTTTCGTGTTCAACACATCCTCTTCCTCATATTATGCTAACATACATGACCATATTGTTGTACACTACATTTCTCTTGCTTTCGCTTCAAATAAAAATCCAATATTTTAGTTCAAGCTACTCCTCTTTCCAAAACCACGCTTAAAAAGGGTTCTTGTGGATCTATCATTTTTAGAACGAAAAAAAAATAAAAACGATGTGTTTGCATAAAAAAATCATGCAAACCTCAGCTTTTCCATTTTACGTGGTGGTGGTCGATACCAATACCAATAGGGATAAACACATGTCAACATAATGGTAACTTGACGTTTCAATTTTGTGGTCAGTCCAGGTGATTATTAACAAATAGTTATGAATTACTACAAATTGGAATTGGAACTTATCCGCTTTTAAGAAGAACATCTTCAAGTCTACAATTATAATCTTTCCCGCACCTTTACATACAACATTACATGACACATCAACTTTAAGTACACCATTATTGGGTTCTGTAGACCAGACCTAGACATCTTGTATTTTTGCGAACTTAAGTCAGCCAGATCAATTGTAATCGAATCTTAAATTGAAGAATGGAGTCATGGAGTACTATTAGATAATATATACATTATCATAAGTTCCTAGCTGCAGTAAGAAAAAAAGATCAAAGCAAAGTTGAATGGTTTCCCTATAATATGCCATTTAGGCACTTATTCTCCAATACATGGTAGAAATTGTAAAAAGAAATTCGATATACTGTAGCATACAATGCTTCAGCGCATAAGCTTTATATTCAACTTCTGCAGGTCTAAAAATGTTTTTTATATACTATGATTTTTGATGTATCTGTAGCATAGACAAATATTGCAAATTAATATTGAAGCATGTTCAAATAACAGAGATATGTATTAGAAATTCTTCTTGACTGGGAAAGATCTAGCGACAGAGACTGTCTGAACTAAAAGCAATAGGAATGGTATATTTACTACGTTAGCGATCACTGAATCGAGAGGATTTGTTGTTCTTTTACTACAAGCAACCTTGTCATATTATGCCTGTCAAAGATCCTTCGTGTTGCCGATCACAACAGGAAAGAAGGAAGCGTGCGGAGTTGGTTCAGTCCCACCCGCGCGGCCAGCCATCATTTAGTTAGAGTAGAAGTTAGAATAGAGGAAAGAGTAGAGGAGAGAACTTGGAGGAAGCATTGGTTTAGACACTGGGCTAAAAGGCAAACTAGCTAACGAGCTAAATCTGTAATATAACCTAATTTCTTGAATATAACCTAATTTCTTGAATATAACCTAACTTCTTGAATATAACCCAACTTCTTGAATATAACCTAACTTCTTGAATATAACCTAACTTCTTGAATATAACCTAACTTCTTGAATATAACCTAACTTTAAATATAACCTAAAATATTTGTAGAGACCTTGGAGGTTTTCATTTAGCCACTGGGCTAAAAGCTATCTAGCTAAAGAGCTAAAAGTTAAAAATATTTTAAGTTTGAACCTAACCTAAAATATTTGTAGAGACCTTGGAGGTTTTCATTTAGCCACTGGGCTAAAAGCTATCTAGCTAAAGAGCTAAAAGTTAAAAATATTTTAAGTTTGAACCTAACCTAAAATATTTGTAGAGACCTTGGAGGTTTTCATTTAGCCACTGGGCTAAAAGCTATCTAGCTAAAGAGCTAAAAGTTAAAAATATTTTAAGTTTGAACCTAACCTAAAATATTTGTAGAGACCTTGGAGGTTTTCATTTAGCCACTGGGCTAAAAGCTATCTAGCTAAAGAGCTAAAAGTTAAAAATATTTTAAGGTTGAACCTAACCTAGGAAAAAATGTGGAAGCATTGGAACCTTTAGCCACTTGGCTAAAAGCTATCTAGCTAATTGGCTAAAATTATGGAAGCCTAATTTAACAACCTAACCTAGTGTAGGAGTTGGAGGCCTTGGAAGCCAAACTCAACAACCTAACCTAGTGTAGGAGTTGGAGGCATTGGGAAATATTTTGTTATTTAGTATTTAGCATTTTAGTTTTAGTAGCTAGTTAGTAAACAATAAATTTAGGTTAAATTAATTTGTATTTGTAAGATGGCCAAGTTGTATATGTCATGTCATCATATTGTATATGTTTTATTGTTAAATTGTAAAGTGGGGTAGTTGGGCGGTTGCTAGTACGTCGGCACCGACCCCTTATATAAAAATTGAATGTGTTGAGTGTATGTAAGTAGAGTAGTTGATCCCTGTGCTTGAACGTCCGCACTCGGGGTATAAGTATGAGCTCTCAGTGGAAGGGAGCTCAGTCTCGTTTCTGGATTCGTGCTCTCAAGTTCTCCTCTAAAATCTCTCCTGGAAGTTCCTGGCTGCAGTTACTCGAAAGGTTTCTTGTGGTCAACTTGTAAAGTTAGTCAGTAGTTTAGCTAAATTTTGTGAAGTTCTTCGTGACTATTTGGAGGAATAGTTGACCGAAGTTTTTAGCTGGCTGACTAGGTAATTCTGTGGAGTGCTTGGTATAAGCTAATTGTGGGGAACTCAGAAGCGAATAAGAAGAGGCTGGGATATAGCTAAAGTGTTTTAGTTGTTAAGATTTTGTGAATTGATTAATGTTGTTCTTGTGAAATAAAGTGTAACTGATTTGTGTGAATGAATATCACGGGATTAGTTCACTGTTGATTGAATAGGAAAGCATTTTTTAGAACGATAAAACCCTTAGGTAGAGTCGGATATCTATTTAAGGTTGGTCCTTCGAGTATTATTAGTACGACTCTCTATCTTAGCAATACTAAAGTTGTGTTGCAAGGTAGCGTGCATTTACAGGCAAGAAGTGAATCCGACTTTTGCCTGTAATACTTCGAGAGTGTCACGTAAGATCTTCTCTTTAAGATGATATTTTTAGTGAATGAAACAAATCGAAAGGTAAAGAGTGAATGAAACGCAGTATTAAGGTTCATCTAAAAATAGAACTTGGACGAGAACAACGTAGTTCATAACAGGGTGAGGTTAACGTGTTTACGAAATTATATGGAGGAGGCAGGAGCACACAAATCAGATTGAAAAGATCAAAAGAAAGTTTGAACCATCGCATATGACTTTTAGGAAAATCCAAAAGGTAAGCCAACTAACACAGGTACGTAGGAGTTTGGTTTTGACTGAATAAAGCACGCTACTTTTAAAAAAATCCTAATTTACCCTACTTCTTCCTTTCTCTACCGAATTTTGTTGTTAGTTCCAGGATTGTAAAAATACTGTTTGATAAATTTTACACTGAGTGGCTCTGTTATGACAAGCAAGTGACGTAGTTGCAGGTTTATTAACCCGGTTAGGTTAGGCCACGAAGAACATATTATCTAAACTGAATTGCTCTGATATTTTTTAATTACTAATGTTAAATAGTTAGAAATCTATAATCCTTTTAAGCAAAATGCCACAACGCAGGAGACCTACATTAGGCCATCCTGCAAAAGCGCATTTTCTTTGTAGATGAAAGAAGGGCTATAATGATATCAACTAACTTTTGTTGCAAAATAAATACAATGCGCATCAGAGAAAAAAACAAAATCTGTTTCTCCGTGTCTCAAGCTTATCTTTGTTGAGCAGCAAAAGGAATTCTTTTTTCAGAGGACTGCTAATAAATAGCCCAGCACTGAATGTATTTCCTAATGTGTTGCAGAATAACATGGGATTTTTGTAGCAGAGGTTTTTGCAGTTTCTGTCGTGTCCATCGTTAATATTAGATATTCTGTCCATTCTCACATTTGCAGATAGGGTTGAGTCTGTAGCAATGAAATCGATTAGTTGTCATGTAGTAGTAGTATAAGTGAAGAAGAAATAAACACAATTCAATTCGCCACAAATGAGAAATGGTACACAAAATGAACTTGTTTTTGTTCGATTTTTTGGAGAATTAAGATTATAACTCACTAAATACAAACAGCCCACTCTCTCCACTTGTTTTCCTTTGAAAGCCGTTCAGCAGCATAATGAGCGTTATAAAGCTTTTTCAATTTCCGCCTGCTCTGAATTCGTTTGCACTACATATCTCCATTGGCATACAATCTCTAATCGCACATCTGAATTCATCGTGATAGTCATATCATAATAGAATATAATTTACTGAGCATAACATGTGCTAAATGCTTGGTACTACGTTTAAATAGTTGTAGTAGTAATATCTATTTTATACTCTTATTGTAAACATTTTTTAAAAGCAAAAATATTCAAACACAGACTTCTAATCATAATATATTGATAATGGTAATTCTAATTTTGCTTTTCTTTGTTTCTCGTTCGTTTTATATTGAATAGATTTGTTTAGCAATACGATTAAGAAATCGTTATTTTTGTAACGTTCATATCTTGCTACTATTACAGAGCAATACAGAAAGATATACTTACTTAGTTGGATAGTAGTTGTCACTTATAGTTAGATACTTATAAAATGTTACTGCTAATCATGTGTGATTGGTCTAATACGATGGACACGATAGAGTGTCATGAAATTAAGGTCACTTTGAGTCTAGTAAGGCGCACAAGTAGGAACGGTTTGGGTATGCATTCCATAATCTATTGTGTCAACAAAAGGTACTCCTCTGGACGTCCATCTCTATTAGGTTGGTAAAAAGAGTATTATATCCACTTAGACGGTCTTACCGTGTAGTCTGAAACTCAGAACTGCAAATGTTATGTCAGAGTCAGTTTTTGATTTCGTGTTTCTTACAATACCTTAGTATACTTATCATATTCATCAAATAGTTAGATGGCAAATTGAGAACGCAGTATTCAAAAATGCAGTTATAAACCTCAGCACTAAACAATCACAGACAACCTTAAAGCAACCTTATTTATAACTAATTCTCAAATGCCATAACATGGTTTCTGTTTTTTCTTCAGTGTAAGCATAAGAAGATAGCATTAGGTTTATTTGAAATATTTTTATATGGTACAAAAGGATTAAATGAATTTTGTATGGTACATCACACAAGCTTTCACTTTACTTTCACTTCTGGGTAGCTTTCACCAAGTAAGAAAAAAGCAAATCTCATGTGGAGATAGAGTTCAAATAATTAATTTTCAATGGGGATCTGTACCCAAGAAATCTCATTGATGAAAGACCTTCCAGTTGAGAAATTTTATTTCTGCTCAGAAAATAATTGTCGAGAATAGAAAATTCCTATATAAAGTGCCCCTTAATATAATTGATTAGGACAATAATTAAATTAAAAGTTTATAATGGTATGTATAATTGATTTGAAGCAAGGTACCACTACTTCACCTTATTTTTCATTCTTAGTTGTTATCTGTACTACATAATCACATCAGACTTAAATAATAATTTACTCTTAGTCAGGAAAGCACAAGGGAAATGACGGGAAGGCTTTCATCTGTCTAATTTGTTACAATTACAAGCATTGGTTGGTTGGTTGGCTCAACTAATTTTCATTTCATTCGTGTAGAAGTTCAAAAGCAACAAAGTCATAAAGTGATTTCGTGAACAAATATATTATAGTAAACCTCTGTGAACTGTCTGCAAATCCAGCAAAGATTTGTTTGAACGCATTTACAATGGAATGTTCTAAAAACTATACTTTTTCCTGCATCGATGGTCCTCAACTTGTGTTACATATTCTATAAAATGACGTGTTCTCTATAAAAAGTAATTTGATTTTAAAGGAAAGTTGACACTGTAGACAACAACAATTTTGAGGTACAGGAAGAATGAAATGGTGTATAATAACACTCTCATTTGTAACTGATAATATCCATGCTCCATTTTACTCACAAAAGATCAAGGACAAAAATAAAATCTATCTATCATTAGCCCACGTTAGGACAGTAAAACAGGTATTGACGTTTCAAAAATACTTTCTATTTTGAATCGCATGGCATGTGACGCAATAAAGCGAAATAAAAGCAGAAATGAAATCTTTCACGAGTTTTTGTAGAATTTTGTGTACTTAGTTTTTGTTCAAACAGTAAAGAACAAACAGGTAGACTAAACAAAAGTAATTCTCTGGAGACTTGCGGCGAGCTGCACTAAATTTTTCATCTATTTGATCTACATCAATATGAACTTCACTTCTGCCTTCATCTTGCCTTAGCATTCTATTCACTTTGACTTCACTAACTGTATCGCTTGCTGGGAGATAAAGCAAATAAAACAGCAATGCTACAAACTCTACCTACTATGCTTACCTTCAAATGCATTATAAGTGTATTATAATATTGTAATAGTCTAATATTGTATAAAAATATCCAGCATTTTTTATATGGATATGTTTCTCATGTTAACTCAGAAATCATATTATTGACAAACAACGTATTACATCTAGATCGACTTCTCTTTAGCGTATCGAAAAGGTACACAATGTACTGAACATATCCACATTTGAGAGGTAGTTGATTTCAATTATTGATTTGCGTAAAAAGTTGTATTGACCAAGTGCAAGTGTCTGTTGTGCGGCCAAGATTAGATTGTCCGTACTTGAAATAAAATTGGGTCATTTGGTTTCGCAAATAGTTACTTTTCCTTGTTAAATGCCTAGTTAAGTATACGACAGAATAAATCTTTGGAGGTTACATTCAGATTTCAGATGGAAAGTTTGAAGGTAAATCTACAAGGCCTGTATGAGAACCGTAAAAAGTTATTTATTCTTTTCGGAATTCATCTAGATTAGTTTAGAGATTGAGTACTAATAAAATGTTTGTTTTGTGATCTACTTAGCCAAATAGTGATGTCTATTGGCTAAATAGCATTGCATCATTGCATTGCGCATTGTTTCGTGTATATTTGTTTTAGGACTGAAGAAGGGAGTTAAATCAACTGATGGGAATTGACTGGGAAAGCGATGAGAGACGAAATAGCTTTATTTTTTATTTGTCCACGAGGCAAAGTCAAGATGACGGAATTCATCCGAGACATGTTTCATCTTTTATTACTTGAACTTCAATAAGTTGTGGCCTCTCAAAAGGAAACTGAAACAAATAAAAAGACGGATACAAAAGGTTCGGATGAATTTATAGGATCCTACTGCGCTGCTACTGTTTATATCACTGCATCTGTAGAGACATACTCACATACACACTCACTTTGTATTTTAGCAATATAAATCCAATCTTGCCAGACAGTAATAATAGAGCAGTCAGAGTTTAGGAATAGGTGCTTTTCCTCTTGGAGAGGATTACCTATTATTTAATTGTGATGGATTATATACCTACTCATCTTATACACGTATATCGTCCACTGACCTTATATGGCCTTAGTAAGTCGGATCGGATGGATGCTAAATTGCTAAATACATTTATAGCCTATTATATAATAAATAATTAGCCTTACACTGGGCGTGTTTATAATACGCTTTCGCCTTCTTTCTTTTATTTTTGAGTGTGAAAGCATGACATGGCGAAAGTTATTTGGCTTTCTAATTGAAAGTTTTATATGATCAGGCTTGCATTAGGAAATTCATACGAAATATTACTTTACAAGCAAACCTTGTAAATGCATTGTATGAATGGCTATTGTTATTATTGTAATAATAAAATACAAAAGCGATTTCGTTCATTGTAAACTCAGTAACTAACTATCAAGGATTATATAGGTTTAAATTTCATATACTAGAATCTGTTTTCTCCGCAACAAGCAACGTAGGCATAATAATTAATGTACCATTGTTGCTTTCTGCACAACTTGGCCAAATATGAATTGTCGCATTTACCTCTTATTTAACCAATCCACGACGTGCTTCGTTTTGTGGTAGATATGTGTGCATCGTTGGTTTGCTAACTGGAATTTGATTTTCATGGCTTTTCATCTCTTTGTTCTTAATTGGTGAAAATAGCAACTAGTAGCAAATACCTTTTGTCTTCTGGACGAGCATTCTATTTATAGCCAATATTACGTTGATGTTGATAACCGTTGTCAATTAAGTAGCTAATGGAACTTTTCTCATACTAATTTACTGAGATGAAACAACGGCGTAAATCTAAATAGCTAACTAATTCCGTCCTCAATTCTATTTATAGCCTGTATAAGATTAGCCCACTCCGCCATATTCCATTTCCATTGAGTTGTGTCAAAAAGGTAGTTACATCTCATTACCTTCTATCCTTCAGTATCACTATGATTCAATGTAGTATGCTGTCCAAGTAGCTGCGGAGGAGATTCTATATGTTTAAAGAGCTAAAAAAAAACACTAGATAGTAATACGCAGAAGCAGAGGAACCTATACCATGCTTATGTATATACCGTAGGCAGTCGCCTGTCAATCGTCATTGTTGATTCAATAGCACGCGGAGGAGGTTCGTTTTTCCTGTCTTCCGATTTGACTGGATCTTGGTCGTGATTGTCTATTTGGATTTCTTTGATATCGTCGTTGAAGGTTGACCCATAGGTAAGTGGGGTAATTACATTTGTGGGAGCAGAGGTCAATTTTTGAAAACGGGCAATATTTTTATCTTTTATTTAAAATCAAATACTATTGTATTTTATTATCTATTGTCATTCGTAGAATGGGCAAAAACAAACCGCCACCTACCGTTAATACGGAGAATATAAACATAGTACAGGAACACTCCAGAACGGAGCTCACGGAGCCAAGCTCGATTAGTGAAAGTTCCTTTTCTTCTCTGTCGCGAACAGTTGAAGCTAATGCCAAAGCAATTGAATCGCTTTCTACCTTACCGGAGGTCATTAAAACACTTTCAAAAACATTAGGGTCAATAACCGAAAAGCTTGATATGCCCTATCAATTCGAACCTGAAAGAATTTCAGAAAATGAAGATGGGTCAGAAATAAGAAATCTCTTGAATGAAATAAATAACACTGACAATAACAGTGCAGAAGTTGATAATGAAGAAATATTTAAATTATTGGCAGATAATGACAAAAATGAAGAATATGATGAGGAAATTAATTCTGCAGTCGCAGGGAAGTTCACATCAATATTTACCCAAGACTTTAACAAAGAATATCGAGAAGGTCTTAAGCAAAAATTTAAAATTCCAATAAACATTAAAGCTGTGGCCGTGCCAAAAGTAAATGCGGAAATTTGGAATAGTTTACCATCCAAAGCCAGAGTCAGTGATGTTCGTTTGCAATCTGTTCAAACTACAATTTCAAAAGCAAGTGTAGCTTTATCAAAAATTGCACATTCATTGGCAGTTAACAGTTCTGGCATGCCAAAAGAATTGACGGCAGAAATAATGAAACTATCAGTTGAAGGTGCAAAGTGTCTAGCGGTTGGACAACACGATATAAATAATTTGCGCAAGCTTGAAATAAAGCCACACATCAGCACAGAATATTCCTCTATTTGCTCATTAAAAACCGGAGTGACAGAATTTTTGTTTGGCGATAATTTATCGGAAACGCTCAAAGCAACAAAGTCAACCTCAGGAATAGTAAAACAGCTAAGTAAGTCTTTCAACCGATATACTCCGTATAATAGAAGTTTCAACCAGTCTGGCAGTGCTTTAAACTGGAAAAGCCCGTCTCTTCGATTCCGGGGAGGCGGGAATCAACGGGGCAGTTTCAACCCCCGGGGCATGAGACCGAACAGATTCCAGCAAAGACCGTTCCAATCTCCCCACCAGAAATTCAATCAACAGTAGAGGTACGTTGTTACGCTGGGCGGCTAAAATATTATGTAGAACAGTGGAAAAGTATAACGGACAATGAGCTTATTTTAGAATCAATCCAGGGATATAGAATCCCTTTTGCCTCACATCCTTATCAATTGGTAGAGCCTAGGACAAAGATATTTGATGAAAAGGAAAAGCTAGCTATTAATAACTGTGTTTTAAAATTATTAGAAATGGGGGCTATAGACTCTGTAACTAACTCTACTGGTCAGTTTATTTCAAATATATTTTTAGTACCCAAACCTGATGGTACTTCAAGATTTATTATAAATCTTAAAATGTTAAATGAATTTATTGATTGTCCTCATTTCAAAATTGAGGACTATCGCACTGTATCAAAGCTAATCACGAAAAATTGCTACATGGCAGTAGTTGACCTTAAAGATGCGTATTATTTCATTCCGATTGATATTGCAGACCGCAAATACCTTCGTTTTCGATGGAACAATAATTTATACGAGTTTACTTGCCTTCCTTTTGGTCTTTGCACAGCACCATATATTTATACAAAGTTAATGAAACCAGTAGCCACATACTTAAGATCTAAAGGATTTTTATCGGTTTATTACATTGATGACTGGTTTCTATTAGGAAGATCATATTTAGAGTGTCTTCACAATGTAACAGAGTCAAAAGAGTTTTTTAATTTCCTTGGATTAATGGTCAATGACAAAAAGTCAGATCTTGTACCTAAAAAAGAGGTTAAATACCTCGGCTTTATTTTTAGTTCAGTAAAGTTGACAATTTCTTTGCCCGCAAAGAAAAGAGAAAAGTTATTAAAATGTTGCCTTGATGCAGGTATGGATCATACTTTATCGATTGAATCTGTTGGAAAACTAATAGGCAACTTAATTTCGGCATGTCCGGCAGTACCATACGGACAATTGTATACTAGACAATAATTAGAGTCAGAAAAGTCGACAGCACTTTTAAAATTTTCCAATGATTACAGCAAAGAAATAAAATTAAGTGAAAAATCAATTGAAGATATTCAATGGTGGATAAAATGTATTCCAACCGCCATTAAATTATGCACCATTAAATCTGACATGTTTGATTTAACTATTGAAACAGACGCATCATTGACAGGTTGGGGAGCAAATTGTAATAATGTTATAAGTAGAGGTCATTGGAATACAGAGCAGCAAAATATGCATATAAATGTACTAGAATTGTATGCAATATATTATGCGTTAAGGTCTTTAGCTAGCAAGGGCAGTAATATTCTTTTGCGTGTTGATAGTACCACGGCTGTATCTTATATAAACAAATATGGTGGATGCAGATCGCATCAGTGTCATTATATAGCAAAATTAATCTGGCAATGGTGTGAAGCTAGACAAAAAACAATCTATGCTTTTTATATTTCTACGTCAAATAATGTAGTTGCAGATAGAGAATCGAGAGAAAAAATTAACAGTAATGATTATAAACTAAATACTCTATGCTTTGATAAATTGTCTCAGGAATTTGGGCAGCCAACTATTGATTTGTTTGCCACGTTTGAGAGTAAGCAATGTATTAGATACGTGTCTTGGTTTCCGAATCCTGATTGTGTCGCGGTAGATGCTTTCACAATAAAATGGGTGGAATATTTCTATGCATTCCCACCATTTTGTTTGATCCCCAGAGTTCTTAAAAAGATAGTGGATGATGAGGCAAAGGGTATAGTAGTAGTACCTCATTGGCCATCTCAGGCATGGTACCCATATTTTGTTCAATTGAAAATCAGTAATGTTTTGGTATTTGAACCACGAGAAGATCTGTTGTTTTCTCCTTATAATTATAGGCCTCATCCTCTACACAAAACACTAACTCTGATGGCAGCAGTCTTATCAGGAAAAGCATAGAACATTTTAATTTACCAGAGAAAGTATCTAATCTTCTTATGGCATCATGTGCGTCCTCAACTTGGAGTCAATATGAATCGGTGATGAAAAAATATACTCAATTTTCGTTGTCAGTTTCTATGAATCCTTGGGAGCCTGATCTAAAGGTCATACTTAGTTTTCTAACCAAGCTTCATGAGGATGGTATGAGTTATAATTCAATTAATGTAGCAAGATCAGCCCTATCAACATTACTTCCTCCAATAGGAGGTGTCCCAGTCGGACAAAATGTTCTAGTCTCGAGACTACTTAAAGCAGTTGGAAGATTGAAGCCTCCAGTAGGGAAATATAGTTACACATGGGATGCTAATTTAGTTCTAGAATACTTGAACAAATGGGAACATAACTCATGTTTATCTATCAAAGATTTGGGAATTAAATTAGCAGCTCTTATGGCTCTAACTACAGCTCAAAGAGTGCAGACTCTGGCAGCCATTGATATTTCAAATATTATTTTTTTGAAAATTCAGTAAAAATAATTATCTCAAAGACATTAAAATGTTCAAACCCTAAATCAGGCAAAACTGTTCTTACTTTATGTCCGTTTCCTGTTAATGAAAAATTATGCGTTGTAAAATGCTTGAAAGAATATATTTTTAGGACAGGTAAATTAAGGAGCTCAAATGATTTATTTATCTCAGCGTTTTCGCCATTTAAGGCTGTGTCTTCACAAACAATAAGTCGTTGGCTTTGTATGGTTTTAGATAAGGCAGGAATAAATACCAATGTTTATAAGGGACATAGTTTTCGTCACTCCTCAACGTCTAAAGCTTATACAGCAGGACTCTCAATTGATTCGATTTATAAAAGTGCCGGATGGAGTAACAACTCCCGTGTTTTTGCCAAGTATTATAATAAGCCAATAGATACTCAGACAGATTTTTGTAAAATAATTTTACAGAATTGTCTTTAGAATAGAAAAAATGAACTCTAATAAACATTGTTAGCTTTTAATTGATTCAAATTCAGTGTGAATTAATGATGTGCAATTAAATAAATACTTGTTTACATTGGAAAAAGAACCTCCGCTCACTTCGAATAACTCTTTGAACAACTACATTGAATCATAGTGATACTGAAGGATAGAAGGTAATGAGATGTAATTGATGATTATCCGAGCCCTGCCCGAAGGGCAGGGTGATGGATAATTCATAATTATATGAATTACCTGAGATCCGGAGGTATCACTATCCCACCCACCCTAACCCATTTTATGTGGTTATTCTCAGTTTTTTCTTTAAATAAATGACGATTGACAGGCGACTGCCTACGGTATATACATAAGCATGGTATAGGTTCCTCTGCTTCTGCGTATTACTATCTAGTGTTTTTTTTAGCTCTTTAAACATATAGAATCTCCTCCGCAGCTACTTGGACAGCATACTACATTGAATCATAGTGATACCTCCGGATCTCAGGTAATTCATATAATTATGAATTATCCATCACCCTGCCCTTCGGGCAGGGCTCGGATAATCATCAAATATACTTAATGGTCCTTATGTAACTGCATGTACTTATGTATTTATGTAATTTCATCCTCACAGTAAAATATATATTATTTGTCTCGTCTTTTGTAAATTATTTTAGTGAAACTGGGAAAATGGTAGTAAATAGCAATCTGCTTTGGATAAATAAAGCATCAAAATTAAAACAGGCATTGCTCATTATGATACAAAATTTAGTTTATTCGTGGAATGAGGAATATTACGAATAATATTATGAGGAAAATCGGTTAAATTCTGCGAACCGTAGGTAGTTGGCATAAGTGTTCGCTGATAATTTTGCATACTATTGATTCTGTTTCTAGTAAATTCGTCTGTGTTTTCTCCTTTTCTAGTCCTAATTGAATTAGGGCACTCTTGCCTATTTCATTAATGTTCTAATTAACTGCATAGTACTAGAGACTGCCTTTTCAAATATATATTACTTAGATCCCAGTAGAAAACATACAGTTACTGCTAGTTGACATGTTCACTTACATAAGCAGTGGGCTGTTGTGATTGCATCACTAGCCAAGACCATGGTTAGAGCCAATAAATTAATTATATGACGCAAATTGTACAGTACATATTGGCACATAGTGAACTTTAAGTAACAATAAAGAGTAAACACATAGTAATGCTTTCAGGTCTCTTAGATTGAGAGTTTTAGAGACATGCAGGAGTATTAAGTCAAGGCGATTGCAAACGAAGTAAAATTTGGGGCAGAGTTTGTCGCACACTTGAATAAATACATACATGGAGTATAGTATAAACACAAATAGCCAAGTTATACTGGAAAACTGAAGTGTGTCTTTGCAATGGAATGCAGTTGTATTGATTCCATCTACTGCGAAGAGTCCCTCTTGGCTTTCCATTTCATGTGATTATTTCAATAGAGTTGGAAATTACTCCTTTCAATCCAGTGATCGCACTGATATTTCCGAGAAACTTTCTTTTGCAAAGTCTTGCCTTTCGAGGATTCATTCAATAGAGAAAGTGTTTTCTCCCTCCGTCAAACTTTTAGTTTCAATTGACGAATATAAACTAACTAGCAGAATTGTCACTGTTTTTCCTGTTAACTTTCAAAACAGTAGTTTTCTCGGATTCTGTGTGCACTGTATACCGTATTAGGCTAGCTACAAACAAGTTTAGCAACTGTTATTAGTAGCTAAGCTGATTAAAGTCTAGTTTAGGTCCTTTTATTTTATAATTAATCCTCAGTTTCTAATCCACAACTCTCCAGCCTAAAGAAATAACAACACTAACTACTACTACAACAAATGTCCATACTACTTCCTGGATTATACTATCTAATGTGATAAGATAACAGTTCCGCACAAGATAGTAAAGTAATATTCAACCTTACTGCTTACCATTACTGAACTCAAATTCCTACATGTTTACTTTGTTTTCAATGTTATCAGTAAACGAATAGCCTGCTAAAGATTCAAGTAAAAAAATTGACTCCATTCCATCAATAGTTTAAAAAGGCCAAATTATTTATTTATTTCATTATTGTTTCTTGTAGGTCACAACAGTTTGGGAAGTTCTATTGTTCGTTGTTGCTAGAAAAGCGGTGAAAATTAGATATGAATCATTATGTAGTGTAACAATGCAAGCTAGAAATGCTATGTAGATAAATCATTCCACTAAATTTTTACAATTACAAAATTGTGAAATAATTTTGGAATATTTCACTAAGCATTGAAATTGCGTATGATAGCAGGTATTAATTTTTCGGAGAACATTTCGAGTATATTTAATTGTTTCTTCTGGGAACATTGAAATGACAAAAGTCTAAGTTAAAGATTCTTTGGAAATCTACTGTATTTATGTAGTATTCACTTACCCATGCATTAGCATGAAATTGTAACCGTTCCAAAAAATGATTTTGCAATAATAAAGCAGGTTTTAAGCATGGTACTACTTGGAATATATCCTATTTGCGCATAGCATAAATCACTCGAGTTACCTATTTACTCACACAAGTTACTAGAAGCCGAGTTCTAGTGAACGAAAAATGGTACATGGTATAGATTTTAGTAATATAAGTTAGTAAAGCAAGATGCTGTGTTGATCACGACTTTCTTTGATATCATTAGGCAGCTAGTTTGTTGGGTGAGAGCACAAGGAGGTGGTGCTGAATCATCACAACAGTCACTTTCAAACAATAGTATGTTTCTGTTGAGCTCAACAATTTTGGGAAAACCACAAGTCAGGTCAAAAGTACAACTTGCTACGTATGCTTGTGTCCCTCCTGCTTCTTGTTTTGAAAGTATACAAGTACCTGAGACTACCTAACATATAACTACTAGTACAAGTGCTTCTAAGGCTTTCCATCGAGGTCATCTATGTGGAAAATTTTTGTTTTCGGCATAAAATGCGAAGCGTCTAGTATTTATATGCAGCTCAATAAAAAACGTAAATCCAAGTTGATCCACAAATAAATCCGAAGAAAATTGAGTTGACATTGAGTTATTGGAAAGAAATAGGAAATGCAAACTAAAATGACTTGGTCTGTAGTATTTGCAGTAGACGAAGAACAAATTTTTTTATGTCAAGAACAAATTGAGGACTGGAGGGAACTCAACGTTTGTTCTGTATGTAGATAACTAACTAAACGAATGTAAAACACTTTAGCGACATTAGGTATACAATGGGATGCATACAGCCTGCATACAAATACCTACTAATATGGGACAATTTATATTTGAATGTCAAAAGTTAAACATTAGGAAACGGTGAAAATATGTCAAGGGAAGAATGAAGAAGCAATGCACTACGAGAATAAACAAACGGGATAAGGAAGAGTTCATTCATAGTTCAGTTTCTATTATAAGGACTCTGATAAAGAGTCTAAAATAATTTCGGTCATGTGGGGATACTTTGTGTGAATTTTAAGCAGGAGTCACTGTCAATGTTCTACTACGGTTTACGCATAAATATTTTTTGGAAGAACATTTTATGGGTTCACTTCCATTTTGCTTATGATTAGACAAAGCACGGCGGTGTGGATCCCAAAGCCCTATTATGCAAGATATACAGTAGTAACAATAGCACACTTTTTACTTAGAACATAGATCAGAGACCTTTGGCTTGACGTTACTGGCTCTGCCCGTGGAACGACCATGTCCGTATGCTTGAGTGAATGAATTTCTCTTGCCATGTATATCTCGATTGGATGAAAGCCCCTGACTCTATTCAGATATCATTAGAGACTTCGAATTTGTTGAGTAAAATTCAGGGTCTGAAAGGCGTGAAATGAAGCTGACTTATGGGAAAGCTTAGCATACTACCACCGTTCCGCTATTTCATACTATAACATGAAGAGGATATAGCAAGCACCCTTTCCAAAGGCGAGTACTGAACTTTCGCGTATTTTACATGGTAGGGCAGCGACACTTTTCGTAAGATGAATAATATGATATATTTGACTGTACATTTGTATTTGCACAACGAGGAGGTAATAAATAGGCGTTGTTCTAGCAGATAGTTACATTGGTGATTTCATTCTCACAATCTCAAGCATGCATGCAATGAAAACATTTCTAACCGGAAAATAACAGGGATACTATCATGTACACCAGACTCGAGTGTGTTTTTCTATCTTTCACACCATATTACCTAATATACCCATTTATTTTTAATAAGCCTGTGCTTTCCATTCATCCGGCACATGAAAACGTGTTGCCCGTTGCACTACGCGTGTCAATTTTGTGCGAAAAGTCAATTCTAAGCTAAAATATACACTCTTTCCTGAGTAAACATACATGTATCGTGTGTAAGACCCTCATTAACGGTACTTCCAATCAATTCATGTGTGTAAATTCACCCTATTCTGTTCCTAGTTCTATCCATGTGCACATATTTAATTAACAACCTTAATATGCAATTTCGGACCATTATGCTAGATGCCAAATGTGCACAATTATCGTAGGAGACAGGTATTATTAGTATCATCGCGGTTCAAAGAGTAGCTACAAGTATTAGCCATCGCGCTATTTTTACCACAACTTCATTATTCTGCTTTCCAATGCGGTTATACGGTTTTAGATAGTAATTATTGATTCATTAGGTTCTAAATGGACTTAGACCCAAGTTTCGTGTAATTGACCTCCAATGTTATTGTATTAGTATTTTCGAGAACTTTAACCTTAGCCCTGACTACGCACAGTATTGTATTTAAAAACACACGTACACAGTACTTACGTGGTGCAAAACCTGTTGAGAACAATATCTAAAACGTGTCGACCATTGTTCGAACCCAATTTCATTTAATAAAACTTTCGTTTCCAATGTCCGCAAAAATTGGGGAAATAGAATTGAACATACATATTATTAGTACATGATGAAAATATCCGAAGAGAATATATCTGTATAAAATAGTGTATATATGTATTGCATTGATATTGAATGTGTTTTGTGTGGAGCTAGATTCAATATCTGAAGTAGATATTGAATATTAGGAGAAGCGGGTCTGAGTAAGAGGAAAGGAATTAAATTGGAGTGTGGAGCATGAAAATAGTAAAGGAAAGCTGCCGACTCTGAATTTGTATCTCGGAAACATCCTGCCCCATTCCATAGTGACTTCTTCCTATTAACTGTGTGAAGTTATATTATCGTCTAGCACGCAGCTATCCTTATGATCGGTTTACGTTAGCTTATCGAGTCGGAAACTGAGTCAGTGGTCCAAAATATAAATCTATTCTACGTGTCTTGCTTCCCATCCTTTCGGTTGTCTTTGGCAGATCCACGTGGAAAGTTCATAAAATATTGCTTTGTAAGAGAATAGCTCACTTCCTAACTATCCGAATCATCAGAATCAGCAGCTTAGCAAAACTTACATGATACGCACTTGCCATTTTCTTCATCAATCTGAGCCTAATAATTCTCCCCTTTAATATCTCATCCATTAAAACCATAACGTCACATTTGCAATAGCAATTTATCATCCCACTTTATCAACAAAAAATCACACGCTCACTGTTTACTTGTTTTTATGACAAATTTTTAGTACACGCTCCTCCTTTCCCTCATAAATTCTTTCCGACAAGTAAAATAAGCGAGAAATCGACTTTCTCTCTTCGCCAACTCATTAGTCCTTTGTAAGTTGTAAGTAAGCAAAATAAGTGACTAGAGTAGCATTCTGTTTAGCCTACTTGGAGATACTGCTAAATTTATTTAATGTCAGATAACAAATAGAAAGAGCCAAGAAACGTAGAGAATAAGCCTGTAAGTCTTCTTTAAATTATGATGATCCAAATTTCCTCTGTGCGTGCAAATGCGTCTATTCCAACTCTGTATTTGGGTACCTATCTATGTAGTTTCTAATCGTAACTTTCATAATAGTTTATAGTCACCTACAAACTGTGGTAACTAAACAATACATAACCATTCGTGTAACACTTTACACAAAGAAAGTCACTTCTATATCGTTTTAGACTCACTTGTGGCAAAGGCCTAACATTTTGCCAACTAAAGTAAAGATTACAGTAGAAAAGCCCTTAGAATATGAAACGATTGTAATCTTTTCCACTCCCACACTACTATTTCACGCAGTAAAACAGAAACAATACAATACAGAACAGTTCTTGTAAGTAAGTGCATAGGTATTACTACTTTGGTGAAAGTAAAAGTAAAGTGAACATAGAGAGAAAGCAAGAACTTAGATTTATGGCAGTTGAGTCTCCTTTGCTATTTAGTAGGGAAAAGAAAGAGATTCTTGCAGAGAGACAAGAAATCTTACATCTTTACGTATTAAATAACACACTGCATACTTATAAGGAAAAGATACTTTTAACATTATGTGAATAGATATCCCTGTACACACGACCTAATTTTTATTCGCGCCATTTTCTCATGTGTGTACAATTAATAGTTATTTTCACAATGGAAGCAGCTCAGAATATTTTATTTATTACTTCTAGCTCTTGTCTTTAAGTTGACACGAGAATTGACGATTCTCAAGGGACAGCGGCAACAGCTGTGTTCAAAAAATTTATTTCTCGTTTCAGTTGGTTTTCTATTTGAAAAATGTGTTGAGTAGGTATTTGAATGTTTTATTTAGTGAAAGTTTTTTTCAAATTACGTCAGAAAAATAAGTAAAGGCACATGTACTAGAATATAATGCACACTAGTTATTTGTGCAGACTATCGTTGTGGGAGAAGTAGTAAGTCAGTCAGTCGCATGTGATACTTGTCGCAAAAGAAAGTTTAGAGAGCTGATTGTGATTGTAAGGAACTGGTGAAAAGTAAAGTTTGTATGGAAGAGAGTGGCAAGTGAAAACTATTGGGGCTAGCAAACGTTTTACTCTTTCACTGTGCTTTTCCCAACATTTATCTGTGCATCAGACTTCTACTGAAGTGGACTACACGCTATAAGAAACTGGAGTGGATCGAGTCTGCAGTATGTATACACTTTTCTGGGGCTATCGTAATAATATTATAAAACTAGAGACGGGTTTAGTCCAGTCAGTCTTATGTTAGTTACTTATGCTCACTAAGTTTGACTTGGACATGGACTTGCAGTCACAAGGACAAGGAAGGAGCCAAGATATCGCCTTCCTTCCGTCTTCGTCTCTCTTTTACAGTTTAGCCTAAGTTTCACCAGACCAAAGAAGATCAGCATCTCAGACAGACATTCCTGGTCACTGTGTCTAAATACTATATCCTTGCCATTTCTATCTACGCTTACTATGTTACACATTTATACTTGTACAAAGACCATGTTCATGTATCAAGCCAAAGTCAGGAGCAGGTCAACTGAACTGAACCCAAATCAACAGAGCCTTCCTGGCTCATGATGTCTTTATTCCTTTCTTTACAGTTCGGCGCAAACTACATTTTCCTTTCCTACTATTCTTATATTTCTAGTTACTACCGTCTTTCCTTTTTAGTTACCTCAGTGAGAATTATCGTTTTCCTGATGTGGAGTCTTTTTTAAACAGGAAAATGTTTAACTAGTCACGGAAGAATCTAAAATCATTTTAACCTATTATAAAATTGGTATTACAAAAAATATTTTCATTGCTTTTATTATTTAGTTTTACCTTGCAGTAATTTCATCGTGAAATTCATAAGGTATGTAAGAGGAAGTAAAAAGAGCCTTTGGTAAAGTACCAAGTAAAGAAATACGTTGGGATAAGTATTTATATAGTTTTGAGTGCATACGCGGAAAAAGTCCATCTAGAAAAATTTCACTACCCGTCATTTCTTACTGCACCACACAGAGAAATAAAAATCTTCAAATCTCCTATGCATAAAAAGATTTATAATCTAAATAGAGTTTCTCTCTGTAATTCGGTATAGTTTCCAATTTCTAGTAGTGCTACATAGAAGGTGGTGTTGGTTACTTGCAGATTGTCATATATAAATGTTTATGGTAGAGCAGAATAGAAAAATTCTGCTCTGGGAAAAAGAAATCGGAATGACCTACATCATTTGAAATTAAGAAATCTTTTCTCAAGTCCTTTTTGCCATCTCTGCAGTGGTATTTTACTGTAATCTCTTTGCCCTTAACGGTACAGTATGCATAGTAATAAAATGGATACAAAAGACTTTTATGCAATAGGTATGCGAAATATTTAGATTTGGATTACCCACTCGGTTTGTAATAATTCAGTCAACTATTATTACTTATGCCAAAAGAAAGAACAAAATTCTTGTAAAACTATTACTACTTTTTAGCTATAATTTTCATTTCCTTATAACTTTATATATAGCAGTATTTGATCCTATTATTCTCTTTTTGACCCTATCCATCAACCGAAATTGATACGTTGCAGCCTTTGAGCTGAATACTGCCTTTATATCCTATTGTACGAAAAAGTCTTTCCCTAAAGAATAGATTCAGGTTTTAAATGGCCTTTTACAGATCATTTCATTTCTCTAGAAAGCTGTAATAGCCAATGTACTATGTAGCAAGAATATATTGCAGTAAAATTTCGAATTTTTGATGGATATCCCATTATCTAAAACATTTGCCCATTTACTCATACTTAAAACGAGATGTGTACAGTATAGAGCCATTGTGTTCAATATGTGCATATACATTCAGTATGTGTATACAAATTAAACGTGAATTCGATTTTGGACTTTGTACGAAGTTTATATTTTAGATACAATACAAGATTACTCTAGGTTCATATATTAAATTATGCAGTTACTGAATAATCATTTCTTGTTTCGACAAATGATCATTAACCTTTATTTTTCAAAAAAACCTGCATCGATATATTTGTAACACAATTAAAATATACTAAACAGTAAAGCAACCTTCAGATTGTAACTAGTAGTTAGCTTTGGGATTAGAAGTGGTTCCTGGAGTCCTTCGATAACTACTTTTCTGTCGTTTCTCTGTTTAATTAAAAAATGTATATTTAAAGGTACTTGGTTTCTAATGATAAAAGCTTAGAGTTATTGCTATTGACTATTGAAAGCACTAACGATTCAGTAAACTCAGTAAAATGTCTGCTATTATTCGTGGTAAGGAATTTAAAAAATTTCTATATAAAATGTGAGTAAAAAATAGGGAGTTGTTATATTTTGGAAGTGGGTCGAGTTGTCAAAAGCTGTGTTGGAGAAAGTCTTTATTGAAATAATAATGTGGAAAACTGTAGTATCCAATAAAACGAAATGCAAATTTTTGGCACATATTGGTGAGGATATTACAGTTATTCACGAGTGAAGTCACTAGGATTTGTAAAGGTGAATAGTGGATAGATATTTATATATTATTATGATGCGGCAGAAAAGGTCGTTGATATTTTTATGGCCTTTATCGGCTACAATCAATTCTGCAATGTGTGCATTTCAAGCAATAATGTGAACATTTTAGCCATCAATTTTGATTTATTTCCCGACATAAATGGGTAAAATATGAAAAAGAAGAAAAGAGTGAAAGTTCAAGAAAAAAGCTGTAATTGTTGCATGTAATTTGTAAGACTGGTGTATAATATGTTGTATCTATTCTGTAACGTAAAGTACCTATACTACTACAAGGGTAGTAAATAGTATATAGAGTAGTATCAGTTTGTTAAGGTAAAGCAAGGGCATTAGCCTTGGACTTGCTTTGACTGTGACTTCATACAAGTGAATATTTATGAGGGCAAAAGCTTATAGTCCCAGTAAAGAAAGTTGTTAGTAAAAAGGAAGAGGAAACGACAGAAGAAGAAATATGGGGAAAGGAGAAGAGAAAGTTTAAAATGGGATGCACACTAACAGTAGTGAAAGTAGACAGTAGTACAGTTAAGAAGTAGCTGAGGAGCGATAGGACAAAACTGTCTGCTGGTGTTCTGTCTGACTGTTTGGATAGATATGAGGTACCTATTCGTAATTCTTGCCTGGAAATACAGAGGGAACGAGACAGAGAGGAAAGGTGAGATGAGACGAGTGTAAATTTAGCAGAAATGGTTCTTTCGAGACACTTTACCATTCTTCATAAGGACTCTTAATGCGACAACGTGTCGCCCATTTCGAAATCGTGTTACGAGATATTCCTTTGACATGATTAAAATGATCTCTCTCGCGCTATGAAAGCCAGACGAATATCTTTGAATAAAATGAGCATTACGTGAACTACGTGCATTTTTCCTGAAAAGCTTATACTTCTATGATATACATTGCTGTCCCGTACTATATCTTTATAGTTCAGAGCTGCAAGAAATAATATAGACTACTGTATATATAGTATTGGGATAAATACTTATATTTTGTATACTTTAGTCCTTATCTTAACTTTGATAAACAGAGTGGGTAGGTGTGCAGAGCGGTGCATGGAGTATTACATTATTATGTCGAAAGAAACCAAGCGAAACAGTTTTCTGTGCTCAATTGCATTAAGCACTCCACTATTTTACATCATGAACACAATACACTTGTATACATCGCTTATTCCCACTCTGCAACTTTCTTGTATAAAGTCTGAACACTTGGAACACTAAAATGATAATGTTATGCACTGAAACTATTTTCATTCTGAAAAAGAAACATATATCACAACCTTCCACAGAAAATCAAAGCGCACCATAGAAAGCAAGACAAATCTGAATTTATATAGAATGTTCAAGTCTAATTGCTAGTAATTTATACAGCCAAAAGCTCATCTTCAAAAATCTTGCACAAAAAAACATCTTTTTGACGATTTGGCTTTCGAAAATCACAAAATATTCGTTTAAATCATTAGAAAATGGATTTACGGATGCTAGAACCTAAAATGCAGGAATTTATAAAACCACAGAGTGCCGTGACTGATTCAGAGTAATATTTTAGCGGATTGCAACATATGATTATATGGCAAGTAGGTTAAAATATATAGCTGTCCGTTTATCAAGAAACGAACAGGTACCTTGTAGTGTAATGTACTTTAGTATATGTATGTACGTATGTGCGTCGTAGAAATGTGGAGAAAGTAGGTAAAGAAAGGTCTGTGTAAGAGTAAAGAGTAAGTGCCTATAGAGCAAGTTGGAGGTAGCAAGTGGGAAGACAAGGCGAGCCTCTTTATCAACTGAGTACAGACCTCTTTCTTGCCAACCGCAATGCAATGAACTATCTCCACTCAACTCTTTAGCTCACTTTATCTCCCTGCCAGCTTTGGCTTTGTATTCATGTGCCTCTAGTTGGATGGCATGAGTGAGTCCCACTTTTTATTTCTGTCATTCTTCACCTCAACTTAACTATTCTTCTACTTTTCCTATTGTGTAATCCGCATTGGCCCTCTTTTCAGTCTCAGCTGCAAAAACGAAAGAAACCTTTTACTACATTTTTTTTCTTTACTTCCTTTGCTTTCAGTCAATCTGGATTTCCTCCTCTTCAATTTCACCTAGGCATAGCACCTACAGAAAATCATGGAGACAATACAATCCAATGAGCCTTAATGATGGTGTACCACTTTAGATTTATGATCTCCCACTGTCTACTCTATTTTATACAACTCTACTACATCTTCTACCTTCCGTAGACAATTGTTTTCCTAATAATTCCGTTGCAAACCAAGCTTTTAAGGTAATTTATGTTGAAGTACTTATTTATATTGACAGAATAAGCATTTTTCAGTTTTTAGAATAAATCTTTGTGCAATACACCACTAGTCAGCAACAGGTGTGGCAGCTGAAGGTAAGAATAATATTATTAGGCTAGTATTCCAATTTGTACTGTAAATGTTATCCTAAAAGAACTACCCCATTTCATTTGCAAAAATTAACATTCAGTAGGCCATTGGATTCACTACAGATGTTGCCATTACACGGATATACTATGGAAATGTATTCCAAGAAAACAAAAATAAAATGTTTTCCGTTTCTCAGAAAATGTTTTCGTTGACGATGGACATAATTCACTCGGAGATTTCGCGAACCAGCAGCTTCTGAAACCTGACGTGTACATCGACGTTGTAATATTACTTACCTAGCATCCAAATGCGTCGTTTTTATTCATCACTGTCACTTTGTCTTATCTCATGAACATGAGATTGGAGACAGCCAAGAGCAAAGTAATCTGCCAAGATATACTAAGATCTGGTGACCTATTTCATTCGGTTAAAAAAAGACTGAAATCGATTTCCTCCTCGACAAGGTCAAGTGTCATTTAGATTGCTAGTATATCCATCTATTTAAATAGAAATGGTTATCAAAAGAGATTGGGGAAATGGCAAATGGTATAGTACTAAGTCATCCAAAATTTCAAAAACAAACACATTTATTTGATTACGGTAGGATGGTGAATCTATTGAATGTTAATATGATTAGTAATTAGATAGCTGCATACACACAATTAGTATAAATTGCGAAAATACTGGATTCTAACTCAAACTATGCATCGTTGTACTTAGCATCAAAGCGTGGTAGCTTAGTGAACTGTTAAATAGGTACCAGTTACCCATATTTTGTACCCATCTGTATAGTAACAAGCAAAAAATGGCTAAAGGTATTGTAGCGACGCTTCTGAAGGAATAACATTTGAATAGAAAAAATCACAGAGGAAAATACTGTTACAGGAGAAAGATAGTTGCAGATCTTTACTTCTCCTCCGACTGACCCTATTAATGCTAGCCCAATTTATGCGGTTAGGTCTCCTAACCACCCTAAACTTCCAAAAATGACATTTTCGGAAAGTTATAGGCTACTATTTACTCAGTTTCGCTCAACTCTCCAAACTCATGTATCTGCAATGCTTGTTCATGCATGAGTTTGGAGAAATAAACTGAAATGGATGAAACACCAAAAAAACTTCCAAAAATGCCATTTTTGGAAATCGGGCCTTACTTTACTCTATTGGAAATCTTTACTTACCGAATTAGAATGAAAATGACAAACCTTAATAATTACAAGAAGCTCTAACTAGTCTAATATAAATTGAATACAAATGTTATTTACACATTTTACACTATCAAATACATTGTTGGATCTGGGTTCAATAAACTGCTGAATCCCAAACAAAAATTAAGTTAAAACTCAAGGTAACTATTTTTAATACGAAGAGACTTTCTTGGGACGGCGTTTCTCCTTCAACAGAACAGTTTATTTTTCGTCATTCATTCCCTAACAATGTTGTTTCTCCTGCAGCCCCGTCGTCATCTGCATACATTTAAAATGGTTAATTTGAATCTTCCTCATAGCATTGCTTGTGATCCAGGAGTTTAGTGAACTAAAGTACTTTAGTGTAAGTAATTATTATAGCTAAGTTAGGTTTTAGTGTAAAAAGGTGTCATTTCGGCAGTTAAATATAAACTGCAGAAATAATAATCTTATGCGTAGTTATGCTAAAAAGAAGACAGCGCAATAAAAGCATGAAGAAAGTCATAATTTAGCTGTAGGGAATTTTTACTACATTTCTGGTGAAAGCGTGCACGGTATATGGAAAATGGTATTCTGGTGATCTCAAGTGGCAATACTCGAGTCTGCTAACTTACCTTTGACGGAAGGTAAGTTTGGTGATGTTCTTTCAATTATGTGCTACATTTGCATGAATGAACTTAGTGAACACTAAGTACCTAGGAGGATATGTTACTTTTCCGTTTACGTTTGCATCTTAAGTATACCTAAGTAATCCAACATTGTGTTACTTAAGTTTCTTGTCTTTTAATAATATCCTTCGCTTACCAGAGTAAACATCAAAAGTTTACCTTAGCAATTATGCTATACATCTTCTTGTACAAAGAATGTTATATAGTTATAGTACCTCTAACTTACTACCTGTACTGTGTGCAGAAATGTTCTATCCTACTTAGCATCCTTCTACGTTGATCTCTTTTGTTTGCACATAAAGCCTACGCACTCTTTTAACAAGGCTACCTTCGTAAATCTAAAGATGTATCCACGAATGAAGTCATGCCCTCGTTGCATGCTTAGCCAGTTTTCAATGGGCTTGTACAGGTAATGAATTTAACATCAAGTCTCATCGTCAGCTTTCGTAAATAGAATACCTAAATCACAAAACTAGAGCAAATGGTACGAGTCCGAGAACTGACTCTTTTAGAACTAATATTTTAATTAGTACTTATGCTCTAAATACAGTTTTGATAACTGGGAGAAAGCACTAGCGGGACATGGTTAATAAAGAAGCCCCTTGTACTGTACGTAGGATGGTATTATCATAGAGAAGATAATATAATTCGGGAGGTATTACTACGTAAGCACTTGACTTACCAATCAGGAAGAGGAAAGACCATCTGTCTATTTAATACCAATGTTGCAAGTTCCTAGGATCATATAATAACATAAATGTAGGAATGTTCCCAGTAAGGCCATGTATCTCTAACTCGAGAATACTCTGTGTACACAAATGGTTTTACAGCGTAAGCTATATTCTATCTTTTCATTTTTATTGCACACCATGCGTAACGTAATGCAAACTCCAGTTATCTTAGTTGCTTCTGCAATTTCAATTTAACATTTAAGTTTTCCTTTAACAAAGTAATATAAGTTCGTATTTTTCAGGCTGGATGAGCAAACTGGTATCTCTGTGTATTTAGCGTAGTACAGAGCAAATGCTACAGAAGTTAAATATATTCAGACAGAAAAAGAGCTCGTCTGCCTCCCCTCCAGCATTATTCATAAAAGTAATTTGCAATGTAAAAAATACAGTATCAACATTCATTACCAAGTAAATTTGCACATTTTAACTTCTGTCGCCTTTTGACTTCTTTCTGTTTGGCAGTAAACGGGGTTCTCGCTTCAGTACTATAATGGTACATAAACAATCTGAATTCCCTGCATTTTTCTCATGTTGCAATTAATAGTGTTGAGTTATGCTGAGTTGTACAATGTATTTTAAGTTGTAGCGAAGCTGGAAAAATGAAAATTTTCCGGAGCCAAAAAGAAATAGAAAGATTATATGTAGCGGAGAGCAATTTAGTAGAATGTTTGATGTTAAGTTGGAGCTCTTAATTAACGATTTGCTGAATGGGAGGGTGTACACTAATTGCATCCAAACAAAAAAGCGTGGATCTTGTCGTATTCGTGTGTAGTGGAGAGAAAGCTGATTTACTGGTCAATTTATAGAAAGAAAGTTCAGTCAACCAGGGAAGTAAGCCATTGTCTTAGTAAATTGCCTATAGGAGATGTGCGTCTGTGGTACATTAAGTGAAAGGCGAACGAAGGTAGTATTGGATAAATTGCGTTAGTGATATGTAGAGTACACGCCGCAGGGCTGGCCTGAGACATTGCGTTGGAAGAACATGACGGGAGTTGTGTGTAGGAAGATATGGGTAAAAATGTATTTGCGGATTGGGCGAGGGCGGGCATTTGTCAAGAGAGGAAGTGGATGGTCAAGAGCCAAGAGCTGTCAGAGTTGAGTGATTAGATGTATTGTAATTTGTCGGGGGAGCGGAGAGTCCTGCGGCGTTTGTGTAGATTGAACCAGCATTAATCTTCTATGGTTTTGTGTGTAATGTTATATGCCCCACCATCTCATTGCAATATTGAATTACATTTATACAGTAATAGACGGCTGATGCTGTGGACTGGACTTTTGGTCGAACATTCATTTCTTTTTGTCTCGGCTGAGAAGTACATATACCTCCGTAGCATCTTATCTAAAAAACATAACACTAAAACCATTCATATCAAAAGGCAGTGAAATAAAGGAGCTGGAAAATTATCCTTTATGCATTAAACATCGCGCATTTAGCAGATAGTTTCTGCCATAGTCGTTGTTAAGTACACGAAGAGTATCACTCACTAGACTAGAAGATGCAGGCAGGAGATAAACCTGGGAAAGTGATATAGGGATCGTGTAATGTAAAATGTAGTGGATAATGTATTTAATACGAAGGCTTTGTGGAATCCTTCCTTTTCCTTTATTTGATGATTACGAGAGTACATACATCCGATCCTGTTATCTTTTCCTGTATCACATTAGACAATATCTAATACACTATTTAAGTAAGATTCTCATGTAAGTAAATATATATAGGTAACTCATATAGAATTTTATTTCTTATATCGCCTGAAGTCTTTTTGATGAAACTAGGGAACTGGTGAACTTCTTAATGAAATTCGAGTGAGGAATGTAAATGTTATTGAAAATGACATTAAAAGAAAGACTGGTGAGCTGGAGTGAATTAAAGACGAAAGTAGAGATAAGTATGCATGCACGTCTCTGCACTTTCATCTAATTTCATTGCACTGTCTTCAACTCAATGATCTGTGTCGAGTATATCCGAACCCGTGTTCTCCGCAGTCATCAAGTAAAAGTTGTACTGTTGTTGGTCTACTAGAGTTAGGATGATGATGATACGGTATGTTACGTTATTGTCGTTATCCTATAATCCTTCCGATCTTATAATGAGAGAAATAGCCGAGGAGAATAGAGAAACGAAAAATTTCCAAGTACAAATTGCATTATACCTAAGTGTGATGTTCATATAGTGAATATAAAATAAAGTCAGTGGAGTAGCAGAGGAATGTGAATAACTACATTAGCTATTGGTTTACTTTCTCCATATTAAGAATCCAGAGTCATGCTGGATAGAGACAGATAATAATATTAGTTAGTACACAGAACAAAGAAAGCGACTGCTAAGGTTTCCGCAATATGCAATACACTTCTTCCGTTCTTAGCGCACAGAAGAAAACTCGTCTAATCTAGTGTATTAGGTAGTCCATGTTAGAAATGAAGAGCAAGTGGAATGGAGTGGATTAAAGTCCATCGAGGGAAATTTATGTTGCGAGACCTGTGCTAAATTGCCGTGCAATGACATCGCCAACTCGAGCTAAGCACCAAACTTGGCCCATATCGAAAAGCATCCAACTCTTCTCGTCAGTCCTCACCCACTTTTTGATGACCATCTTGCTATCTACTAAACCCTTATCCCTATCAACACAACTTCAATTTAAATCCAACCGGTAGCTCCTACTCCGCCACTACGATTTTCATCTTTTGCTCCTTTCCTCCATATCCAGTCATCATATCACAACAGTCAAATTCATATTTATCCCAAAGACATTTTCTAAGAAGGGCCGGAATACGTTTGCACGCCTTGGGCATCGATTCTCTTAATTATGTTCATCAATTTGACATTTTCACCTTTTAATTGTAGTTTTCAGTGAGAGGAATTAGTGGGAGGGTTAAGATGTGATTTTATGGAAGCTTGTCTCTGAGAAAAGACGGAAATGAGTAAAGAGTAGATAGAAAGCGAAGTGAAAATTTAGTTCGGTGAAAGTTGAAAGGAGTGAAAGGGTCTAGAGTGGAAGGGTCGGCTACTTTTCCTAATGTGACCATTACAATCATAAAAGACAAAACAACCAATAGCCCAAGAATGAAATGCTCCATTGACGAGGTTACATTACTTTACATTACATTTCTCTCATTCTCAACACTATCATCATTATACTATTCACTTGACTTTGGCTCCCTTCTCTGCGTG
Organism: Tomocerus qinae; assembly: GCA_020055645.1. Taxonomy (NCBI): domain Eukaryota; kingdom Metazoa; phylum Arthropoda; class Collembola; order Entomobryomorpha; family Tomoceridae; genus Tomocerus; species Tomocerus qinae. The sequence continues at coordinate 30,270,544 of CM034547.1, forward strand.
ACTTTCTCATTGTCTTGTTATGTCACAGTCCGTTTTGCTACATTCCACACTAGCACTTCCATACTTTTAAAGTAGCAATAGGGCAGGCGAGATGAGCTTCCTTCGGTGAATTCATTTCATCGTCACAAGATATTGTTGGTTGTTGGCAATGTGATGGCGTTCACGTTCCAGGACGGCTTTATAATGTCCAAACTCTCATGGACGACTCATTCTATTCCTGTGTTAGTCTTCTCCGGGGAAAACTTTCCTAGGTGACAATTACACAAGTTTTCCTCGCGTTCCGACTCCAATAATACTGATACGTGTTTACTTATGCTCTTTTATTACAATTGACATTCCTTTCCCCACTCCTTATCATCAAATGACTTTCTTCTTTCTTCACATCTTTCCACTTCCTAGATAATTTTATGCCTGTTAGCTCTTGTATAACAGATATGGTTTATGTAGAACTTAAGAACCCATAGCTTTAGGTATATCTTCCAAGATCCCATCTTTCAGCATTAAACGACGCAGAATTGCTAAAACGACTCTGAATTTTGGCGATCGGCCAAATATGACTACTTATTAATTGCTTGTTCGTCAAATTCTAAATGGCTATTTGAATTTTCCTGAGGACAGAATGATTTTGATGAGCTTTTATAAAGAAAAAACTCGTTTTCGGGTTGAGAGAACATAAATTCTGCCTCTAAACGTGATGTCTAACTAAGTCAACGTAGGTATTTGCTCCTACTTCAAAGCAATTCAGAGATTCGATGGATTTCGTGGGATTTGCACAGAGTACACCGATAATAGGATAGGTACAATATTTTTGGAATCTTACGATGTGCCATACCAGACTACCAGCCTGCCTGACTCAACTGATGGAGTGGGGAAAGTTGATCAGTGACAATATTAAGGAGGGTTATTCCTTATGATATGGTTCACTGCGCCACTTAGCTTCTCTCGACTCTACCAACTCACTGCAGAGATTTCTTCTTTATTCTGCTCCCTTTGTTTTAACGCGAATTGATTGGGATGACTAAAGTTACCCTTCTTTGTCATTTATATTGGACTAGTATCGGTTTATCCAGTGAATACTACGAACAGCGAAAAAGTGCAATTTTTGCCGACTTCGGCAAAGGAAAGGGTTAGATCTTTAGTTTTATCCATGAAAAAATAAATCGAACAAGGACACGTTTGTTATTAAATAATATTTTCACTTTATTCATTGACAATTGGCTACGATAAGAGCGAACAATACGTTAAATTCATAATTCATACAATATCAACAAAATGTGTATTTCTTACATACTATAATAATATATTAAGTATAATAGTGTACTAATCTATCTGCTGTGTTACCATTCAATTAAACTGAATTAGAGGCCAAACTGTGAAGAATGAAACATTTTTTGTCATTTATCTACTCGATTTTAAGTATTTTGTCCGGACAAAACGGAACACTACTATTAACCATCTACATCCATAACTTCATCATCATTTATACTTTTACTCGAGACAAGAAGAGTAAACGGTAAAGAGAAAAGAACTCGAAGCAAGAAAAGACTCTCCTACCCTACGGATATACTATTGTACTATGAGAGTGATCCACAGCCATAATGCGCTTACTTATAATATACCTATCAAACCGAGTTTATGTACAAGTCCCGCAAAAGATTTAGCCCATGCTCCGTTTGACAGGAAAGTTATTGATAACACTGGCTAGCTCGTTAATCACCGAGTAATCGATTTCGACAACTATTGCTTATTATTCCTCCTCTATCATACTCATTTTTTTGCGAATGTCTATTAAATATATAGGTAAGTACAATGTTAATGTAGGATAAGCAAATACACTACCCATTGCTACTAACATCACTATCACATACATATCTGTATAGTTAATGTAAATACCATAAACACACATAAGAAATCCCTAACTTTTTGTTATCAAGAAAAAAATTTCCAGTGTTACTCTGTAATCTATCTCATCTCATCTTCAGAAAAAAGTTTAACAAAAACATTCAACACATAAATATTTTATAATAGTAGGTAAGTGTAAAAAATATATGGAAGTTACTACAAGAGAACTGGCTAACTAATTAAATACGTGGCCTTTGACATGTAGTAAATTTTTATTTCATTCTCCCTTAAATAAGTTCATTAATATTGATTTCATTAAATTATAGTATCGTTAACCGAGAGTAATATATGCACGCGAGACTGGACTTTGACTTACAAACGAATCATTCATTTTGATTGGGATGTACCGCACAGCACAGCGAACAAATAGTATAATATCTATAAATCAGTATACCTAGCTAAATAAGTACATTGAAGGACAGTTTAACTTAGGTATTATTATGCGCACAAAAATTGTAGACTGTACAAATTCAAATAGGAATACAGTATCTTCGTTTGTACTAATTGAGACTCCATGAAAGTCTACCTAAGTTAACAGAACAATTGATAGAAGCTGTTGCTACTTATTTTCACTGGTATAGAACGTTGATTGTGTCCTTGTATTTGTCGTAAACTGTTGGTCTCTTCAATTTAAGAGTGGGTCCTGAAAATAGTAAAAACAAAAATTATTAGTATATTAGCAATGTTTAATGATATTATCTCACTAAACCTAACAATAAAATATATTGCCTATTTGCTTTTCTAATCAGAAATTGAAGGGGCATAATATAACTTTCCCAGTGCATTGAATAATCTGGCATATTGTACCTATGATAAGTTATACGCAATTACTAAAGTGCTAAAAGAATCAGCCTTGAGGTTAGACAACGATAGTAAAATCATTCAAAAATTAATCTACTTTAATATATTCCCTTACGACTCCTAGAACGTTTGTCCAACAAAAGCTGAATTTTTTAATTTCAGACTTTTATTGTTTCTTTATCAAAGCCTGAGATAATCGAATTACATAACCAGAAATAATTTTATTGTAAATGCTTACCCAATTCGCCTCCCGGAATGGAGAAATCTTTGGGAAGGAAGACCCATTTCTGGATCTTTTGGGCTTGAGACACGGCCTTACTATTGGCGTCATCGATTCCAGCTTGGATAGCTAATTGTAACTATAATACAAAACAATGTTTTTATTAGCCAATGTTTAAATAATAACGGAGAAATAGAAACTGTCGAAGTTCCAAATTTCAAATATTGTATTTACAATGTTAGTCAAATACCTTTTTGTTATTTTTTTCGTAGAGCTGTGCCATGAAATCTTGAACTGTTTCACAGTTGCAATCACCATTCTTTTTAATCCAGTCTTTAGTCAAGGGCATCAGCGTATCTAATGGCTCTTGGGTTTCTTTATCAACATCAGTCTGTAAATAAAATAATAACATTAAGCAATGCCTAAAAAGCTTAAAACAGAGCCTTGTCAGTAATTCAATTAAAATTACCTTAACGGTAAGAAGTATGGAGAGGAACTTCAGACGATCGCCAAGGAGAACAGCTTGGCTTAACAAGGGAAGGGCTGTCTTGACTTTGTCTTCAATCGGGACAGGGGCAACATTTTCTCCACCAGCAGTGATAAGCAATTCCTTAAGACGTCCAGTAATGAAAACATATCCATCAGAATCCATTCTTCCAATGTCTTCCGAGTGGAGCCAGCCTTCCTCATCGATCGCCCCGCGAGTTTTCTCAGGTTGTTGTAGGTAGCCCATGCTGACGTGTCTGCCTCCCATACAAATCTCGCCATTGCCATCAGCGTCAGGTTTTGCAAACTTTGTAGAGCAGCCCATCATAGTTCTGCCAACACTTCCAAGTCGGAACGCTGATTCAACGCCCATGGTGTGTGGGCCACTGCATTCACTCATGCCATATACTTCGGTTACGACAATGTTAAGGGACATGAAATACTTCAATATTTCCTGTGAAATTGGAGCAGCTCCGGACAGGTGGAGGTCACATCTCGTCAAACCCAAAGCATCACGAATCTTTGACAATATTACTCTATTTGCAATCTTGAATCCAAGACTTTCACAATTGTCTTGCCTGTTGATTTAAAAAAATAGATACTTAGTACGTTAAAATTGAATTTTAATGGTTAGCCACTACAACATTTTGATTCAATGTACGTAATAATACTAAAGCAAATGGTTCATGCAATGCTTACCCATGCATTCTCTTCATATTGTAGTCCAAACCCTTCCCCTTTGCCCAAGTTGCTATTGTTTTCTTCACTGGACCAACTGTTCTTCCAATTTCCATCATTTTCTCGTACATTTTTTCCCAGACACGGGGTACAGCTAAAAATTTCGTTGGCCTAATTTCCTTCATTGTGTCAATCAAAGAACCTTTGAGAGCATTTTTATCTCCAAAGTAGACAGAAGCAGAACAAGTTAAAGGACAGTAGATATCAGCCATTTGAGCTGCAACGTGGCTTAAGGGGAGGAAACTAATATATTCTTCAAGAAAGTCTCTGAATGAGCATATGCGAGCGTTTACGTGAGCTGTCCATGTCATATTGTCGTGGGAGAGCATAACACCCTTTGAATTTCCGGTAGTTCCAGAGGTATAAATAAGGGTACAGCATTGATTGATGGCAATTGACTTTAAACGATTTTCCAACTCCTCGTCGGACTGTTGTTCACCGAGCATCATGAGCTTGGACCAACTGAGAACTCCTGGAACAGTCGGCTCTCCAGTGTACTGAACTATAGCTTTAAGATGTGGTAATTGGTCGCGGATTTGCAAGACCTTCGCCAATTGTTTATCATCTTCTACCACAAAAATATTTGCTTTGCTGTCAATTGCGCAATAAGCACAAGACTCAGCTGAATTAGTAGTGTAAATTCCAGCAGCAAAACCTCTGAAAAAGCAAATAACATCCAATTAGAGTCAATTATGAACACCTGCATGACCTGCATATTATAAGCTAACTCTGGGAAATCCAAAGTTGCAAGGCTTTCAAATAGGCTTCTTACCCAGCAAAGATTGTAGCAATGTCAGAAATGAACCACTCGGGGGTGTTAAATCCCAAAATACACACTGAATGGTATTTCTCAAGACCCAATGCAATGAACCCTTTGGCAGCAGTACGCACATCAGCTAAGTATTGTCTGAAATAAACAAAAATCCCATTAGTCATAAAATACAATGAAACGACAGAAAAACTGTCACGAATAAAATTGATATTAAATCTATTAATAGATACTTACTTGTAAGACCACTTTTGCCAATCTCCGTTTCGCTTGATAGCCAAGGCGGTTCTTTCTGGAGCTCTTGTAGCTGCACGGACAAGCAAAGAAGGGACTGACATTGGTGCCCGATCAGCCATCTCTCCAGTGCCCATATTGCTGATTCGGATGGCTCCATCCGGGTGCCATGTGTAAACTGCTGAAGATGGCAAGATCTGGTCTGGACCTGCAATAAACATTAAGAAAATCAATTTAATATGTTTATCATTTCAGCCAAGGAAAGATTACACTATCACATCATTGCTTTCATCTTTCAATGAGATAAGTCAGACAAAACCAGTCCTAAGAACTGCGTACTTGCAAAATATGTATGACTATTGACCTGGTGGCATTGAAGTCTGAAAATTTTTACGCAACCAAAGACTACGACTTGTCTTGTCATCGGACCATATCTAAGAATACCTCATTCGATGATATAACATAATCTCAGTTAACTATCATAAAAAGATCCATATTATGATTATTATACATATCTACTCACGAAAGCCGACGGCTATGAATATTTCTACCTAAGGCATGTATCCAATTTATATAAACTTGTTAAATGTAGTTTCTTTCTATTTATCCTATTATATACCAGTCGGTAAACTCCAGTATACACATGCTAACCACTTAGTAATTTATAATTTGACTTGACTTAGCACTCCAAGTATAGGTAATAAAATATTCATAGATGTAACTTTTAGCAGAGACGCAGACGACAACATCAGGTGAGTGTGTTTGAATAATGCATTTAATTGCCATTTGCCTCGCAGACATATTATACAGTCAACGTAAGAAATTAGGCTGCATTCCACATTTCACTTATATATTCGAGTGCTAACAGAAAATATCTAGTAGTCCTTATAAGTTTGTAAATAGAACAATGAACATAACGTAGGTAAGTTTTTGTGTTACATTAGCATTTGAGAGAAGGAGTTATCCCACATAGCATACTTAGCTTATATAGTGCCCTCGCCATACACAATTCGATAACAAGTTAGAGTCAGATACTGAATTGAATGGCATGACTTTAGCTGGTCAAGCAAGAGTACTCTAAAAGCAAAAGTAGACAACATTGTGCTGAAAGTAACAAACCGGCTATACTGAATTGACATGTCATGATGTATAAAGTAAAAGTTGATTTCGTGCATATTATGAATATACTTTTTACATACAATTCGCTAGTATATGCAAACTACAAATAATTTTAATCGTACATTTTCCGACTAATTGCAGCACGTTGCAAGGTACTACCAAAATAACTCTCTTGAAGGAAAAACTTTTGTACCATGCATGTTTACAAGGGGAAATGAAGGATTTCAAGTACTTAAAATAATATTCTACTAGAATCATCCTATTACAACGGCTCATCAGTATTTAAACGCAAAAACATTGAAAATATTTGCAAACTGAAATAATTTGTAAATATTACATAATTTGAGGCTCTCGTGTTAATACTTAAGATATAATATTGCTATGATGGCTCATTATGTTACGTATACACGTCTGACATCTAAATTTAGATCTCATCGACAATTCTGTGAGAAAGTATTAGTAATATTAACATTACTGCGAATTTCCTTTAGTTATGAAGTTTTTGCACATGAATACTACTTTTTACTGAACAAGGTAAATAGATATGAATAGAAGTATCCTATTGAAATTCACATCTGTAGCTTTGATTATGAGATGTGGCTACATGTAGATAGTAACTAAGGTTCAAGGCCTTAATTTATAAGTTTGCATCCATATAGGTACCTATGCACATTTTTTTGCATCCTTGTAACCTGAAGAAGACTAGAGATAATATCTTAGCTGGCTAGTAGCTACACGGCTACAGCAGTAGTACAGATAAATATGGTCAGAGAGCAAGCACACTAGAAAATAGTACACTGTAACTTCTCTGCAACTATAACGATTATAATAAAAGATGAGAGAGAGAGTGCTAATGCTAAGCTATGGTTAACTGCTTCCTGGGGATCACCTGCTCACCAGCCTTGCTCACATAACCTTCGTTTCTATTTTTTATTCATTTTTCTCTGAATGATCAGGCCACACAATTCAATGATGTTAAACTAACCAATGCTTGTTCAGACTCGCCTAAGCTGTTAAACCACTTCCACAAGTCTGAAAAATTCATACGGAAAACTTATGCTTTAAATTATTAACCATGAGAAATAAAATATCTATTTAACATTTTCACGTATTAAAGTTTATTTAAAACTAAGTATTAAGAGGTACTAAAGATCCCTCCGTACATCATAAGAACTTGCAATAATAATGCCATGCTTTGTTCAAGCAAGCAATATAAATTGCCAGGTATGATTGCTTTCTAAAAGGTAGATAAGGGCTGGTACGCAAAAGCACTAAGCCTTCATTATAAATATTTATCAAACAATTTTTCCTGCAATAGATAAACATTTTTTGTCTGTACAAAATTCGAAACCTAATTCTTGTGAAATTGTGTGTGACTAAACGAATAAATCCTTCTAAATGTATCGTACGATACTTTATGGCGTGTGTAATGGTGTATCATTGAACTAAATTATTTATTATCGAATTATCGTTGTTGCTTATCTTGCACATGCATCCGTTTGTTTTTCATCATTCCTAAAGCTCCACTCAATTTGTAATGCCTTTAATACGCAACACGCCTATTTTAATTTAATTTGGTAAATATTTGCTAACGATAACTTTGAATGCCAAAGTTGTGTCACAAATATAAATGATCAAACGAACGTATATCAACTAAATTGATGACAATAATATTTTTAACCCTGTAATCAAATCCCATAAAGGCCCCGCCTCTGCTCTTTGACTAACAACGTTTTTCTCTGTCTCATGTCCTCCAATCATTATCATTAGTCTTCTTTCATTACATTCCCTCATCCAAAGTCAATAAATAGTAAACATAATATTTCAATGAAACTGCAGAGATAGCCATACATATATGAACTCATAATGTACGCAACTAATAATTGTTGATGACTGAGTTTTTCCAACCAAGATTCAGTGCAAAACATAAAGCGAATTATATTGTACTTGTACAGTGCACAGATGGATACAACTACAAAGGACCTGTACGTATAATTTATCTTATATCTCTATACACAAGAAGCCATCAAACACGAACACGATGAGATAATGAGACCTACTGACCTGAAAAGGTGATCGGATGACTTGTATATTCTAAGCATTATTACAAAAGAACAACTAGTATACACATGTAGAGTGATATCAACTAGGGCTATACTATAATTTCGCAGTAGCTGATATCGTTACTTAAAAAGTTATAACGAATTAGTTGGTTTTATTGAGCTTTAAGGCTGAAAAGGCAAAGGAAGTTTCTACCTAACTTATATCTGGCTAACCAAATGTTAGCAAACTATACAAAAACAATATTGCCATGATTGTGTGAATCAATACTGAATGATTAAATTAGTCCTAATTGGTATTGGAATATTATCATCTACATTCTATTACATCTTTACTCTACATAAAGATAAAGTGGGGCATGCGCATGGGATTCTTTCACTATTCCTGAATAAATGTTTGTATCTATGTCCGTAATATTTTGTAATTAATGAGTAAGGGTAATATTTTGTAATTAATGAGCAAGGACTAGGCTATCAATACTGAGTCCAATAGTCCAATCAACGGTCTATGAAATTCGGGCCAATGCGCAGTCGCTAGAAATTTACTGATTTCAACATTTTCTAGCACACTTTATGTGTGCTAGGATTCAACTAGTATTACATATCCATGCACCTTAATACGCATTTAGGGAATCGTTTCCCAATAGTAATCACATCTGAATTATTAATAAACTATTTTGTATTATCGTACGATCATACGATGAAAGGCATACATAATTTAATAGTTTATTAGGTCAATGCTCTAACCTATACAGAGAAAAAATATGTAAATATTTCCTGTTAGCGTACAAACGAAGTACAAGGAATCAATAAAATCAATTTCATTAATGTAAAGAACTTGCTTAAACCTAAATACTATTATTGAGACAACTTTGTAAGGAAACTAGGTATATTGGACTTGAACTGGAATTGAACAGGAAACTTTTCAGACTACATAATATTATGACAAAAGTTTCAAATCTTTAAAAACCCGATAAAAGTTTAGAACATAGGTATACTTATTTAACTGAATACGCCTCAATCAGATTGCGATAACCAAGTCTTTAAACCAAAGTGCATTCAATGACCAGGCTTTACCTGAAAACAGGAGCTTCGACCCCAAAGGCCAGTAATAAAGGATATAGAAATTATACAAAACGACGATTATACGATCGTTTGAAGACATAATTAGATAAACTACAAACTGAAGTTGTTAAAGTTGCTTAAAAATCAACCAAATGGAAATGATAAAAAATATACCTCCAGTCGTGGTACGACATAATTATCAAGAAAATACCTACGATAGGCTGGTTATTCAATATCTACTTCGAACAACAGAAGTACGTAAAACAGCCGCAGTAAGCATTTTCCAATGTAAACAGTCTAGACTGCCTTACAATTGCTATTTTCTTAATATTCATTCCATCACTGCTACCCAGTGTAAACTTAACCTCTTGCAAAGCTATATATAATTATAAATTATGATTATGATTAATATGGCACAACACGGCATACAAACAGAAACCTACAAATATCTCTATCTCTTAAGGTGGTTATTTCCAACACTAACAATAAGTCGCGTTTTGAGAGAAGGATTACAATCAGACAAGACTACAATGCATGAAAACATTTTTCCTAAATACATATAGTACTTATAACGCAATATGTGATAATGATAGTTGTAATGTAATAATGCGTTAAGCAGCTTAGGCTTAACCCTAGCCCAAAACGCAACGATATTGTTGCAACAACTGACAACTACATTATTACAGTTGTAGTAATTCTGTCTGCGTATGAATAACATTGCAATTTTCTTTTCTCTACATTAAAATACATTATCTTCAAAGATTACTGCAAATGCAAAATGTTATGAAAATGTTTGTACTTATGGCAGAAGTCTCGTGTTATTATTCTCATTTACTTTAATACTAATACTTTTAGATGTTAGTTCACATCAATTGAGTAGTGCAGATAACCGAAAGTAAACGTCATCTCGATTGCAACTTTTGAAACAATATGCACATTATCTGTTGACTGTGTAGACACAGCCTCCTAGATTAATAACTTCATGTGAAATATAAAACATTTCAGCTTAACTGTACTGTACTAGTAAAAATAATATAATATAAGATATCGACCTGACTGATACATGAAAATGTTTCCGACATTCAATATCTTTATAGTAAATTACAGCAATTCAAACGAATGTTTATGTTTGTTTAATGTACCTTTGTTGTAGACTTTTCCATCACGCTTCCAGGCAAGACTAGGGTCAGAAGATGTTGGAGCAGCTGGGGTAGCTGTAGTGTGCATAGACTTCTTGTCCAAATGGACACCATTAGACACCTTTCCGTTCTTTAAAGGCTCGTCAACCTTTTGATTTGACTGCAAAAAAAAGAAAAATCATTTATAAATGAACACAAACAAGATTATATAAATAAAACTAACAATTAGTAACAGTACATTTTAATACGAAAAGGCTTGATTTTAGTAAATAATGCATGGGTAATATTATGTAAACATTTGAATGTCATACGAGGAGAATCGTATTGAATGGACTAAGATTTACTCTACTGCTCAAGTTAGGAACAAATCTAGACTGAGAATGGAAAAATGAAGCTGAGACGGTGTAATTGTATATCTTCGAAGCTTCTGAACAGGATTCTAGGGAATTCGGACTAGTTGAGGAATGTAATTGACAGTCAAGTTCGGATTTGGAACTGGGCCAAACGGGAGTTAGGGGGTTTGAATCTTTAGCAGCTGCTCCTTTCTCTATTTCGCCAGGGAAAGATATTGACATACTCTCATGGAGACTGAGGGAATTTTTTACGCTTGTAGTAAAAGGACTAGTGCTGGCAACCGTCAGAGTTTGCGATTTGAGTACAACTTTCGGAGAATACAGTGTGGAATAGGTGAATTTTGTACTGGTAACACGAAATTTGGATGAAGATGTTAAACTAAGTAAAATATTTCTAGACATACGCCTGACTCATAATAAACTGAGTAATTTGAAATTAAGGACCAATTGAGAATTAATGGGCTGTGGTATATTCAAAATTAAAGGCCAAATATGAAAATTGGCAATCCGAAGAGATTGCTCAATGAAAATGTATACTGCATTTTTTTGAACAATTATTAATATGGGCAACGTGTTTATAGAACTATGCATTTTAACAAATGTGTAAAATATACTATACAGTATCCTTGACATAATTTCCGTAGAAACACCTTAGGCATTTAAAAGGAAAGGATGAGACAAAAACTCCTGCAAATTGGTAACATCGTAAGAACGAAATATTTTATAAGATGTTTAGCCATTTAAAAAGACAACCTTAACTTTAAACTTCTCTTTGTTCATTCATACTAAAGACCTACAGAGAGACGAAACTTGATGAAATAAATAATTTCATATAATTAATATGTATAAAGAATTTCTACCGTAATAACTAGTCATTATTCAGGTTGAAAACACCTGTCTAATGCTATTACTGTTTGTCATTCACAAACAAAATATTTGAGCATGAAACCATGCAAAGACTTAAGTTGAATTGCAAAAGTTTTTCGTGCATTCACTAGGTTCAAAATATTTTCACACTACTACAATCTTAGAATCTCAAGGTGACAAGACGACATTCAAGAAACAAAGCAACGGATGGGCAATGTCCTTTGCATTTAGTTTCGTTTCGAATTAATTGTCACGTCATTGTCTACAAAATTGTGAAAGAACAATTTCACAATTTACATACCTACTATAGATAATCAGTGAATGAGTATCAGTAATGAGTAGAACAACTAGTAAATATTATATATCCTCAGCTTCAAAGTTACCTCATCATCCTCTGCAATATGAACTCCATTTCCATTGTGGTGATTTCCATTAGTATAGATGTGGTTGCCATTTCTTTCTGTATTAATGATATTATCTGTTTCATATTTTTCCAAGGTATGTCGTTTATTATTAAGGTTGAGCCCATTTTGGATTCCGTTTTGGAAATGCTCGTTTTCAGCTTGAGGTTTTTTCATGGGAGTAGTGAAGCCTGTCAGTACAGGAAGAGTGTCGTCAATTTGCGCGATTGAAGGCATTTTTGCAACCTGGAATTAAAAAAAAACATTCGTTAGTAATAACATATAAAATAGCGTGTTTCACTCACTTTAAAATGTGCCACTTATTCAATAATGATATTATAACAATTTAAGCACTCTATCATGTCATGTCCCTAGATTCCATTTAAATGTTGCAATAATATTTGTTCAATGCGTGTTCAAATGTCCATCAAAGTACATAAGAAAATGAGAAACGCGAATACAATGGCAAAAAAGACAAACATAACATAGAATCTACTCTACAGACGGTTTGGTCGTTCAATCAGGTTGCGTTTGATCTTTTGAATGTTGAGGTATCAATGACCTTTTCCGCGAATTGCATATTATGATACACCATAATCTTAGACATGTATTGCTTTGAAAGTGGTAGCGCTAAATTTTACTGCAATAAACACTTTGCAACAAACCAACTATCCTACATATCTATACACACAAAAAAGAATCACTCACACCACCGTGTCAGCAAAGGTAGCCCTAATAATGCAAAATGTACACTTGTGGCAAACAACGCCGCAGCTAAAGTCATTATTATACATCTATCTCAAAGATATGTGCTAGTGCATGGTTTCACATCCAAAGATAATGCTAGTATTTATACCACTACCTACTTTAACTAATCTTCTTAGTGTTTTCAATAGATTCCAATTGTTTACTAGATTTTATAATCCATGCACAACTAACAGTTAGACAGAACTGCTACTCTGTATTCCTATTCACCTGTATGCGCAACGTAAATTCCTACCGTAGTATTCCATCATCGAATCTTCACTATGTGAAAAGCTATGTAATTTACATTTACATTAGACTTGCAGGCAGCATATAATTATCCCTTAATACTATAATTCTTATATGAATACCAAAAGTTGACCAAAACTGACAAAACTTGACCCACTAATATTTGTACTATTTCACAAAAGCTTCTGTGGGTAAATTGTTTCCTAGTAGTTACAAAGTTACATAATTCTGAACTTAAAAATGAATGGAAATGTAAATCTACATGTAAAAAATATTATAACACTCTCTCTCTTCTTAAGATATATAATCATAGCAGGATTACCTGACTACATCTGTAAACATGTAACTGATCGCATACAGCAGGTAATAATTAAAATAAAACGAAGCTACCCAGTGGAATGCATATAATCATCGGAGAGAAAAGACTCAAGCCGACCATTAAAACTCAAACATAAAGATGACCTTCTAACAAATGTACTTTTCTAGAATGTTGATCATGGACCAGCTCTGCATGCATGGCTTGCTACATTAAGCATGCAATGCACTTTGCCCCCATGAATTTTATTATATGCTTAAAACATTTCTTCCCACTTTATCCATAAAGTATAAAGGTTGCTTGGTACATAACGCTAACCACTCCAAGTACACTTTACTCTACACTACAAGTAGATAGGATAGGTCATGTAGTTTTTTGTGGCATTGTATACTGACTGTTATGGCTAGGGCTGCGGCTGTGGGGTAGGATACGAGTTTTCTTGGAACTTGTCTCACTCCATGTTTTTGATAAGGAATTTGAGCAAGGCAAGTTTAAGAGAAGGGATGAGGATGGATAGAAGTAGATTGTGGATTAGTGCAGGGAGGAATTAGAAATAATGATACAACTAAACAGCAAGGGATACGCCACGTCACATTCCTTTACATAGTCGAGGCATGTTAAAAGATAAAACATGAAGACCATTTTATTAATAAATTCAACTTCTTCTCCATCTACTTTTGTCTGTTAAAGGAAGATGGGTATAAATACAACTGATTATTTCCCACAGTAAAAATGTATAAATGTCCTTCATAAATATTAACATACCATGAGAATATATATCAGCAGATATTTCACAAATGGGGGAGTACCTAAACTTTGTGGAGATGCGAAAGATAATAATTTTAGTTACATTTTCCTACTACCCGATGCAGTAACACGTAGCTTTTAGGTGAACTTTCTTTGAATTACTGTTTAATTGTGACTGTAGCCACTAATCTGCCTATACTCACGTTCTATTTTTGATAGCGCCAGTAAACTATATTGAGCTAGCAAGTACTAACGAAATTTTGCATCCCAAGAGCAAATTACAATATGAAACAAATGCAAAAACCTTGAATCACAGAACTGCTATAAGGTCTTCGTTCATGAGAGAATAAAGAACAAAAGATCATTTACTGGAAATACAATAGTACCATTGTATAATTACAGTTCATTTTCATTAAGTTGAAGTTCTAGGCAATTGAATTTAAGAATTTCTCTTTCTAAATACTAGAATGACATGACAAGGCTTCTTGCGTAATCTTGTTCTTTTAGGTATTTTATGTAGTGAGGAGTGAGCCAATTTAGTTAAATAGAAACCAGAAACACACATGAGACTGAAGACACAATTAGCAAATGAATTCACTGATTTACATAAAACCATATAGCTTATATACTGAGTGTATATAACAAATATCCTTGACTGAGTTGGGACAGTGCCCGCCCTATCATCTCATACAAACTAGACAACCAATGTGTAAGCAAAAAGCAAATGTAACTGGAATAAACTGCGTTCGTTATTTTACGTTGTAAACTTAATTCATCGCGTCAGTAATCGATCAACCTTTCGTGAAGTCGAAGCATTACTTTATAGTAACTTTTGCGTATATGCAAACATGTAAATGTACCTATATTAATTACCAAGATGCATGTTGCAAGCTTTCAGAATGTCAACTCTCCTGTTACAGTCGCTAGTACCCGCAGTCAGGGTGTTGTACACACTCATGATCCTAAAAAGTCAGTACATTGAAACTAGAGACCTTTCAAAAAATGGATTATGGGACTAAACTCGGAGTGATTAAATGGAAGTTTTGGCCAAAGATCCTGCTACTTCTGTAATAATATATACTGTAAATAAAGTCAAAATGACATGATTTTTGTAATTAAAGTAATTGTGCAAAGCTAATACAATAGTAATTGCAATCGCATTTCTCGAAACTTCTATTTTGTGTAGTGCTTATACATTTGCCATATAGTAAGCTAATTGGACTGCTTGTTATGAAATAGTCAATACAAAATAACAGGTTAATACTATAGGAAGAAATCCAAAAATGTAGGTTTTATACAGTGACCTATATCACTATTATGATATCCCAATTCCCAACTTCATGGATCTATAATAAAATAGTTTGCCTACTAAAAGTCAACTAGGTGCTGGTGCTATTCTAGATTTATGTCAAATGTATACCAAACTATAATAGATAAGAACTGTTATATAAATGTCTTCTCGGCAACCCGTTTCCGGTATCTAATTTTGTTCATAGCCGAACTCCGAACACACCCGAAGAGAATATAAAAATGTATATCGTATGACCAAAAGCAAACTTGCTGTAGACATGCAAGCATTCCTATTGGAAATCCCAATGTGCAAGTCTGTCTCATTTGCTCGGTAAAAGTGTGCTTTTCGCGATTGATTTGTTTACCACGTCGATGTTTCCAGCTACCAGCTATACATCGATATCACCTTTTTAGCAAAACAAGTTTGAGCCGACATAATACTTTACGACTGGATTCTCAAATTAGATAATGGTATTATACAATGAAAGCATTCGTCATTGACAATGTGTCATAATAATTGGTTATAAATACTAACCAGTAACTCTTGCAGTTAAATAACGTTACTCTGTAAAACAATGAATACGAAAATTTACTTTGAAAACGTAATTTATCATTGTGAAAATTAACTTTGTAGGTAATAAAGTAATAACAATAATTTGTTTTATAGTAGACTCCTGGATGATTGTTTTATCAGTGAGATAATAAATACTATGTAGATACATTGATGCAGTCATTCATTCATGAATAATGTCGCAACTGTAGTAAGTAGTAAGTACTTATTTGCTCAATTACTTGTCCAGTTATTTCTGGTGAAATATCGATATCTAACCAAACTAAATACAATATGTAAATATGTATACTTAGCAAACGCAGTATTATTATTTATTGGTCTATTTATAATTATATCTTTGTTTATCTACCGGTCTGTTACATATTGTTTGTGTTACACATCACTTTACGATTACCCTCATATTCTACAAAGTACTAAGTACTCCTAGAGACTTGCTTGCAGTAAATCGTAGGGTTTAAACGAAATTTGATTAAGCTAAGCTGGATTTGTAACACATAGTAGGTTGTAAACCAGAAATCCAAAATCCAATAATCCTACCTAACATGCCTAACAAACCACTATTGCTCAAGCAGTTTTATCAGTGCAGGAAACTTTTTACTATACACAAAATATATACATACTAATTACAGTTATTTATGTTGTTTAAAGTGCTACTATTAAAACCGATATTAAATATTTTTTCAGCGTATCAGGAATATGAAATTTTTTATGTCTGCGTCCTGGTACTATCAGTTGATTTTACCTTGATGCTAATAAGTATATAATTATTCAAGCCTCCACGTAATATATTGGCACAATGTATGTTTGTCTGTATGTACATAAGCTAGGAAAATTGCATCATACATTTTACATGTAAGAGCAAAAAATAAACAACAACACACGTCAGCACAATATCTATATCTTTAACTACTTTTAGCTACGTTTACTATTACAAAAAAGCCGTCCTGCGTCATGTACGACACATATAGCCATAGAAGTAATAGTATTATATCGATTATGGTTTTCTACTAATATTAGATATATATGCAAAATGCAAAGATGCATGATGATAAATAAAATATTATACAATATTTGCCTATATTATTTAGCAGTACACTTGATAATCAGCAATGTAATTATAAAGATTGTAAATTAAAATTAGTAAATAATAGTGAAACTTAGTATTCCCTTGTCTGCTTTGAATATCATATAGACATACACATGGCTATATGAAACTGTGCATAATGCATAATGTTATTGAGTGAAGTTTGAATACCTAATTACAAATGCCAAGTCTCATATTCCCACAACACGTCTCAAGTCTCAAGTTTACCTTCACATAGTGTACACAATAATGTATCAACTATCCACAAAAACGTATGTATAGTGCACGTTGGAAAACTGTGGATGGTGAATGTGGAAGGAAGGCTATATGAAGTGTGCGATGTATACAGCTTATGACTGACGATTTGGCTAATACAAATGCTAAGTGTATTTACACGTAGATCAGGGCTATACAGTTCCGTACTTGCACAGCTTATAGCTATAGCATAGCTGGGTTAAGAATGACTCACCTCTACATCCCATTGTCAAACATCGTATGATCACAAGTTCGCCTAGTTCACAAGCATGATCGTATGACTCTTTCTCAGACTCGTCTCACCTATACGTATTCCTACCTATCGTAAACATCATTTTCTATACTAATGTATCATTATGCCAAACTATTAGTCATAATTGTTTACATATTTGGAGATGATAGTACACGTACCTATACAGAATTTTTATTACTCTGTAACTGAGGCATGTGTATGAATCACCATTTAAAAAAGAATCCATAATACTTGCGAAAAAACAATTCCTATTAGTACCACTTCACAAATGTCCAGTAGAATATGTCAGATTTAAACAAATGCCTTTCAAAAGCTTAATTTTCCTTAACTACAATACTTATGTGGGTGAGGTATATGAGGTATGCATGGCGTGATAAGCTTATGTAAACAGGCCACTAACAACTAAGCATTGTTCCCTAGCTAGAAAATATAACTTCATTTAATAATAGATTAAATCGATTAAAGCAATCAATAATCGGGGTAAGAGAATAAAATTGTTTTGCCATCTCACCTTAGCTTTTAGCTAACTTTCAAATAAATCCTTATGAACGCCCAAAATATTAGGTATGGACAAGATCTAACCAAGTAATGACTGCTATATACATAGAAATGCATTCAGATAGTAGGATAACTTTAACTTACCGGGTATATGAGATGAACTGGTTTAACACACTATGGTATTTGTTACAATTTCGTAATTATTAAGGAAGTTTAAGTAGCTTTGGTTTGTAGACAACTTTGTACCGGATTTGATTTGTTAAAGTCAACTAACTTTTTCGAGAAGATATTTTGGTGGTATTTCACTTAAAAGCAGCAATGAACTTGCTGTGAGACAATTGGAAAATGAAAATTTTACTATCAAATCTATATTAAAATGTCACAGAAATGTCACGTTTTTGACCTTTCAATATTTTCAGATGTGTATATTTTCTTAGTAAATGTAACTTTCTAAAATCTGAAACTGTTCGACTCTGATTTGCGTATTCTTACTGCTATTAGCAGTAAAATTAAATTCTCAGTAATAAAGAAGAGATGTGATCAGAAGAAGAACCCACTGTTTACTAAAGACGGTATGAGCCACTGCACCACTTTATATTTATGTCAACTCAGCTATAGATGTGAGATCTCTCTGCTACCACCTATTTATATAAATAGCCTGCTTACTCAATTGAAATAGATTTGACTACATTCGTGTTAAAATTATACATATGAAACCATATATCTATCTGGGTTTCTCCTGTATTCTCCAGTACTAGTAATATGCTGATACGTCTAGTTTGCTACTCTGCCTCGTTTTGACAGACAGAAGGAATACATGCGCTTTTAAAATTGGACTTTGGAATGGAAATAATAATGTGCTTTATCAGCATGGCACAAGTTCGTGCTACGATTGCAATGAATGAACTTAAATATATCAATTAAATGTCAAGTTAAAGGATCTCGCTTACGGATCTTTCCGTTTAGTTTAATGTTGACTGTCTTCACAGCTGCTTCTCCAGTACAAGACTGACGATCCCAATGTAGTAGTTAGGGTTTTCTATTCCAGTCCAAATCACGCACACACGAAGACGTATTAGACTAATGATTATTGTTGTACTCCAGGAATCACGGAAAACTATTTTAAAAATGTTTTCTCCTATTGTTTATAATTAATTGAGGACACGATACGGTGGAAGTACTTCACAGTCATAAAATATTGTATAGAGCGTTAGAATAAATATTTTATATCCTCTCGGATGCAAACTCTTTTGACAATTAATACTTATCCTAGCACTGAACCCACGTCGTCCTCGCACAACTCTAAACAACTGAGTCGTCTCTACCGTAAGCTACCACGTTAATAGTTGTGTCATATAACTAGAATACACCACGTAAGGCTACACGTCGTATACTCACTCAAGTACCTTCGGCTTTTAGAACACAACAAACTCCAGGCAGAGGCAGATCAAAGACTCTTCTCGAGCAAAGTGAATCACAAATCCGTGGACGTATATGTAAATGTACGTGGTCGGGGTTGGTTTGTTTAGGTGGTGGTATGATCACCAGACAAGATGCAATCAGACAAAATCTTACATATGCACACCTTTCCTAAGCTAAAACATATATACTCCTACGAATATGCACGTCTCATGTGTACCTGCTATATATTCCACTAGTTTGTAAAGACTACTATCAGCATCAGCATCGCCAATATCAACAAAGCCGTATACCGTAAATACTCTAAAAAGGCACCGAGGTTCTAAACTTAAAAGCATACTTCCATGTTAAGCAAAAATTGCATTATTAACTCCCTGGGTTAGAAGACATTGAATTAAAACCAGATTTAAACAAACACATTGCTCGTTTTCTTTGTGAAAGTAAAAACAATGGCAATTTTAATCACCCTGTATTTCAAAATACTTAACATTATTTATTAACACAGATCCCTCATTTTCGTTAAGAAGGTGGTTTACTACCCTGTATTACAAAATATTTTATTAGTAGTAGCCAGATTTATAATCAACATGTTAGTTAATTTTTTATGAATATTTCTGTTTGTCATTATAAAATAATTCAACTGTTGTGAGTTGGGTTAAGCAAGAAAAGTAAAACTCATTAGGGAAATATTAAATTTTAAAGCTTAATCCCTCAATTTCTTTATTGGGCATATAAATTCACTTTTATTGAAGTGGGTAAGCATTGAGAAATACGTTGTAGTATATTGCCATGAGTAGTAGAACGTACTTGTAGATATATAGTATTAAGAATGAATGGAAATATTAAGCCTTTAAGCTTATGACACTGTCTACTTTGTAGTACAACTGTACTATATACTAAGTAAGTAATACACAGAGCAAGATAGCGATAGTAGTGTAAGAATGCATGAAATGCTTTTGTGAATTCCCTTTGGTATTAGTGTAGAAGAGTAGTAAAGCATTATAATAGCCATCGTTTACTATTCGTTATATGGAGAGGGCTTTCCTATTTCTTTTATAACGAACGCACAATCATAACGTCATTCGTGTCGTGTTCGTTGCTGCTTTCGCTGTTGTAAGAAATAAGAACTTTCCTACTGCAGAAAAGTGTATGGGGTGAGCTCACCCGGCCTTGATTCGTTGTTCAACATCGCACCATCCGTCCTCAGCCAATCGCAAGCCGTTTGTCCAACAGGTGAGCTTGAGAGACGTAAGATCCCATGTATTTTACATGTATGAGTACTTTGTACTCTGTAGATGTAAGCCACATACACTATACGCATAGGCAAACCAAAACTATAGAAGCTGATCTATAACCCTAAACGCTATTCGCATATTGTAAGCTGCACCCTGCCAACACTGCCAAAAGTACATACATATTTGTATGTACACAGTGCACATAGACATTTTCTAGGGATCTGTTCTATGTCTGTAGTATTATATGAACTAGCAAAACAACAAAAATATATCTAAGACATAGATACCACAGGGCATGTAGAGACCTACTAACTCTACACAATTACAAACGACTCGACGGGTTGACTTACATGTGCGAAATCCGAATAGTGAGTAGCCTAACCCTGAAGGCCATATATATGAATACAAAGTTTATAAATATACGGATAGAAATGACTGATTTGAAAAGAAATTTCGGGTTTCAGTGGATTTATAATAATTTTAATCCCATCGGTAGTAAAGGAAAAGCTTAGATATTTTTTGAAAATGACAAATTCTAACCTAACTGATTTCTGGAATCTGAAGTAATTAAAAATTTGCAAACCACTGCAATATGAACAAACTTCTTTTAGACTCAGAGATAGTTATAAATATGTTTTTCACAACTCATTTACCTATATGTGATTTGGACTATTTCCATTCGCAATTCGATTTATACTATCGCATTTCGTTTATGTCTTCAAACCCGGACAAACTCTTCTCTTGTCGACTTTTATACACTTCACTCTTTAGTTAGACTCTTCTCACTGTTCAATGCTCTAAGCTAGCATTAAGGGCAAGCTGTATATTTACATCTGTATAAGCCATAAGCCTTCTTCATTTCTACTTCATTCATTTCATTTAAGTTTTAACGATGAGACTTCCTATGGATATTATATGTACTTACAATGCAATGATTGTTCAATTTAGAGTGCAAAGTGCAACGCACGTTTATAGGTTACAAAATTCATTTTTGTAGCATTGCATCCTTCATTGTTGTAAAGCTTGTATATTCTATGTGACTTTCTTATGTCAGTGTCTCATCGCACTGACAGTTGTGGTATACCAGTCGTAGTGACACAACTGTCAATAAAAACGAGATTCACATTACAGATAATAATATAGTAAAATACAATTGCATAGATTATAACTCAGCAGGGAAGCTTTACCTGTTTGTCATAGTTTTAACATTTCAAGAAAATACATTTCTGTTGTCCGGATATGCAGGTTGTTCCTTAGTAAGTATTATGTAAGCTGTTGACTTGTGTAGGTTGTGCAACCATTGTTGGTACAGGTGCTTTTTCTTACTATAGAAGATCGTGAAGTAGCATAAGATGGCAATTTGCATGTATGACAATGTTGGTCCCGTAATAAAATAGTGTAATGTATTCTGACATGAGAAAATATGTATTGCTAGTGACAAAGCATAAGAAGTGATAGTAAAGCGTAGCAGAACAGAATGAGAATGAGGACTATGCCAACTAGTGAATTTATTACTCCGTTTGGCCATATCATCTAATTTCATAAACTTTTTTCAAATTTCTTAAGTCCTAGTTACGAAAACATGGTAATGGTCTACGTTTGAGACATCTGTGAACCTGCTTTATAATATACACAGCTACATAATATTTTCTAAGTATTAAGTCATCGTAAAAATGTAAAAAATTGTAGATATACAGCCTAATACAGGAAAGGTGGAAAAGCAAATGATAAGTTGATGTTTATTAACTACTGCAGATTTATAAGAACACTCCAATCTAGGAAGAACGTCAATAGGCTACTATTATAGGAGGACTACCTATATAATGATGTAAAATGTTGAAATATCATCTGATGCTCCAGTGAGATTTCTTAAAGCTCGTGTAAGCATTTCAAAGTTTAAAGTTCTTCGTATGGAGAGGGTAAAGGTCGATATTGTGCGTTTGAAGCGAGGAATTTTTATAAGCTTGGAATTATCTCTGTGATTCAAAAAGTTGGCTTCTTTTTCTTTGCACTGAAGCACCTTAACCGAAAAGTCTTGAATGACAAACTTTTAATAAAATAAAATTTTGAACCTTATTTATTAAACCTGTATTAGGAAGCATATTACAAAAGAATGCGGTTTTATTTTGACTTCATCTAGATTCAATAAAAGTATTGCTCTTATAACAATTTCAGCTCACCTAATATTTTGAACAGTTATTTATAACTTACAATGATAACTTACAGGTTGCAGATACCCAGTTATAAAAGTTACCAGAAAAATACTTACCTCTAACGTATCACAGAGTGTAATAAATTAATAATTTCGTTCTTATTGCTTACGTGGGTTTAAGCTAAGTATTAAACTTAAAAGTTGGAGGATAAAAGGTAAAATGTCTAGCCTTCATATTCCATGCTTGGAAAACTATGGAGGTTAATCCATAAATAACTTTATTTATTTACAAACATCGATATGACTCACTTAATGAATGAGCATACCTATCGCATTGCAAATTGTAACTAACAATGCATTGTCACTTGAGCAAGCATGCAAACTGCAGATTTAATAATGAATTGCAAAAATTGATATGAAAGTACTTTAGCGAAGAGAAGGTTTAATATCTTATCTATCCTATTGAGTGAAATTGCATGGAAAAGGAACTGATGTAAAATGTAAACATGTACTGTAAATTCAAAACATTCATATACTTAATGCTCTTGTGGACGAAAAAGATAACTCGCCACTACACTTACATTGTCGGCAATTTTTATGAGTATGAACCGAAGCAAGTAATGACTAATAATAATGAGTCATGTACATATAGGCAATCAACTATAAATAAACCTTTCCAAAATTTGCTTAGTATTTGATGCAAAGAAAAGTGCATCATTTTAATTTAATCGCCTATAGCTTTCGTACTCCACAATTTTAAAAAGAGTTTTTTTTACTACATTCAAGAAGTGAGGAACACTGTAGGGATAACGTCTCAGCATGCGGAAGTAAAGAAAGTGAAACTGTGTGTGCGGTAAATGCATGCTTACAAATACATGTAAGACTACTCTATAAAGTCACCTAAGTGTCACTTAAGTAATGAACGAACCCGATTTAACCAATTGTGATCAATGAAAAAAATAATTTGCTTACAATACAGATAGCATACAAAAACATTAAAGAACCGCTGCATTGAGAATAACGCAGTTAATTTAAGTGCTGTGCATATGATTAACACAAGTAAACATTCGGCATGAGGCAAGACTTACGAATTTTATTAAGTTTCGAAATTATTAAAATATTTCTTTGAAAATAATATAATTTAGCTACTACTAATGATGTCAATAAGTAAATCGTAGCTTAGCCTGGTAATTTGCACATCAGGAGTTAATTTTGGGAATGGAAAGTGTTATGTAATTGGGAAATTACTTTAATTATGGCTACAGTTTTTTCTCTAGCAATTGAATTTCCTGTGGTATAAAATTCGTATCCAATTCCTAGTAAAGTGAACTAAGGTTGTTATAAAAAGAATCAATTCCCTGCCTGCGATGTATACTGTATTCTTCAACCAACAAAATCTTTCTCTTTATAGAAAATAACTGCCTATAATGAATGTATATTGTTTTAAACATTCTCCTTAGTCTGATTATAGTAGGTAGGTACAGGTAGTAGAAGGCATAGCAATTTAAATATCATAATTTGTATTTTGAGCAATAACCTCATTAGACCATGGACTGCATTTGCAACAACTTTTTGCTGTTTTCAAAGTCAAAGTTCTAAAGATGTGTACTTGTAGAGCATAATATACAGTTTGGTAATATAAACAATGCTATCATGCAGAGCAAAGTATTTAGACTAGTGCACACCATGAATGTAATAAGTAATATTAATAGTTGATAGTAGGCGAAGGCAAACTTCCTCAACTACTACAGGAAACAATCACCTTGCATCTCACAGGACAGATCAACAAGATGTTCGAACATTACTGTATACTCTTCGGGATCTCATGGATTTGTTTGTTACGTTAATGTAAATGTAAATTCTCATAAAAACATTTTTCAAGCAAGCCTTGTGCTATATATTTGCGATTAACCGGTACTTTCAATGCTTTAGTTGTCATAATAAGTGAAATAACTCATTATCAGATTTTCACGAGATCGTTCTATGTCGAGCAACCTATATTGACAAAACTAAAGTAGTAATTAGTGAAGTGATATTTTAGTTATAGGTACTTTACAAGCAGCAACTTGACTTTAAAAATACAGATACAATTCCTTATCAAGCAATAACAATTCAATTTGAAGCAATTGGTAGCTGTTGATAACTACAAGAAACATAATTATATAGAGACAGAGGAGAGAGGCATGCAATTATACCATTCTATTTACAATTGCGATTAAGTTTTTTATTGGGGATAAAAACATATCATTATTCTGCACGTAACTTTGCCATTTAGCCCTTATTTCCAAGGAATGCCAAAAGTATTCTGTCTTAAATGTTTACTTATGTAATCCCGTCTCTAAACAATTGAACTGTACAAGTTCAAACTTTAGTATCTTAAATAACGGTACCACCCACCTACCATCTAGTCAATAACTGAAGTAAAGTACATTTATTTTCATAAAATATCTAGTGCAAATCAAATAAAAAAACTTTAAACTACTTTATCTGTATTTATACTCACTTTAGACGTTTGGATGCATAATGGGTATTGGCAAAGGGATGAAGCCAATTTTTTATGCAAAAAGTAATTAAACGCTACATTTACATGTAGATCATGCAGTGGGTTATATAATATTATAGAACACAATATAATTTGTCTGTGTCTAAATATAAGTGAAGTTAAGACGTGGTTGCGAAAGGCGGAAACAGTTTCTTTGGAACAATGAATAGTTTGGGATACTTTTGTTGTGTGAATTCGTACAAGTATATTGTTAATCAAAAACTATTTGTATTCGAGAGCACATACAGGCTTAAGCCGTGAGGCATGTCGTCTCAGAGCACTATTATCTAACTATCACTAGTGTTAGTATTAATCTCGGAAGCAGAATGAAATATCTCACTCGTCTCAAGTAATCTGCAGCACACGATACATTTAGTGTAAACATAAACAGTTTGTTAATAATGCTACTTATGATTTAGCCATAAAAAGTATCTTCATGTATACCAGATGGAATTCTTCACTGTGAAATACATAATTATTGCTTAATGCATGTATTAACCGAATCCTTGCTATGCTACAATGTGAAATCTCATTATTCACATAGAGTTACGCTCAAAAAGCTTTTAATAACATCAACTTGGATGAATGGGGTGATTGACGAATGCAATATGCAATGCCCACAAGCAGCACAATTGGTAAAGAGACTGAGTATACAATAGTGCAAGTGAAAGTAGATGAATTGGGATGAATTGTGCATTTAGTGTATTTTTTGTTAGTAATTTGTATACTTACCTTACAAGAGCCATAGTCGTAATCGATATGAAAGTGGCGACTGAAAAAATTCATTTTGTATAGTTTTCGAAAAATTGTTTTGTTAGGGTTATTGGTGGTTCTTTTGCTACTGTCGACAATAAACACACCATGATTTTGATTTTGGTAAAGACCATTAGTTCTTTCGGGATAATCTGTGAACATATCTGCTCATAAAATTTGTATAATGCTTTTAGTGCTCAATATTTTGAAATAAATTGGGAATAGAATTAATCAAAACGATATTCTCAGCTGTCTCAAAATGAATCTACTTAGAGTACCAGAAAATGCTGCGACAGTTTGACAGAGAAAATTGGGACGAGTAAGATTAGAGGAAGGAGAAAAGAAATAGGTAAGTAATTGTGACAACAGTATCGTCTATATAGCGTCTGTCGTCTGTGAAAAGGGCAATGTCAACTGTTGGAGCGTATAGTAAACTCTGAATTTGCGAAGAGAAATTGGCTTGGGTCCCAGAAGTACAAAGTGCTAATGTAATAATTAAACATTAGATTAGATATATAGTTCTAGACAGAAAATACGACTTTAGTTTTAGTTTATTTAAGAATTGCGTTTATCCTGAAAGCATGACATGGCATAGACACAGCCAGACGGATAAACATTTTTTGGCACAGCACGGAACAACTGGAATTCTGTAGGAGGGAAACGGCGCTGCACACACCCGCAACTCAGGACCAATAAGCTTTACTATAGGAGCACAAACCCTGCCAACCTCTTCAAAATGACGTAACCCCAAGTACCGTTTTCTATATCAAGAACCGATTGAGAAGCAATCTCGGGAATTGTCCCAGTTCTATAGAGACTTTAATGAAAGGGTTTAATTTGCGCACTCCAATTAAACATAATTCTTAGAAACGAACAATTAGATAATTGGAAATGATGGGATTCAAATTGCACTGAGATAATCACAGGCCTATTCCACTAAAGTAGTAACAAGCTCTCCAAAGTAAAGTAACATGACATGACATGGAAACAAAGATATAATTGCCATTTACAAACATACTCAAATATAACATCGCAGCCCGGGTTGATGGTTGCTTTCTGCACTTTGGACTTTCGGTTTTTTTGGATCTATGTACTTTCTAGGTTGGGGCCAAGGAATGCCAAAGGCAATGCAAATTCTGTAATGCTCAATGTATATGACTGCTTGTAAATATACACATTTGGAAGACTCCTTATTTATTTGGTCATGCCCTGTGATGCTCTTTCCTCTCCGGCCAAATCAAAAGGCAATGAAATTATTTTTAGCCGAATCTGAACTGCGTTATAAAATCTGAATACGTATGGCAGTCTCAAAGACTTCCGTTGTCTACAGTCATCTTCAGTTTTAAGAAAACAATACTAGGTGATGAATCATTTATAATTTTGGTGGACCAACTGTACATAGTATTTCATCTTAACACAAGCATTATTGTCCTATAATGTATATACTTACTTATTTAGGTAACTGCATAATGCAATAGTACATAAATAAGTATAGCAATTCATAATACGCTGCACTAAAACTAGGGCAAATATTTATTTTTACATTTACTCATCTTCAGCCAAGAAAAATTGCGCTGTTCCTCGTGCAACACCTTAGCCATGAGATGAGACTACCATGAGCCATCAGCTGAAATTGGGCAGGAAATACCAGAAATATAGGTATACGATTATGCACGTGTAATAATTGCAATTGCAAACTGAAATAAGTCACTTCTGAGGTTGGAGATGACGAAACATTTTAAGTAAAAAATTATTAAGGTATTTTTTCATTATTTCAATAATTCTTTTTACCAAGAGTGTATTACATGCAGCAGAATGTACTAAATATTACTTAGAAATTTTGCGAAATTGCAATTGAATTGTAAAGGTGCATTGCATGTTAAAATGGGTTAAGGTCAAAATGAAATGTATTTCATCCCTGCGCTTTCCCACTCAAGTCAATGTCAAGGATGATTCTGAAAGTCACCTCCCTATAATTACTATACTGTAATGTAATGCTGCTCCTATTTATATTACATCTACGCCTTATTTGCAATCTCATGGGGGATGTCAGTTTCTTTAGTGAATGCTTATGCAGCAACATAGCCTTAAATTTACATAAGAGATAGACTGATGTATGATACGAAATAATGCGAATCTATCCCAATAGTAAATGTAGGCATGTAGCGATATCTGATGTGCCAAAACGTTTTTAAGTATATAGGTATAGATGTTTGTTTATAGACCATTATTGCGATGTGTAGTAAAAGTTCGGATGTTTTGTTTCCTAAACGAAACAACAATGGATGATGAATCATGACAGAACAATGATGAATTAATGAACACTAATGCAAACGTTGGAATGTCAGTTTAACGCATGCAAACTGAAATATTTCCATACACTATTCTAGCAACGTATCATAGTCAGTTTATGATTTCTTTTTTCCATTACTTTTGAAATCGTAGCATCTGTCTATTAAGTAATAAATAATAGCTACGTTAAATCTATTAAGCTAAAACAGGAGAAAACTATCAAAAACATACACTACTGAACACAAATAAACCTTTAATAAAGTACTTGGGAAAGAAAACATTAGTATGAAAGATTACTGCATAAATCTACTACAAAATAGGGATATAGATCTACTAATCAGGCATGTTGGTATACATTTATTAGTACACAAAACGTATACAGAAATAGAACTTGGCGAGACTAACGATAATACTTCTGACGAGACAAATATTTCGCATAAATAAGACGAAGTCGAATACAAACAATCCTAAAATTCTGCTCCTGTCTCACATAAGTAATGTTGAAATATGTAAATACATTAAATAACGTTATAAGAGTGAGTATACATTATACACTCAGAATACAAATAGTATAATACATATATTATACAATGAATAGAGTCTATAAATATTTATCTCCGCATTTAACAGAAAAATGATCTGTATTTGTGTATAGCATATAATAAGTATGGAATCATCAGTATTGGCATTAAGTACCATGCATGAATCTTGCAGCCTCAGCTCAACCCTATTTATCGAACGCCTTGAAACTAGAAGAACGCACGAGTCAGAGTCAAAGTCCAACTATTTGTATGTTTCTCTTGTGCGTTGTTTACGTACTTAGTGCCAATTAACATTAACACGTAATACTATAGCATGCGCTACTCAGTAATACATTTTTGTGGGCACCTATACATTTCATGCGCTTACATGAATTTTCATGGGATAAATTTTTTGTTCATGTAGTAATGACTACAATGCGGTATATATTATTATAATCTCCACACTAGTTACTACTGTTGTTATAAGACCGATGATTTATGAATGTTGTAGATATGAGACTCAGGTAGGATAAAGCTTACTTTTTCAACGTTTCTATATACTTTTCTCCGAGCAGCGGAAAAATCGTTTGTACTTGTAAGATGAACTATATGTGATGTATAAGATGTACCATAGAATATAATTTATTTGGATTAAATTCCAGATCTTTTTCCCACAGAACTAGCTGCTGGAGTTTACAATTGTTGCGCACTTTGGTTTTCCACTTCATTAAGGCAAACACCAACTTATTTAAAGTTGTGATGTTTATTTTGCAGAGTATGGCTCCTAATACTATATAGGTGGAACGTACTCAGTTGAAGTGCAATGGTTCTCCGTAAACCAATTTTTAGCAAATTGGATAACTACTAGGAACGTAGGAAATACCAACCAAGCAGGACCAGTAGAGCTACATGACTTTCAAATGTATGACATTCAAGTGAATGTGAATACCATTATCTGTACTTCAGCAATCCAAATATTTTATAATGTAGTATCGACAAGGTGGTAATTATAAAATTAATTTGCATCATAATTAATAAAATTGAATTGTCGATACTAGGGAATAGGCCAAGCATCGTGATGTACTAAATTAGGTGTTCATTATTCACTAATAGAATAGTTATTATTTACATATTTCTCACGAAATCCCAGTAGATATTTCACAACTGGGATTTTGCTGACGTAGAATGAACTATCAATGATATCTCATCATATAAAGTATACATTTTACAAACAATAAGTGAAATATTTTCAGCTTATCTGCAAGCAAGGAAAAAGGTATAAAAAATAACAACACATAATGGGGTGATGACATGGTTTAACTCAAGAGCCAGACTCCAGATTTCTTCTGCTAAGAGCAAGGATAAAATGATCAAAATGTTTACAATTTGCTCTTTCACAACTTACCTATATAGTACATCCATATAGTATGTTGGTTATATTACTTCATTAAGAATAATATCTTTGTTATGATGTACCTGGATCTTTGGTACAAAACATTGCTAAATAGAAGTATTTACCTTAAGCAATTTATATACTTTCCTTGATTTCCTCGAGGAAACGTACACTCGCTTAGGAAATTATGGAATTTTTGCAGGATAAAAGTATATCTGCCATTCTTAGCTAAATATTCAATTAATGCCAATTGTTTATGAAATAATCAATGCAGTTCTAAACAGGTTTCATTTGCATTGGAATTTTTAAAATGGTTGTTGGAACCAAGCAGTGTCACCAGTTAAAGCTACTTGGTTGGAACTATTAAAAAATACATTTCGTTATTGTACATTATACTAATATGGCTCACCATTACAAACAGTATACTAAACAAGTATACTTTTACCTGCAGTCATATGGATTTACCAAAATCTGTATTCCTTTGCCCCAGTTAAATCAATGCTGCAATAAGCTAAAAATACAATAATAAAGCTATGCAAATTAAATCGAAATGTCACCAATTCTAATTTCTCTGAGTACAAGCACCTAAAAACTATGCAGAAGTAATGAGTTTATTAACACGAGAATTTGACTTTCAGATGTTATTGATAGTTAAATATGATTTTATCTCGTTATCCATGTGTTTTCCTTCAACATGAATATAGCATGCAGGAAAATTTTGTTGCTCAACTGATTAAATGGAAAGATTATTTTATTCCAAAGGCTATGCATGCATCATATCTGTTAAAATATATTTTCTTATATGCTAATTTCTCCATATTCCAATATGAAAAGTCGTAAAACAAAACTGACATGGCTACTAATACGTATAAAAATCCTATACGATACGATAGGCAAATTTCGAACAGAGAGAGATCCGTATTTAGTATCTTGCGACTTTGATAAAAATAAAATAAGTTTTTTCCGTTTAAAGGAATAAGTCTGTGAAAAATCGAACGCAGAATCTTGGGAAAAACATGTACTGCTGCAAAGATTTTCTCATACAGTAGAACCTTAGTATTCGCCATATTGAATTGAACATTGTATATACCTTGTTGTAGTTCTGCTGACAGTACAAGCAGTTATATTTTATATTTCACAATTTGTATGCCCTTGTGCAAACATGCTACGTGCAGTTGGTAAATGCGGATATCTTGGTGAAATTAACATTTTTTAATATCATCAGCATTCTAAAAGTAATAAGAGACATACGGCCCAAGTATGGCTAAATAGTTTAGTTAAAACCAAATTAATCCGGATATTCTCAATTTAATAATGATTTCTATAATTTGTGTAAGTCCTGTAGTCGTTAGATATGCAGAAGATTAAAAATAAAACTGCCATATGCTTTCCTTATCAGTGATAGTACACATATGTCGTTATGTGTTAGTCTTGTAATCTCAAAAGTCAAATCCAGTTGCATCATATCACGTCTTATCTTCCAGGCATAGTTTGCCTGAACTTCGACTTGCCTTGCCCTAGTGGCAGTGGCAAAGAAAGGCAAAAGTCAACTACCGATGAAATAGCTTAATTACGTTGTATTTATAGATAATTGTACTCGGTACCCTAAATCATTTGCTTTCTATCTCCATTTACTACGTCTGTTACGAGCAAACCATATGGCTGTGACATGAATTTGTATTTCCAAACTATTTTAAGTTATCATAGTCATGTCCTCACAGCCTAGGTTACAAGGGCATGGTCACCTCTCCGAAATCGGACCGAAGAATATAGTGTTCAGAAAACTGAACAGCTCTAATTAATATAGATGGTAGGAAAATTGTTATTCACTATATATTTACAATTATGAGGAATACGTTATTCATTAGTAGAATACTTGACGATTTATGGTAGAAATACGTTTTTGATGACAAAAAACCTATTTCTAAAGTTTAGATGGTTAGTTATGATAAGTAGAAAAATTCCATGGAATTCATCCTCAGTGCAAAGATAATGAAGAGTAGAATAGGTACATGTGAACGTATTAAACTTACATAACCGATACTCTTATCTATGTTTACTACGTTACTTGGAATACTATCGCAAAGCATTCTTAAAGGGCATTGGCGATAACTTGTGGCTATATGGTACGCATTGTCTGCAGATATCGTGTCCTTTGTGTCAGTAGGTACATAGATATTACTAGAGTAGGAGCACAAAAAAGAGTGCATTTTAGGAGTGAAAATGAAATCCTCGCGAATGACTGGTATAAGAGATAGCATACATTTAAGTTGCTTGACTAAAGAAATGGGTACTAAGGCCAAGGTAGTCCACTTTTGATAATCTTTTTCTTGGTGTAGTTCTGAAGTTGTGTCACACTCTCGTTGAATGATCTCTTCTCCTTCGTATCCAATCATTAAATCTGCAGATAAGATGATAAACTCATGCATTGGTATAGGTAGTAGGCACTTGCATATAATTTGTTTCACTTAAAGCCAGTTATGCTGTGCTCTTTACGTGTGTAGTACATCGAATCTAATATCCAAACATGAACAATGGTGGAGACTCCTCTTTATGCATAATAATTTATGTAAAACATGAACTAATTTGCAATGGTGGTCACAATTCATAGAAAACCCATTAACAATGGCTAAAAACTTTTACCTGTTTATACTGTGACTCATAAATTGTCAACCGCAAATGAATCTTTTGTTTGACAAAAGCTACTAAAATCAATAATCAGAGCTTTAGGTGCATTACTGAGTAATTGTAATGATAGCATAAATAAATGATATCATGTCATGACCCAGAGTGACCCAGACCACTTTCTATAGGTGGCTATTATTTATCATAATTGCCAGCAATTGAATTTTCTATCATGGGGACTATTTAAAGCATACTTTCATGCAAAATGGAAACTATTAATCTTATTTAGCTATAATTACAAAACAACCAGTCAACTGAAATAGCAAATAATTGTTTTAGACAATGAATCATTATTTCTAGCTATTTTTTATTGAATCATAATTCGACAGTAATTGGTAGCTATTGATTTAATTAGCTCTACGATATTTGTTCCTAAATAGCCTAATTTTTCATAAATAGTGTTGCATTCAAATTTTTAATCACGGATTGAATAAAATTTCCAAATATAAAAACAGATCACAATCACATCATCTGAAATAGGTACAAAGTAAATTGAACTTGATCTGTAAAAGCGAACGCTCAGTTATAGATGAGCTATCATAAAGTGATTTGTTTGTTGTTTAGAGAGCAGCTTTACTACTTAAATGACTTTTGCAATATCCACTGTGATAAAAAATGCACTTCAGGTCCAATTAACTGCATTGGCTTCTATTTCTCAATATGAATACGCAATCTTTGTCAGCATTTTGTAATCCAATGTTATGATTTTAACCAATTACTTACCTATATAAAAAGTTAGATCAGTTCACTACAGCTAGGTGCGTTTCTTTGCATGTGAATAAGTAATTGTATCTTTCTATAATGTTCAACCCCAAGTTGCCCATATTATCATTATTTAAATGTGCCTACTATTTACTCTATATGCAGGGCATACATAAAATTTACTCTACAAAAAAGGCTAACAACCCGTAATGACCTACCTAAACTATCTAGGTAACGCATTTAATTGGTTTGACTTTAGATATCACTACTTTTCACATAATTGTGCTAAGAGTAGTCAGGAGTCAGCAACCCACATATGGGAGATATAGTACATAGATATTGATGGACTAGTATAGACGTATAATAATTGATATTACTAGACGGCCAAAATGCACTGTAGTTTAAATGAACGATAGAATATTCATCGAATGTGTCCTAAATTGCAATTAACGTTGTCAGTTTCCCTTTATATTTGTTGAGATGATATGCAAAGTCAGTTGTCACGTCAGACGTTAATTACTAATTTAATAAGTCGGCTTGTTCTCGCCATTATTATAGCTACCTATAAAGCATATATAGACCATGTGTTTCCACTTACCAGGCTAGACATCAATTACCAAGACATAATAGTGTATTTTCCTTACATTGCCTTAAAACTGTAAAACATGAAAATTTGGGAAGAGAGGACAGGATTGTATGTATGTATATAACTACTGCCTCTCAGACGCTCTGATGTATTAAAACAAAGATAATTGGTAATAGTGGCATATTGTTTTGGGTATTTAAAATTGTTGACTGAATCAATACCAGACATGTAAAACAAGTCTAGCTATTTTCTAATAATAATTAATGAGGTGCAATTATGCAATCATCTTTATTGGACCTACAGACTTTGAGACAAATTCATGAGGTTTTGAATATTTTATCTGTCCAGCCACGTCTATTGGCTAAATCTGCAAATGGAAGTTAGCTTTATTAACTATTGATTTTAATTTCAGTTCATTAAGAGTTTATACTTCACAGGAAGGGTGGTTATCTATAAACGAACAAGTAAATGGTGAAGTAGTACCATCGGGTTATCAGAAATGTTGGCTATGCGACAAAATTGTGTTCTAAACGTCTAGTTATACAAGGCAAGTGTGTAAAAATGGTAATTGCGATAAAAGTTATGTTTTGAAATATAACATACATTAAAAATGTATTATAAGTACTATACATTAGATGTAGTACTGTGCCCTATACCTGCTTAAGCGGATGTAAATGATCTATTCTGATCTTTTGTATTTTTTAAAATAAAGGGGCAAAGCCCAAGATCATTTTGAATAGCGCCGTTAGAAAAAGATGTTTATGTTTATTTATGGAAGTTGATTATGTGTTGACTTATATTGAAGACTGCTGAGTCAATTGTGTTCTATGATAAGCATTTGAACTTGAAAACCTTCTTTGATTGTGTAAATAAAATACATCCGCCTAGCAGTTTCATTAGTTAATATCACAACACATACTACATCTTATTCTATAGTTATCGCTATCGCTTTCATAGTACAAGTGTGTACAGCATCAGAATAATTGCTAAAGAATACCTATGAAAAAAATAATTTCTTGTTGGACAGGTCTATTTGTAAAAAAATTGTTACATGGTAAATACCCAAGCATGTTTGCTCACCACATAATATATTTATATACACCAATGTAAATGCCACATTAAAGCATTATATTAATTGTAGTAGAGTGCAATGAGCACTAACTAATATTATGAACTGTAGGTATTATAACATGTTACATTAGATATATCATATAGGCTGAAGATAGCTTCCTTCTATTGCAGGACTTGTCTATATATCAGTAGATTGCATTATATTACTACACTTTACTTTTGCTGTGTTGCATTTGATTGCATAGAACTTGAATTGACAGTGTTATATCATTCATTCTCAACATCCTGTATCCTGTTCACTATCAGACTTTGACTCCTACCTCAAAGTGCTTATCAGCTATATACTTACATAGAGTACCAGTTCCTCATTCTCAAAAAACTCATCCTCTCTGTCCACGTTCTGTACCTTCCTCAACTTGCACTAATGAATGCATACCACAGGTCAACATGTAAAAATGTCCATTGTACTATGAGTATAATTTGTGTACAATGTTGTTTACTACTGATCCACTTACACTGTTGCACTTGACAAAGGATGTTTTGAAAAAATGTTCAGTTACCTCCTTATAACATTACGAACTGCATAGGAACTAATTACGCTTTTCATTTAATGCTTCTCCTTGCGTAAAACAGCTACAACTTATTTATACTCTGCCAATATAAAGCATTACAATAATATTATATTCTTCCTGTATGCACGCATTGTTTTTTTTATAGTTTTACATTCAACGAAATATTTCTTAGTGTGGTTAGAGTTTAATTCCTAAACCTTGATATCTATTTCCTTGAATAGCAGCAATAATAATGCTAAGTACCTACGTGTAATTGTTTGTGTATCTTTTTCGTTTTCATTCTACGATAACCAACGCTTTCCAGTTATAATGATCACGAAAATATAAGAAGTGTAGTTCAACCAATCCCATTTACATGATCAATATAATCTACAAGTTCCGCTATGATGAAAAATAGATTTACCTTGCGGAAGATGGTAATTTGGAAAAACACGACAATCATAGATACTCAGGAAATATTTGCAAAGAATGTACACGAATTGATGAAACAAACATCAGTGATTAAATATTTATAATCTATGGAAGAAAGAAGAACCACGAAAGTAAAAACCTTTGGAGATAAAACCAAGCCCCATGCTTTAATACGTTGTTCAGGACAAGGATAATCTGTGATATTGGTACCATTCTATTAGCCATTTTTCTTGGAATTTTGCAATAGATCTAACTAACAGTATGTATGCTTGTACAACGTACAATCATCATGTATTAAAATATAACAAAAACAATATACTTTAAAATGTTTTCAAGTCCCGAGTTATTTATTCAGTTCTGCAGTAGTGATTATAAGATTCTACAAATATTACGCAACATTCTGTCATGCCCATTTAATAACATAGTTCAACTAGATTGAATGTGCGACACTTTACCTCATGATGAAGCTGAAGTACTTTAGTGGAAGCAGTATAATTAAAATTTACATAGCCGTCCTAAATGACACTAACAGCTCTTATCTCAGATGTTGTCAGTAAAACTCAAAAATAGCAGACAATACGTTGTAGAGATATTTTTTGTAATGTTCATGGAAAAAGGTCTATGAAAAGCATTAAGTATATGTTGCACTAACTTAATGCAGTTAATAATTTAATATCCCATTGTTGGATTACTCTTCATGATCTTTAACTAAGATCAAAATTCTGTTCTGGAAACCAATTAAATGACTCCATCATAATATATATAATAATTAAAAGGATGTCATAAAGTCCTTTCAATTTTGTTTCTGTTTAGTATATAAAAATTGTTCCATTAAAAAATTTTAGCATAGTAAATGAGATTGGATTATCCTGATGAACAGTGTTTATACGAATTTACACTTAAAATTTAATTATTAAGACTCGATTAAGTGAATAACCATGTATATCACTACGTAGGCATATGTATACATCTCACGAACTGTACTATGAAACTCGTAATCAGGAAAAGCTACAGCTAATAAGTACACAGCTATTTTAGTAGCTGCATATGTCCATATTGTGAAAATTCACCCCAAAGAGCTAAAATGTTAATTCAGTGAACAGACTGCCAAAATGTAAAATTCATTTAAATGGGTTTAATGAGGTTGACGTAAGTCGTTTTCTAAGACGAGCTTGAGTGTACGGTAGTTTTCTTTCGTTTGCTTTGCACTTTGCAGTAACAAATTTTAATCATAGAATATGTTCGAATGCAGTACGACTCTCCTCCGTATTTATTTACTCTGCTAATTTCTGCTGACATGTTTAATTTTCCGTTTAAACTGCGGAAGACTGTAGCTTCAAATTCACCATGTCCTGGTTTCACAGAAAAAACTATTCTAAACGCAGAAAGGTTATTTTTAACCTCAGGAACATTTTCACTTTTAACTTCAAATGTGAGAACTTTACTCAGTTGAAAAAGACTACAACGAGGAAAGCCTTTGAGCCAAATATTTAATTGTTTCACAACGTACTTTCCTAATCTATTAGCCAATGACGACGAAGTTGATGCAGATTTATAGGAGTCACAGGCACACCAATGAGGATCTATGCCTGCAGATACACATGTTCTATTGAGAGGTAAAGGTAGGAATAAAGATACACCTCGATTTTTAAACGGTTCATCTTGCCTGTCAACAAAAATTGTATTCTTAGTTGCAATCTTTGTTAAATCTGCTAAATCTTTCATCGTTGCATGGAAATCATATGGAGTAGTTAATCTGTCAGCATTGGCTTCCAAATTGGCAATAGCATCTGGGTATTTCTTCTTGAACCAAGTTGGAAATATGAAATAGGCAAAGGGAAGACGATTTTCTAATCGCCCTTGATATTCGTGTAAAATCTTGCCATATCGCCATCCATGGTCGCTTATTAGAAGAACAATTGTTTCATTTAATAAATTATTAGAATTAAGAAACGATAGTGTTTCTTTAAAGGAAGAGTCAATTTGAGAAATTAGGGAAATTCTCTGATGTACTATAGAATGGTATGCAAAATGAAAGTAAGGCTTTTTCCGCAGGGTCCATGCAGTTTTCTTGATGTAGTCTTGAATAAATTGAAGCCGAGGTTGAGTTCCAAAACAACGTCTAAAGCAAATATAAACGGTTGAACTTGTAGTATGCTAAACGTATTTTTATTAGTATTGTAGACTGTGAAAATAGTTTACCCTTTCAATGTAGGAGGAATGGGCCGAAAGTAAACAAAGGGTTCCGTGTAATAGTCCGTAGGTTGTTTTTCAAACCCATTGAATCGATAAGAGTAAACATTTCGATCATCATCGGAAAAGGAAGTTAAGTAACCTTTCTCAGCAAAATCTTTCCAAATGAAAGGACAAGAATCGAAAAAGGCAGTGTCATGTTTCCAGCAGCTTTTTCTTAACTCTGCATAACTCAGGCCCATCAAAAATGCATTCGTATTATTAAATGTGGCATCACCAACTTTATTAAATCCGAGCATTTCTATCGCTCCTAATTCCTTCATCATATACTTATACGACTTTGGCATTTGTCTCAAGAAATTCATCCGAGATTGATGATCGAAACCAATTACCAAAACACTGGGATAATCACTTCTTTCTTTGTTGTTTTTGTAAGTTATTTGACTTTCCTTAGCAGGAATAAAATTTAAAACTTCTTGGTGGACACTTTGGTTTCTATGATCCTTGGTGGTGACAGAAGAATTACAAAATATGCGTATGTATTCATATTCCTTTGAAATAATTGTTTCCCCAGATAGCAGTGGTCTACATATTTTCTCAGTCTTTCTTCTGCATAAAAATCAAATGAAATTTAACCTAATGAAATTCTATAAATAAATTTGAATCATATTAAGCTGTATGAAAATGGAACCTATAAGGACGCTTGGTCTCGTATAAAAATCTTTTATAGCAACAGGGTCCCCATCTTCCTAGCGCTTTGACCTGTTTTATTGACGGCGGTTCAGTGAGAAAGTTGGCCTCAAAAAAGGCTCTTGAAGAGTTGCAGTCGTATGGCAGAATTTTACGTATATGTTTTACTACAGATTTATCAAAAGGATTAAGTTTTTGTATTTTACATGTTTGTATTTCCCCATTTGCTTCTGCTGTCTCTGTGAATTCGGATGTACAAATCTCACAGATTAAAGGTTTCCTATAACATTTGAAGTCTAAATAGTATGAATACAGTATTATGATTTACCTTTAGGTACTTTTGACATTTTACTTCGTCGCATAACAGGTACTTTCTTTGTGAGAATAGAAAACTCTTTGTTATAGTGTATCCACAGTCCGAAAGTTATAATATATATTCCCGAAATCACTATACAAATTTTATTTTTTCCCTTCATGTTTGAT
Organism: Tomocerus qinae; assembly: GCA_020055645.1. NCBI lineage: Eukaryota > Metazoa > Arthropoda > Collembola > Entomobryomorpha > Tomoceridae > Tomocerus > Tomocerus qinae. The sequence continues at coordinate 30,310,405 of CM034547.1, forward strand.
AAAGTGAAAAATACAGTAAAGTTACCAAGTTCAAGCCAAAAGGCTCCCGAGTTCGAGTTATACGTTAGGAAATAACAAATATCCACAGAATGCATACATTGCATTATTTTACGTTCACATTTAATGATAAAAAGTATATTATGGTTTATAAATAACATAGGACAAACAACTAGCTACTGTTATGTTAATTCGATCACTTGCACTTTGCACTCCATTATTCCAAGACTCCTACATCGCTGCCCATTCCATTTGTATCAAATGTCTAATACTTTGATTTCAAAGAACAAGAGATGAGATCAATCGATCAAATAAAATTATTGTAAAATGTCTTTTATAAAAATGCTTTCCTTGAAAATATCACGTCAGCATCTGTTTTATAGCTATAAAAGTTTTAATAGTTATACCATAAAATAACATGCAAAAAGTGTCCGAATGCCCGTCCAATTGTGTGCTACTTCCGCAAAGAGCACACTCCATGTATAGTACCTACAAACTAAAATTTTAATAATAAGTACAGAAGGTATGTCATAAGTGTTCTACGTTGGCATAAACTTTTACATTTTTGAAGCATTCTTATTGCATAATTTTCTGTTAATACGTACCGCTTTGTATGGCTATGGCTGTACATAGAATTCATTACCGCGTTAAATTATGACGGCTGAATTGATAAGTGGAATGCAATATTATACTCTTATGAATAGGCTTATCTCTATTATTAATATTTATGGTAATCACATTACTATTTGTTGCAGTCAAAAAAGTCTCATCCTAGCTAATTGGTGATTAAAATTTAAGCATATATTTTTCACATTAAACGTAAGTAGCTTTTTATACTGGCTATAGTTCTTATACTGTGATCGTACTGTTCAAATTGGCATTCATATTAGTTTTGTTGGCATATGTGATCATGCACATTTTATAAAGAAAACTTCACACTTGGTGATGACAGCGGCAATAGAATTCTGCTATGAGTACTTCAGAAGGATCGCTGACAGCCGCTGTCTGCTTAGACAGATAGATTATATCTTTCAATGTTACTGTGGATATAGTATTGACTATTGACAATAAAGTGCATAGTAGTGTCTTGAATAGCTACTTTTATTTATAGCTAAAAATCCAGATGGATTGAGAAATAACCAGTTTCTAGAACTGATATTGAAGGAGGATGTGTTTATATAGAATTTGTAGGGACCTTATACTTTTATGTCAAGCAAGATGTCCATTCGTATATGATAACTTAGGTACATTGCATCCCAATTTATTTGCTTGCTACTGTTTACTTGTAGCATCCGGGTACACATGACATTTATGTAATCATACAACACAATCCGCAATAATTAAATCGTATCTGTATAAAAGAGTGTAGATCTAATAAAGGTCAGGTACATTGATAGCAGTCGAAAAAATGGAGGAACTTATAGCTTTTTCCTGTCGTCGACATCTGTAAATTTTTCATAGACATTGTAAAGGCTAACGAGCAAAGATATTGGTGAATTCTGAGATTCGTGGTAATGTAAATGCATTCAGGAACGAGTAATTACTTTATCACGTAGATAGTGTGATTAAAGTAATCAGCTTCACATGCACAACAAAAGGCAAAGGTCATAGAAAAATGGTCTGGACTGAGATGCTCTAATGAAAAGAAGTAGCTTTTAAAATCTTGAATCTGCACTGAAGGAGCTGTATCAAGTCTCTATATCGTATCAACTATTTACCTTATCTTCCAAACACTTTTCTTTGTTGAAGAATACAAGACAGCATTCATAGTCATCTATCAAGCTATCACTCGTATCAGCAGATAGATGATAGAGCTCTAAGAGTTAGGAGGGTGAGTGAAAAGAATAAAAGTGGCAGTTGTTGGAGATGGAGGTGCTACACATGAGAGTCATTAAATGATCATGCAGTGGCCCAGTGAACGGCTTGAACTATTTAGTGTGAGGTTAAGAATATGAAAGTAAATTGATATGATGTAAATCAGACAAACCAAACAAACCACGAGCAGTAATCATGCATCTTAATTTCATAATAATATGCATGATTTAGTCGGACAAGTCGGACTCTGTACCGTTCTGCTGCCATGCAGGTCCTCCTGAGATATCTGGTGTATCATGTGCGTTTTGGCTGTTTTGTGCTGGTACAGTACAAGGTACAATTTTAATGAATCTCGTATACACTAAATGATAATCATGAGAAGAAAATAAACGATCTTTCGTTTTACTTACCTCACTATCCTACTACAGCATTATACCATTATCTACATACACTACACAAGTAGCATAATTTCCAAGCATTTGTAGTCATTTGGGATTTCCTGTTTAGTAATATCCAGACAAGTAGATTGTTCCTCTGCACAAAAATCATTTATAATGTACCTTTTATGTACAGCCCTGCTCGCATGACATATCGGCAGTCTACAGAATTTAAGTAATGCGATAAAAATTGTTCTTCCGTGCCCCTAGTGGCTTTTAAGACAATTCATGATGATAAACTTACTAACTTTACCAATAATTAGTCCCATAAAGATTGCCATACATCGTATCCACTAGGCTGTCGCATGCTCAATGATAACACTAAAATATAGACTAACATTATTTGATAAGTTATAGGTACTATACAGTCGTTTACTATACAGTCTCATCCGGAATGTTCACCTTTGTACTCTATGAGAGTAGGAAATGAAAAGGTTATGCATCCACAGCCACTGTTCTTGAATTTATAATCATGAAGCAATGCGAGAATGTGAATATCACAAACCTTTAATTTTTCTGACATGAAGTACTGATTTTAATGGCTACGGCGACCTAACACTATAGACAGGAGCTAATAGGATGATCAGCCACAAAAATACATTTTTTATGTCCAGACTGACACGTTATTACTTATTTTATTACGGATACCAATTTATCTGTCTGTGATGTGCTCTTCAACCTATAATGTCTACATTTCATCATTTCTGCCTCAGAGTTTATCAGGAGCATGCAATTTAAAAAATCACACACTTTATGTGTAAAATCTGTTACCAAGAAGTACATATAAGAGAAATCCGGGATCATACACAATGCAATTATTATTGATAATCTTAATACGCAATTGATATCTTTGTCTTGAAAAGACGGACAGCACAATGTCATGCACTCTCTGCATGAATTTTACTTAATAAAGTTCATCACTGCTAAAAATGGTTTGGCAAAAAATCTTAATTGGCAGTACACATTAGTATCATCCATACGTATGTAATACTACGTTTTATGTATTGCTGGGAATTATTGTTTCAATGGAATTGCACGTTGAGTTTGCCAGTGGTTTCAATGGAAGAGAAAATATTTATTAGGTAGTTCTATTGTTACTATACAAGCATAAAGGACCTGAATGAAACTAAAATTATGGGCTAAGAAATTTTTACTAAGAATTACAGATGTACTAATACAATTCTTATTAATATAACATGTGCCCCAAATAGAGATATTATTTTTAGATTGGAGACATAATATGATGCTTATGTGACTTTAGTTGGACTACATTTGTAAATGGATCACATTTAAAATAGAAATGCTTGGAAGACACTAGTTGAACTCAACGAGGTAGCGTAAAATGACTTGGTTTTCGTCGAAAATGATGTATTCGTTGTAGTTCAAACCGCTCTGTTTAATATCATCTGCCCACAATAAAGGATTTTTCTTCGGACGACCAAGAGGTACAATTCGTTCTAACCAAAAGATTGATATTGTTATTCAATTAAAAACTAGATGGGGAAAAAATTAATAATATTCGAGCATCTTACCTTTCCAAATAATGGTTGACGATGGATCGGGTTCCCATAAAGAATTACTTGTTTTGAGACTGTGAAAGTTAGTTGGGGGAGCTTTCCTCTTTTCCAGTCCTGTGGAATACTCAAGCTTTACAGGGTGAATATTGCCCAATGCGACTTCACACAAGAAAACATATTTTGAGTCGCGTCCCCTGCAGTATTTTGCACTTTTTGTAAACGTATCAGAAAAGTAAATTCCCTAATTGATTGAAAAAAAATTAAAAATGTCAATTTCTTTTCTCACTGATACTTTTTTTTTACATATTCCCATTTTCTTAGAAGTAATTATATATAAGAAATATAAGCATACACATACCCTTCCAAATAAGTCCCCATTTAGTCGCGTGCCAAACGGAGCAACCTGAAGCCCTCGGTGGAGAATGGACAGAAGATTGATGTTGTCAGTTCCATGCCACAAAAGCCAAGGATTTTCAACTCCACAATTTTTAAACCGTTCCGGTTCGCCAAATCTTTCTACAGAGTATATTTTCTTGACATTGAAATCATCAGATGCATTGTGAATATATTCCAGAATGAACTGAGCATCTTCGCTGCTGGGATCTAGAACTTGTAACTTGGTATTCAAAGACTTATACATGTACTCAAATGGATTAGCTTTATGATATGTTAATCTATACTCAGCAGCTAAAATAATTTGACTCGCTAAATTTAAGTGAATCAAACGATGTATCCATTCTTGCTTTCTGCGGATATCACTTTCAGATGTAATCGGCTTAAGTTTCTCAGAAGAAAAGTTATCTACGGGTATCAATGAATAATATTCTTCGCTAAGCATTTCAATCGCTTTAGCATGATTTTCCTTTTCTGTGTCATTCGGATTTGACTTATTTGTATCTGACTGAATCAACAAAGCGATTTGACCCAAAATTTCTTCTCCTCGTTGGTAAGTTTCACGAGTCAAGCTCCCCCGTGGAAAAAAACTTTTATAAGCAACTTCCGAATGGGGGAGATACAATGTTTTCATTAATTCTATGATATTATTATTGGACATCTCGTAAAATTGGTTGAATAGCAAGAAATTAATTTTTACGGGGCTTGCTTGTTTCTTTGCTTCACTTGTTTCATTCACTAAACGGTATTTCTTATCAATTGGGGTAAATGCATTTAATTTTTCCCATGCATTTCCAGTTTTGGCTCGAAAAACTTTCTTGAACTCTTTAATAGCCTCTTCCTTTGTGGCAAATGGTGTCTTTTGGTATTGTCCAGTGTCTCCAACTCGTCCCCAACGCGTAAATAGAAGAATCAGTTTGATGGTTCCTCTTACTTGTTCCACAACTTGCATCTTATAGAAATTATATAATCCATACGTGCCATAAGAAAGATCCACATGAACCAAAGAGCAGTTGAAAGCTGTATTTTCTTTTTCATCAATAATTACTGTATACTCCTTGGTTGTGTCGCTAGCTTTTAGCACCGGATCGGGACTGGCTACTTGGTCATCAGGGGCTTTCGCTTTCTCCTCTTCCAGAATTAATTTAGTAATTTTCTGACAATCTTCCTCAAAATTTTCTTCTGTTTGAGGACCTTTTGTTTGATAGAGACTCCCATAAGGGTCAATTTTTGTGCGTTTTTCCTTGTCAAATCCTAGTGTATCTTCAATTGCTTCCACTAAACGTACTCGCTTCATTCGGATTGCCCGTTCGTGTGGAGATATACCATCCCTAGATTTCTGTTGCAATGGTACCAGTGACCCCAATAGATTTAAAATCACATTCGCCTTTTCAAAATAGAAGGAATCAAATGAAGCTACAAGGCAATCTGCAACTGTCCATCCTTGCTTGTCTTGCATTAAAAACGAAAGTTTATGTCTTGCAGCACCTTCTGATTTATTGGAATGGTGCTTAAAATTTTGCCCTTCCCAAGGGTTAGCATCTTTGGTGTGATCATAAGAAAACGGATCCATAAGTATCTTCACCATTTTTATGTCATTCTAGAATAGGTTGGTTTACATTTGAAGCAATCAATTGATAATTATTATAGTGAAAAAAGGTGTGACAATGTATAATACTCAAGTCTTACCAATCGCACAGCATGCATCAGAGCAGTTCGTCCTTTGTAATCAGTTTCGTTAATATCTATGGAATTTTGGACGTCCATTATTAGCAGCCATTTGACAGCATCGTGGTTCCCAATAATTACAGCAAATATCAATGGTGTGTAGTTAAAAAGCAAAAATTCCAGCTGAGACTCGCAGCGTAAATATCTGACGGTAGGAAAACACTGAAGCTCAATGGGAAAAATACAACGCGTGTTTGCGGATACTCCCAATTTAATCAAATTTTCAGCCCATAGCTTTAAGTCTCCAGCGATAAAAGTTGAATCGGTCAGAGTCCAAAAAAGAGCCGTGACGGGATTTCGTCCATATTTGTCAAAAGAGTTAAACAATGATTGATCCTCTTCAGGTGTCATATCTGTTAAGAGCTTGCAAAGAAAATGATTACGATTTATGGCAGGAAATATTAATGGTGTACACTTGTCGGAATTCAGTGCTACAGGAGATACCCCTTTGCGTACCAACACCTTTACAATTTTCTCTAGTAAAGGGTATTCACACCCGGTATACTCCGCAAGAGTATGCAGAAGAGAATTTCCATCGTTTGTTTTCAATTCGGAGGCAATTGCTTGGTCAACAAGTTTATCCGCAAGCTTCAACCTTCCAATACGAATGGCAGATGAAATTGCAAGAGACGACCCCACCCCAGAATTATTAAGAGTTTCTAGGATCAAGTAAAGAATGCCTTGCCAGTCTTTCCGAATTACTTCTTCTATTATAGGATGTTTAGGAATTACTATATTCTTTATCGCTTCTTCTTTCTTGTATGTAATGCAATCCCATTGATAAGTCTTGCATGCTGGCCTCTCAATGCTACCAACTTTTTCTCGATAGACCAATAAACTGAAATCTGCACCCATTTGCTTGAATTGTAAAGTACAACCTTCGTGGCCATTTAAAACTGCAAGTCCAAACGGGGTATTACCATTGTTATCTAAAGCATCTTTATATCCATTCATCAACATTATCAAATAGGAACAGCAAATAGACGCTCCTCGATAAGCTGCATAATGAAGAGGTATGGCACCGAAATTGTCTCCCTTTTTAATTTCATCGGAGAAATCTTTTACCGATTCTTTCATAGCTCCGACAAGGAGGGCCGTGAGTTCAATTGGATCTATGAAGGACATATCGGTATGCTTGCCTATTTTTACAAAGACCATATGAAGTGGCAATCTTCCCCTGATATCACGAATTCCTAAGTTAGCACCTGCTTTGATTAAAAGTTTTTCTATTTCATAGCTTGAATCTATTTCTCCTCGTCGGGAATTGACCACCAAGTGCAACGCAGTTCGCCCATCTTTATTTGTAGCGTTGATATTTACACCAGCTTTGATTAATTGCTCAACAATTTCAACTGCACGAGGTTGATTAGGCCTTCGGACTATGTAATGCAAGATTGTGTTACCAGTGTGCTTGTTTACATCGAAGATATTAGCACCTTTCTTTAAGACAAGCTGAAGGAGGTTCGGCGAACAGTTCTCATTTGATCCAATCTTAATTAGAAGAGAATTGCCATCGGGAAACTTAATGTTAACGCTGGCTCCTGAATTTATTAAAGCAATAGCCGCTGCTTCTTTATTCTTTGTAATAGCAAGAGCCAATGGTGTCAATTTTTCATAATTCTGCACCTCTAAATTGGAGTGAAGGGGTAGTATTATAGGTAGAACTTGGTCTATGTAGCTTACATCGGACAAAATGTGAAAAATTGAATATTTTGATATTGCATCCTGTGTTGTGATATCTGCATTCAAAGTGTTAATAAGGAACAAGAGAAAATCAAGGATATTGGACCTATGTTCTTCAGCAGTGATATTTGCTGTTCTAACTAAAAGGTGTAGTAACGGAGGATAACCAGTTGTGTTTGGAATGTCGACCATATCTTTCATTTTCTGAAGATGTGTTGGGTTTTCTGAACAAGTCTTCAATAGGTCAATAGCCTGAGTGTTATCCAGAAAAGTTGAAATTATATGTAAGAAGTTATTTCCTTGAGTATCCTTTTCCTCGGGCAATGGGTATCCCCATTCTAAGAACTTCTTTGTTAAGAGAAAGCATTTTCTGTTGAAAGCTAGAAAAATTGGCGACATATCTTCTGAATTTTTTCCCAAAGGGTCGCATCCTCGGTCAATAAGTAGTTTCGCAATGTCAAAAAGTGTTCTCTGAGTCTGAAATGGGTTTATAAATAACAATATAACATAATTTGAAATTTTACAGTATAACTTGTAAAAGACAAATAACATTCTGTGACTTCTGTTAGCTACTTTTCTAATGCGACAATTATTGTCATTGTTGTAAAAAACAATAAAAATTATGAATTTAATACCTCGCTGTTTGCATGGTCCACAACAGATACTTTATTCCATTCATTCAACACTACAAAATGTAACTGTTAAACAGAAAATCATATTACTTATAGTTTACAACTAATAAATCATTAGGGGTAATGTCAAATAATTTGATAGTACCGCATTGTTGTTACTGAAGTCTTTAACTGTAGCGTCGGCATTTTGTTTCTCAACTAAAAATTTAATCTTTGAACTGTATTCCCCCACTGGATTTCCAGCACATGTTTGCAGTAACAAAGTCATACCTTATAATGGGAGAATGAAAAATATTAGTGCTCATACTTAGGTTAAAATATTGTATTTTAAGATTCGTATTAGATAGAATAGGTACAGGTATACCGTTTTTATCATTGATGATGGAGTTAATATTTACGTCACATTTTCCTAAAATGAATTCAACAATCCCCATGTGCCCTTTTGAAAATGCAATAACAAGAGGTGTCATTTTCCAAGCATTTTCTTCGTTAAGAGGACATCCAGCTTCTAGTAACAGCTTGAGATTGAAGTACCATCCATAAGCAGCTGCATAATGGACCAATGTGTTTAAGGAACTGTCTGTGACTCTATGATTTGCTCCCAAGCGTAAGAGATAGGATACAATGTGTGCTTGGCCATCGATAACTGCATGCATTAAAGCTGTTCGTCCACGATTATCAACTGCTTCAATTTTCACGTCTTCGTCAATCAAAAACTTGAGTATGTCCAAGTGACCATGCCTGGCAGCTATCATTAAGGGATTCAATTTGCCAAATTGGGCTGGAGTAAATCTATTCGGATTTGCCCCACCACGAATCAGACATTTCACCAAATCCAATCTACCTTCTCTTACAGCAAGATGTAAGGGAGAATCTCCTGACTTTGTTTTTCTTTCTAATAAGGACTGGGAAGTAGTTTCTGCAGTGATCTTCTTGGACTCGTGTGCAAGAAGTAATTCGACGTTTTCGACTCTTCCAAGCCTACATGCTAAATGCAGAGGGGATTCTCCTTCTTTAGTGTACTGGTTAATGGAAACATCTCGGGCCAGTAAAACTTCCAAGGGGCCTTTTCCAGTGCACACTGAAGCATAATGAATGGGAAGCCATTTATCTTGATCAGAAACATCGTAGACCGGATTGGATTGAATGAGCTTTACCAAATACTCAGGGTTTGGATTTATACAGGCGAAGTGCAGAGGTGTAATTCTAGTAAAAGCATGGAATATATAATAATAATTTAAACTTAACGAACCCAGTCTATTACTTGCTACTACGTGTAAATATTATTGTATTTTAGAAACAAACCTTGGGTTAGAATAAGGTTTCTTGATAACTGAGACGGATTTAAATGGACTTAAAGGTTCTGTGGTATGCAGTAGAACTTCTTTGTGAAGATTGTTATAACCATAACCGTCTTTTTCCATAAGAGATTCTACTAGTTTTCCGGCTAGTTGATTATGCCCTGCTCGAATGGCTGATTTTAAACAATAGCAGAGATGTTCTTTGAAGGTTTCCCAAGAATCACTTGTCAATTCCTTAGCGATTTCCTGAAGTTTTTCTATGGAGAAGCCTAATCGTAAGACTTCTTCATGGTCCTCGTCAGTTAAATTCTTTTTGACTTTGGATGACCAGTAACTACTTCTGTCTTTAAGTAACGCGTTATTTCCCTCTCTGCCACCTCTGCCAACTGTTACACCACGAACTGCATGGCCAAACATGTATGTTGAGTTCGACCCAGTTGTTTCGTCGTTTATAATGATACTTGGATAGTGCCCTAGAGACTTGAAAATTGTATCATCTGTATCGTATACAAGCATTAGCAAAGACATAGCTTTGATATTTCCTTGTTCTAAAGCATAACTAAATGCATTTCGCTCTATATTAAGACTTCTCTCTACTTGGAAAGAGCAAATGGATTTGCTGTCTTTTATGAGTTCTTCTAGAAGTTGGTTGTCTTCAAGAAGAACAGCCCGAATCAGAAGTTTCGAATTTGCCAAAGTTGAGATATGTGGAATGGGCTCCCGCGAATAGAAAGTTGGATCTTGTAAGTATTCCGTCACAAATGGCTTCGGGTCTAACCGATTTCTAGATTTCCTTTTCTTTACCTTATCATTGTCTTTCACTGTTAGTTCCTTCCGCTTTCCCTTTCCCTTAACTTTCACCTTTTCTGATGTGACTTCATTATTATTTCCATCTGCTATCACTTCACTAACCTTGACTTTCTTATTCTTGACTGCATTTAATTGTGCTATTTTTGCTTTTTGGGTCGTCAGTGAAACTTGTCCAGTTGATTTTTTGATCCTCTTTTGAGGCAACACGCTTGTGTTATTGCTTAAACGTACACCTCTTTTGGACTCCACAGGCTTCTTAAATACTTTCTTCGCTGAAGATCTAGCTTTAGACGTTTCGTTCGCCTTCTGATCTGCTTCCTTAAATGAGGTCTTGTTTGAGTCTAGATTATTTGTTGTAGCCTTCCGATGGCTTCTCAATACCCTTGATTCCACTGGTGACTGTGGCATTAGAGTGATTATCGGTGTTGGGGGAGTGAATTGTAACCGAGCTCGTTTGGATAAAAGCCTTTGCTTGTTGTCGTCGTCTTTCACAGGGGCACTTACTGTTACTTCATTTCGAGATCGTTTTGACCTTCTCAATGTTTTACTACTATTGCTCGGATCAAGCTTGTTCGGCACTATCGGCACTGACTGTGATGGTCTTTGGTTTACTGTTTCCACATCGCTTTTTTCCTGCATTATAAAATAGCATAATTTGTATTTTTTTATGAATTTATTCTATGTAATAACAACGCATATGCTAATATGTCAATCAATTTCAATCGTTTATTCATTTAAAATCGTCATTCGTGTACAGAAGGACAAAACCAATTGGTTGACGATATCTTGTGAATTTATATAAATCAACAATTAATAGAGTCAGGGTAAAGTATCATACATATTACTGTTGGTGAATGTGTAAAGAAATTAGCCATGAAATATACCATGTTTTTAAAGTACAACTGACGGCTGCCATGTTTGAACGAAATATTTTTCTCACCTTCACGGATACTTTCTTCGGTTTCGCCGACTCACTCCGAATTGGTGGACATCCGCTTTTCCCCATTATTCTGAACGTCCCTTTTCTTGCCATTTTTACTTTTCCTGGTCTGGACCTGTTCAGTCTGCTGAAAATCTTTCTTCTGCCTGTCATAATTTCTCTACAATTTTCTTTACTCAATTGCACAATTAAGAGGTCATGAAATGACCGAATATGACTTGTAGCCCAATCTACCTGTATTATGCACTAAATAATATAATATTATGTACATAAAAAGCGGACAACATGCAGAGTTAGTAATTACTAAAGTGACTCTTGCATAAGTACGTACCTTTAGTACTTGTAACTCTGTTCGTGAAGTGCTTACAATAACAATATTAAGGATAACAATGGTACCAGATTGACAAAGATAATAATTATCAGTTTATGTATCACTGTCATTTATAAATATACATGCACACATGTAATTTACTGCATTTAAAAACTATAAACATCCCAACCAACCCCAACATAAGCATAGATTTTACAGCAATCATACATATAATAATTTTAGTAAGCATAGCCTTAACTCTTGACGCGTCCAAGGTCCACAATTGCAATATTTTATTGCTTAATGAAAAGTGACATAGTCTGCTCTGCATGGCTCTGCTTATTGTTGATAACATATTGACAAAATCGTCACCTCCGTCTGCCAGTTATTTAAATGCATTGGCACAATTTGTAGTATGCGTAACATTAACATATTTATTAACCAATTGAACTAAGTCATAGCAGGGAGTAGTGGTCTACACTATAATACAATATATAGTACATCACTTATTGCTAATTTTCCTCTTAAGTATCATGAAAAATGTTACCGAAGAGATACGTATTACTGGTATTACAGAAAAATGTATTGGTAACACTTATGATAAAAAAGGTAGGTTCTACCGGCAAGCATATTTGCTGTTCACAATTGCTTCTCTCTAGGTTAAAAGAAAAGCAAATAATTGTACTAAACGTTATCTGTGTTTGTATTGTAAATTGTAATTGATTGTCCATGATTCTGTACACCAATACAGATATGACAGAAATATACATAAAACATTATAATGCATATAAAGCACTGATAGTCAGATATTAAAGAATTAGTGAGCCTCAATTTTATGCTACATGCCACACAATTTTGATTCCCTGCCAGCTGCGATTGCTTTTGTTATGTTATACCTATCATTGATACTATTATTCACTCCACAAGTACTTAAGTTTGTCTCACTCGCACCTGTCTTTCCGACATCAAATACATCAATCTGGTTAGGCCATGACATAAAATGAATAAATGAAAGAAAATAAATAAATTGATGACTAATGACTGAGTGTAGAGATAGACGTAAGTCAACATAGCTTTTTCGAATAGTATACTACCAGTGCACGAGACATGACTTGAGAAAGAAAGTAACGAGTAGAAAATTAACCTTGGTTCAATGCTTTAAAATGGAAAACACTCCTTGCAACAAATCTGCAAAAGGAAATATTGCTAAGAAAGAACGACAATAGCAGCTTTTAAGAAAATGACAAAGGAAGACATACAATTAGATAAATTATTAAAACAAAGAAAAAGAGAACACAAACAGGCAATGTGATCAAAATTAAAATATTTTCTTTATTCAAGTTACAATACAAACATGATGTCCAATGAACTATTTTTATATTTTCATTACTACTGTACTGACACTGACGCACCTCTGTTCTCTCCCTATATATTAGGTATAGGTATTCATATAACGTCAATTGAATAGACTAGCTTATTTTTAAAATTTATTAACCCTTTAACTGTACTGTAGCGTAATCAAATATTTATAAGTTTAGTTATTGTATAGCTTTGGCTCACTCACTCAAAAACACATTAATTTAAAACTTATCAAGACTATATACAATTACTCGTAAAAAGTACCAACGCGAATCTACCCTTAAAGGAATCTAAACATCTTTCTTTATAATTCAAAAACCAAAAAATACAATTTTAACCTCTCCTCTGTAGCTACAGGCACAAAAGCTTTGACTCAAGTCTCAACACTAAAGAGTAGGTAAAATATTGTATCATAATAAATGTTTCAAAGCACTACCTATCTGTAGTGCTATTACTGATAGGAGATGAATATAATTTTCGTAATTAAGACTACTAATAGTAATAATCATGGAACTAGGTTAAGAAAACCAGTGAAACCACACCATGTAGACTTACAATATTATATGTACACTTTTAAGCTATTTACATTTTCATTAAAGTTAACGTGATTGCCTAATGCTCCCCTATGTTATTGTAAATCAGAAACTGGTAAGTATTACCCAAAAGGATATGCACAAAAATTGTAAATACCTGCTAAAGTAGCATGTAACAATTATTCATAGTCATAATACATTTACAGTAATGCGCGAACATACTTTACAATGTAAGAGTTTATATTATGGTTTTATTTAGGGTTACAATTATTAGAAAACTTGAATGAATGATGCAATGCACTTTGGGTGCACTACTATTCGACTGTACCATTACTATACTATTTAAATGGTACAGTAACATTACAACTTTCATTCAATGAATCACACTTTGCATTACTTGCGTTTGCTGAACATCTGAGTCTTATTTTTAGCAATTACCATCATTATGTGTAATCCATTCATAAATAGAAACTGATTTTTAGCCCAAAGTTATAGTATATCGATATTATATTATAGTTAGTACGATTATTGGAATAGGCTTGTTGGTACTTTACTTTTCCAACATTAGAAAATGACTTTACTGAACATTCTTTGCTATACCAAGTTATTTATTACTTGATCGATGAACTACAATAAATAATTACAATTACATTTAATTTTACTTACTATTATTGTATCAAAACATACGCCATAAGCTAGAACTGCTAATAACAAGAACAAGACACTATATTATTAATGTGCTTTTCAAATGTTATGTTATGTTAATCCTTTTAAGTTTACATGGACTAACCGAATAGAGAAACAACCTTTAATTTTTTTTTACCAAAAACGTACTTTTAAGTGGGTATAATAAAACCGACCTGTCAACTCTTCGGTTTACCTAAAGTTGTATTACTTTTGCACTGCAGTACTAATTAGCCATTTTGACACAGTATCTGCATGCCATTTCTATTGGATAGCAATAAATATTTCTTAAAAATCACAGTAAGGCCCTGGCGGCAGCTTTATAACAACAATATTATTGCAGAATGGCTAAATAAGGATAACTGTATTATCTCAGTGCAACTTGTGGAACATAAATTACTACACTACACACTAAGTGTTAATATGGAACAGATTTGCACAGAACAGTAATTTAAAATGTATATTAATAGAATGTGTAACGCATGCCCATTTTTTATTTAGTATCATTTAAATGTAGCCATTAAGAATTAAGATAAGAATGCAACCACGATCGCAATTTAACAGTGTAAACCTAAAAGATTTGAATCATATTGTGGTTTGTTAACATCATATAAGAATCCCAACACCTTTCGTCTTTCGATTTCTAAAAGAGCTACACTTACGAAGGTTGTCGTTACTGATCTCTGAGGGACCAGAAAATATTTACCTATGTACTTTTTACTTCACCAATGCTAAAACAGCATAAGTTAAGGAGCACAACTAGAACTACATCTGAAGAAATAATGTCGCAAGTTTTAATATCGCATAAGTATTTCCCAAACAAAACATCTCAAATTATCCTTTTGTATTGTTTTGGCAAACTTCTTTGCGATATTAATAAGCTTCCGCACTTTAGCTACAATGTTATCAGCAAATAATCCATGAAGATAAAACGTAATAACAAACACCGATGATGAAAAAGCAACATCGACATCGACTCAACGTCATTATCATATATAATAATTAATAATGTAAAAAATGTTGCTCCTGATTTTCTAGAGTCAAAGTTGTACAGATATTTAACTTTTGTCCGTTGGACATACGAGAAATAGACAGAAATAAGGTCAAGTAAAGCGTAGCATGGAAAAGAATTCTCCAAACTCTGGTATACATGTTATATTTAAATAGAACTTATTTAAAAGAATTGATCAATTGACATAAATAATTTGTAATATACTATGCAATATGCAGCACACGTTGCTTTCAGTATATTATTCGGTTCTATTAGAATTAAATACAATTCAACGCCGATTGCCAAGTTGTCTTAACAGTCTGCTTGTTAAAAATGGTAGCGAACGGAATACAATTGGCAGACAATAAATACAAACATAAGGTAATAAAGAGGTTAAACCATCAAGAATTACAAACATGTAATTGTTTCATGCGTTAGATATTTGTTATTCTGTTTCGGTATGTAACTATACTATTTTAGTCGAAGTCAGTTATATTTATCAATGCGAGAGGTTTTGTTACTTTTACAGGAATTATTTGACGAAAGCAGAAATCACGGCCCACATGGTCTCATTAGCGTTTGACTTGGCACTTTCTGCATCCAAATCCAAGTCCATAAGCTCTCTAACTCTTTTCATTGCTAGTTCGTAGTCGTCGTCATTGAGCGGTGCAAAGGCGTTTTCAAGCACATCAGAAGAGTGAGCCATAAATATCAAAGCCAAAACTCTTTTATCAATTCGATGAGGATCGTTAACCCATTTTGCCAATACAGATTCTTGCATCTATTCAAAAATTTAAGCAACCCAAAATTATTCAATTTGGAACATACAGCACATACGTGAGTAAGACAACACTGGTTCAAGAGTATTCAATTATTTATTTAATCTACCTATAACAGAAACAAATTTATCAAACTAATGGGATAACATCAGAAAACTGCTTATAAATACTACGTTAAAATATCTGGTCATCTGAGAATTTGTTGACGCAAAAAACCACAAACAAGAACTGATTAAAATGGCATTCGTGTTACCACATGCCACGTATGTAATACATGTCATTAATAAAACTGCTTGTATTTAACTCTTAACACTGCCACATTGTAACATTTGCAATATTGTGTAATAACCATAAAAATCATAAACTGTAGCATTTACCTTCTTTACAAGCCGTGTTTTGGTAACATTATCAACAAGAGGATGTGTGGTCATATCGAAAAGGAGAAAATTTTGCTTTTCAGTAGTTAGGACACCTTTTTCTACTAAATTTTTTGCTAAGCGCTCTCTGACATTTTTTAACTGATATGACAACTTCAAGGGATTCCAAGTTTCACCTATAACAAAACAGATTGTAAATGATATTATTTACTATAGTATGTGTAACAATTAGAAAGTTACAATTTTTTTAGTAGTACTAAGTACTAACCGCTGAGATATTCGATCCAACTTTGCACAGTTTCAGGAGGCTCAGTATCCTTGATATGTTTCAAGGCTTCATCAAGAAGAACGTCGCCACAGGGGGAATCATTTTTGACGAGAACTTTACGACACGTTAAACTTCGTCGTCTCATTCCAGCCTTTTCTAATTCAATTTTACCCCTTAAAGCCAACTCAATAAGAATACAACCTCGTAGTCCACTAGATATACAATCATTCCAAAATGATGTATAACCCTACAATATAAACAATTTTAACCAAAATTATTGTGTGTAATTTATATTGTTATTAATATTCTGCATCTAACAAATCATGGAAGAACCTCTTTATCCTTGAGACCCAGCAAAAGTACTTCTTCCATCAATGTTAGCCTTGTCTCTTTTGAATCTGCATCTTCAGTTTCTGAGTCCCGGGAGTCCTTGCTTTCTCGTTCATCTTTGGCAGCAGCACCATTTTCTGCCACTTTCCCAACATTCCGTCTCTGGACCAATCCACCTGTTTCGCTCATTGTTGTTTCTTATGGAGATTTTAATCTGCTTTTAACATTAAAATACGTTGAAATTAAATTCGAGAATAGTAGACAAATATTTAATAAGATTAAGCACATATGGCATGTTATGCTATACAATTGATCAATCTAACAAATTTAACCCAATTCTAATATTCATAATATGACAATATTATTAATTTATATACTATATAGGTATGTTAAAAATATTATGGCCCAAAAGCCATATGCTTAAACTATCTTCGTGTCCTGTGTATATCTTTTAAATCGTAAAAAGATAATATTCTGCTATGTAGGGGCAGGGGGAATTTACATTGTGAAAAATTGAAAATGAACTAATGAACATGAACCCGGAAATAAAATAAGTGACTGTTGTCGTTATTATCTATAATATTTAATACACATTTAAACGTAAAATACGGCCATCGATACCAATAATAATAAATCTCCGCCCATTAGTCGGCGGAAACCGGATATTAAGTCACCTTTCCTTTTCTGTCCTTCCAAACAGTCAATGCAGAAGGAGTGTTACGGGCTGGAAAGTAGTGACTATGGCTAAGTGACTTCCTACTAACAGACTAACAGCTAAACGTTCTTAGTCATAGTCAGTACTGAATCGGACTTGATGTACAATGTACCTTACCTACTATAAAGCTATTTTTTATTTTTATGTCTTACCGACTACCGAACCGATGTAGCTGTGCTGTAGGTAAGGTACAATTAAAATCAGGGTATTGAGAATCAAATTGAGCTAACCATGTTACTAATTCACTAACCCTCTGTCCATTTTTATTATTCTTTCTAGTAATAATTCCCCCTGGGACAGTGAGACAATAATATAATTTATTCAACCTCACTCTCCTGACGAGTTCAGAGTTCCAAAACTAAATTTCTCATCCACATGATGTGAAAGCTGTTTTCTTCTACCTGGTCGTACCCATGAGTCAACTAGAGATAATATTAAATATTACTTGTATTATACTTGTACTTAAACTTATTAAACTTGTATTAAACGATTAATTAAACCATAAATTATTTAAGGGTATTATATCTGTGACCTTATTACATATACACAAGAAGCATAAACTGTAGCTTCTTGCATATTATATAATATTATTACATCAAATATCATAGAACTATATATAGCTACGCTAATAGCTGGTCTACTTTTATTTTAACATGTGCATCCGTAATTCGCATTCACAATCACAACAACACAAATACAATGCACATAAATGGGTCAGCTATGCTAAAAAGATGCTTAGTAGATTCAGTAGATGATGTGGAACATAGCGGACCCTGGCCGCGTCAGATACTCTCAAAGTGCAATTATGTTACATACAATTTGTCGTTTCGTTCTATTACTAGATAGAACTAATCACTTACTAATCAAGTGAATGTATGACTAAATGAAGCATAAAGCATGTTGCATTTATGGTTCGATTGCACTGTACGTACTGTATTTTAAATGCAATTACAATTACAATAATATCATATCATGAGTCAACGTATTTTACAGACGGGACCAAAAGTAAAGAAGCAGACGGACACTTTCTTTCTCTTAAAAGCAACCAAAATAAGGTGTCAGTCAGGATCAGGAAAATAATTTATTCCAATAACACAGCAGGGTTCTTTTTGCCATCAGCAGATTGAAATCACTTTATTTAAACAGAAATATGAAATTCAAAATTAAAATATTTAAACCCTACACAATCTGCTATCTGCTTGGCTCTGTCTGGTCTCAATCTCAGTCGATGAAAAAATTTCAAAATACTCAGTAATCGGTAATCTATACATCAGTTAATGACTGAAATTCGAATGGCCACAGAGTCCATGTTCATTGGTATATACTTCTCCGCCACCCATCATCTCCCATAAACAGGTTGAAATGAATAAAAGATAACATTTGACATTGGGGATTGTTTACTGTCAACGTCAACATTCAAGTGACAGTACTTTTCTTGTCAAAGTAAACAGTAAATTGAAATTGACTAAAGTAAATACCTTTATTTCCTAAGCAAACCACAAACAAATCAGTTACTGGGCTGAGGACAGCTGATGTCGAATTTTAGTTAGGCCACAGAAGTTACAGTTGACAGTACATTTAATAAAATCATACTAATAGCAACTCTTTTGTCTTTATAACGTTGCACTTTTTGACTGCTGGTGCTTGTCCAACTAAATTCATCCAAACCACTACACAGATGACAGAAAATACAGACTACAGATTTTAGATGACAGAACCTTTGCGTCCAATGTCCAACTATTGACTATTAAACATCCACTACTTAACTCGCAACTGTCAATGTGTGACGTGTCAACTTCAGTTTAATGATAAACAACCACAGAACTGAACAAACCCACAGAGTAAATAATAATAACACCTGACACCAACATCTATCAATATCAAAAGGGGCAAGAATATTAACTATATTTGTTTTTTTTATAATAATAATAATTATGGATATGCACAATAAATTTGGATTGTGGTAACGGCTGAGCTGACACCGACACGCTACGATAAGATCGTGACGAGTGACGTTAGAGCCTAATGTTAAATGTTGGAAATCAAGGAAAGGACCACTGACCACTGTCTGTCATCTGTTAGTCAGTTCAGCTCTGTTGTGGACTTGAGTTGTGTTGACGTTGGTGGTTGGCTGTTGATTTACTGACGACAGCTGACTTCCTTACACAGTGCAGTAGTAAAAACAAAATTGGAAAGGAGTGAGCAGAAACCAGAATAGTGGCAATGGCAAATAGAAATAGCAAAATTTAATTATTGTTGTAAATTAATTAAAATATTTAATGTATGTAGACGTGTAGTCGCAGTACTAGAACTGGTAGAGGTAGTAGTAGTAGTATATCGGCTATTATAACTTATTATGGTATTATTGGTAGTAGTCGCAGAAAGAAAGTAAGTAATTCTGGGGAGGACTGTTGAATGTCTTTTATTTCACCTGATGATGTGCTGGGCTCTATCTGTGTCCAAGCATATTACAAAGGAAATAATAATGTAGTAGTACATGCAGCACTGCGGTTAGCCGCCTCCTCAAACATAATAAAATTATGGTTAGGAATCAATGTTTTCAATAATGTACCCCAACGCATACCTCCATGTACTAAATTTAGCACATGAAGGTATGCGTTCAGTCTCGCAAGGCATAAGCCGGGTACAATTTGCAATCCAAGAAGGCACATTAAAGGCGTTTTTTCTCACAGATTTTTAGCCCATTTTTGCTTCATTTTTAACAAAAAGAGGCAAAATTTTTCGCGCAAATATACTATACCTTTGCATATGGCTTTATAACATCCTTGCCCAATAGAGATAGTAAATAGTAAGAATAGAGAAGACATCCAGCACATAATTTTATTGTTTGATTCGTGAGACACTTTGTTTTATCCTTGAAGGCATTTTACGATTATTGGCTGGTCATAAGGTAGGGCCCTGACTGGCGGGGAATATGAATTTTGCTTTGCTGTGAACTATGTGAACTTCAACTATTTCAATCAATCGAAACCGGCTCAATTTGATTAGAATTTAAACATTTTTAACATTTAAAGTGGTGCATCAATTTTAAAATAAACTGAAGCGAATTATTACCACACTTTACATTTAATAAATCTGCAATTATGATACTTATGATATGATTATGATAATTATGATACAATTTTATTATTATCAATCAATATTGACGTAAATTAATTCAACTGCCATACAACATAAAGTAATATTTTTAGCTCGCCTGAGGAAGCGAGCTTATAGAACCGCACAGTCTGTCCGTACGTCCGTACGTCCGTCCGTACGTCCGTCCGTCCCCACGATAACTTTCGAAAGCAAAGACGGTTATTGACCAAACTTGGCAAAAACAATGCCTATGGGCCACTGACGATCCCTATTGAATTTGGGGTAAATCGGTCCATTGGTTGCTGTGATACCGCGCGCTCACTTTGTCTTCATTTTGATAGTCAAAGTGAAAATTAGGCATTAAATGGACATTAAAAAGTTCAATGGCGTTTCCTATAAATTGTTAGAGGATAGTATAAAATATTTCACTCCGCTTCTACCAAATTTAAGATTTTATAATAAAGCAAATCAAACCGGAAAATAACAATTAGAGGACGGAAATAAATATATTTCGCATTTGTATTCAATTATGTAGTCAAACTTGCATTTTTCGAATTCCTATTGATTTTGATAAACAATATTGACCGATTTTGATTCCCTTTTGATTTTCATAGTCAATATTAATTAATTTTGATTTTCTGTTAATTTTAATACTCAATACTAACTAATTTTGATTTTCTGTTGATTTTCATAGTCAGCATTAATCAATTTTGATTCCCTTTTGATTTTCATAGTCAACATTAATCAATTTTTGATTTTTTGTTGATTTTCATAGCCAACATTAATCAATTTTGTTTTTCTGTTGATTTTCATAGTCAACATTAATCAATTTTGATTTTCTGTTGATTTTCATAGTCAACATTAATCCATTTTGTTTTTCTTTTGATTTTCAGTCAACAATTATCAATTTTGATTGTATGTTGATTTTTCAAGTGATATAGTATATAATATCAATGTCTGAATTTTTAATATGCCGTAGCTATATATAAAGACTCAGTTCTAAAAATTTGCTCAAAATCCGTACGCTCGGTTTTCTGTTACGTGCGAGTACTTTTCGTTTACCAAAATGTGTACACGGCAACCTTTACTCAGGCGAGCTTCTGTTACGGCTTGCTGTAGGTTTTATATTGCACAAAATTAGTCCTTAAATAATTCTATATATTTATTATCCAAGTATCAGTGTTGAAAGTAAACAAATATTCAAGCTATTTTCGGAAGTATTACACTCCCGAAAATTGGGTCATTAGCTCGCCTGAGGAAGCGAGCTTATAGAACCGCACAGTCTGTCCGTACGTCCGTCCGTACGTCCGTCCGTCCCCACGATAACTTTTTTATTGTTCTGGTTGCGCACTGATTGAGGTATTAGTCCTAAAGTTTCTTTTTTGGCATTGTAGTGCATTCTCAAAGTGCAGTAAGTTTTAGAAATGATTTTTATTAAATGCGCAATATGGTTATCTAACGGGGAGAGATCCATCAAGTGACTATTCAAATCTGTAAATAAAAAGCGGTCTTGTAATAAACTAGAAGCAACTTTTGTGAGCACCTTTTCAACTCTAAATTCACAATCCGTTCTAAAGCCTCTAAATATCTTTTCAGAAGGTTTGCATACCTTTATAACATCATTAGAAGGAATAGTCAAACCACCGTTTTGTTTTATTTTCAGTAGCTCCATATCAGAGCGAACATTACTGTCTGTAATACTACCTTCCAAGCTACTTTTACAAGGACTGCATCTTATTTTGTTTTTAATTTTAGTAACAACCCAGCCAGCTATGTACGAAACAATGCATTCACTAAATATAGATAACTCTACTGTTCTTATATTTTCAAGTTGATGACATTCAGTAATATCTGCTTCATTTCTTGCAGTCACTGCAAAGGAAATTTCGGTACAATCTTGTACTAAACAGTTACCGGTGTCAATTGGGGATATCTTAGTTGACAATGATTTTTTTATGGCATGTTGGAGCTGCTTTACATTTGGGTTATCATTAAACCCTTGACACGATCTTAATATACTGAAATACGTTTCTGTATGATCTTGAGAAAATTTATACGTTAGCAAATATTTTAAAAGCGGGTCTTTGCACGCTATATAATCATAATATATTCCTTCAAAACTTTTAATGGTTGCCACAAGCCCTAATAAAGCTGTCTTTTTCTTTGACTGGATTATGAGATTACCATCAGAAGTCTTCATATTTGTGAACGCGTAAGTAGCTTTTGCAAATATGGCGCTCCACTTCTTTTCTAATTCTTGCTTCAATGGGGCACAGTATGATGTTGACAATGGATTTCTTGAATTGAGAAGATCAAAAAGACTGTAAAAATGTCAACTCATTAATACTAAAGCAAAATAGAGATGGAAATAAAATTTAAAAAAATTCTCAATTTTTACGTTTTTGATATAGTTGTAATTAATAATGCGATTACTTGTTAATCAGTTCAATAAAGTCTGCAGTATTTTTGCAATCGCTGTCATTGAAGTTGGGAAGTTTCAGTGAATTGCAAAGCCGTAGTGCATTTGCATTTGACTGACTGAATAGTTGGGCCGCAAATGTTGTCTTCATTTTTTGCTTCTCAAATTGAACATGACGACATGTTAACTTATTAGCGGCTCTTAATCCCTCCTCAGATTGTAATTTTTCGAGATTATGTATATATGTCCACTTTATTTTCTAATGCACAAATAAAATTTCAATAGTTATTCGTAATCCAATCTAAATAAAACAAATAACTAAACAAAATAGAATAGATAAATAGAACGCAAACTAGTTATATGTAAATAATAAATAGTAAATAAACCTGGGAGTCAATGTATATGGTCCCAACCGACTTCCATAAATTTCTGAGCAGCTTTAACATATGACATACGTCTGGAGTTACATATATCTTACAGCCATCGTTTTCGAAATAGGGTTTGATATCTGGAACCTTGATTTTAGCTCCTAAAAGTGTCGCTGCTTTCATATTTGAGGATAGTCCATCGCAAGTTACTGACATGCATTTGACATTCACCTTTTTAAGATTCGTAATTGATTGCCTTACAACATTCGCGATGAATTCGGCTGCAATTCGTTTTGTCAAAAAATAAGCAATGGGTAGCTTCCAGTGTCCGTTGACACCCACTGCCATTACTAACAAAGCGTTTTTAGCTAGTTCATTTGGATTAGGTGGATTACACAAACCTCCATAATTAACATATCCATCGTAGCTTGTGCCATTTGATATCAGCTGCTGTCTAATACTCATTTCGTCAATTTGTAGATTACACAGGATTGAATACGTAGCATTAGTTGACTTTTCTTTCAGAGCTTGAAGACAATTGATTAAAAACCCTGGCTGAATTACGATACGTTGATTTAATCGACAGAGGTGCCTTGAGGAAGGAAGAATGTTTAGAAAACTGTTTCTAACAAATTCATAGGCTCTGGAGCTGTAAAAATGCAATGTCATTGAAAACTGTCTTATTTGAGCATCATATGTCTTTTTGGACGAGAATCTTTCAAGCATGTTTGCAAGGATGGAATTCTTTGGTTTGAAAATCGTCTGAGTAATTCGTTTTAATTCTGCATTTTGCCGTTGTTCATATCTCAGAGATGATTTTAGCTTTCTGATTGTATTTCGATCAATTTTGGACTGAGAGATCAATCTTCGGTTTATTAGAAGTTTGGAGTCTTTACTTTTTAACTTTATTTGAGTAGATTTGTCGTTATAATTAGGGACAGTTTGAGTACCAACACAGGACGATGGGGTCAAAATCTGTGTACCAAAGTTTTTTGTCGATTTTGATTCGGTTTGAGAGCACTGGTTTCTGGTACAGACACTACGACTACTTGTGGTATTCTCGGGTTGTATAGTTTCAGCCTGCTGTGCCTTAAAATAACGTTTACATTAATTATCACTGTGTGCATAAAAAAGTTGGCAATTATATGTAAATATACCAATTAAATAATAGAAATTATTTTAATAATGATTCACAACAGAGCATTACATTTATTTTGCCAACGATGATTTTGCCAAGGGTGAATACGACATTTTCGTTACCTTCGCCTAAAATTTTTAATTGAGGGAAGGATTGAAAACGTAATGCCTCTTGCGGAGGTGTATTGATATTGGATATCGCCAGTCCAGGATCAGATTGTACCCGTTTAAGGGAATCCAGCTTCAAAGCCTCAAAATGGAGCGAACATATCCGAGATAATTTTGAAGGAAACCACTTTGGCCCTCGATTAGCAAATTTAATCCATTTCCCCATTCGATTTTCATCATGAATTGGAAATCTGAAATTAAAAAAAAATGGCACATTGAGAACTCCTAAAAATGAGATTAGGTATGGAACTGTTATTTCTATTAATAAAGTAAAATGTTACCCAGTTGAGAAAAAATATTAACCATTAACTTACTTATACAAAGGGTTCTGAGATGGCGAACTTCTGTTTGAGCACTGGTATACGGCACAAGTTTTCATCATATTATTTTTTATTTGTGCCACTTCACAAACCTCGAAATGGTTGCTGCTTTTCAATTTTGCAATTTTTTGATCATGTATCATGAATACTTAATCATCAATCATAATAACAACAATAAGTGAATTTACACATTGAGCAAGAGCGAAGCAATACATTGATTTATATTCCCGCGTCTCGGGGCTCTACTTTGCAACCGACCAATGAATATAAAATGCCTTCAAGGATAAATAAAGGAACATGTTGGAAAAGCTTGTAACACAGGCAGATAGGGCATGTCCTTTCTATGTTATATAGTGTATAATATAGTATTAGTAATTCTATTCCTTGCCCCTCCCGACATCGACTTCTAAATACGGTACTGTCAAGGCTGTATTGATGCTCTCACCCAAAATTCATGAAAAATAATTTTTTTTTCTTAAAATGCCAAAAAATTTTGGACCCATTTTAGACAAAATAAGCCAAAATTTTCAGCGCGAATATGTCTAACATAAGGTTGTATGACGTCATTGCCCCCTCCGAAATCGACTTCTAAATACTCCCCTAGATTGTTATCTACTTATATACTCTACTCTGCTCTACTTTAATTCTACAAAAAGGTGTGCAAACTGGTACAAAGAAATCTACTAAAAAAACTACTACTAATCTACTAACTAATCTAATTAACTAATCTATTACTAATCTAATTGACTAATCTATTACTAATCTAATTGACTAATCTAGTACTAATCTACTAACTAAAAAAACTAGGGACAATAAAATGTAGCACCAACTCTATTACAAAATTGTCGATACGTTTTTCGATACAGCAGCCGAACCAGTTTTTCCATTCAATCCTGATAGTATAATCGTAAAGTGACCTTGCGCACCTCCCACCCGCACCCCAGTATCTGATCCCACCACACAGTACATTTTTTGTTCAATTTTAAGGTAGCGGCTATCCTCGTTGGTAGATTAGCTTTTGGCTGTAGTTTATAGAGTATATTTTCTGAACCTGAATTGTCACAAGAATATGGTTTTACACTGGACAAATCCCTACCTAATCTTTCTGTTTTGAGCTTTGTTGATGATACCGCCACAATAACCAATTCTCGTGATTCTGCAAGAGAATTGTATTACATTGCTGAAAATGCCTTTGCTACCACTGGATTGAAAATCAGCCCATCGAAATCAAGTGCAATAATAATTGAAAATGGTGATTTATCTTCAAATGATCTTGTAATCAACAATGATGTTTGCATTCATTCCATAAAAGAAAACGAGGAAGTTAAATACTTAGGTGTTACTTACAAGCAAAAACAAATATTCAATGAGAGTAGAATTTTACAAAAGATTCAAGGTTCTCTTGATAAATTGATTTCATCTCAAATGCTTCATCCAGACCAGAAATTGAATATACTTAACCAATATCTATGGCCTGTAATTGTTTATCCTTTACAAACATGTCCGATTTCAAAATTTCGAAAATCATTCCTCCTTGATGTTAATCGTATGATCAGAAGTTCAGTAAAGAATATCTTAGGAGTTCCAGATGACTTACCATCAGCCATGTTATATTCCCCTAAGAAATGGAAGGGATTAGAAATACCTAATTGTGAATGGGAGGCTTTTATCCAAAAATACAATATTTGTGACACTCTACTCAATCACAATGATCCTTACGTGCAAGTTAGTCGGCAGCTTGGAAAAGAAATGCGTAAGTGTCTAGCATCTTTACACATAGAATCTGAGGAAATTGAAAAGATCCGAATTTCTAAGAAATCAAAGATACCCATAAAGACCTCCAAGATTTTACGAGATATCCTCAGAGAAAGAGAGTTTGAGAAATGGAGTGAACTAAAATCAAAAGGCAAGGGTGTATTATTATTTAAACAGTCTCCATACTCAAATTTTTGGATCAGTAATAGGAAAGGACTAACTTCGGCTGAATGGACATCTGCCATAAAAATGACTGGTTGTGTAGCTGCAGTTAATTCGATTCCTGGAAGAAACCAAAACACTACCCGTTGTCGCTATCCAGCTTGCAACGAGATTGAAACTCTTGGACACGTTTTAGGTTTTTGCCAGAAGAATGAATTGCTTAGAAATACTCGTCACCATTCAGTTAGAACCATGATTGCTGATGCTCTAAGAGAGAAACATTTTAAAGTTTATGAAGAAGTACACTGCAATTCGGATAATGGATCTAATCGCCGAGTTGATATTTTAGCTATAAATGGTGAAACTGGTTATATAATTGATCCCACTATTAGGATTGAAAGCCATGTTGAACAACCTGAGGAAGTAAACGCTGAGAAGAAACTAATATATGAACCATGTATCCAATATTTCATTAGTAAATATAAATTAACTAACATTGAAGTTATTGGACTAATGATTGGATCTCGTGGTACTGTTCCAACATTTTTTGACGAATTTCGGAAACGATTTTCCTTGTCTAAGGAATTGGTTAAAAAGATTGTACTATCTGTGATTAGAAGTTCAAGTACGATTCTTCATAATCATCTATTTAGTTTAAATTCTAACTGAATATTAAATGTAATAATTTACCTATATTCTATAATTTTGTTACTTTGTTGAATTAATTAGACTATTTTCAAATTTAAAACTTATTACTGTGTCGTAATTGGCAAACTTTAAATGTAAAGTCAGTAGACCTAATAAAGTCGATATATAATATACTTCTATACTATATTGTTTTGTATAAGTATACCTTTTACCACAGCCTTTTATTAGATTTGCCTTACCTCTCCTTCCCCTGACCATCACAATTCAAAGAAAAGATTTATAAAGGTGCTTTTTTGTATAGGTAGAGTAACTGATGACTATTTAATCATGAAATCAATAAAGACAGAGATGTAATGAAAGTTGGCAATACCTAGTAATGGTCAATGGTTTTCCAATTTATTTGCTTTTATGTCATTTTAGATTTTAGATATATTATATGCAGATTATGCAATACGAAATTAAATATTTACAGACAAGAAGTTATGTATGAGTAAGTATGACTAAACGACACCTTTATGTTTTTATTATTATTATAAATAATACTCACTTGTTTTGAGTTTGAGAGATTGAAACCCTTTAATGAAAATGTATGTTACAAAAATTTTACAATACTACTCAACGCATATCTTAAAACAATATTTAATTTTGTTCGCTTAATTTCGCTTAATACAATGTATTTATTCTATCGTCAACCACATCATTATTAGATATTTATTACTGATGTTTGAATATTATGAATTTAATTGAATTTATTACAAACTTAGCAAACGGGTAAGGAAACGAAAATGTAGGTAGATAATAAAGAAAGATATTATGTTAATTTAAGGAATATCTACTTGCTAAAAAGTTTTGACGAACCTCTTATACCCTTCTTTGCAGCTTTCTTCGGTGTTTTCTCAACTCCCATAGCTTCTCTGGAGTCACTGATCATTAGTTCATCGGATTCTTGAGTGTGGCTTTTGACGGTCTTCTTTAAGTTAGCAATCTACATAAAAGTAAGGTTTAATATCATTGCACTTATGGCTGCATGTAAACAATTTAATTTAGGAATAATAACTGGTCTCATCATCACAGTAAAATTAACTGGCCTCATAAAACAGCCACGGAGACGTAGTTTAATGAGACCTACCTTTGCAGATTTATTTGGCAGCTAGTCAGCACAAAGGAAACGGAGCATGTGACTAATATACATACACTACTGCATGGACATTTTGGACATTGATGAAATAATAATAAATTATGATCAAAATAATGAAATATAATAACAAAGTGTGTGGGTGTACGTAATAAAAATAAATTCATGTAGCCACCAAATATCGACGGGAAGCGAATACCTATTAACTACTCTAACTAAACTCTAACATCTAAACAAAATACAATCAAATTCAAAAAAACGAACATATTTAACCTCTTGTTCCAATGCGTCTTTTCGTTGAACTTTTTGAGCTCTCTCAGAGTTAGCTCTGTCAATTTGGGTCTGTAAAGTTGCCAACACGTTGTCACAGGCTTCACACCAAGATTCTAAAGTGTTAGTTATTGTGGGAATGTCATCTTTACGTATATCACGGCCAATTGTAGTATCGACTTCTAAAAGTCCTCGGCTCTGGTCTAATTTACCTTGGATAATTTCTAATTAAAAAGTTAAAAAATATTAATCACAAACTTAAATGGCAGAAATGGTAACATGGTCATGTGACGATGAATTCACTAACTAATATAAATACAATGGGAACAACTTAACAAGGTATTGTGTTTATGATATGTATATATTTACTACGTTATGTACCTGCATAAATAGCTTCGATTATAACATCCTCTAACTCCCGGAGATTAGGTATCTGTAATTCTGTCTGCAACTTCTTGTAAGGAATAAACTTATCTTGCTCAGAAAGTGTCACGATTGTCAAATGCTGTAACTTTTTCTTCTGAGCTGGGGTCAATTGAGGAAAGTTGGCCTGCTGGGAAGTGTACTGCTGATATGTTCCATATGCAAAGACGTTCAGAAGTTCCCAATAATTTTTGAATTCCCCATCTGAGAGCTAAAAAGAAATATTTACGTAATGGATTTTTTTGCTTATTTTTATCTAACGTCATTTGAATAATAGCGTACCTCTTTGATATTGGGCATATCCATTAGTTCACTAAAGACGTAAACACCCGACGCTTCCAAAGCCTGTCTGATTAGTTCGGCAGCTGCAGCACCTTTCGCCGATTTTGCCAGAAGAACAAATTGTTCCATCGGATTACTACTCCCTTGGTGCTTTGTATCCCCAATCATTTTCTTTGTTTATATTCTACAAATATTTAAACGGGGGAGAATAAATGAAATGTACGGAAGAGAAAACTTCGAGATTCAATTTCTTCTTCGTAAGACAAAGTTTGTATTGATAGTGTCAATAGGTTAGTATTTTGTTGCTTGTTTGTATCTAGGAGCCCAAGTTTGTACAGTCCCATATATATAAGCTTGCGCAGGCTGTAGCTTGATGTCGCTTTCTTTTGTCTTAGCGTCAGCGTAGAACTAGAAAGCTTTCCTCTTGGGTGAAAGTTATGCAAAAATGAAAATTAAGTCCATGGATGTAATTTGTAATGGAAATGGCGTGTCATGGCATGCATCCAGAAGTTCAAGAAAATGAATGGATTGAATTTATGAACATCCACGCACCACACAAGAAAGGTTGACTACCGACTACCCATTCACCGTGATCAAAGGATGCGGATGCTGTCCAAATCCCTCATAGCTTCAAGTTTCATATCCGGCCGGGTATAACCATAGCTATAGCTATAGCTACCTTGCTACCTCAACTGCAATAGTAAAGTGGGGCGAAAGCCTTCTATACTAATCTGACTCTGACACATTTATTTGACGCACACCCACTACTACCCACACAATTAAATAAATGGTGACATACTAATTATGTCTACGTGACCGTTTTAAACTCATATTTTATGGGATTCCGAAAAAGTCTGACGGATTGCGTTTTAGCTCGCGTCGCCTGAATAGAGCAGCTTATAGAACCGAACAATCTGTCCGTCCCCACGATAACTTTCGAAAGCAATGACGGATATTAACCAAACTTGGCAAAAACAATGCCGATGGACCACTGACGATCCCTATTGAATTTGGGGTAAATCGGTCCATTGGTTGCTGAGATACCGCGCGCTCACTTTGTCTTCATTTTGATTATCAAAGTGAAAATTTGGCATTAAATGGACATTAAAAAGTTCAATGACGTTTCCTATTAATTGTTACCGGATAGCATAAAATATTTCAATCCACTTCTACCAAATTTGAGATTTTATAATAAAGTAAATAAAACCAAACCCTACAGCAAGCCGTAACAGAAGCTCGCCTGAGAAAAGGGGACCGTGCCGGAATAATAGAAATTGGTTCATTTTGATATTTATTGATAACATTGAGTATCAAAATAGATGAACGTTGACCATCCAAAAAAATGGTAAATAAAAGTAGATAAACGTTGATTATAAAAATCGACAGAAAATAAAAAATTTATGTTGACACAAATCAAAATTGATTAATGTTGATTATCAAAATCAACAGAAAATCAAAATTGATTAATGTTGATTGTCAAAATCAACAGAAAAACAAAATTGATTAATGTTGATTGTCAAAATCAACAGAAAAACAAAATTGATTAATGTTGATTATCAAAATCAACAGAAAATCAAAATTGATTAATGTTGATTATCAAAATCAACAGAAAATCAAAATTGATTAATGTTGATTATCAAAATCAACAGAAAATCAAAATTGATTAATGTTGATTATCAAAATTGATTAATGTTGATTATCAAAATTGATTAATGTTGATTATCAAAATTGTTTAATGTTGATTATCAAAATTGATTAATGTTGATTATCAAAATCAACAGAAAATCAAAATTGATTAATGTTGATTATCAAAATCAACAGAAAATCAAAATTGATTAATGTTGATTATCAAAATTGATTAATGTTGATTATCAAAATTGATTAATGTTGATTATCAAAATTGATTAATGTTGATTATCAAAATTGATTAATGTTGATTATCAAAATTGTTTAATGTTGATTATCAAAATTGATTAATGTTGATTATCAAAATCAACAGAAAATCAAAATTGATTAATGTTGATTATCAAAATCCAGAAAATCAAAATTGATTAATGTTGATTTTCAAAATCAACAGAAAATCAAAATTTATTAATGTTGATTTTCAAAATCAACAGAAAATCAAAATTGATTAATGTTGATTATCAAAGTCAACAGAAAATCAAAATCGATTAATGTTGACTATCAAAATTCCTTATTGAGGCGAGCTAAAACGCCTGTGTACAATAATGGATTAATATTTTCTACCAAATGAAATCGTCATGCTTTGTTAAACAAAAGCACATCTAAATTTTCAATTTAATCTTTCGTACCCTCGTTTTTCGACAGCTGGAAGCAGTTTTAACAAACGAAAAATCGTATTATTTTTCTTACTATTGAAAAAAGTCTAATTTAAAAAACACTCAAATGTTTTTATTACCATTTTTAATTTCCACTAACAGGATCAGTTTTAAGTAGAAACGTTTATTGCGACCATTGCGACTATAAAAATTAAATTACCTATTAAAATCAAGCAGAATAAAATGGACAATTTGTAGGTTGAATATGTGAACCAATAATTTGGCAATTAATACTATATTAATCCAAGTTATATAAGAGCAGAAATTCATGTTTGACAAGCATACAGATTTATTTTGGTCTGTGTTTTACAACCATTACAAATATTTCAACAAGTTTTCAATAAAAGCGGCATTATGGCAATCAACAGTAACACCGAAGATTAAATAACATATTTTTTCGGCTGTTATTTGCGAACCGTTAGACATATTTTGTCAACAATCAATAGGGACCGTCACAAGCCCATAGACAACGTTTTTGCCAAGTTTGGTCAAATTCCGTCAATTCCTTCGAGAGTTATCGTGGGGACAAACTTGGTGTAGTTTCATCGCGCGGACGAACAGACTGTGCTATTCTGCTATTATATAGCTCGTCAGGCGAGCTAAAACTATCACTATCACAAATCACTATTAGAAGATGGAAATAAATCTATTTTGGATTTATATTCAATTTTACAGTCAGATTTACATTTTCTAATCTATACTATATTATAATTTCCGGGTGTATGTATGTGTGTGTGTGTGTGTGTGTCCACCCCTCATTTTACCTACGTTGATACTTTTGGAAGCAGTAAAACCATATGTTGACACTTCTAGAAGCAGTAAAACATTATGTTGACACTTTTGGAAGCAGTAAAACCCCATGTTGACACTTCTAATGGCAATAAATACCTATGTTGACACTTCTAGAAGCAGTAAAAGCCTATGTCGACATAGACTAAGTATTCATAGCAGAAAAAAGCTTTTTCTGCTGTAAGATACACAAAGTCCATTTACCAATCTGAAGGCAAATTTGAATGCCTATACTGCCAAACTATTGCGCCACGAATTGGCGCCTGTTCTCAAACTCCAATCCACCAGAGGTGGTCATAATTTAGTCATTATCATTGGCTGTCAACTAGCCAATAGTAATGATTAAATTATGAGAGATGGCATCAAATATAACAAAGACTCTGGGCATATTAAGCTGTTTCAGGCTTAATCTTAGTATATGCTATGTCGCACTTCTAAAAGCAGTAAAACCCTATATACACACATTTAGAAGCAGTAAAACACTATGTTGACACATTAAATAGCAATTAATTCCTATTTTGACACTTCTAGAAGCCGTAAAACATTATGTTGGCACTTATGGAAGGAGTAAAACCATATGTTGACACTTTTTAGGAGCAGTAAAACACTATGTTGACACTTTTAGAAGCAGTAAAACCTTATGTTGACACTTCTAGAAGCGATAAAAACCTATGTTGACACATCTAGAAGCTGTAAAACTCTATGTTGACACTTTTGGAAGCAGTTAAAACCTATGTTGACACTTTATGAGAGCAGTAAACCCTTATAATGACACTTCTAGAAGCGATAAAACCCTATGTTGACATTTTTGGAAGCAGTAAAACTCTATGTTGACACTTCTAGAAGCAGTAAAACATTATGTTGACACTTTTGGAAGCAGTAAAACCCCATGTTGACACTTCTAATGGCAATAAATACCTATGTTGACACTTCTAGAAGCAGTAAAAGCCTATGTCGACATAGACTAAGTATTCATAGCAGAAAAAAGCTTTTTCTGCTGTAAGATACACAAAGTCCATTTACCAATCTGAAGGCAAATTTGAATGCCTATACTGCCAAACTATTGCGCCACGAATTGGCGCCTGTTCTCAAACTCCAATCCACCAGAGGTGGTCATAATTTAGTCATTATCATTGGCTGTCAACTAGCCAATAGTAATGATTAAATTATGAGAGATGGCATCAAATATAACAAAGACTCTGGGCATATTAAGCTGTTTCAGGCTTAATCTTAGTATATGCTATGTCGCACTTCTAAAAGCAGTAAAACCCTATATACACACATTTAGAAGCAGTAAAACACTATGTTGACACATTAAATAGCAATTAATTCCTATTTTGACACTTCTAGAAGCCGTAAAACATTATGTTGGCACTTATGGAAGGAGTAAAACCATATGTTGACACTTTTTAGGAGCAGTAAAACACTATGTTGACACTTTTAGAAGCAGTAAAACCTTATGTTGACACTTCTAGAAGCGATAAAAACCTATGTTGACACATCTAGAAGCTGTAAAACTCTATGTTGACACTTTTGGAAGCAGTTAAAACCTATGTTGACACTTTATGAGAGCAGTAAACCCTTATAATGACACTTCTAGAAGCGATAAAACCCTATGTTGACATTTTTGGAAGCAGTAAAACTCTATGTTGACACTTCTAGAAGCAGTAAAACCCCATGTTTTAAAAGTAGTAAATACCTATGTTGACACTTCTAGAAGCTGTAAAACCCCATGTTGAAACTTCTAGAAGCGATAAAACCCTATGTTGACATTTTGGGAAGCAGTAAAACTCTAAGTTGACACTTCTAAAAGTAATAAATACCTATGTTGACACTTCTAGAATCAGTAAAACCCTATGTTGACACTTTAAAGGAGCAGTAAAATTCTATGTTGAAATTTCTAATAGCAATAAATGCTTATGTTGACACTTCTAGAAGCATTAACACCCTATGTTGACATTTTGCGAAGTAGTAAAACTCTATGTTGACACTTTTAGAAGCAGTAAAACCCCATGTTGATACTTCTAAAAGTAATAAATACCTATGTTGACACTTCTAGAAGCAGTAAAACCCTATGTTGACACTTTATAGGAATAGTAAAACCCTATGTCGACACTTTTGGAAGCAGTAAAACCCTATGTTGACACTTTTGGAAGCAGTAAAACCCTAAGTTGACACTTTTAGAAGCAGTAAAACCCTATGTTGACACTTCTAATAGCAATAAATACCTATGTCGACACATTTAAAAGCAGTAAAATTCTATGTTGATATTTCTAATAGCAATAAATGCTTATGTTGACACTTCTAGAAGCATTAACACCCTATGTTGACACTTCTAATAGTAGTAAATACCTATGTCGACACTTCTAGAAGCAGTAAAACCCTATGTTGACACTTCTAATAGGAGTTAATCCCTATGTTGACACTTCTAAAACTATATGTTGACACTTCTAGAAGCAATAAATACCTATGTTGACACTTCCAGAAGTACTAAATCTATATGTTGACACTTCCAGAAGCAGAAAATCTATATGTTGACACTTCCAGAAGTAGTAAATCTATATGTAGACACTTCCCGAAGTAGTATTTTATTACTTCTAGAAACAGTAAAAAGTAAAAAAAAAGTATGTTATGTTATGTTAATTGTGATGGGGCCGTGAGGTTGAGACTTCATGTCGATGAAACAATTATGTTATTATGGAAGGGGCAGTGACATGGAGACTTTAAATGTTGTTGAAAATTTATATTATTTGGGTACCGGCGGGGAGGTTGAGACTACATGTCGATGAAAAAGTTGTTATGTGGGAGGGGGCGGGGAGGAGGAGGCTACATGTCGGTAAGTAGTTGTTATTTGGGAAGGGGCGAGGAGGTCTAAACTCCCTGTCGCTGAAACAATGGTTATTTGGGAGGGGGGATCGGAGGTTACATGTCGGTGAAAAAGTTGTTATTTGGGAGGGGGCAGGGAGGTGGAGACTGCATGATGCTGAAACAATTCATTTTTGGGAAGGGGCGGGGTGAAGGAGGCTACATGTCGGTGAGAAGTTGTTATTTGGGAAGGGGTGGGGAGGAGGAGGCTACACATCTGCGACAAGTTATTATTTGGGAAGGGGCGGGGAGGTAGAAACTTCATGCTGCTTTAACAATTTTGTTATTTGTAAGAGGGAGGTGGAGGTTACAAGTCCGTGAAAAAAGTTGTTATTTGGGAGGTGGCGGGGAGCTGGAGACTTCATGCCGATGAAACAATTATGTTTTTTGGGAAGGGGCGGGGAGACTACTGAATGGGTACGGATTGGCCATAGGAAGCTGTGGTATGAAATATCAGGGTACTTAATATCTTTAATTTTGCTTTATTTGAAACAGAGCCCTGTCGTAGGACGGGCTAACCAGCTAGTATCTTTTAATTTTGATAGTCAATATTAACCGATATTGATTTGATTTTATACTCAATATTAATCTTTGATTTTCTTTTAATTTTGATAGTCAATAATAATCACTTTTGATTTTCCTTTCATTTTGATAGTCAATTGTCAATATTAACCTATTTTGATTTTATTTTCATTTTGATAGTCAGCATTAATTAGTTTTGATTTTCGTTTCCTTTTGATAGTCAATATTAATTAGTTTTGATTTTCGTTTTCTTTTGATAGTCAATATTAATTAGTTTTGATTTTCTTTTCATTTTGATAGTCAATATTAATTAGCTTTGATTTTCTTTTCCTTTTGGTAGTCAATATTAATTAGTTTTGATTTTCTTTTCATCATTACTTTTTAGCTCGCCTGAATAAGGCAGCTTATAGAACCACACAGTCTGTCCGTACGTCCGTCCGTACGTCCGTCCGTCCCCACGATAACTTTCGAAAGCAATGACGGATATTAACCAAACTTGGCAAAAACAATGCCGATGGACCACTGACGATCCCTATTGAATTTGGGGTAAATCGGTCCATTGGTTGCTGAGATACCGCGCGCTCACTTTGTCTTCATTTTGATAGTCAAAGTGAAAAATGGGCATTAAAAAGTTCAATTGCGTTTCCTATAAATTGTTAGCGATATAGTATAAAATATTTCACTCCGCTTCTACCGAATTTAAGATTTTATAGTTAAAGCAAATAAAACCCGGAAGTAACTATAAGAGGACCGAAATAAATCTATTTCGCATTTATATTCAATTTTATAGTCAAACTTGCATTATTCCAATTTCTATTGATTTTCATTATTAATATTGACCGATTTTGATTCTCTTTAGATTTTCATAGTCAACATTATTCAATTTTAATTTAATGTTGATTTTCATAGTCAAAATTATTCAATTTTGAATTTATGTTGATTTTTATAGTCAACAATTATCAATTTTGAATTTGTGTTTATTTTCATAGTCAACATTAATCAATTTTAACTCGCCTCTGAATAAGGCAGCTTATAGAATCGCACAGTCTGTCCGTCGGTCTGTCCCCGTACCCACGATAACTTTCGAATGCAATGACGGATATTAATTAAACTTGGTAAAAACCATACCTATGGGCTGGTGACGATCTCTATTGATTTTCGGGCAAATCGCTCCTATTGGTTGCTGAGATGCCGTGCGCTCACATTGTCTTCATTTTGATAGTCAAAGTGAAAAATGGGCATTAAAAAGTTAAATTGCGTTTCCTATAAATTGTTAGAATGATAGTATAAAATATTTCACTCCGTTTCTACCAAATTTATTTTGAATTTATGTTTCATCGATTTTGATTTTGTATTGATTTTGATAGTAAAGATTAATCAAATTTGATTTACTGTTGATTTTGATATTCAACATTAATCAATTTTGATTTTCTGTTGATTTTCATAGGCAACAATTATCTATTTTGATTTTCTGTTGATTTTTAAATGATATAGTTTCGTTTCCTTATAATAT
Organism: Tomocerus qinae; assembly: GCA_020055645.1. Taxonomy (NCBI): domain Eukaryota; kingdom Metazoa; phylum Arthropoda; class Collembola; order Entomobryomorpha; family Tomoceridae; genus Tomocerus; species Tomocerus qinae. Next base: position 30,348,218 of record CM034547.1, read on the forward strand.
CAATGTCTGAATTTTTAATATGTCGTAGCTACATATATAAATACTCAATTCTGAAAGCTTGATCAAAATCCATACGTTCGGTTTTGTGTTACGTGCGACTTTTCCTCTACCAAAATGTGTACACGGTAACCTTTACTCAGGCGAGCTTCTGTTACGGCTTGCTGTAGGTTTTTGTGTTAATACTAGCTGAAACCTGGCACGTACAATACAATAGTGCGGGAAAAATGTTGAAATAAGATTTCTAGCCACTGCGCATAGGAATTTTATTAATATACCGTTTACTATTTAGTAGACCGATTTTTGATGCCTAAGAATGTTGAAATGTAAGGAAAACTCAGTAGTACTAGTACTGGTCTAGTCCTCACTCATTACAAAACAATTCGGACATGTTCAAACCATTAGTTGTGACAGTGATTCAAATTCTGACCACATTTTTGCCCCTCTCTGATTGGTCCAAATTTTTTGTCACTAGCCAATGAAATTGCAGATTTCATTTACATAAATCTATATGATTTCCAAAATGCATTTTAAGGGGTAGAATTTAATGAAGCAAATACCGTGAATAGCGAATATTATGCACTCATGATAAAGAAATGAATATTGGGATGAATACTAAATCCGAATCTCATTGCAACCTCATTCGCATGAACGTAGTTTAGTTGTTGGAATTGGAAGTATACTTGTGGATTAAGTATACTTCGGAATAAGTCTTATTTGTTATATATTGTCAGAAATTATTTGGAAGGTATAGTCTTCGTAAACAGAGAACCGACTTGAACCGAGATACAAAAGAGTACGTCTTAAGACAAAATGTTTTATTTTACTGAATACTCCAAATAATTTCTGATAATGTGTAACAAATAAGACTTATTCCAAAGTTTTAATCCACAAGTATACTTCCACCTGTTCCAACAACTCAACTATGTTCATGCGGGTGAGGTTGCAATGAGATTCGGATTTAGTATTCATCCCAATATTCATTTCTTTATCATGAGTGCATAATATTCGCTATTCACGGTATTTGCTTCATTAAATTCTACCCCTTAAAATGCATTTTGGAAATCATATAGATTTATGTAAATGAAATCTGCAATTTCATTGGCTAGTGACAAAAAATTTGGACCAATCAGAGAGGGGCAAAAATGTGGTCAGAATTTGAATCACTGTCACAACCAATGGTTACAACAGTACAGTAGAAATTATCAATTCGCGCCCTTTTTCAAATAATAACCGCAGTGAAAATCGCTTCTGATTGGTGGATGCATTTTTAAAATTGACCAATCAGAACACATGAAGTCAAAATGACGTCATGTCTCATTGGAAACAATTTTTTGTAACGTCACAAATCGTGATGATGATAAGAATAGGAAGAGTATAAATAGCCCTTTATACAAGAATACCAACAGATTTCCATGCGCATGTCCCACTCTACGTTTATCTGTAGTAAAGATAATTCTGAAATTCTTTCTGGCCATGTGGCCATAGTATAAAAATATGCAATCACATCTAGGTTGATCTCAAAGAAAGTCATAAAGATTGCAAATTAATACTTTTAATCATTGTACCAATCGAGAAATAACAGTGTAAAAGACATAACTGTAAGAAAAAACAGAACCCAGGCTCTGAAATCAGCATTTTTCTGAATAGCTTGTCTTATTTGTTCATTACCACTTCGAATATTTTCAGTGGTGCTAACGACAACATTTGCAATTTTATCTATTTCCTTTTCTTGTTGGAGCACTTTTTCTGTAAAAATTTCTTGTAGCTGAGCGATTTGAACAACATTTGTTTCAATTTGAGCTACTTCGTCCGACAAATCATTTAATTGATTTAGCAACTGAACATTTTCTTCTTCCAAAATTTGCATTTCCTCCGGAGAAATTTGGTCAGGAAAAAAGTAAGATGGGATTCCAGAAATTCCCGAGGTAGAACCGTCAACTTCCGATAGAGGTACGGAATTTTTTTTCTCGCTATTTTTGGTGCTTAGAATGTCAACGGAACTGGAACCTCTGGTGGTACTTTTAGTTTGCTTACCACCCAATGTAGCTGGAGAAGTTAGCCGAGACATTGCTTGCAAATCAACCGTTCTCTTTACACGGATTGCACGCATTTCAGAGTATGAAACGCAAATGTTTTTTAAGTAATCAGTCAGCGAAGAAATCACACATTCCAAATGAACCAACAGCTGTGGTTGGTTCTGAATAGTCTCAGTTGTTTCAACCATTCTTTCGAAGTCCATTATTCGTTTTTGACAATTTTGAATTATCTTTTGAACATTACTATCGACTTGATCACGCTCATGGTCAGTCATGGTCGGTTGGCCAGGATTTTTCTTATCCGAAAAAAAATTTCCATAACTTCTGCTTGCACTTACATTCAAATAGGCACTTCGGGTGTCTTCGAGAAAATCTCTAAGATTTGTAACTGTAACGCATATCTCTCTGGCTTTTGAAAAATAGTCCGATTTTTTCCCAGGGAAGAGCTTAGATTTGGCCGATTTAATACTTGCAGTATTTTCGCCATGTTGGAGAGTTCCTAAAGCTTTGTTTCGGTTCCGTACGTGCTCTAAGCGAGCTTTATATAGTGTCGTGATATCCATAAATAAAACACCTGCTTCCTGTAATTTGACACCAAACATACAATAAGAGGTTTAAAACAATTTTTATACCATAAACCATATTTTATATTTTCTAGGTTCTACTTTTTAAAAGGGGATTTCATTTAAAGTCCCAACAAATGACATTTTAAGTCATAAATAAGTTCGCTTCCTCAGGCGATTAGAATAAATACAATTTTCACTTTGACTATCAAAATGAAGACAAAGTGAGCGCGCGGTATCTCTGCAACTTATGGACTGATTTGAACCAAAATCAATAGGTTCGTCACCAGTCCATAGGCATTGTTTATACCAAGTTTGATCAACTTCCGTATTTGTGTTCGAAAGTTATCGTGGGTACGGACGGACGTACGGACAGACTGTGCGGTTCTAGGGTAGAAAGAATTAATGTTTTCGATAATGTACCCAACGCATTAAATTTAGCACATGAAAGTGTGCGTTGGGGTACATTATTGAAAACATTAATTATAATGAGGACAGGATCGGATGAGGACTGAGGACGTTACAACAGTCAGTTTGGAGTACAGACACAGAGCAGGAGTACAGTGTATATTGTGGTAAAGTGGTAATAGGAACAGGACACAGGACAGAGTATTTTTCCCGATTCAGAGTCAAAATTAAATACATTCTATCACCAGCCAGCTCGATTAATTTTTCCACAAAAGAATAATCTAAGTCCGAGGAAATTATTTGATTATTTGGCCACCGAAAAGGGCTGCCCTTAGGGAGCGGTATCTCGTTTCCTCCAGTTTTGTCATTACATCTTTTAGCATATCATTACACCTACCACCTACCTAGTCAGGGGACTGATCTAGCAATATTTAAAATCCCGCTAAACAAGGTGACTTGTTTTCGAAAATAAACGGTAGATCTAGTTAGCGATAAGGGGGTTTCCTTTACTATTTTCGACGCAGCGCCGCAATAACGCGAAAGTCGAGAACAAGTTGGAGACAAATTTTGTCTCCCACAGTCCTTTAACTCAATTACGTACTGCTTCACCATGTGAAGCGAAAAGTTCGTAAGAGTATAAAAACTTTAACTACCACCTACCTACCCGTTTCCTCCAAACCTAATAAATTAAAAGACATAACGACCATAACATTATATATTGCTTTTGTTTCGTTTCTTCCAATACATTTGGGGATGCCAATCCTTTTCTATTAGGTTTGGAGGCTGGACGAGGAAAAGAAACATGGTACTAGTTAGGATATTTAATTAATTATGAATTAGTAGGTTTGAGTTTGGGGTAAACGTAGTTAAGAAATAAGAACGTAGGTGTAAAGGCAGCGCCTCCAAACAAAATCATCTTTTGCATGTAATCTCTTCCCATTATTTCATGTGCGGGTAAATTTAAAAATTGGCCATTTACATGTAAATTATAAAATTTTCAAGTCGCAAAGGCTTTTTAAATAATTGCTTAATTGAAAAAAATAAAGAGGCAAAAAATGTTTTTCATATTGTCATCTAAAAAGTGAAGTATTTTTTCGACGATAGTCCACTTCCTTCCCATTTTACAGTCTTCCAAAGTGGGAAGGAAAAGGAAGTGGACTATCGTCAAAAAATACTTCACTTTTTAGATGACAATATTAAAAGCATTTTTTGTCTCTTTATTTTTTTCAACTAAGCAATTAGTTAAAAAGCCTTTGCGACTTGAAAAATTTCATTATTTTCCATGTAAATAGCCAAATTTTCCCGCACATGAATAATGGGATACTTAAAGTGTTGCATCACTTGCATCGCACCTCATGAAATATCAACCATAATTAATTTAATAAAATGATTTTGAAAAAGTGAAAAGTAATCACCTCCACCGCTGTATTATCCTCGATTTTTCGATATACAGAATAGCGATTCACTATTTCCCGAAGCCCAGCCAGTCAAATTACAAACAAGACGTATCGTTGTGTCGCCGTGCAATACGGTCAATTTCGAATCGGACAATCGGATAGGAAGAAAAAAATAAGAATACATTCAAAATCTTCAAATCTACAAAATCGACATTGGATAATAATGGTGTATATGGATTATGGATGGATGATGGAGAGCTCTTTTTGGAAATTATTGAGAATTTTGATTTTCGTGCGACAAACATGCAATATTCTCTGATTTCCACATCATCTTGCCCGATGCCCGATACGACGTTATACAGTCACAGTCTTAATTTGTTATCCTTGATCCTAGTCTTCCGTCATACATTGCGCGAACATTTGGATTGACTAGTTTACAATAGTCTCTCATTCGGATGAGTTTAGAATTGAGATCTACTTTTGTTGATCGCTGACGTGGATTGGATCGTTGGTATCTGTCAACTGACTGTCGAAGTTACCCAGTTACCCTACACTTACACTGCCAACTTTGTCAACTGTTTTTACGATAAAAAGACGCAAGATTTATAATATTTGTGTTAAGAAGAAATGGCTAACAACAATGAAGTGGACGTATTGATAGATGTCAAAAACGCGTATTTTATGGGAAACTTCCAGCTGTGTATTAACGAGGCCCAGAAATTGAAGGTAATTATTATCAATTGTCAATGTTTAAAAAATAATATTAGACTTTATTTAGTCAAATCAGGTCAGAAATGTAAAAATAATGTCATTTGACAAGTAACGTGATAGTTGATAGGGCTGAATTTAGGCAGCGGTACTTCGTTGCCGTTGTCGCCGTTGGGAGGTATCGGGGGTTAGCGGCAGCGGAGACACAGCTACAACCACTAGCTGAAACACGGACCAACGGCAACAGAGACACCCTAATGGTCGAGTTTCTTATTATAAGTCTCTGGTGGATTGGTGATTGGGGGCCTCACTATGGAAAAATCTTCGTTATTGCGCTCGAGCGCAATCGACACAGCGACATCGATAATTTCAGAGCGACATCGATAATTTCGAATTATTTCGAATTATTCCCATGATTTCGAATTATTTCGATGATTTCGAATTATTTCGATGATTTCGAATTATTTCGATGATTTCGAATTATTTCGATAATTTCGAATTATTTCGAGTTTATTCGATAAATTCGGAATAATTCGCATAAATTCAAAAAATTCGAAATTATTCGAAATTATCGATGTCGCTTTGTTGCTCTTAGAGTATTGAGCTCAGAGCAGCAGTGCACTACCTTTAGGTTTAGCGGCAACAGAGAAAATCAGATTAGAGTGTCTCTTTTGCCGCTGGTCCGTGTTGCCACTAGTGGTTGCAGCTGTGTCGCGGCTGTTATGCTGTTGCCTGCCGCCAACACCCGACGAACCTCCCAACGGCAACGAAGTACCGCTGCCTAAATTCAGCCGCTGATAGTTTAGATATTCCATATTATTATGCTTTTGGTAATTGGTAAATGTAATAATATTGAATAATATGTAATAGGGGTTGAATGAGGACCAAAGGCTTGTTCGGGATGTTTTTCTTTACCGGGCATATATTGCTCAAAAGAAGTACACTGTTGTAATGGATGAAATAACTGCTGGTTCCAGTACTCCATCGGAACTACAATCCGTTAAACTCCTTGCGGAATATCTTTCTGTACCATCGCGAAGGTGATTGTCTGCAGTCACCAGTGGCTTCCGCTGAATAACCAGTCATATCATTCCGAAGTTAAGTTAGTCTAGGTCTTGTCTAGTTATTCATTCTCACGAAAGTTTATTAATTTGTTTCAGGGATTCAATAATTGAAAAATTGGATAAGCAAATTTCTTCTGGCTTTGATTCTAGCAACATACCATTAATAATTGTTGCTGCAACAATTTATCAACACAACGGAAGTCATGAATCCGCACTGCGGGTTCTTCATCAAGCAGAACATCTAGAATGGTTGGTGTGCACACCAAATAGCACCACACGTGTGGTGCTATTTGCTTTTACTATTGTTCGAAATCAACGTGTTGTTTCTTATACTCTTCTAATTAAATTACATCTTATTTTAATCTTGTAGTGAAGTGTGAATCATACATTTTAGTCTTGTAAAAGGAAAAATTGCAAATGATGATTTATAAAACCTACTTTCTTTTGATAATAGTTCTGCCTTAGCCATACAGGCGTTACTATCTTATGATAGAGTCGATCTTGCCCGCAAGGAATTAAAAAATATGCAAGATAAAGATGAAGATGCCACTTTAACTCAGTTGGCAACAGTTTGGGTTAATCTAGCATCGGTAAGAATTTTATTGATTTAATTTCAGGCATCACTATTATTATGCCCATTCGTTGGTGCTTCAATTTCTTTGTAAAGGTTGTAAATGCCAACTTGCCAACTTACATAAGTTTAAAACTAAAACTAAATATAATTACATTTAGGGTGGAGAGAAGTATCAAGAAGCGTTTTACATTGTGCAGGAAATGATCGACAAATACGGAAGCACACCATTACTTCTCAATTTGTTAGCGTCTTGTCATATAGGTGGGTAATAAATAATGATAACTAGTACGGAGTAGAGTAGGTAATGAGACTATTTTAGATTATTTCAATGCTATTATACAGTAAATATTATACTAGTACTTAGTACTGCCATGTCATGCACTCCAATCAAAATACGAATGGAAAATTATGAGTATGTACTACTAGAAATAAGCCCGTCCTACGGACGGGAAATTATCAACACTAACCTCTCATAATAACACCAAATCCAATCATTCTACCAAAAAGTGAAATCTTTTCTAAAGTTGCTGTTTAAAGTCATTTTATCACCACCCGCGTAGCATTTGGTTTAATTTCGAAGTATTGTAATTATTCTTGCGCCTGCGTAGTTTCACGAAGTTCATCTTTTACATTTATAATATTATCACAGGAAATTTTTAATTGCGCAACTCCAGTTTACGATTATCCTATGGGTATGGTATGATGATATACTCAGATATGGCACTTGAAATAATTCTCTGAAATAAATAGGTGGAATTTTTGAAATATTTCGCGAAATATTTCATTCCCTCTTTCCTTGAAAAATGAAATATTTGAAATAAATAGGGTACACGGCATTTATTTCAATAACTTTCAATAAATTTTGCGTGAAATAAATTAATGCGTGTATACATGTGGATTGTATTTATTTCATCAACTTCAAATATTTCATTTTTCAAGAAAAATTCCTTGAAATAAGAAATTATATAATACCATGTCTGTTACTAGAAAGTTGCACGGGCAGGTCAAGGATACTCATGGGGGTTCACGGGCGGGAAATGGGCTTATTTGCTACCCGGGCAGCATGAATTTGCTTGCCGCGGGCTGGCAAATTCATGCTGCCCGCGGGCGCCCGTAACTACCCGTAAATATATGCAGTAAAAACCTACGGCAAGCCGTAACAGAAGCTCGCCTGAGTGAAGGGAACCGTGTACACAGTTTTAGTAGAATAATAGAAATAGGTTTATTTTCATATTTATTGTTAATATTGAGTATCAAAATCAAAATGCATGAATGTTGACCATCAAAGTCAATAGAAAATCAAAGTAGATTAACGCTGACTATGAAAATCAACAGAAAATAAAAACAGATTAATTTTGACCATCAAAATCAATAGAAAATCAATATAGATTAATGTTGACCATCAAAATCAATAGAAAATCAATCTATACTATATTATAATTTCCGGGAGTATATATGTATGTATGTGTGTGTGTCCGCCCCGAGTTTCCCTATGTTGACACTTCTAGAAGCAGTAAAACCCTATGTTGACACTTCTAGAAGCAGTAAAACCCTATGTTGACACTTCTAGAAGCAGTAAAACCCTATGTTGACACTTCTAGAAGCCGTAAAACCCTATGTCGACACTTCTAGAAGCATTAAAACCCTATGTTGACATTTCTAATAGTAATAAATATCTATGTTGACACTTCTAGAAGCAGTAAGCAGTAAAACCCTATGTTGACGATTCTAGAAGCAGTAAAACTCAATTGTTGACCCTTATAGAAGCAGTAAAACCCTGTTTTGACACTTCTAGAAGCAGTAAATCCATATGTTGACACTTCTAGAGGCAATAAAACTATATGTTGACACTTCCAGAAGTAGTAAATCCATATTATGCTGACACTTCCAGAAATAATAGAACCATATTTTGTAACTTCTGGAAACAGTAAAAAGTAAAAAATCTATGTTGTGTTAATTGGGATGGGGCGGTGAGGTTGAGACTATACATGTTTTTGAAAAAATATATTATTTGGGTAGTGGCGGGGAGGTGGAGACCACATGTCGATGAAACTATTGTTATTTAGGGCTGGGGAGGAGGAGGCTACACGTCGGTGAGAACTTCTTATTTGGGAAGGAGCGAGGAGGTAGAAATTTCATGTCGCTGAAACAATTGTTATTTGGCAAGGGGTGGGGAAGTGGAGGTTACATGTCGGTGAAAAAGTTGTTTTTTGGGTAGTGGTGGGGTGATTTCATGTCATTGAAACAATTGTTATTTGGGAAGGGGCCGGGGAGGTGAGACTACTGAATTTATACGGATTGGCCGAGGTTGCAAAGGAAACTGTGGTATGAAATATCACGGCACTTGAGCTTGGGATTAGTCATATTTGAGTCTTGAATTTTACTTTATGTGAAACAGAGCACTGTCGTAGGACGGGCTAACCAGCTAGTATAGATTAATGTTGACTTCCAAAATCAGCAGAAAATCAAAATAGATTAAGATTGATGTTGAAAATCAACAGAAAATCAAAATAGATAATTGTTGACTATGAAAATCAACAGAAAATCAATAATATAGATTAATGTTGACTTCCAAAATCAGCAGAAAATCAAAATAGATTAAGATTGATGTTGAAAATCAACAGAAAATCAAAATAGATAATTGTTGACTATGAAAATCAACAGAAAATCAAAATAGATAATTGTTGACTATGAAAATCAACAGAAAATCAAAATAGATAATTGTTGACTATGAAAATCAACAGAAAATCAAAATAGATAATTGTTGACTATGAAAATCAATAGAAAATCAAAATAGATAATTGTTGACTATGAAAATTAGCAAAAAAACCTACAGCAAGCCGTAACAGAAGCTCGCCTTAGTAAAGGGGACCGTGTGCACATTTTGGTTGTGATAATAATAAAAATAAATTTATTTTGATTATTAAAGTAAGCACTAATTCAAACTAGATTAATATATTTCATAATTCAATATAAAACCCAACAGCAAATCAAAGTAGAATAGTGTTGACTATCAAAATCAACAGCAATTCAAAATAGATTGATGTTGACTATCAAAATAAACAGCAAATCAAATTCGATTTCAATCAAAATTGATTGATATCGATTATCATAATCACCAGAAAATCAAAATTGATTAATGTTGAATATAAAAATCAACCAAAAAACAACATTGATTAATGTTTACTATGAAAATCAACCGAAAATCAAAATTGATTAATATTGAGTATTAAAATCAACCGAAAATCAAAAGTGATTAATATTGAGTATGAAAATCAACAGAAAATTAAAACTGATAAATGTTGACTATGAAAATCAACAGAAAATCAAAATTGATTAATTTTGACAATGAAAATCAACAGAAAATCAAAATTGTTTAATTTGGAATATGAAAATCAACATAAAATCAAAATTGATTAATGTTGACAATGAAAATCAACATAAAATTAAAACTGGTTAATAATGATTATCAAAATTTGCGCGCGCGTCATCTCAGCAACCTGTGGACCAATGTGGTCCATTTTCAATAGGCTTTGTCACAGGTCCATAGGCAATGTTTTTGCCAAGTTTAGTTGAAATCCATCAATGTCTTCAAAAGTTATCGTGTAAACGGACGGACGGACGGACTGTGCGATTCTAAAAGCTGCCTTATCAGGCGAGCTAAAAAGCTCATACTACAGATTTTTCACTAAAATTTTTAATTTAGTTTAGTACTGTACTGTATGTTATTTTTGAAAAGTGCATACAACATTACATTGTATGTAGAATGTAGTATGTACTATGTGCATATCTAACCTAAACGAAAGACTGAAAATGTACTTTTACTCAAACAGCTCAAGGTAAAAATACTGATGCTGACACGGTGTTACAAGAAGCATTGGACAAGGATCCTAACAATGCGGATACACTAATCAATCTTTTCATGAACTCGTCTTTTGTTGGAAAAGCTCCCGAGGTATGGTTTTGGTCTTATTTATTGTATGCGCATGTATGTAGTTAGACATTAGTATTAGTATTAGTGTATCAAAACTGAAAATACTGAACTTATAGGTGGCAAATCGTTACTTGTCCCAGCTAAAAGATGCACATCCTAATCACAGCTTCGTCCAAGATTACTACAAAAAAGAAATTGAATTCGACCAAGTAGCAAAAATTTTTGCGGCTGCATGATCCAAATGTTCCAATTCACGTAACAATTTTATTTATCTATATATTGTATATTATTTCTGTCAAAAGTTTGGAATAAATTGGGATGGACAACTAAACAATTATTTGTTTTGCATTCGGGGGCTCAAATCCAAAATATATATAGCCAAATTGTATTGTTAATCATGTGGGTAAAAATTAAGTGCAGTCGTGATTCGTGATTTCTAATAAGTATAATCACGATCTTATTGTAATTTGATAGCTTATTTATATATTATTACAAGTAATTATTAGCTAGAACTAAAGCTAAACTTACTTAATGGAATAGTTGCAGTTTGAAGTAAAGTTATGAGTTAGCAGAGTAAAGTTATGAGGATGTGAAAGGCTTAATATATTGATAGTTATTGTAAAAGTAGTTTATTGAAAGCATGATGTGGCCATGACCAATGAACAATAATAAAATACAAGTTTTTTCACACAAGATTCTAATACTTCACAATACTTCTCTAATTCTCTATGATTCTGAATTCCCGATACCAAATATTTAATTGGTTTCTGCAGATGCAGCATTGCTTATACTTTACTCCAGTAGTTAGCAAAAATAACTATTTTCCTTTCTAACGGACTAACAGAATATTTATGCAATTTTTGGGGAAACTGTTGGTAGAAAGGTTGTGCGCGTTCATGAAGAAGTTGAAGTCAATAATAATAATTTGTTATGATGGTAAATTACTACATTAGCTGTGGCTAAGGATATATTTTATTCTATTTTTGTAGTTTTGAGTTCAGGCTTCGACTGTTTTACTTAAAAAATATTTTGAGTAGGTAAGTACTACAAATCATATTTGTGTGGATGCATAATAATAATTATACAAAATTATACATACTATACATAGGCAATAGGTGATGTGAGTACTTAAGATGTTGCATTGGTGTTGGTATTAATCAATGGGTTGTGTGAAATAATGTATGTATGTATGGTGTGATGATGTGGATGTAGATTGTGTAACTTTTTTGTGGACTTTGAGTTAACATTCAGTCATTTAAAGCAAAGTACATTGAGTGTTGCTGCCTTCTCTGAAGTAATAATACTAGAGCAACAAACTAAAGGATAATCATTGATAATATAGAAGCGTGTACTGCACCACAAGCCAATGCAATGGCAGAATAGATACAGTAGTTGTCAGCTTGAGATGTACTTTATTGTGTTGTGTTTATAACCGGCGTATCTCCAGCGTTTAGCCGGAGTTTCATGCAAATCCATGCCAAAATAATATGATAAATTATGGTTTTGACTGTTTACTAACTTGTGACTTGGTAATGTAATATTTTATTATTATGGATGGGCAATGTTTCGGATTGAGCTTGGATTTATCGAAAATAGAAAATACGTTTCCACCTTGCACTATGCTTAGGTATGTACTATGTATGTGAGGACCTCTGTGTTACATTGTACAGGAAAGCAAAGGAATAATACTTGTACTTGCGTTTGCGTAACATAATAGATATTAATTAATTGAAAATTATATTAAGTATGTGCGTACTTTAAACTGAGTACACTACAATAAAAGACCTATTCAATTGATTCATTGATTCTATTGTTATGCAACATTATACATACTTGGTGTGTGGTAAGAGTAACTTTATAATTGGTATGTCCTTCAGCTCTTATTACAACATTGTCGAGTAGCAAGCTCTGTCAGCTGATGGTCTCACTCAGCCCTATAATATACACTATACACCGAAAATTATTATTCTGTCTGTCATTGACATATTTAACGATAACGACAGAACGTGATACTAATCTAACTCCATAGACATTTTTTGCCAGTTAGTAGCTTTTAATTTTGGAAACAATTATTGTTGATATGATAAAAATTCGACAAACCATGACTCGTAGTAAGGTGAGAAGTTTATAACATAAACTGCTATTTACACTCGCAGTTCTTTAACTGCTTATAATTCTTTAGTACTCAATAGTATAATGAGTGATGTACGTAATATTTCTAACTATTATAATATGAAAATATCAATATTATATGTGTGATTGTAGCTTACGAAAATTGCTCAAAGATGTTTTTCAACGGGTAGGCCTTTGTCTGGTGATATTGGTTACAATTTTGGTAAGTGTCCGTTAAAATGTACCATTTTATTGTGTTTTAAAGATTATAAAAAGGTACTATAAAGGTTTGAATGTCAATGTCGATATTTTTATTTTAAATCTATTAATGAGACTATTAGGAAATTGCTATACAAAGTTCTTTTAAACTATAGAGCTGAATGAAACTCAAAGGGAATTACAGCACTTAGCAAGGAAGTTCACTCGTGAAGAAATAATTCCCAAAGCTGCAGAGTTAGACAAAACCGGTGCATTTCCATGGGATATCCTTAAAAAAGCACATTCTATTGGCCTACTCAATGGATTTGTACCAGAAAAATTTGGTAATTATTTTCTCTAAACTCCCTCAAAACTCATTGTCAATTTATTATTATATAATGAGGCTGAAAGGACTATGTAAAGCAAATAAAAATAAGAAGTGTATAAGATGTATTGTTGTTTTATGGACAGGCGGACCAGGACTTTCGACGCTTGAAAATTGCATGATAGGGGAAGAATTTGCTTATGGCTGTACTGGAGTACTTACAGCGATTACTGGCAGTGGTTTAGCTGTAAGTACCTATCCCGTTTTACTTGACTCAAACTTTATTTCATTGGACAGTGCGAAAAAAATGTTTTCATAAAATATAAATTTTATAAAGGTTCCCATTTTTTAAAAAAATATTAGGCTGCTCCTGTTTTAATTGGTGGAAGTGATGCCCAAATCAAAAAATATGTGGGAAGACTCGTTGATGAACCTATCGTTGCGGTTAGTTCGAATTAATTTTGTAGTTACAAGGAAAACAATACAGAAAGTACTATATTTAATTAGCTGTCTTAAAACCACCCCTGTTATTTAATTATTCATTACCCAATGGCTGACTCTTATAAAAAAAGTATTATAATAAGTAACAGCAATAAAAAATATCTCAACTTATTACATGGCAAGCATAATTAATATTTAATTTTCAATAGTCTTACTGTGTCACGGAACCTGGTGCTGGTTCTGACGTCAATGGAATAAAGACCAAAGCAGAAAAGAAGGGGGATGAATGGATCATAAATGGACAGAAAATGTGGATTACTGGTGCTGGTGTAGCCAGTTGGTTCTTTGTTTTAGCCCGGACTAATCCTGACCCAAAAGCCCCAGCAAGTAAGGCATTTACTGGTTTCATAGTGGATGCTGGAACTCCTGGTTTAACCCCAGGTCGGAAGGTATGACAATTTATATTATAGAAAAAGTACCTAGCTACGTATTACTTGTTTAATAATGCATAATACAATTTAGTGCAGCAAACAAGTTAAAGAATTTTGCGTTAATAATATTTAAGAAAGCAATTATGTTCAAAAATTAGGAAATAAATATGGGCCAAAGATGTTCTGATACAAGAGGGGTATCATTTGAAGATGTTCGAGTTCCAAAAGAAAATATGTTAACCGCAGAAGGTGCCGGCTTTAAATTTGCAATGGGAGCATTTGATAAGACAAGACCTCCGGTATGTATATCAAAATGCATATACAACGTTTTCAAAAGAATCATCTTATAATACGAAATATTATTTTACATGATAAATGTCAATGTGATTCTTGTAGGTAGCTGCTGGTGCTGTAGGGCTTGCTCAGCGCGCCTTAGACGAAGCTACCAAGTATGCTTTGGAAAGGAAAACTTTTGGTACCGAAATAATCAATCATCAGGTAATCATGCCTATTTGATGAAGTATGTGCCATTGTGTTGTAGCTTCCCTTATTAATTCATCAAATCAAAATTAATGTTAATAATTTAAGGGGTCCATTCCATAGTCCATACAACAATTCATATTACTTGTTGATTCGAACTTTCACATTTATAACTTATATTAGGCTGTTTCACATTTGTTGGCCGATATGGCTATTGGGACCGAAGTATCACGTTTAATCATGCTTAAGTCAGCTTGGGAAATTGACCAAGGAAGACGAAACACTTACTATGCTTCGATTGCTAAAGCTATTGCTGGTGAAACGGCTGTAAAAGCTGCTTCAGATGCTGTACAGGTACTGTAATACATAATAGATAATACAGATTTTTTCAATAATTATGAGTTATGCGTAAATGCTGAACCGTTTTAATTGAAACATTTTCTGACAGGTGTTTGGAGGCAACGGTTTTAATACAGAATACCCTGTGGAGAAGTTGATGAGGGATTCAAAAATATTTCAAATTTATGAAGGTATGGAATAATGATAAAATAATAATAGAATAATTTCTATGTAAAGTATAAAACATGTCAACAAATTTATGGCATGATAAATGTTTAAAAAACATCTCCAATATATAACTTTTACCTTTTGTATTGGTTTAGGAACAACACAAATTCAGAAGCTTATCATTTCGAGGGAAATTGTAGGTCGTCTTAAGCAAAACATATAAAAAAGATGCTATTACTCACTTGGTGATTGATGTTGGTGATGATGAATATGGGCATTCTGATAAGAAGCACCAGCAAAATTGTCCTATTTTTGTAAGTGCTATAAATTGAATAATTTTGTGCTAATAATTTCAAATTACGTTACTTACATGTATTTTTCTTTCAAAAATTAAAAATTATTGACTGGGTCTAATTAGGTATATAATCAAATCATGGAACAATTTCTCAAATATACATTACTTCTTATACATATTATAAGCCTTTATTGCCATATTAAAAAATAAAATCATGGTTGCATTGAACATGTAATGTACTTAATTTTAACTGAAGTTTGGGTTACACGGTTCAAACTTTAGTAAGCTATCATGTAATGTAATTATTGGGTACAATGCAAAAGGTTCTTGTGTTGCATGATATTCTTTGTACTTGTATATATTATAATTATAGTTGTAGCAGATATTCCATGTACATGGTTCACTTAACCACATATGTACACCTTTGCATACTTTCTTGTATTGTTGCATATTATTAAGGTATACAATGGTGTATATGGTTAAAAAAAATAATATTTTATTTTTTGTTTTAAAATGTTCAAATATTATACTCTCATGTATATTGCCATTCATTTATCTGCTATATACCATTGTAGTTTAGGCAGGCTTCTACTAAGTAGAAATAAAACCACTCTTCTGCTTGTTTGAACTATTACCTCTTCAACGTATTTCACACATTTCTTTCGCTGCATGTAAAATAGCTAGTAAGCCCAATTAGTAGAATTTCCTAGAACATTGATCTAGTTTCTCAATAAATTGACTATGTTCCTGGGACTCCTACACATATAGAACGGTATACACGGTAAAAAGTATTTGTATCTGGTCACCTGGTCAGATTTCTGTATATTGTATCCTGAAAATTTGAACAGTCTAGCTCAAACCTCAAACCATTTGAAAGTTATCGTGCAAGAGCACAGCACTATCTGGAGCTTACATGTATTGAAACTGACGTCTAAAAGCTGAGCGCGCTCTCTTTTCCGTTTAAATTTTACATTGAAAATCCTATTCTAATTTTTCGAATTCATTTTTAATACAGACGCTATCGACAGAGAGCATTGACATATACATCATTCGAACCGTTAAATTCGAATTAGTTATACGTATTAGTTATAAGGGCCGACTGCGTTCGTAGCATTAGATATAGCGATTTTAAAATCGCATATTTAGCATTAGTGGTATAGGAACATTCAAAGTTAAGCCCCGCCCCTCTTTTATACTTGTCAATTCGAGGCAGCTTTCCTCCTCATAGTGCACAGGTACATATTAACAGACAGACATACAGAAATAGTATTCACATAGAGAGATAAAACTTCACTGAATAATATGTTGATGGGAAATCCCCCAAAGGATTAAGGTGAGAGGAATTTAAAAATTTTGCGATGTACTCTCTATGTTACATTGATTAGCCTATATTATATTATAAGCCTTTTTTGTGTATGTTTTTGCATTTTGCATCCCATAATATGTACATAATTTACTAATTTATTCTTATATCCCTACACCTTTATTAATTATTGCTGTAATTTTGGGCATAATATGTGTACATTTTCATATTGCATGGGTCTATTGAAAAGCTTAATAAGAAGTGGATATTATCATTATGACAAAATTGCTCATGAAGAATTGTATAGTAAGTAGTTCTCTCGTACTCTTATAATACCTCTTATATTTATATATAATTAGCGACCAACTATGGAGTAATATTACGCAAACTTATTCATAGACATTTAGTGCGTACATATTATTATATTATATCTACTTTGCATCCTGTTGTTGACTCTGATTCCTTTTGGTCGCGATCACAGACATAATAATGCACTAGATTACTTCATACTGTAGCTTTTGTAGAATAGTTTTATGTGCATACCATACTGTTCTTGTAGCTATAAATGTACATTTGCTCGCCCTTTTATACTTATATATAGTGTACTATAATATTTTGGTGGTTTAAATGGCCAAATGTTCGAAGAATTATAAAAAGTAGTATCAATTAATAAAGGAAGCACTGCATGATTCGTTCGTTACTCAGCATCCTAATAACTAACCAATAACCCACACAATTTATATCAAATCAGACTCTACCAACAGAGTACAGTACCGAGTTTAAGGTACTATGTACAGACTACAGACTAGCTGTTGTGGGTTGTGGTATGAATTTTCTTTTGACATTTTCTCATAGAAAATTTTTCTCATTTCTATATTTTATTTATTAGGAATTTTTACATCCATGTGTAATGCAAACATAGTCTCACTAACTCCAACTTCGCATTTCTTTTATCAATAATCGCAACCACATCTCAATCTCAAGCCATTTCTTAAGTCATCATTCGCGTTTGCCCAAAATAGTGAAAACATGGTGTTTACATAGTGCTTATTTTCCCAATTCAGAACTCAAAATAGGAAATATTTCATGTAAGCTGGTATCGAATGATTGACCCAAACAAATGTTTCATATTACACATTACATTTACATCATAATCTGTATTAGTGTTTCCAGTTTTAACTGGCACTGTAATTGTTTAATAGTATAATTTGCACATAGCTAAACTGCAAACAAAAAACATTGATACATAAAAACTGAATTGTACCTATTCATAAATAATAAACTTAATATTAAAATTATCCCAAATATACCTACCACAACATGTCGTTTGTGCAATATATTTGGATATTATTGGCTGTCACTACTTTTATATCTATGAGTTCAGGTAAAGTAAAAATTACTTCCTAACATTCTCTATACGATATACATATATATATATAGATATCATGACAAAAAGAATATCACTACAAGATTATAGAGATATTATTATAAGTATGTGAAAGTGTTATCCTTCTCTTGGTCAAATATTTTTTCAACTGTCAAGTGGGAGAAAGTTGTTTTCCCTTGCAACACAGTAAGGCTATGGACAACTTTCCCTATGTAGAAAGTTACATTTTCATTTTGACGGTAGCATAAAAAATATAGTACTTAAGAAAGTCCTTTCAGAGAAGACTAGCAGCAATGTAATAAATGAGTGTACATTTTTGTCTCCTGTTTAATCGAACTCAAACCGATAATATTTTGATAGAAAAAAAATTGTAAAAGCAAAATTAGTTTTACATAAGTAAATAACAATGATTTGAGAATATGTATTATACTTACCTGTTGTGCCGTTATAATGAAAGAAAAAATTAAGCTATTCAAATATTGATTTTATGATACTATTTGCCAGGCTTAAGGTGTTACCATTGTGGTACTGGATATGTTGCTTCTGCAATTTTGTCAAGTCGTAATCCAGAAAGTGCTATTCAAGCGGAGTCATGTGAAACTTTGGAAAACGGAGGTTCATACTGGTGGAGTAAAATAAGAACATGCCCTTCGGATAATGTCTGTGCTAAAATTGTCACCTTCAGCACCCGCAACATAACACAGAGGGGATGTGCGTTCTTAAGAATTTCTAATGACTATGAGCATGAAATTAAGTGTGGCAGTATGAGCCCAACGGTCCAAGGTGTTAAAGTTGAAATTGAAAACAATGGTGGTGTCTCATGCTATTGCGATACAGATTTATGCAACTCTGTGGCATTCCTGAAAATGGAGTATTTTGTGATAGTTATGTCGAGTCTTATGCTTCTTGTGTGGTAAGAAAGTAGTACAAGATTAAATCCAATCAGACTAAAAGGCCACATCCTAAGATCCCCATCCTACCCTGTAAACATAACCTTATTTAACTCAAACTGACTTAAACTTGCGGTCATGGGGCTCCCCTCCCTACGATGGGATAATGGAGTCTGCCTCTGCCCTGATTAAATCTAGTATATGTGGATTTGCATAAGATCTAAGAGCTTTACCACTATTTGTATGCATAATGTTTAAGTACATGTTTCTTCGTAATGATGATAATGTAAGACTTTTGAAAATGCACACTACTTACAGTTTATTTCAAATAAATGAGAATATATCTAAGGGTAATACGATCTCTAAATAGTATTTTACCGTATTCTTAAGCATGAACGAACATGAACCAGATAGGTACCACACAACTATAGTCAAGTCAACTCATTCATCTGTCTTCATATCAGCTAGCCAAAACTCAATGTTATGTATTATTAAATTCATTAAATTTAAATGTAAAAGTACAAAATCAAGCAAACAATTCTCATAAAATGTAGTAGTAGTCTTGTTGGCACCTAAGTTCTTATTAGTAGAAATCCAGACAGTTCTGCTTTGAAAAGATTCAAGCAACTAAAAAGATGATAAGTACAACTATCAATACACTTTCATTATCACTAACGTCTAAATAAATCCATCAATGCAGTGCAGTACTAAAAGATTTGACGCTATATTTATATGACCATTGGGCTTATACTTCTTCTCACTGTGTCAAAAATGCAAAAACTAAATAGGTTTACAAATTATAATAATTAATGTTCATTTTTAAAGAATCTAAATTATGTAGTCAGGTAGATATACCCACTACCACTCCGTTTCATTTGTGGTTACTCTTTGTGCTTCCTTATTAGACTAATTATAAACTACTCCTTGTTAAATGTTGTATCTACCATGTTGATCTGGCTGGGCCCTCACAAACCATTATCCGTCTCTGTAAGCAAACTGCATGAAATTTTCTTGAAGTTGACTTTGAGATGAAGAGTAATTAGCAGTCGTATATTGATATGCCTACTCTTAGTTCCTTAAGATTTAGCCATACTATTTATCTTAAATTTACGAATAAGCAGAGCAGTTCTGATTCAGATTTCTGATGGCGTCATTTTTTCTAGTATTTTTTCTAATTATTGTTCGAAGTGTTCAAAATTTTGTGGTTGCAGCAGTCGAGGAACAGATTTCATCTACGCGTGTTAATGTAATTAATCCAAGCCGAAATACCACCCCATCCGTAATTGTGTTGCAATTTATCTCATCTAAAAATGAATCAATCGAGGACATTCTAGAAAGCACTCAAATCCTTGCATTGCAATTAAGTTGCACTGCACCCCAACCTATAGAGTGGACCTTTGATGAATTTTCGGTAATATTTATGTAGATGTATACTTCATGGAACACCAAAAAGTAGTTAATACAACCACAAATTTATAAATTCCGTCATTTATTTCAACTTTTTAAGTAGCCCTTATGCGTAAATACTTTATATGGGATTCAATTATTATAATTGCTTCTAATTCATAGGAAACCAAATCCTGGAATGTTACATACGAAAGGGAGACATATCTTCTCCACAACTCCTCGTATTTCTCATTTTCGTCAGTTCTTGAATTTTGGGGACTGACAGCAAAAGCGGTACAACTTATGGCTCCTAAATGCCGCAAGATATCTGACAATTATGTCCGAACTGCAGTAAACATTACTTCAAGCAATGGACGTGTAGCAATTACTTTCAATGACTATTTTGAGGAAGGTTATGCTATACCATTTCAATCAATAGTATATTTAGTTCTCGAAGAGGCCAATTCTCATTAAATGGTATCAAAAATTGTTTGTTTAGAAGAAGTTTCCGCAGATCATCGTCCGCCATGCTCCTTGTCATTAAACTTTGATGAAAGTAATGGAGAATTGTATTGTTCTGCCTTGAATAGCAGTGAGACTCCAAGAATACATTTGCTGCCTTGCGCTAATCCTACTGAATGTGGAAGTTTTATTTCAAAGAAGGTTAACATTTGCACAAGAAAATATAGTTTTACTGTATTGTATTTTATTGTACCTATATAATTTTAAAGAAAATAATGCATTATTCTCCCTTTAGAAAACATGTCTTCATGATCCGCAAATAAACTCCAAGGGTCGATCTGATAAAGTTGTCATAAAGCAAAATGGTTTGTTGGCGGAGGGAAATAATACTTACTTTCATGGTGTAGCAATCTGCTCACTTAAGAAGGAAAATCGCTCAGAGGACTTTAAAGTATGCGAATATTTCTACTCTCGAAAAGACAAACTACATGGAAAGCTCTGTAAGCAAACATTCTTTTGTTTCATGATTACATTTTAATCGTAATGATACCTGTTGCAGTGTAAGTGTACATCTTATGTGTATAGGGATAAAATCAATTTTACGATCCAGGTCACATATTTTTGCAATAAATAGGTATAATATAATTTAAATATACATATAACATCCCTGCCACAACCATGTAAGTGGGATGATACTTTTCATTGTGTCGTTTGCATGAATTGAAGACTCCAATTGGAATGATGTGGCAATGGGAGATAGACTTAACATGGAAATCATTAAGGACGGAGATTACATATTAAGCGGAGAAAAATTCAATATAACTTGTTCAGGGATGTACTATTTTTTTGCAAAAGGATTCCATATCAGCGTCCAATTACGTAGAATGAGATCTCCAAGTTATGTTCCTCAAAATGTTACTGCGGAATTCGATCTGACAAGTCTTTATGCAAAAAACTATGAGCACACATTTAATGAGAAAATCATATTTTCTAACAAATCTCAAAATTCATCACTGCCTTTGGAACCCATCGGTAGAAAATTAACCGTTTCCAACTTTTTCTTGCCGCCTGGTGACTACGAGGTAATTTGCTATGCTCCAATTTGGAATTCTACTGAATGGATGACTAAGTCAGAATCCATAATAGTTGCTGGTATACATAACTTCATATTTATTTTCATTCGTATTATCAACAAATAACAATGATTTCTGTTAATAAGAGGTGTCTGCATTTTAGAAACATCTATTCCTGTTTTTATTGATGGAGACAGGGAACGCAGGTTGGAATTTGAGCCAGGGGACAACATAACTTGTTTTGCGAAGGGTTTGCCTGTTCCAAATATTGTATGGAAACTTCAAGAAATAACCGACAACAAATTAACTTACGAAGATGTTGACCATGTTCTGACTGGAAAAGACAAAACACATGGCTGGGCCACGATAATCTTACCCCTGAACATGACCGAGGTTTACCGCAATTTTATATGTCGTGCTGAAAATGATGTTGGGATTGCTGAAAAACATTATTACATTCAGAGGACGGGTGAGTATATATATTATTTACATCCTACACGTATTATAATTACTACAATTAAAGTGAGGTTACTGAAAATTCTATGTGCATTCAAATAACTTATCTTGTTGCTTTACGTTACAGACCAATCTGCCGTCCTTATGAAAAACTTTACAGCAATAGCAATAATAATAGGATTTGCTATAAATCTTTTTGTTGTCTATTTAATATACAAATACATTTTTGCGAAAGAAAACATTCATCTTCCCTGTTGTTGATTTGCCATTTCAATAGATGCATTTCCTACCAATATGTAACATTAATACACTTGTTGGTTTGAAATAAATCTCTACAAAGACACTTACATGTATTATATTATAAATTGTAACTAAACTCAGCATAAATGATTATTAAAGCAGGTGCACCATATACCTTTATGAATTGTTGTGAAGCAATGATGGATAGCTAATTACATGAATAACTCTGAATGATATTCAGAATTTTCTGTACCATGCGAACTATTAACCTTGAGAAGTAGTAATATGAATATGGACTACAAGTATACTCTTACGTCCATGTCATGTACATTTAATATATTGCAGGTAAGTGTAGTTTACACAGCCAGCCTTTATTGTACTAATTGTTTTGGCAGGGTATCATCAATTCATATACGGTCTACGGTCAACCAGACTGCCTAGGCAGCTAGCACCGCCTTACATATGCCAATAACCTGTAACATATGGACTGTGTATGTCTTAATCATATAGAATGGGGTGATAAAGTGAACCTCCAGAAAGCACACACTGCTGGCTACGACACTGGAAATGTTAAATTATATGTATGTTGGTGGAAACATTCATAAGTCACAAGTTAAGTTAACATACAAACCCGAATGGATTTGATTTTCATATAATAAAGTAAGTATTGGTGTACTGCAAGTATTATACCAGAAATGCAAATTGTAAGATGGAAAAAAGGCATACCTGTACGTAGTATATGGTTACTGGAGTTATCTTTATTCATTTGTATAAGATACTAATACTACGCATTTTGAATCGTATCATACCATACTTAAGTTTCTCGGCACTACAACCTGTGCTCGACCTTTGAATAGTGCATTATTATCAGTCAAAGCAACCGTTTACAGGAGATATTCCAAATTAAACAAACTGTTCACTGCTTAGAAGAATATTATATTCTAGATGCGTGTATCATGTAATACAGTTACTTAGTATAAAGTTAGGTACTATATACTTATTGGTTATACTGGTGTTACTAATAAATAACAGCAAATATATAGACCAGTGAGTCAGTGAGTGACCAATCTGACCATTACTAGCCAGTCTTTTGCTTTTCAATGCTAACGTATAGAAAAGCAAATATTAATATATAATAATGTATTATATAATATATATCTGTATATTAGTATAATTTATTGTGCAAGACTACAAATAGCAATTGCTTGGGGATAGTTATTTAGGCTGGAGATGAAGTATGAACTCCTCCAATCCAAACTGATGAATCGTAGTAAAATACAACGATTGAATTGATTATAACTACTCCATGCGGTGTAACTTCGACCACTCACCTTTTTATGACCAAAGTTCATAAGTCCATTCTATCTGCATAAATAAATCCATCCTTTATATATAATATGTGTAGTATCAAGAGAGTAGCTTTTGGAACTACGGATGATTTGTAAGTAACCTTGAGAAACATATTGAAGGAGAGTGGGAAATGAGAATTGCTGTATGTATGTAATGTCAATGTATATGTACACATGAAAGTGATGTGATACAACACAAGCGGTATAAACACATGTATTGTTCTCAATCAATTTTGTCTAAACTCTAATCTAAAAAGTTATTCACTTATTCATTTGCACTTGATTGTAAAGTATTCGAATTTTTCTTGAATCAATTGTTGAAAGACACATACATTGGGATAAAATCAAGACAGTATTGGGCCCAGAAAATACAAGGCCAGAATCCAATCTGACTCTTATCACTTATTGTATACACACTTAATTATACACTGCTTTTGAATACTCAGTTTCGTTTTAGAACTAAATACAAGGTAAATAGTTTGAAAACGTTTACTGACTACATTTATATGCATATTATGTGATTTAGAGCTGTAGATAAATTTGAAAATCATTCTCTACTTCTACCTACACCTACACACAAATCTCACAATCTTTCCACATAATAATTTCAATCCAAACCCAAACAACAATATTATATTACAAACATGTTACGTTTGTCAGGTTGATTCTAATAAATGAGCACACCTGCAGATCTAATTAAACCTCTGTATATGAATTTTAAGTATTTTGATTTTCTTCATCACATTTATCGTCACGAGTTGGAGTCAAAGAAATAATTTTGTGCTGATGTACTAGATGCAGACCGTTTCTCGGTTTTTCTCTTCCTCTGGCAAGCACAGTATATTTTCTCTAACTAGGAAAAACATCAGAGGAACAAGTCGATGTTTCAGTAATACAACGGAGGCTAGTAATGAAACTGGATTGAATTTTGGTTAGTCAACTAAATAGTTTTCAATAAACTGTATTTGTAGCATAATCTAGTTCCAAGATAAAATATGATTTTCAGGTCTCAATGATTCCCAGAGAGAACTAGTTGATTTGGCCAACAAATTTACAAAAGATGAGATCATTCCAAGAGCAGCAGAATTGGACAAGTCCATGGAATACCCATGGGGCATTATTAAAAAAGCTTGGTCAGTTGGGCTTTTGAATCCTTTTATCCCGGAAAAATTTGGTAAATGCACTTCAAAATTATAAAGAACATTATGATCGCATTAAGGTCGAAATCAAACACAGCTTTATAACATTCTGCATGATACTTCTGAAATTAACATACAAGATATCATACAAATACATCGGAAATATTTTTTGGTAACATTCAACAGGTGGTTTAGGATTGAGTTGCCTGGATGTCTGTCTTACCAACGAAGAAATCGGCTATGGATGTACTGGAGTTCAAACTGCTCTCTTTAGCAATACTCTAGCTGTAAGATTCTGTCGAATTGATTAATTAATTATGTTATTTATGTCACAGTTTCGGTCTGTTTTGAAAATGTAATTCGAAGGTTACTCTATTAGTTAGTTTTGATTTTTCTATATATTATTGCTGTGGCTCTTCGATAACTGTATTAGTACTTTACAAGCAAGACTATATAAAAAAAATAAAAGGGTTATGCCATTTATTGTAGACTTGTCCTGTGCTGGTTGGTGGGAACGATGATCAGAAGAAACGGTTTCTCGGTCGGTTATTAGAAGAACCTATTGTTGCTGTAATATTTACTTTTACACTTTTTATCATTGAACTCAGGTGGATTTACTGTAGTCGTGATAATTTTTTCTTTTGTGTTTGCTCAGTAACGTGAAAATTTTGTTTCCTTTAAGGCATATTGTGTGACAGAACCTACCGCAGGCTCAGATGTAGCAGCACTGAAGACCAAAGCTGAGAAAAAAGGCGACGAATATATTCTTAATGGGCAGAAAATGTGGATTACTGGATCAGGCCATGCTAGCTGGTATTTCGTTCTAGCAAGGACTGATTCAAACCCAAAAGCTTCTACTGGGAAAGCTTTCAGTGGATTTTTAGTGGAAGCAAATTCCCCCGGAATAACTCGAGGACGAAAGGTGTGATGAAACTAAAAAATCTTGAATGACATACAATTTTTTATAATACATATAATAATTTTTTGTAAACATCATAGCCGATATATTTAGTAGCATGGTAATCTAAATTCAGTATTACTATTAGGAAATTAATATGGGTCAAAGATGTTCAGACACAAGAGGAGTTACGTTTGAAGACGTCCGGGTGCCCAAAGAAAATTTACTTTTAGCAGAAGGGGCAGGATTTCGAGTCGCAATGGGAGCTTTTGATATTTCGCGTCCCCCTGTAATTTGCAAAATTGTCCTTCATAATCATACATAACAGTTTTTGCGCCTTAACGTCAATGCGAAGATTAGGCGTCGTACTTTCTCTTTACCTATATACTATGTACAAAAATTTCACCAGCACTTTCACCATCTACATCGCTAGTATATTAACAGTTTTGTACTTGTGAGATTATCGTAGAGTTTAGCATTATTTAAGGAAAGAGAAAGCTCGAAGTCATTGTCATACTGCAATAATGACAAAAGCGGTGGACTATTTTTTATATTATGTATGATCTCATTTTATTTAGACTGCTGCGGGAGCTGTAGGGTTAGCTCGTCGAGCAATGGACGAAGCAACGAGGTATGCGTTGGATAGAAAAACATTTGGAGTCCCAATCGCTAACCACCAGGTCAAATATTATAGGAGAAATTATATATCAAGTTGCAACTTTTAAATAGGATTAAAGTCGTTGGTTCAAATTGTATATT
Source organism: Tomocerus qinae (assembly GCA_020055645.1). Taxonomy (NCBI): domain Eukaryota; kingdom Metazoa; phylum Arthropoda; class Collembola; order Entomobryomorpha; family Tomoceridae; genus Tomocerus; species Tomocerus qinae. The sequence goes on from CM034547.1 coordinate 30,375,033, forward strand.
TGTATTTTATGGACTTTATTACAGGCCGTCTCACATATGATAGCAGATATGGCCATTGGGGTGGAACTGTCCCGATTATTGGTTCAAAAGGCTGCATGGGAGCATGACCAAGGACGAAGGAACACGTATTATTCTTCGGTAGCAAAGACTGCTGCTGCAGATGCTGCAAATAAAGCTGCTACCGATGCGGTTCAAGTATGTTATTGTAGATACCTATATAAAACTATTTGTTCTAATTCTGAAAAATAAGATAATAATATGTACTTAACTATGGTTTTCATAATGTCATATAATTTTTTATGCATGAACTAGATATTCGGAGGAAATGGCTTTAATACAGAGTATCCGGTAGAGAAACTAATGCGAGACGCAAAGATATACCAAATTTATGAAGGTAATACTTTAAATTCCTTTTCAAATATCAAAATTCATTGATAGAGGAAGAACATGTGTATGCTTCTTGCTATAATATTATTATTACTGGAGACTGACTGGACACATGGAGATCTGTAACATTTTCTCTTCATTTTTTTAGAAGAAATCCATTTATATTTATCTACTGTACTCTAGAGGATCCTTAATGTGGTTAATGACCATAATCCTTCATAATATAATGTATATAATATTATGTGTATTTAACAGGAACAACTCAAATACAAAAGCTCATCATTTCTCGTGAAGTAATTGGACGTGCCAAAGCTAGTTAAGTTGCAGAGCAGCAGTTGTGCTGGAAAAATATTATGCTACATATTTCACTATAATATTCCACATCCGTGTCGTGACGTTCATTTCCTTCGCAGAGAGGGCTATGTGCCTACATGTACTATACTTACTTTATATGACTATATGATTCAAAGTTGCTGTAGCTATAGTGATTTGAGTATCAGGTTACCTCTTCAAAATGTTTGAAAAATGAAAATTCACTTTTTTCATTTGTGGATCTAAATTGGACGATTTAGATCCACAGCCAAATCAGCTCTCAGTTTTGACTTATGAATACTATGACCCAAAGGTTGGTTGCCATTGGGTACATACAGCTATATAGCTTTGAGTGCAGATTTGGCTGTGGATCTAAATCGTCCAATTTAGATCCACAAATGAAAAAAGTGAATTTTCATTTCTCAAACATCCTGAAGAGGTAACCTGATACACAAATACACTGCATACTAGCTAATACTACAGGAACTTTGTATATGATTATATGATTATAAACATGTATATTAAATACCGTCTTGTCTTATTGCTAATCAGAAAAACTGTTAACTAATTGAAGAGATATTATTATATAGTATTTGTAAAATGTTCATGTTATGTAATTTGATGTTTCACTTTAACGAAACGTTAACTAACTGTCTTTGTTACAAATGTTATAGTACTATTACCCCACTGCAATTAAATTTCATTAATAAAATAATAATATAATTCATTCGGATATTTCGGAATACCTACAACAGTGATTCTATACTTACTTAAATATCTTCTATCATCGGTTACATGGAACGAGTTCTATGTGAAACTCGCTCTTAGAGGACTTACTCAAAAGAATTGCTCCAAAATTCAGAGTCCGAAAGTCCAAATGTCATTATGTACAGAGCAATCATTGTCTAGAACCTATACCCTAGATTGTGTAGATTCTAAACAAGAGCAATCATACTATATTCAGCAAATTAAAATTTGTGAGTGAACCCAATGGAAAAGTCACCATTAATACATGTTTTTACAGGGCACTCTGTAATAAAAAACATTCTATAGTCTCACCTAGCTAGCATCAATTGGAGAAAGTAGTTTTTAGTTCTTATTAGGAGTAAAATCTTTTAGGAACCCAGCCGGACAACAAGTTCAACTTATCTAGATCTAATGCACCCAAGATTGGCTGTACTTGTAGTCTCACTAATATTAGTATTAGCTGTCTCACTAATACTATATATATGAATTTTGTAATGCACTTATACAAAGTTTCGAAATGTCATTATTTGTACTTTATTTGTGAGGAATATTCATTTATACTCAACATAAAGAACCAAGGCAGAATAAAAATAGGTTTATGCATAGCAGTTTAGCAGTGTATAAAAATACATCCCGGACCCGACGAACTACCAACGAACCTACACACCTAAAATATATTATATTATTATGTCCACCAAGGAGTGTCAACAGTTTCAACAGGAGGGTTCAGCTAGGCACTTTGCGTGAATATCTATAAGGGACAAATCCTACCAGTTGTCATTGGCAACAATCGGATAAGGGACGAAAAACGTCCCTTATAGATATTCACGCAAAGTGCCTAACTGAACCCTCCTTATAAAAAAACAGCCAAAGAGAAACCAAGGGATACCCCAACCAGTTAAAGCTCCTTGATGTCCACTTTTGCACTTCACACACAGTACTTTCAGTATGATACTATGGCAATATCATTGCATTGTCCAGACAAATTCCCGAATACTGAGGAATACGGAATGCCTCGGACCCTCGGAATACCTCTTCTTGCCAGCAAACGACTTGTCACCGCACCGCATGCATCGTTGTGTCATGTTTTCATGAAGAATATAGTCAATTAAATGTTAATTGCAATTTGAAACCTTATAAGTTATAACTACCACTCATCTATATCTTTCTGTGGTGCCAAAGCAAATATAGATTCTAGTGACATTCCATTCCTTGTGTAATGTAAACTAGAATCTGCGAATTTTGGCCGTCTTTTTTGTTTTTTGGCTTGTTATTTTCGAATGAGGTACAAAAATGTTAAAAGATAGACCTATGGAAGAAAAGAAACTAAACAAAGTCATTGTCATTATTGATGAAAACAAACTATAGTTTACGGGTAATCGGGGATTGAATACGGGCACTCCTGATATCTACAGAATTGGCCAGGCAGGGGTAAAAACCTTCAACTGGATGTAAACAAAGCTATATAAATAATACAATATATGACACATGACTTTTTGACTTCAACTTCCTTCAGTTCGACTTCCTTATTTCATATTTGCCTAGTCATTGTACTTTACAATTTTACATAGCAAAATACATGGTAGGGATACCAATTTTAGGCTTTTGGAATCTTGGAATTTTTTATTAATTTTGACCTGTTTTCGTCTTGAATAGAAAATAACTCAAATATTATCATCAGAAACAACCGGTCTTTGTAGCCAGTTTCGGGAATAAACAGTTTTTTCAAAGTTAGTTCTAAATCAATAATCTTACTTCTTGTGCACCAAATTCTTTTTAAGGAAAGGATTAAGGATCATGGCATGTAAAAAGGTAAAAGTAAAAAATCCCCATTAAAAAAATAAACAAGCAATTGAGCAATCATAAAATCATAATCATGACTCAAAATCAAAAAGGGGACCATATTTATCATTCTCTTATAATTGATAATTATTATTGTATTCCAGATTGTAAGAATAGCAAATTGGGTTCCGAAAAATGGAGGATTTCATGGTATTTATGGAGCGAGACCGTCCTCTACTGATTCAGGATATAATTTTGGTAAACTTATTACGTGTTATAATAATGCTTAATCTGCTAAATAATTCTAATCACTATTAATATTAAATATTCATCTAAATATATACCGTATTTATCGAATTAGCACCTCGGGGGAATTATAGTTTCATGGCCACTTTTAGTCCAAGAAAAATCGATGTAGTTCCCCGGATGGGGAATTAATTCGAATAGGGGAATTATAGTTTCAAAGTCAATATTTATTAGATTATCAATGCATTATTTAAAAAAGAAAATTAAAGTTTTATTAAAATGTAATTAATTTTCTTCGTCAGAGGACAGTAATGCTTCCATAGGTTCCGTGATATCCACATCCATATCATCATCGTCCGAGGGCATAGCAAAATGTCATCGTCGTTAATCAACGGCTGTTCCATTTGTGAAAATTGCTGCTTTAAAAACTTTCCAGTCCTTCGCTGCAATCTTTGCCTGGCTTAAAGGCGGTGATCAAATGATCCTCACTTCCATCCACAGCATTAAGAATTCCGCAAGAATAAAAGGAAGTTTAATTTGATAGCTTTCAATTTAAAAGTTAAATTTCGAGATATGTATGCACTGGGTCTTCTTGGAGTCAAATATAATCGTTCTCCTCCTTCAATACCTTTTAATACCAATGTTCTTGCTTCCTTTCTCTTTTAGTACACATGTACTTATTGTAAGTGTACACGTACCAAATGCCCTAAATTTTGACCGGGGAATTAATTCGAATAGGGGAATTATAGTTTCGAATGCTGACATTTACGGGGTTCCCCGGTAGGGGAACTATCTCGATGAGGGGAATTATATCGATAAATACGGTAACCACCTAGCTCGCCACAATCACAAATTGTAGGTACTATAAATTGTATAAATACTAATAATTTTGTTTTAAAATATGTTATAAAATTACAATGGCTATATAGTGAGTACAGTTAAAGCTTATAGGAATGACATCTAAATTGAATACCGAGAAAAATATAGGATTTTTTTGACAAAAAAGGTTAAAAACCCATAAACGTTTCGCGTTTCGCTCGGGCGAAAATGTCGTTTTTTACCAATGTATTGGTGGTTTTGTGTCTCCCAACAAGGGGGGTTGTTCAAATTCCTGGATACTTACCTGTGAATGGCTGATATTTATTTTGACAAATTGTAATTGTAGGGATGAGTGATATGCAAAGAGAGCTTCAAGAATTAGCTCGAAAATTTTCACGGGAAGAAATTCTTCCAAAAGCAGCGGAATATGATAAAACAATGGAATTTCCATGGGATATTTTCAAAAAATTTCACGGACTTGGGCTTTTGAACCCGATGATACCAGAAAATTGTGGTAATAATAATATGGAAATCAATATTGACTTTTAGTACTTATAATATATAGCAAAGAAATTGGATTTGGAACCGGGAACTGCTGCTAAATAACAATAATTCTTCAAGTGATTGTAATAATTTTGTTGAATTTCATGTAATGTATAACAATGTTATAGGTGGTCCAGGTTTGGGTTGTGTGGAAGCGTGCATGATCGGTGAAGAAGTGGCATATGGCTGTTCAGGAGTATTTACTGCTGTGCTAGCAAACTCTTTAGCTGTACGATTCAATTTAATACTTATAAGCCCGTTTTTTCCTTATACATTTCAGCGATTTTTTTGCATTTCAGTTAACACCATCACCCCAAATCCTATTCATACATACACTGTTTTTGACACATTTTAAAGTATCAAACATCAAGTTATTTTATGAGAAATCAATAAATTATTAATAACAATTTGATGCTTCCACTTCCACATTCCACATAAAGTATCATGAACACTGAACAGTACACTTACACTATTAATTATTATATAAATGTACTTTTTGATTGTCCAAGAGTGCTCCGGTTTTGGCTGGAGGTAGTGATGCTCAGAAGAAAAAGTTTCTTGGAAGATTGATGGAAGAACCATTTGTTGCGGTACATAGTACATACCTATGATTAAACGAGTTGACTGATATTGTGCAATTTCAAACTCTTATATAATTTTCATTTCGTATTTATAATTAGTCATATTGCGTCACTGAGCCTGGTGCCGGCTCTGACGTAGCTGGCCTAAAAACAAGAGCCGAAAAGAAGGGTGATGAGTACATTATTAATGGTCAAAAAATGTGGATCACAGGAGGAGGTCATGCAAACTGGTACTTTGTGCTGGCGCGTACAAACTCAGATCCAAAGGCATCGGCCGGTAAGGCATTTACAGGTTTCGTAGTTGAAGGAGACTCTCCTGGAATTGTGAAGGGTCGTAAGGTGAATTTTTAGTTTCGATTGAAATTGCAGAATGTGGGAATAAAGGTTTTTCTCACTCGCATAACTTGCTCTCACTGTCTCAACTGAATCATATTCGATTTTTGACTACAGGAAATCAATATGGGCCAACGATGTTCAGACACACGAGCTATTACATTTGAAGATGTTAAAGTTCCGAAAGAAAATGTGCTAACTGCAGAGGGAGCAGGATTTAAAGTAGCCATGAAGGCTTTTGACAGAACTAGACCTCCTGTTAGTGTAGCACTATGCAATTAATTTAGATTCTATTTAAAAAATGTAAAAAGGACTATGTAATAGTAATTTACTACCTTTTGCAGGTAGCTGCTGGTGCTGTAGGCCTTGCTCAGCGTGCTCTAGATGAAGCTACAAGGTACGCTCTTGAAAGAAAGACATTTGGAACGCAAATCATCAATCATCAGGTAGTGTTTACTTGTACTGTGGGGATGGGGATTGATTTAAATTATAAATAGATCATCTTAATCAGAGTTGAAATTTATATTTTAGGCTATTGCTCATATGATATCTGAAATGTGTATCGGGATAGAAGTTTCTCGTCTAATGACGTTACGAGCTGCGTGGGAATTAGATCAAGGAAGGCAAAATACATATTATGCATCTATTGCAAAAGCTAGTGCTGGAGATGTCGCAAACAAAAGCGCAGCAGATGCTGTACAGGTAATACTGCAGTCTGCAGTGTTTCAATTTCAATCTTACTTAATCGTATATGCATTGTAAAAATAATAAAAGCCACCCTATGTCGCATGTGGACTTCGTAGACATAGACAACACCACATGGTGTATAATATACAATTGATTAGATTATAGATTGAAAATTGAGTCCAAATCCAAACAATAGAAATCTAAAGTTGACCTTTGAATGTTTTTAAGGATAAAAAATAATACGGTATAATTTTACAATATTTTAACAGATTTTTGGAGGAAACGGATTCAACACAGAATATCCAGTCGAAAAGCTAATGCGAGATGCAAAAATTTTTAAGATTTACGAAGGTATTTTCTTACTGCACTACACTTATTGCATTAACATATAAACCTTAACTTTTTCAAGGTTTCTATGTTAAATATAAATTAATATAAAAGATGAATATAAATATATGCATATTTGATACTATTGATACTATACGTATCACCTAAAACAATTTTTACTTTATAGGAACAACGGAAATTCAGAAACACATTATTGTTCGAGATTGGGTTACCAGATTTAAACAAACAGTGTAAAATGAAATGGAAATATCTGACATGCACAAAAAGGTTTTTGCATCTTGCATACATAATACGAAGAAGAGCTATATGGGATGTCACGGTGCCAGAGATAATAATTTACTACATCAAACTACTATCCCACTTCGCTTTTAGTTTAATTACATTTTCATTTATTTATGTCTAAAAGTATGGTATAATTTTGTGCGAAAGTCACCAGCCAGTCACCTGGTCACCTTTATTTTTTATTTTGTAGAGTACCCGTCTTAAAGTACGACACGAATCTCAATCTACGAAATCAAAACCCATTACAAACGAAGTACATTTTTAATTGCATAAATAAATGATTCAAAGGTTTTAGTGTTTTGTAAATTCAGATTAAGATAACTATTTATTTGTGCTGTAACCGTCAAATTAAAATTCATATCGGCCCTATTACACCGTTGCTTTGCAATTTGCACACGCACTTTGCAGTTTATATAACTCAACTGCAAAACCGCTTGAAGCTTTGCAAACCGATGTAAAGTGCATATTAGTATTCAAATTGAATTTTGGTGGCCAATTGCGCTTCCAGAATTGGGCCCAGATTGCATGGAAATAAAAGAATTGTCTTGTCCTCCGAAAGTTTTATCATGTTGACGAATATTGACGATAAAGAATTGAATATAATATTTTATTCCAAACGTAGAAGGATTTATTTCCCCGTCTCTACTCGAAAAACAAAAAAAATCATCATCATACGTTGTTTTATTAACCATTAGCCCATTAAAAATACTTGGCCATTCCTCGTCGTCTATTTTTATGGTATGCTGAAATGTGTAGTATGTAGTAAGTTGTGCTCTTTTCAGTTATTAAGTAGCAGAGCTGCTTTAGGGGTATATATTGTACCCTAAAATTTGAAGAGTTTAGCTCAAACCGTTTGAAAGTTATCGTGCACAGGGGTTAACGAATATCGGACGAACAGACAGAAATAGTATTCACATACAGAAAAAACAAACATTATTTGTACTGATGCATTTCGAAGAGAAATAAAATGTTTATCAACTGCCATAATATGAGTGCAACTGCTCATGTTTGATGGATGATGAAAATAAATCGAAATGTATGATGCATAATAGTGGTTGAATCTTATTGTATGACTATGGTTAATGGTTGAATCTTATTGTATGACTATGGTTAATGGTTGAATCAATAATGGGTATAGTCGGTATAGTCTTAATTGGGTTTACCACGAACTATAAATGCTAAGTGCTACAATCATTTCCATTTGGAAAAAAACAAGTTCAAAATTATTAACACATTTTTATCTCTCTGTCTTAGGCCGTCTCTCAACCCAAGCTTTAATTTTTGGAATGTTGAAAACAGCATCTTTGAGTTTTTGCAGCATTGGATATTCGTCAAGACATTTACCATCAACCGTTTCCCTGTAATTCTCAAGAGTATGTGCTATGTGAAGATCAGCCCAGGTGACGGTCTTTCCGACAAGAAAGTTGTTTTCAGCCATTTTTTCAAACTTTCCTAAATATGCAGGAAATGACACTTCCATCAACTTTTTCTTTAAAGCTGCTCGTTTGTTCTCGTTTTCTTCAAAGAAAAATGCCCTCCATTCTGTTCAAAATAAAATGGGTCATACATAAGTGATTCGGGTACAAGCATGCAGTATATTTGGCTGTTAAGAGAACGCTCAAGCGAAAAGTAGAAATGAAAACTTTTGAAATTGTACAATGTACCCAGTGGGTACATTGTACAATTTCAAAATTTGTGAAAATTCAATTAGTGAAACTGCAAGCAAACACCAATATTAAATGTTATTTCGTTTATCTTTATAATATCCACTAAATAGTTATATTAGTTTATAGCTGACCTAAACGAAGATCCATCATAGTATCTACGATTTCATCACATTTAGCTGCTTCGAATTCATCTGCTCCAATCAAATTAAATTTTCTTGCCAAGTAGCGGCAGATTGCTGAAGATTGAGCTAGCTGCTTACCATTTATTTCCAATACTGGGACTTGGCCCCAGGGCGTGGCTATACATTATCAATTATATAAATAATTTTAATCAGGTTTTTAAGATATTGGTTGACGTAAGGGAGAATTCGCACAGTGCAACCTCTCTAACTTATTTCAACCACGATATTATTTTTTGTCGCATGAATTTTTTTAAATGAATTAAAATGATATACTAGTTTTGATTTTCTCCCATTCTTCCGATGAATCAAATCTAACGTCTTCATATGGAACATCCGCTAAAGCGAAAATTAAACGAATTGGTTCTGCTCTCGCACGGAAATTGGAATAAATCAGTCTATAAGTATCAGTAGTCATATTTCTTTTTATAGGTATTATGACTTCTTTCACAATTTAAAGTTAATCCGACGAAAAATTCCGGGCTAGATTTAGGCAGCGGGTTATCGTTGCCTCAATTGCCCCCTCCCCCGTTGCCCCTGATTCAGCCACTTAACCTTTTACTTTAATATATTGTCCCCGTTGCCTCCGGTCACTATTTCTGACTCTTTTTTGACCTAATCTAATTAAAAATAAACATAATATTACTTGCTTGTTAGGCTTTAAGAGCCCAGTTCCTTTTGGAAATCTCTGATGACTATCAAAATACATGTAAAAATTGCTTTACAACTCTTGGAATTCTGTCTAAAGTTCTTAACCGATTTTCTTGTGTGGCACATTTTTGGAATCCTGAATATATTGTCGACAACCCCATTGTACAAAATATACGATATTTAAATTTTCCAGCAGATTTTGTCGTTTACAAAATTATAATCGCAATAAGATATATTAATGAGTAAACATATATATTTTGTTGACAATATATCCAGGATTCCAAAAATGTGCCACACAAAAAAATCGGGTAATAACTTTAGACAGAATTCCAAGAGTTGTAAAGCAGTTTTTACATGTATTTTGATAGTCATCAGAGATTTCTAAATTTAAAGGAACTGGGCTCTTAACAATAATTCAGAGGAGTTTACTCCAATGTATGCGTTTACCCTTTCTGTCTGTCTGTCTGTCCGTCCGTCCGTCCTTATCCGTGATAACTTTAGAACGGTTACACCTACAATACTAAAATTTTCAGGAAACAATCTTGAGGTAAAATGTAGGTCTGAGTTCGTATATGAGCAGGATCGGTCACATCCCCTGATTGGGGGAAAGGGTTGAATATTTTAATTGGCGATAACATTAGAACGGTTATACCTAAACTACTCAAATTTTCAGGGCACAATATTGAGGTAGAAATTAAGACCGAGTTCGTATGTGAGTAAGATTGGTCACACCCCCTGACCCTGACCGGGGAGTGTCGAACTGTACGGTTATAATTTACGAAAATTGGAAATATTATAACAATTTTAAGTCACCAGCTTATAAAGTGAACTGAACCTTTTCGTGATCACAAGAGTTAATGATGAGGAGGAAGCGGGAATTTTTTATTTTACGTGAATTTAAGTGTTGATATCTTAGGATCAAAATAATAACTTAATGCAACCGGTATTAAAAATGTACTACCATTTATATAGATGACCATTAATAATATTATGTTCGTCGTATTCGCATGGTACGCAAACTCCTCTGCTGTTATACCCGTTTTGCAACGGTTTATTTTTTATTAGGTTAGGTCAAAAATGAGGCAAAAATAGTGACCGTAGGCAACGGGGACAATATATTAAAGTAAAAGGTTAAGTGGCTGAATTAGGGGCAACGGGGGAGGGGGCAATTGAGGCAACGATAACCCGCTGCCTAAATCCAGCCAAATTCCGAAACACTAAGAAATAAATTTGAACAACGAAACCACCAAAACGAACACATGTATGTATGTACAATTTGTATGAAAAAGATGAAAGAGGTTTCCTGTTGAAAACTGGAGGAGGAAAGGAAGTCAAGTGATGATATGATGACCTATAATAGTACTTTAATGGTTTAAGTTTAATGATGATAAGCACATTATTGTTTTTATAATAATGGAATGGAGCCTTTCTCAAACAAGCATTTCGAGAGTGAAAAGGTACCTCACCGCAATACGTATGACGTATCTTTCACTCTCTCTCAAGAGTGGAAATTAGAATGTTAGTGTTAAAAATATGGGCCTAGGCTTCAAGGAATATTTCGCTGTATGTGTATACTATGTTTATTGTGTATTTTACATTATACACAAATTCAAACAGTTTAATTAATGTTTTCAATAATGTACCCAACGCATACCTTCATGTGCTAAATTTAGTACATCGACATCGAGGTAGCGTTGGGGTACATTATTGAAAACATTAATAAACCATTGCAAAACTGAAATATAATGGCAGAGAAGTTCATTATTCACCCACATCCCATGTCAGGGGATGGCTGTAACCTATGTAATAGTGTCCGTGATTCTAGCTAGTACACGACTTTGCACAATGAATAGACTAAAGTTACATCGATTTTTAGTTTTTTTTGTTTTTCACCCACTTCCTCTGTCGGGGGAAGATTGTAACATATTTAGGTCTTTATGACCATGTCAGCTTTCATTCTAGGTATTGCACGACTTTGTATGATGAATAGAACCGAAGTTACGTCAATTTTTAGGTATTTTTAATTTTTGAATTAAGATAAATTTGAACACTAGCTCAAAACGTTCGAAAGTTATCGGGCGCAGGGATTTTCGGACAGACAGACAGACGCAAACGTACGGAAATAGTATTCATGTACAGAGAAGATAAATATTTCGGTAAGAGTAGCGATCTCGTGGTATTTAACTTTTTTTTCTAAGTTTTTGGAAAAAGGCCTCTAAAAAGGCTAAAAAATTTTATTGCATATTTTTTCGTTTCAGACCATTTGGAGTCGATTTAGGGGTGGTCATATTTTGGGTGGGGAGACCCGCCCCCTCATGGGGGCGGGTCTCCCATGTTAATACTAATTGGTACTAAAACTTACCACGAGACGAGTAGGACGAATTTGAACACTCCCCATAAAGGGGAACACATGAATCCAACAGGCGACGACGGACGACCACAAACTCCTGGACCTGGAGACGAGCACAACGCAACGCACACAACCAACACAACATTCAACTTCAACAAGCTAGCATTAAGCTAGGTTTTGAGTGTCACTTCCTATTCACTTCTAAGCTAGGTTTCGAGTGTAACTTCCTATTCAATTCACCCGCAAATGAACGATTCATAAATAAAACATTGCCGTAGACCCAGGTGAGGGGATTTGGAAATTTAGCAAGCATAAGTAACTGAATGATCTTGGCGTGAAGTGAAAGAGAAAGTGACACTTAAAACCTAGCTTTAGGCAAGAAGGATCTTTCCTTCTGTCCTACTCATGTATTTAAAAATACTATATTATAATTTTCAAGTGTTTGTCGATATGTCTGTCAGCCCCTTAATTTTTCTATGTTGGTAGTAGTAGTTTAGTTTATTTCAGCCACTTTATATAAACAAAAACTAATTAGTCTCAAAACTAATTATACAATACGTTTAGTTTTTATTAGTTGGGCTCAGTAAACTTGTATACAAGTGGAGAGGTAAAACCATCTTCCAACATATTTGTAAATAGTTATCATCATTGCCCTCGAAGACCTGAAAACTAAATGGAAAAATTAAGGAAACATTGCAGTAATTTTTGAAACAAAAATAAAGTAAGGTACATGGGTGACTAGATGACGACTAGACGACATAGTAGGACATCAGGTAGGTCTGTTTTGGTTCGCTCCAGTGGTTTTTAAAGTTTCTGCGGTAAATTTTATCTTGGTGTTAGCCATTTGCAATGAATTATAGCAATGAAAATAGTAAAAAATATTACAAATCAATCAATAGAACAACGGTCACATTCACATAGGTCTGGATTATTTTGTTCAAACATTCTGAATCCTGGTTTATTAGCACGAATTGGTCGAATGTTAGGACCTGGGTAAACTTCAGTTAAGTGGCCAATAAGCTGTCTAAAGCGATGCCCTTCATCTTCAGGTAAATGGTTCACAATATTTTGCCGGTACATTGTTTCCTTAAATTAATAAGTTCAAATAGACACAACAGATGGTATAAAATAGGCATTTTAAATATATTTATTGCAATTTTCGTAACAATTTATTACCAAGATAACTGCTAACTACTGGGCGAGTTATTGTACTTTTTATTATCTTCTTAGCCTCTTTCCATGTTCTCTCAGCATTTTGAGTATGCCACCGAAGAGGGATTATATCACCTTCAATTGGGTCTGGCGCAGGATACGGTCCAATATATTGCTTATCCCGGCATTCATAATCAAATCCAGTACGCCATTCAGGTTCTTCTTCTCGGGGCGGATTAATGAAATGTTCGTTATGAATTACGACTTCATGTCCTCTGAAGTAAACCGGACCTGTGTTGTCGACCCGCAGTCTTGGTATCTGTTGATATGCTGCCCAACCATCAGTGCAGACTAATGTTCCGGGCGATACACAATCCATTATCTCGGCCCCAAGTGTTTCGTTATCTCGATAATCCACTTGCACTGCAAAACTGTGTCGCAAATGATCAGTAAAAATGTAAATTAGTTAAAATGATATTGCCATACGTTACCATTGCTTGGTTGTACGATCAATGCCTCCGAAAACCCATTTTTCAGATAACACTCGGCCCTGGTTATTTTTCCTTCGGGCAATAAGGGTTTCATCCACTTCCACAATATTATTTGGTCCACCTATTCATTTGCCAGTTAGTGGATGATAGTGAAAAAGTGTTGCAAAATCATTTTTTCAATTGATGTACCTATTTTATCATATTCATGCCATGCTTTAACAGAAACACTTTCCCGGAACCAGAGGTACCATTGTACGGCTGTCGTCTGCGCAACTTGGCATTGCTCAGCTGCTTCGGTAACGTTCTTCTTTGCAAACCAAAAATATAATATCTTCAACATTTTTTGCATAATCAATTTTGGTGTTGTGAAACATGGTATTATGACATGGGTCAACAACAACTGTGCCATGGCTAGGTCTTCTTTGAGCTTGTAAAGGGCGGCAAAGTAATCGCCGACATACACCTTCGCGTCCGCATCCTGGGCAAGGCGGCCGTGTTCCACAACAAACAAATCGGAATCCAAGTTTCCTAGTTGGGTCTTCATGTGCAGACATCACCGCTTCACACTGCTGGTGTCTTCCTAATGCATCTGTAACTGGATTCCCATTGACGTCAAATAGGAACTCTTCGCAAAGTACCACTGTCCCTCGTGTTGGTAGCAAACCCAACTCTTCGAAGAAATGGCGTCCTCTTTCATTAGCTGCATTTCTTCTTTCCTCGGTCCCGTCATCAAAACCCAAATAAGCTCCAATATTAAAAATATTGAAACATCCAGGCGCCAGGAGTTGTTCCACTGTTACAGCCATTGAATTAATAACTTAATAAAATGAATTATCCTGTTATTATATATTTGCTGTATAAATAAATAATGTTTTCGTTTTAACAAACGTTTGGTTTATGAACTTAGCTTTAATGGTTGAGTAAGATCTTCCAAATAAAGTTTGCAGTCATCAAAGTTCTAAATTATATTGAATTAAAAGGTTTATAGTATTTACAATTAATTAAACAAATTTTAGCGAATATTAAAATGGGATTTCGACGTATGCTTTCCGAGCAGAGTCGTTGCTATTTAACTTCTTATGCGTTATAACCTAACAATAGTATGGTATGGCAGAGAAAAGCGAGTTTTACCAGACAGATATCAAATATCTGTCGGGTAACTCCCGAATTCCTTATGCCATGCCTCTATTGCTAAGGTACAGCGCACAAGAAGTTGAATACCAAGGGGGGCATGCTCTCCCACTTAGCTCCGCCGGCCAACTAATGGTCTTCTATGGGCATAGTCAGGGCCATGGTGGAACTACGGTACTTTTCCTACGTGTACTAGGTACCGGGGAGGAGATGCCGGCAAACGTAGGTAGCCGCTAAGGGCCCGACGCGGGAGAGTGTCTCCAGTCACCAAACTATTATAGAATGGCGACTGGATACAAGCCCCGTCCTCTGCGTGTGTTAACCCTTTAGGGTTAGCACTATTGCCAAACACCGATGGCCCTGGCCGTCCTTAACCTATTTTGATCCATTTACCCGTAATGATTCCTTATTTATGCCCCACATTGTTATGATGTGTCATTACAATGTGGGGCATAAATGGGAATCATTAAAATTGATTCTGGAGTCTGCTTCTGAATTGGAATTGAATTGCTATTACCTGTTTAAAAAACAGACAATAGCAATTCAACTTGTTCAGCAGTCTCTTTCTTTAAATATTAAATATTAATTAAAGTGAAATGTCATTTCACTTTAATTAATATTTAATATTTAAAGAAGAAGAAATTTGATACTCACCGTCAGCCATCAGACATCAGAATGACGGCTGATGATTCTGTAAGGCTGCGCTGTGAAGTTGCAGAGGACAGTACATACACTAGTAGCATGATGCTAATAGTGTATTGCAGGACAATACATACTATACACTAGTAGCATGATGCTACTAGTGTATTACAGGACATTACACAAGTACATGTATGCTATATGCATGCACTTGTGCAGAAGATAGGAAGGAAAGATCCGGCTGCGTCGTTCTTTTTGTCCTCCACTGCTTGTTGGAGTTGAATGTTGTGTTGGTTGTGTGCGTTGCGTTGTGCTCGTCTCCAGGTCCAGGAGTTTGTGGCCGTCCGTCGTCGCCTGTTGGATTCATGTGTTCCCCTTTATGGGGAGTGTTCAAATTCGTCCTATACTCGTCTCGTGGTAAGTTTTAGTACCAATTAGTATTAACATGGGAGACCCGCCCCCATGAGGGGGCGGGTCTCCCCACCCAAAATATGACCACCCCTAAATCGACTCCAAATGGTCTGAAACGAAAAAATATGCAATAAAATTTTTTAGCCTTTTTAGAGGCCTTTTTCCAAAAACTTAGAAAAAAAAGTTAAATACCACGAGATCGCTACTCTTACCAATATTTCTGAATAATCTTACTGTATTAGGTAAATAGGTAATGCGTGCGACGATGAAAGGTAGACCCAAGATGAATCGAACGTTATAAGGTGATGTCAATAGCCAATTCAGCCTCTTTCTGCAGTCTGCAGCCAGTTTGAGGTTTGGGTGCATTCAGTTAACTTTTAGCTGGGAAACAGCCTGTAGTCCTGGATGCAGCCACTGACGCCCCCTGGACTTGCATCCAGTTTTCCTATTCAAACTGCCTGCAGAATGAGAGTAAAAGTAAGCACCAAATGGCCTAGACGCCTTCGCTGCCCCTACCCGACCAAGCGTTTTGTTTTGACCTAACCGCCGCAGAAAAGCTGCAATCCTAATTTTATTATTATCAAAATCCTCATTTTTAGCTAGACTCAGATCCCAAGGAAACGAGCTTATATATTCGCATAGTATGTCCGCCCTTAAGTCCACGATAACCTTATATACAAGATCCATATAGACGAATCTTGCCTTATATATGTATCTTTGACAGACTTCGACCAAGCTCATCTTCGTCATCTCATCCTTTCGAATTTTGACCAAGCCCTGACCAACCAGCATTGGTGTACTGATCGTCGAGATGTGGAGGGAAAAATTAAACAATTTAATTTAAATTTAAATTTTTTTAAATTTAATTATTAAGGAATTTAAATTTAATTATTAAGGAATTTAAATTAAATTATTAAGGCATTGTCCGTTGTCTTGTCCTAAAGGAACCGTTTTGTACCGTTGTCCGTCGTGAACCGTCCTAACGGAACCGTTCTGCATTATTCCTATCTCAATAATTTTGCCTCTTCAGTGTCCTCAGTGCTTAAATGGAGATTCTACAAACCAATGCATGTCATAAAACCAAGAATTGTCGACTTCTTTTGCGACCTGGTCGTCATGTGAGGATGAGACTATGAGACGTCGGGAGAAATGAAGTTGCTTCGGATGGATTACCGTCGGATGTCCAGAGTCCAGAGCTACCACGACACCGACGAACATTATTCTTCGGCTTTCTCCACAGTCACGAGTCAATCACGGAGGCAAATTTAAGTTCTCTAAGAACAACGTGCATGCGGTACTTGGTTGGCACTTTCATTCATTCAAAATTCAATTTTAGTCTTAAAAATTAACAATTAAAGAATTTCTTTTTTAATTTCTTCGTTTGTCTTAGAAGAAAAAACGCAAAAGAAGAAAAGGTAAAGCTACTATTTTGATTTCTTAAATGATAATAAAAATACTGATAATTTTGGTTTTAAAATATGATTTTGGTTTTTTTGAAATGGCGAAAATTAAATACATCATATTTTTGAATTTTTGTTTGAATTTTTGTTGTTTGTATTTATAATATTTGATATTGAATATGTACGTGTTACGTGACTAGACTACGTTACAAATTCGTATTACGTATAATAATTTGAAGATGGGCAAGCAGAAAAAAGACAAGGCATCTAAAGGAAATAGGGATAATCCGATGTCACGGTCTTCTCTTGGGGATCAGATGGTTTCTGACAGTTATGTCAATCCAGCAGATCAAAAAGCAAGAAAAAAAGCCAAATCGTCGCGTTCAGAGGATGACCCCGAAGTAATTTATGATTAAATATTATTATTATATTCTTGACATTGATTTATTAGTGCGATTTGATGTTTGATAAAATGGTCCGTATCATCAACTATTGACATTTTTATGTTATTTATTTATGTTAGTTTGTAGATGAGAAGATCACCAACAAAATTCTCAAACAGGCTCGGATGCAGCAAATGCACTTAGAAAATGATTTAGCCGAAGAAGATCATGGTAGTGTAAATAAAACGAGAAGCTGTATAAAGCCTAAAACTAGTTTTTTGGGTAAAGACTCGGATGCGGATGATTCTGATGAAGGGGAATTGAATCCTCCATCTGACGACGAAGATGGTTCTGCCTTTTACAGTGAAATCGTAAGAACTATTTTAAACTACTAAACAATCATAACCAAGGCCCGGATAATTAAGTATTTCTAACTTTTTATGGGTGTGAGTTTGAACTTTATAAGTACTAATTATTTTGGCATAAAAATTATTTGGTACTTATTTTAGAAAAAATACCAGGCTAAATTACGATTTTAAACATGTTTGGTAAAAATATTTTCTAATAATTAATTTGTGAAAAATTTTGCCGAAAGATAGTCTAAAAATCTAAATTATCAATTTGGCTAAAATTCAGTGAATGGTGAAACCTATCATTTTGGTTAACAATCGGTCTGAATTATTTTGCCTAAAATGGGGTCTAAATTATTTTGGCTAAAATACAGTCTGCCCAAATTATTGTGCCCAAAATGTAGTCTAAAATATTATTTTAAACAAAATGTAGTCTAAAATATTATTTTACCCAAAATGTAGTCCAAAATATTATTTTACCCAAAATGTAGTCTAAAATATTATTTTACCCAAAATGTAGTCTAAAATATTATTTTACCCAAAATGTAGTCTAAAATATTATTTTACCCAAAATGTAGTCCAAAATATTATTTTACCCAAAATGTAGTCCAAAATATTATTTTACCCAAAATGTAGTCTAAAATATTATTTTACCCAAAATGTAGTCTAAAATATTATTTTACCCAAAATGTAGTCTAAAATATTGTTTTACCCAAAATGTAGTCTAAAATATTATTTTACCCAAAATGTAGTCTAAAATATTGTTTTACCCAAAATGTAGTCTAAAATATTATTTTACCCAAAATGTAGTCTAAAATATTATTTTACCCAAAATGTAGTCTAAAATTTAATTTTACCCAAAATGTAGTCTAAAATTTAATTTTACCCAAAATGTAGTCTAAATTATTATTTTGGCCAAAATGTAGTTTAAATTATTATTTTGGCCAAAATGTAGTTTAAATTATTATTTTGGCCAAAATGTAGTTTAAATTATTATTTTGGCCAAAATGTAGTTTAAATTATTATTTTGGCCAAAATGTAGTCTAAGCTATTGTTTTGGTTAAAATTAAATATCGGTTGGTGGGTCCCCTACCTAGTAGTTTGCATCTCTGCTTGTTTACTGCTTACCTATAAATGAGTGTAGCCAGTAGTGTTTGGTGACCAGCTGTCTGGTCGGCCAAAATGGCCTGCCTGCTCGGCTGGTTGAAATTCTTTGTTAGCCAGTAGCTAAAATGGCTGAAATAGCCAAAAATAGTGAAATGGGGCTATGTGAAATAGGAAAATCAAACTTGATTTGGCGGGAAATTAAAAAAGCCATGATTTTTGGGTGTTTTGGCCACTAGCCATTTCAACCATTTTAGCCGACTGTCTAATGGCTGATCAAAATCACTTTTAGCCGGCTAAAATGGAACTCTGAGTAAGAGTATAGCATCATGGGCGTGATTCCTTTAGTTGTTAGTTTAAAGATGTTAATATTTGGTATATTTTTATTTTTAATAATAATAATAATATTACTTTATTAAACTGTCAAATAAGTACAATCAAAGATTATTACTGTTATTATTACAACCTATTTGAGTACAAAGTACAATCAATCAATCATCAATACGTCAGATCGTTATCAGTAGGCACAGTTGGGAACTGGTCACTGCTTTCCTTCCACCACATGACACATGCTATTCTAAGAGTATTTGTCGCTTTCATACGGATTTTTTATAATGATAATTAATTGAAATGCTTATTAAAATTTTAAATCGAAATAAAAATGAAAGGTCACTTGCTAATAAATTAGTTAAATAAAATAATATCAGTTGTTCACTATGGGACGATCCACATATGACGTCTGCGATTTTGAGGGGTAGGGGGCACGCAAAAACAGACGATATATGATGGGAGGGGGTTCGGAGGAAAAGGACGTCTGCATTGTACTATGTGAATGATTTTAATTTAAACTTTTGAACCCTATTTGAGGATGGCAATGATTAGTTGGTGGCATCATTGAATAAATTTATAAGACGCAAATAAATTAAGTTGCTGTGTAATTACATTTTGCATATTTGCAGACGTCATTAGGGGAGGAGAGGGTGTTCAAAAACAGACGTTGGCAGACTATAGGGAGGGGAGTGGGTCTAAAAAGGGCCAAATATCGCAGACGTCATATGTCGATCGTCATACCTAGTTATATAAATAACAGCATAATGATGTGCATTCACATAAATAACTTTGATTTACACCTCTTAATGCTCAATATAGTATAATTCAGATTTCAGAATACAAGTCCTTTGAATAGTAGTAAATATAGACGATTCATATTATGACTTCTTTGTATCTTGCAACAATTGTAAAGTTTTGTAAAAATGTCGCCATTTGGGTAATCTATAGAATTTTTGGCATAAATAACCAAAATCAGATTGTTGCTTTTCAAAAATTATCAACTAATAAGAATGGGTATCGCTTTGCAACTTAGGGATAGGGATGTTATGTATAGGTTTCGAGCCGGCGACAGGCGACAGGTATGGCGTACCCAAGACTAGTATTTTACCGATAAAAATTAGAAAAAATTGCTATGTAATCTGTAAAATAAATTGGGTTATTTTGCTTACTTTTGCAGAAAATTGATCCAGAAGAGGAAAAGGCATTAGAAATGTTTATGAACAAAGATGCTGAACCTAGCAAACGATTGGGTGATTTAGTGATGGAGAAATATACTGAAAAACGTACTGAGCTCGATACAGTGTATTCTGAATCCGGTATGTTTCCTATGTTCATGTCACCAAGTTTATAATGCAAAATGCAAACAATATTATTGTCATATTTTAAGTTTGTTTCCCAGTGGCAATTCCAAGATAATATCCAGTTCCGTATTGCCATTAAATTCTCATGACGCTAATTTGTATTGCGTTTTGTGATTCAGGTATTGCGATGCCTAAAGTGGATCCAAGAGTACAGACAATGTATGAAGGTGTAAAAGATGTTTTAGCAAAATATCGCAGTGGAAAGCTTCCTAAAGCTTTTAAATTGATTCCTCGACTTACTAATTGGGAGCAAATATTATATATTACAGGTATTTACCCTGCTCTAATATATGTGGTAATGTTTCATTGGTAATAAAACAGATTTAAACGCTATTTAATATGTTACGTTTCATTAATACCTGCAGATCCAAATGGATGGACTGCTGCGACTATGTATCAAGCTACTCGTATCTTTGCGTCCAATCTGAAGGAAAAAATGGCTCAACGATTTTTCAATTTGGTTCTATTACCCAGAATTAGAGATGACATTTCTCAGTACAAGAAGCTGAATTTCCACTTGTACCAGGCGTTAAGGAAGGCACTTTTTAAGCCAGGGGCTTTTATGAAAGGAATTCTTATTCCTCTTTGTGAGGTACCAATAATTTGAACTACAATGTTCAACTCTTTTGTGAACTTTTAAAATTTTTAATCAAAAATTATGCTATTTTCCTGAGAAAAGTGATAATGCAATTAATTAGACTAATTTCTGCACAAATAACCCAACCTAGCTCTTCACATTTTTTAGAATGGCGATTGCACTTTAAGGGAAGCCATCATAATTGGATCTGTAGTGTCGAAAAATTCAATTCCTCTACTTCACTCATCTGCAGCGATGTTAAAAATTGCTGAAATGGACTATAATGGTGCAAATTCCATATTTTTGAGGATATTTGTTGATAAGAAGTATGCCTTGCCGTATCGAGTAATTGATGCTATGGTGTATCACTTCTTGAAGTAAGTTTTGTAAACTGCTTTTTTGAACTTTACTACCCATGCCCAAGTACAGGTAGGTATACCTGCCGTTGTTTGTCCCACCAGTTAGAAAAAGTTTCATGATAGCTTTTTCACCATCAACGCTGACGTCTGATCTTGTAGTTTGTATTGATTTAGATTTGAGAGAGACAATAGAGTATTGCCTGTTCTTTGGCATCAATCGTTGTTGTCGTTTGTCCAGCGCTATAAAAATTACCTGAGTTCAGAACAAAAAGAAGCTCTTCAAGGACTTTTACGTGTCCAACTCCATCAGCAAATTACTCAAGAAATTCGTAGAGAACTTATGAACTCTAAATGTAGAGACGATGTAATGGAAGAAGATAAAGAAACTGAGAATTTCTCTCACAATATTAATGACGTTGACATGTAAGTTTTAATAATAAACTATTTTCTGAAAATGTTGAGAAATATCCTGTATACGATCCGTTCAGTTTTCATTTTGTAAGTATTACGTTACGCTACGTAGCTAAACGTAGTGTAGCTGTTACATTAATAGGCTCATTGCCGATTATATGTGTAGGTAGTCGCTTTTAGCAGTGTATAATAGGAATGTATTACTGCTGCCTGGCTGCGGCCCTGTAAGTTCCCCCTACATGTAATGTTAATATCATGTCAGTCAGTACTGGTCACGCTAAAATATAATCATGCATGAGGGCATTAGTCTGCCTCGAATGTCTCCCTAAATAATAAATTGAAACGGTGTGATATGAATTTTTGACACTAAAATATAATGGAATAAACGTACAAAATTGTTTCAGTTCAATAGAGAAACCATGTCGCTTAAACATTTGTCACTGAAATTTGGAAATATCAACATAGGTAGGTTCATTTATTTAACACTATAATATGACAATCTTATTATAATCAGAATATTCACCTAGAAATTACTATCAGCGAATGGCGAATGTATTAAGTAGTAGTACTTAACAATACAATAAACATCATTACATTGTTGCAAGATGATTATCTATATTATAGTATAGTTATTAATCTACATCCTACATATTCACAACTCGATCAGCGCAAACGCTGCGAAAATGTACAATATTAATAACCTTAACTAAGCAGTTACATTAGAAGTAGCAGTTTGTTATAATAATATAAGCATAGGTCTTAACTTAGAATCGGCTCATCATCAGGGGGCAGTAGCAATCTTGGAGTATTAGTTCCCGTTGAAAGAGCATCTCTTAGACGTTCATAGAAAGTCATGTATGGTAACTCATCATTTTGACCGAAATCAAAGTCAGCCACTTCTACTGTATACCGTGCATGATTTTCCCAAAAATAAGCTGCACCAAATATAATGATCACTAGTGCAACGATAGTGCAACTTATTGGAACCACTATAATTGATAACGGCTGTTTTCTTGCAACTTTATAAACATTAATCATAGTTCTATTTACTACATGTGAAACATCATTAGTCATTACGATGAATAAGGAATAAATACCGGGGTTATTAAAATACCACCCTTTAATGTCAAAGTCACAGCGATTTGACCCTTCCTCTGAACCGCACGTTTCGTTTCCGGTTTTGTTGTGTAGCCCGGTTTTTATCCACCAACAGTAACGATAAGGAGTAGTACCATCACAAGAAATATGAAGATTCAATAATTTTCCATGGGGAATCCAAGCATCTCCTTTCATTGTAAAATTGACGATCGGAACTGCAAATACGATAATATTTATTGTCACTGTCCCTTCAATCATTAAATCAAAAATAAATATAAGCATACGTAGGAAGGAATCAAATGGATTTGGGAGTTACAATAATAATTAAATCTAAGTCAGAAAAAGGTATATGTGTAGATTATACGGAATGTTTTACGATTGATATCAATTGATAAATGTTAAATATAATAGTTTTACAGATTTCAATTTTGATAAAAATTATTATTGAATTTTACCTTTTGCAGTCACATTGGTTTCGAAAAATCCATGCTTAACTAAAGTAGTATCATTTTCTCCTTTATATTTTGCTGTAAGCGACACATTTATGTAATTGTTTCCCTCTTCTGTGAAATTTACTTTTAAATTGGATGTGGTAGTATTTACGATAAACGATGTTTCGTTGAACCACGACCAAGTGACTTCAGTTGCATTACTCAAAAAATGTGATGGGTCATGCAAGTTAACAATTAGATCAGTCTCATTAGCAGTTGACACATCTGTAGGAATTTGCCTCGGCACCCCCGATTGGCTTACAAGCATAATCCCGGTAAAATTTTCGGTAATATTATATGTTATTACTTCAACTGCTATTTCATAGGTGACAAATGTGTTAAATAACACTGTAGCAGTTACAGCATAAGTTCCTGGTCGATATGTACTACTAGGATATTTAAGCGACCACGTAGATGTGAAATTATTTTCCTTGTTCAGTTTGTCTTTCCATGATCTTCCCATAGGATTTTCGACCCAGTATATAAGGAAATGACTATAACTATGGTCATACAATTTAGCACTGAACGTCACATTAGAATCCAAAATTGCAGGCTGATCCGACGTTACCTTTAAATCATTTGATGCCGCAGCTAATGTTAGTAAACTTGCGAAACCTACCAACATCCAACTAACTTCGACGTGAAAATTGAAACTGTCGTATTTGGTCATTTTGAATTAGTAGAAAACTTTTACCAATATTTCTTACAGTTTGATTACACTTTAAACTGTGTTGTTAACATCAAAAAGCAACAAGACTGAACTTTTCAAAATATTTAGTGACTGACTTGTTTGGCTCTACTTATAAATATTAATTAAATAATACATTGAAACTGAACAAGGTGTAACGGAAAACTGTATCTATTCAAATCTGTAATAAAACTCTCCTCACAATGGGTTTCTGTGTTCTTGAAATATTAGTAGGCAGACATCTTTAATGTACAAATCCATCTAAGAACAAGAAGTTAATAAACAATTCTAAGAACAAAATTGAATGATGGAAGAGTACAATTAATAAAATCAAGTATGTTCAACTTTTTACCTTATGTGATTTAGAAATTATTATAACGAACACCAGTGACGATAGCCCATTATTTTATTTTAGTTTGACGTTTTGAGTTTTTGAAAGACAGAAACTGAAATGAAGTGACCATCTACGATCCACTAAATTATGCGGTATGTTTTAGTAACTGCCATCGGCTGCGTCCGTAGATCCCAGCAAATCCAAACGATATTGGCCTCATTGACTCCCTATAGAAATAGATTTCATATGTTCAGTTTTAAGTTGTTTTTTTCAACCCAATAAATTATAATAATAATTAACAAACTTAACATAATAAGCATAAGTAATATCATATCACATATATTTAGCATAGTTAAGCCGTTTTCCACGTATTTTTGACGTCTTGAGGAGCTCCCAAGCACTTAACACTAATTTAAAGACGAGGTTCATAATACGACCCTTAATCATGTGTGTGTAAGGTTAAAAATATATTATATAATACAATAATATTACAAATTACAACTATATAAAAGATGAAAGACAGAAAATAGTGGATATCTGTATTTCGAAGGACATCTAGTGTGTCTGAAGATTTTAAGTGAATTTGATGGCGGGATCCTTGGTAGCATGTAGATATTCATCACTGTATTTAGTGATGTACTGTGTTTAGTGATGAATATCTTCATGGTACGAAGGATCCCGCCATCAAATTCACTTAAAATCTTCAGACACACTAGATGTCCATCGAAATACAGATATCCACTATTACGAGTATGAGAAGTTCATTCGATGTCAATCTTGAATTCCATAATTGAATTAGTGAAGTAACGGAAATAAAAGGGAGCTTTGGGCGAGAATTGAAATCATTTACCGAAAATTGCCTAAAGCAAATTAATCGGGGGGTTTAAATAAATTATTATTGTTTGGTTGATTGCGTTGTCTGTGTGTACAATGAATGTTGAAATTGAAATGAATAATGAGTAAACATCACGTGGACCAAGAAAGAGAAGGAAGGAGCAATTTTAACCACAATCACCTGACTGACTCACACCTTCTGTTCTTCCGAAAAACAAATTAGCAGCGCCAAAATAATAATTCAAAGCAAAAAGTACACAAAAAAGTCTTTTT
Organism: Tomocerus qinae; assembly: GCA_020055645.1. Lineage (NCBI taxonomy): Eukaryota > Metazoa > Arthropoda > Collembola > Entomobryomorpha > Tomoceridae > Tomocerus > Tomocerus qinae. Next base: position 30,400,764 of record CM034547.1, read on the forward strand.
GCAACTTGTCAATTCATTATTCAATCTCGTCTCGTCAATCAATCTCACTCTATTCTTGACTCTACTCAATCAATCAAAGTCTTTGACAATTTTTCACTCGTTTCTGCTTATGCCAGCTGTCATTTGGTTACTTTATGTAGTAACTTTTACTTCATCATAAAAGTAATAGCAAAATATCAACCACTGACCAGTGACCACCACTGACCACTGTGACCACCATTATTTATTGAACTTTTTGAACCGACAGGAGAGCAAGAGTAGGGACAGCCAACAGTACGCTATCTTCGAAAAGTCAAAAGTAAGTCGTAAATTGAAAAATTGTCTTATCTTTATCTATTTGAGAAATATCTTTTTATTTTAATCATAAGTTGCCCATAATAATAATTAATTATTATTGTAAAAATGCTGTCTTGTGTGTGTAGTAGTCTACTACTTTGGTGGTGATGGTGAATCAACAAGCAAATCATTCCAAAATTACAAAGTTTACAGTTTACCTTTTAAGCAGTCTCCATACACCATAATACAAAATATGGAAAGTTTAAATCATAATTTGAGAGCAGCATTGAAAAAGGAAAGTGTTGGAGGTCAATTGACGGAGGATATGGACGGATTTTGTCCAGTGGAAGAAAAATGTGTTAAGAATTTCATGAACGAATATCAGATAAAGGCATTTCCACCATTTTACTCAAAGGTACTGCACGGGGTATGTATAATTAACAATTAATTTTGCTTACCGGTTCCTTTATGAACCAAAACTGAAATTATTTCAGAACCAAGTAGGATTATATTTATATAATCAGCGGGAGACTTATAGGCCAATCTGGCTATAAAATAATCAGAAATAACTATACGCAAATATAGACAGCTCTGACTGTATATATAGACATTTCTGACTGCAGCTTGTACTGGGCCTATGCATTGAAATTGAAACTGTCATATAGTTACTTTTGATTATACTTTTAGTTTTTCGCATGCTCACACTAGTAAATATCCGTTGATTTACATGTAAAGTATACCATAAAAAAGAGAAAAAAATTTCGGTCAGAATATCCGTTGGGTTTGTTTATATTATGCCTAGGTACCGTACAACAGGGAAAAGAATGAATCGGCAGTCACTCCTGTGTTAAATAAACGCGATTAAAAGATAATGGTAGTCTGTATCTATATGTGTCATTAATAAATGCACTTAAATGCATTACATAAAAAATATATCTAAGATTTTATGATTCGTTTTCTCATACAGAATACAAATGCAAACTACAATATCATGAAAGATGTAGCTGTTTAAATTTTCAGCTCGTCTTCTGTAAAATCCTTTGTAAAAATAATAAAATTAATTTTATCAACCAAAATTTTTTATTGAAAAAATGGTTTTGGTATAGTATTAGTAAACTTAGAGCAGTTTTGCCCTTATTGGGCGAAAAGTTTTAAAGTTTATACAATTTTTTTCTTTTAGGATGAGAATTTTTTAAGTCCATACAATTTTCCCTAGTTATTTTTTAAAAATTTAATTTTTAATTTTTTTCTATTTACTTATTAATATGGGCACCTTCAATAGTTACATAATAATTTTCTTGCATGCTGGCAGTTGACAGACAGAACAGACAGCAGCGTCGTAAGTATAGTATTTTGATCATATAGTCAGAAATGTCTATGTGTACAGTCAGAGCTGACTATATTTTGGTATAGTTATTTCTGACTATTTTATAGCCAGATTGGCCTATAAGTCTCCCACTGATAATTAAGAAGTGTGCAGATATGCAGTTGCTGCTGCCTGTCTCAACTGTCAACTCAATGTATAATGTCTATGGATTATTCAGGGCCGCTGCCAGTAAAATAATTTCTGGAAGAAGCTTCCTCCCAATGTTATATAACTTGGTTTGGTATGTATAAGATACATGGCAAAATATAAGGAAAGTGGAGAACCAAGATTCATTAATTCAGGTCAGGATTTTGAATGTGTGGGTTTAATTGTCAATAAATACTTGTTGAGAATGATAAACGAAAATTAACGATTCGTTTTCGCTTGATCTCCTAAATCTCTTAATGTTTCTCTTCTTTTTAGGAAACACCATTGATATTACTTACAATTACTTAGTCATTAAATTTATCAGTAATTTTTGGGTAGCGGTATACCGCGGTAGGAGCGCGAATCCCACCTCTGGTTGCAGTTGCAGCCGGCCATGACATACTTGTTCATAGTATTAATAAGTATATCTAATTAATTGTTGATATGACTTAAACATGATTTTGTTGTCAATAATGTGTCGTTTATGATATGATATTTTTTATTATCGTAGAAATACACTCATTTTCAATGATGTTGATGACTTATAATTTGAAACTATTTATTATAAGTTGCTTTTACTCTTTCAGGTTCCAAGTACTGATGACCTTATGAAAGCGAAAATCCGTGAAGAGGCTAGAGAGCTTCTTCTAATGAAAAAAAGCCAGGATCTCTTTGACCATGATGAGCTCACAGTAACTTTCCAACTTAGTACACTGTCTTATATTTTCACTCAAAAATTAAAGTTAAGTCAACTCAAGTTTACTTTGATTTTGTCAACTAATTCATAGGATCTGTACATGACTCTGGAGAAACATGCCAGTCCTCCATTCTGTGGTGAAGCAAATGAAGAAAAATTTATGAATTACAACGATTTTAAAAGTGTCGTATCTTCATTAAATGAAAAATCCAAGTAAGCTGATTTACAAATAAATTAGAAGACTCCAATGATATGAAATTCATAATTCACTAACACAGATGGTTTTTAATAAGATATGACCCATAATGGGGCTGTAATTTCTTCGCGGAGGTCATCTCCTTCGGTCACCCGGCGCCCAAAAAACAATAATTGTTTTTGCGCCTCAAGCGCCCGAAAAACTGATATTTGGGCGCCACTTGCGCCCGAAAACCAATTTTTTTTGGCCACAGATTGGATCCGCCATAAAGAAAGCTTTGAGCGCCCAGGGCACCCAAAGAAGAAATTACAGAATTCATTGAAATATTTTAAGCTATTTTTAATTCAATTAGAAACTCATGGAAGAGTATTTTTAATTACTACGTAAATTAATATTCATCTAGTTGTCTTTTATATCATTATTGCTTATTGTTATTTTTATATTGTTACTTTAATGTTGGTAATAAATTGGCATTGTGTATTATTTGTAGAAAGTTATTGACACCAAAGGTGTTCATGAAACTTTTAACGGATGATCCTTATGGTCGAGTATCTGTCACAACCCTGTTTAATTATGTCATGAGAAAGACTTGGTTAAAACAAACAAGAATCGGACTTTCCATGTATGATGAAACTGGCAGGGGTTACATTAAAGAGTCGGTATGTCGTACTTTATTCGTAAACTTCTTCTACTTTCTTGGTGCGAACGAAGCATTCATTCGAGGATTCTTTCAAATGCGAATGACTGAGTGATGAACATCTCATTTTCATTCATCTCAAGTTTATTTTGATGTATTAACAATTTATACTTTGAATTTTCAGGGATTAGAATGTTATATCAACGAATTAATTCCCACATTGGTTCAGCTTAATGGATTGGATCAATCATTTTTACCGTTTTACGTATGTACGGCGGTTAGAAAATTCTTCTTTTTCTTAGATCAAAATAGGACTGGAAGGGTTAAAGTTCTGGATATCTTATGCAGTGGTTTCATTGACGATCTCTTGGATGTAAGTACAGTTGACCCTTTTCCTTTTTAAGTTGCAGCTGTGTAATTTTAGTTATTGTACTATTGTGTTGCTCAATGTATCATGTGATAACTATATTATTGCCTACAATTACAAATTACAAATAATAATTATTGGAATAATTAATTATAAAAATTTAATAGCTGCGAGAGGAAGAACCTCCAAAGGATTCTAATTGGTTTTCTGTCCAATCTACTATGAAAGCCTACGGAAGATACCTTAATCTTGATACTGATCATAATGGAATGTTGAGTAAAAAGGAACTACTAAAGTAAGTGTTTCACTAAAAGTCATTTTTGCTGTTCATAGTTTTGTAATTTTAATGTGCTTTATAATAATGATATGTAAAGATATGCCGGAGGGTCTGCATCCCTCACAGAAACTTTTGTTGAACGAGTCTTTCAAGAGTGCTTAACATTCGAAGGGGAAATGGACTATAGAACTTATTTGGATTTTGTCCTTGCAATGGAAAATCGCAAAGAGCCGCAATCTATTCAATATTTCTTTCGAATTTTAGATATTGATCACAAAGGATATTTAAACTCATTTGACCTTCATTTTTTCTTCAAGGTATAAGCACTTAGATATTAAATAGTAAAGATTTAGTTAATTTAGTTGTAACTATGTAGTACTATTTCATATTTTACGGCATTATGTAATAGGATATAAAAAAGTACATGGATAACCATTATCCGGAGCAAATATTATTTGAAGACGTAAAGGATGAAATTTTTGATATGGTGAAGCCCAAAAATTCTCTAAAAATAACGCTAAATGATCTGATGAAAAGGTAGTTTTGACAATTAAATTTCAGTCGATTTAAATTTAAAGTATCTATTATCTATGTCTCAAAAAATGTGATTTAGTCGTTCTATTTTCGCATGTGAAAAAATCTTTTAATTCCTAACCTTTAAATTACAGTGGATGTGGATCAACTGTGGTGCATATACTGACTGATTTTAATGGTTTCTGGATGTATGAAAATCGAGAGGCTAGCGTGCCAGAAGTAAGAAAAGATGATGGTCGTTCCTCTGATGTGTGATTCTGTGATTTATTGTAATTAGAACAGATCTAATAGACAATAACAAACTGAAAAATGAAGCAGTTTAATACAATGTTACAACTATAATATTCTAAAGATCTTGGTATATTCCTTTGTTTTTGCGGCACAAGCGATCAAGCAATATCAATACCAATGAAAAGCAATTTTAAATATTATAGGTGTACCGTGTAGTACACAATGGACATTTTAAAGTAACTGCAAAGTATGTATTATCGGCCGATTATACAAACTTCAAAAATAACAACGCAACCATATTGATTTTAACAAGTTAATAATAATTTTGATATTGAATTAATCTTTGTTATGTTACTATTTTTATACAATGCATCCCATAGGCAATGCTAATTAGTTAATTGAGTTAGGTAGGTATAAGTTCTATAAATTACAAATTTTCCAATTCGGTAATTAATTAATTATTGATAAATAATTTAACTTAATTAGCCATAAGAGGAAGAGTTAGTTATTTTCTGTAGGAGAAAGTTCCCTTGATATAATAAACAAAACAATAAATAGCTAAGTAGCCAAAAATAAAGATATTATCTTTACACAATGCATTTGGTACACAATAAGACGTGAAAAATATGGTTGAATAGGTTTCATACTGATATAAATAGAAGGTTAGTATATCATCTAACGATATTCTCTTTGAGATGTTATTCTACTTTGGCAGTTAATAGTAAGTAACTGATTGATTCAGGAATATTACGACTATCGATGAAGTAGTCGGTAGTATCGATAAACTTATGGTAGACCTTTGAAAACTAAAGATGGTTCTTTGGATTCGCGTACCTAACATCGATCGCAGAGCTTGGTTGCTGAAAGGAACACTAGACAGAATGAAAGTCAAAGTAAGAGTAGCTCTGATCTGTTGATAGAACAGGTATCTGTCTCTTGCTTTGATGATGTCAGTGACACTGGCTTTTCCATCTCTCGGCTAACTACCCTGACAGTCGATGATAAGAAATCTTTTAATAGAAATCGGATGCTAGTTTTCAAGTTAAGAGTAGCCGTCTAGTATTTCTTCCCTTTCAGTCTATTTCTAAATTATAGCCACTCATAAGTGGGTTTTCTGTGTTCTCTCTCAAGGATGAAGCCTTTGTTGGTTTACGATCTGTGATGGGAATGTCTTATCTGCCGTCTCAATACGAACAATAAGATGTTTAAATTAATTGTTGATAAAGCTTTAGCATTATAGCTTGTATGGCATAGATTTTGTCACGCGGAGAAAGCCAAAGACGTCATATTATTATCTTCCTATTTTAACGAGCAGATATGAGGTTTACTTTCTTGTAACCTAACCTAACATCGATGCATAGTTTAAACGTATGAGTATGGGGATATAATTATGTGCGTGTTAAAAGCTAGAGGAGTACTAGTACATCTCAAGCCATAAAACATATTGTTGTTAGTTAGGGTGAAAACAGCCTTTTTATTGTACTCTTTGTTGTTCTGCATCGATCTAACTTTTTATGACATACTTTCTCCTAAGTAGATTCGTACAAAGGCTTTGTTCCGTCTTTGTCACAGCAGTGAAAGGTAAATGTCCGATTTCTAGTACACGTTCTCGTTTTAAAATGAAGGTATGTATTTATGTAGTTCTATGCAGCTTTCCCTGCTACATCATTGCGAAAGCAAAATAAAATTGAACAGATATAAGTTTAAACTCATTCTCCATCTGCATGTCTTTAGTGGGTAATTAACCATTTACTGTCTATAATACAAACATTAATATTATAACCGTTGATGATACATGTACGTAATTTAATGTATTTTATTTCATTATTGTTTATAGGGCAAGGTAGGTGCATTGCAAGTATAATAGACACGTGTAAAGTATATAAGATTTAGTAGCGTTTGCAAAGAGCTTCACGTGGACGGACTTTGTGTGAATTTTTTTCACACCTGCTGCTTGTGTTGGTTAGATCCGAACTTTTATATGCACAAAGGACAGTATAGTAATTTTTGTGCTAGGAACAGATATTTATAAATTGGAAATTGAATGGAGAAACATTGTATATTCAGCTCAACCATTTCTGCATTGCATTTTGCTTTTAATGGATTCAGGTGAAAGTTGGAGAAAGCTGAAGAGAAAGCTTTTTCTGAGTATTACAGTAAGCTCTACCTCAGCTACACAATGCTGTGATCACAATGCAAGTGCAAACACAATAAAAGTGTAGCATTTTGAATGAAATACTTTGCAGCAGGCAGCTTTAGGTCTTTTATCTACAGAGAACGACAGACCAAGGTCTTGCAGACTTGAGTTTTTTAACCTCTCACGCTGTGTACAGGATCTGCTGTGGCATATGACATGCTAAATGGTTTTCTTTACTTGAAGTCTTCATTTAGAATACATTTACCAGAGCTCTAGACTAAACTGCAAGTTTGTGTGCAATTTACGTGTTGAACTTGTCTTGAAAATATTATCATTTACTTTTACAGAAAATGGATCAATAGATAGATGAGTGTTTACCGGTAAACTGTATTGCAAATGGAGGTTGGGAGGAATAAATACAACATGGATGACTTGGATAACTTAGCTTTGGCTAATGAAACTGCTTAAATTAGAAACAAAGATTGTTCAAAGGCATTAGGCATAATTCTAGATTAAGTTTGATGGTTTAAAGTAGATGTAAATTCCAGAGTAGTGGACAGTTAACTCAAATCTTTTGTTTTGCTTGTTATTGTACTGATGTATGAGAGAAAAGTTACAATAATTAAATTACAATTTATACAGATGCATTTAATGATACGAAACATGATCCATGTATGAGTACTTCGGCAACAGATATAAATTATCATACTCTGAGATGAATTTGTATCACTACAAGTATTTACACCTTTTCTGTTTGCTCTGATACTCATGGCTTGATATTTTTGGCAGAAAATGGCGTCTTATAAGTTTAGCAACCCAACCCCATACTTTCATTAAATATGGACTTATACATCTACTTACGTCTAGAGAGCAGTATTTGACTTGTAGTAATAATATTACAGCATTAGATAGTTGCCAAAGAAAGTAGCTTGAACTGGAAACATAAGCATACGTATCTAAGCTAACTTTAAGCTCCCACTGCTGTTAGCAATCAAACAGAGAAACTGTAGCCCCAAAGTGAAGTGTTTCGTAATGCAAAGCAGCTGGAATTAGTCGTTTCTCGTCTCGTTCTCAAGTTGTTGCAATTGCGAAAGACTAGCAAGCTACAAAGTCGAGCTGCGATGAAAATTTCATCAAATATGAATGAGTCCATTTCCGCCACTGCTGCCAGAACAACTCTCAATTTGTACTATTTAGGTATTCCGTTGTGGATAGTGGCTGGCTACAAGAATCCGAGAAGACTCTTTTGGAACAGAGAGTGTAGATGCAGACTACAAGAGACGAGTGTGTCTGTAGCATTTAGGGGTCTACATTTATCTTCAGTATATCTGACTAAGCCTAAGCTCTGAGTATATAACTACGTAATGGAAACTGCACAGCATCATCAGTTCCATTCAGTACAACTAGCCAACTACGAAATACAATAAGTAAAACCATCTACTTTTGTCGTTTTCCAAGAAACGCGATTTTCCTTCGGTATTTTCAATCCCCTCACAGTTTTATGCTACCATACAATAACGGGTTGGTTTCGGCTACCGGGAAATGTTCTGTCCAGATTAGAATACTCTTTATGCAGCTCAAAGAATAACCGAACTCAAGAACAAATTGAACCTTTTGGTTATTTTCACTTTCATCTAGAGAAAGCTTTTATCCTGCTGAGAATATGGTATTATGTAGTAAATAGTATGCCGTAACACTCCATGTCCATGAGTTTGAGAATCTCTCGAATTTTAGTGCTTATTTATCGCATTGGTCTTTCTTATTCTACTATTTGGTTTGTGCAGTTAAAAATTATTTTTTAGTCAAGTAAGTTTAGTAACAATCTGAAAAAAATCGCAAAATAGACAGCTTTATATGGTAAAATCGAAATCTGGAGATGTGGATATTGTTTATTTCCACCTTTGAAATATGCCTACTTGAACATTTTAGTTCTGTCATGGTCCGGGAATGGGGGAATCAACTAGCTTAGGTAAGCAACTTTTTCGAAGTTGATAAAATTGATGCCTGCTGACTGTTGTTCGAATTTTTTCATTTTTAAGTTAGTAGGTGTATGGATTTAATGATTTGTTGTCATTCCGTTGTCTATAGGTGTAGTCTACGTAAGTAGACTCACATTATTACCAGCTCGAAAAATCTTGATTCCAGATATTGTGAGGGTAGTGAGTTGCCACACATTCCCTACGAACAAAAGTGTACATGACTTAAATTGCTTACACTATGAAGTTAACTGTTGAATTTGTATTCTCAAAACTTTGTCAGTTAGTAACTTTAGGAAGGCACCCTTGATACAAGAAAAATGAATGAATGAGCGGGGAAAGCTTACTCATGAATGGAAGCATTTATTTTCATTATTGACTGTGTATTAAATGAGTTCTTTTTATCTGTAGGATTTAATTTTTTTCCATACAGCCACCTGTATAATCTAGGTATTTGTGAAACGAATGCACTTAACGTGTGTTACCTTACAGAGAGGATTAACCGTTTTTGGACAAGGTTTGTAAATCTTGAGAGGGAAAGTCTCCAAGCGCTTAGTGCAAGTCATTGAAATGAAATTGGTTTTCTTGGTGGATTACAAGGATATTAAGCCTTGCACTTTTACAGCATATACAGATAATGCCGATGGATCAAGTAATGTAAAGAGCTGCAAACTTATGTTCATTCAGTTTTCTTCTTTTAACTTTTTCTGCAAGCATCTAAGACAGAACTGGGTATAATTGAATTTCTTTCTTGAGCATAAGAGTTCTTAAGGTGAGTCAGGTTAACTATACTTAAATGTATGTATCTTCATAGTGTAGATACAGGTAGAAGCAAATGAATGTAAAGAACCTGTCAGACAAGGTAGTAGTAGTGGGTATGGTAGTATATAGATCATGAAAGGTTTGTTCTGCTACAGATAAGTACATAATGCTTTCATACCGGTATGCTGACTCATTTGCGAGATGCTGGTCTTGTGCATAGTTTTTGGCGGTGCTCTATTCCAGTTTGCTCTTCTTATCTGATGGTAGGCAATTTGCACAGTTTTCCACTCAAACTTTACCTAACAGCTACTCAGTTTGACTTGGGAGTTCACTAACAAAGTACGAGAACTTCGAGTCAAGTCGAGTCAACTTATGTCAAGTCTACTTAAAATAAGCTAAAGTTGGACCGGGCCATTTTGTGCCATTGCTCTCGTTTACTTTAAAACTCTTTGAAAAATCTATGTGCTTTAGCTTATTACGGCTTGTCTACTTACTACCTAGCATTGAATAGTGTAGAACTAAGTTTCTCCTTAAAATCTGCAAGTAGTGCAGAGTAGTCTCAGTCGGGGAGGAAGACCAATATTCACTTTGCGTAATAGTTACTCAAAAGTTAAAACTTTTACAGTTATTTCAGTCCACGGAGCTATATCTACAAAGCAAAGACAACCTGGGCTCAGTTTAGTTTGTTTATAAGAGCGCATCTTATTGCATTAGAAGTAGTTCATCAAGTCAAAAAAGCAATTCACCTTTACTAGTCACTTTCCGCTTCTTCAGTTCATTTTCAAAGTCGTTTTCTTTTCAACTTTCATCGCACAACAGGGCCTGATATAAAAAATCAAGGAGAAAGTCTGTTTGTGTAAAAGTACTAACTTCGCAGTACCCACTTGCTTCTCCTGCAAAAGCTAAGCCACTCAACTGGAAACCAAGTAGATAATGCAAAGTGAAAAGGCTATCGCTCTTTCTTCTTTCCATTTACATACATACACTAATGTGTGCGTTTTTTTTACTTATTTTTGTCAGGAAGGCATTTTCTCTGCTTTACTCAAACAAACTTTCACTTTGCTTTCCCGTTTACAAATTGAATTTTTAATTTGTTATATATGTGCTTTCATAATGTCGAAATTACATTTTACATAGTTTTTATACTACTTATATGTACTTCTTAGCTTTACTTATACAGATAGTGGTAGTAATTTTATGTATGCACGTTGGTACGGTCGGTATATTACAGTCTCGCATAATTTATTAATTCTTGAGATGTTCACTGTCAGACTTTCAAAAGCCCAGGAAAGGGTAATTATGGCTTTGACGGAAATACATAGGTAAACTAATACGTTAAAGACTTTCCTTTTGACCCTTTATTTTAGCATACGTACAACAAACTGCCTTTAATTTTTTAATATGGATATATTGACGTAATTGCCATGAACAGACGTAGTTTCCAGGTTTATTACATCTACTGTTGACTTTAAGAGATGCGATAACTCAAAATTAGCAGGGCCGCAGCCAGGAAAAATTTCGGGGGGCAAGAAATTTTTTGGGTTTTAAGCCAAAGAAATTCCTTTCCTGCCTGCGACTCTGAACATTAGTAATGAAAAGGTGTTGTCATAATACTTCTGTGAATCAATTACGATAATTTAATTACAACCAAATTGAAGTGTGTAAAGTATGTGTTCACTTCAAATGATGTTGATGCCGTGTAAAATAAAATTTTGTCACAATTAGTTTTAGCTATTTAAAGAGATAGATCCATTGAAATAAAATATAGGTATAGATAATATTATGCCGATGATCTACAAAAAATTGCAATTGAACGTATGTAGTTCTAGAGATGTAAAAATGTTTGTAAAATGACGCATAAGAATTCGCCATTGAGCTGTATAGACTAGTATCAGTATTTGTTTGTGTAATTTGACACATACTATCATCTGAAACCACGCATCTATGCATTTATCAAGTGTACTGTTCTACAAAGGAAGAAAATGTTAGTTTTTATGTATGTATATCTTTTGTGTGTGTACAATGCAATAGCTGGGAATGGAATTCATGCGGAACATAAAACTTTAAGCAGTAAAGTTAAGACAATTTCGAGAAAGTGGAGCTTTGGGTTCACGCTTTACGACTACTTTGCCCTTCAGAATTACCGAAAGATGCGAAATGATGTGATGCGATCATGTTTTTATAAAGAGTCACGTTGTATTCCTCCCTTTGCTCTCCCTCTAATAGTTTCTATGATGGTGAAATCTTCATGATGTATACAAACATTTTGGCTGATGCTTTTTTGACTTTCTTAGCCCTTTCGACTACCATGTTACACATTGTTATGTATAATATTATATCTATGCACAGTAATACAATGTAATGTAATAAATAATAGTGAAAGTACTTATTGTATGTGTTCCCTACATAAAATGTGCTATCCAATATGTAATCCAAGGTCTTTCAATTGTAAGTGTATATAGTCAGTAAACGAATATCGATACAACAATCGCTCTGCTAGTGGAGTAGAAATACGTAAAAGTATTATCTTTAGCTAGTACATGTAAAGCATGGCTATTTTGTTGGAGGTTTTACTTTGTAAAAGAAAAAATGCATGAAAATATTACGATAAACCCTAGAAAGATTACTGATTCTATACCACTGCAGATTAATATCGTAACTATTATCTACGTCCCTTCCATTGGTTTATTTTCAATATATCTCCGCAGTGGAATGTACAAAAGTTACGAAAAACAATGGATGAAGCTACTAATGCAGACAGAGTACCATCTTGGAGTAGATTGCAATCGAATGGCAAACTCGTAAGAGGCAATGTTGTATTTTATTGAAATGGCAAATTGCATTACGATTTCAATTGCAATTTACAAAACACATCGCTATGAGAAAGTGATAACATCAAAAAGTAAATGGCCACTACGGCTCCTCTTTCTCCTTAGATGGAGAAAGTATATTCGGAACAATTTCCTTCGATGTTCTTATCTGACTCGGTATTGCTCTGTAAGCGAAGTGCGCTGAAGTGCAATATTAAGAAATGATGTCACTGATACCCCGTCGAATAGTTTTTGGTCTGCATTACACTTTGCTTCACACTGTAACTTTCATCTGTCTATTTACTACAATTGCCATTGTTTCTGCTATTGCTCTGCTTACTATCTGCTACATTTCGAGAGGAATTCCTAGCCATACGTTGTACCATCTTGTACTTTCTATTTGCGCTGTTTTTTGTTTATTCTCTTTGTACTTTTGACTATGCTTATAAGGCGCAAGTTAAATACACGCTACAATACCATTTTATGTATCAAAAGTAAAATACACTGTCCCTTTACAGTAAAATACTTGTAGTCTTTTTCCTTTAGTCAAACAATATTGATTTTTTAATACACAATACACATTATAATAGTATACAATACATTCTGATAAGTAAACACATTTACTAACTTTCATAAGAAAAATCAGCGAAAGAAAACGATTATAATTCAATCAGAGCAATGAAATCCAATTAAAATACTGCTGCAGTTTATTGTTATATAATAGCTTAAGGAGAATTGTTAATTGTTACAGAATTCTATATTAGGATCAAAAAGATTTACTGGGAATGGTTTGATGTAATTATTTATTTAGAAATAGAACTGAGTTAGGAAAGCACTTTCCCCGAACTACGAGAGGGACTATGCTACTTTGAAGTCTTTGCATTGCGTAGATAATAAAAATGAAGGCAAATTCAATTTCACTTTGTGTTGACTCAGGGTCAAAAGGTCATAGTCGAGTTTCAATACTCTTTTAAATCCACTTTGATACGGTTTATTCGCTTGTAACATGCAAGATCGTCATTGAATCAATAGTATACTATTATAGCTATGCTAACGTAAATAAATATACATGCTTGACTATGTTATTCAGATAATTAGCAAATTAAGCTTTATTATGTTATTCAGATATACTAGTATTAATCAAGGTAGACAGTAACTGTTATAAGTGCTAAATTGGCAGTGTTAAAATTTACTAAACATAAAGACTTACAATAGTAAGAGGCAACATAACTGAAAAAGACGAAACAAGAAATTGTCTCAATTCTCTCCATACAGTTTGGTGTATTCATAAGTCAAAGGAATACTACATGAAAGGTGGCTGAATATGCACCTATATAATATTACATTCATCCAAGAAAGTTTGAACAAATGCGACGCATTTGTGACTCGTGGTGGTTACGTTCTTTATTATATTATAGCCATATTTGATGGCACAATTCAAGCTGAACTTCAGACAATCCTAGGAAAACCACTGTAACACCGTCAAGTGTACATGAATATGTATGACGTAGCACATCGATAAAAATGATCTTGGTAGCTGGAAGGCATAAAACGGGGTTGTCTCTGCATAAAGGAAAGGAATTGCAATACAACAAATATCAATAATGTTGCTGAGGGTGGATGGTGACAGCGGAGAGTGAATCAGAGTACTTTCTTTCGTGACATGTACTTACCATTACATGTAATATGTATTAGTATCACAAAGGCTTGTCGAACACAATTCATAGAGATATATTCAGTATTCTGTTGAGAGCTCGTTAATATCCATTTTACTTTTGTCAGAACTTCATGTATTGAATGAAAGTCGGGCTCTATTCGGTTCTAATGTATAGGTACTATAGTATTAATAAGTGGATATACTCTCGATTGCGTCAACATATTCGCCATGAGCTGTTACAATTTATTGGAATTCTGTGCTTTTATCTGGAATATATTCTTGCATAATATTGCTTCACAATCAGGAAAACAGTAATGCATGCAGAAATAAATGCCAATGCCATGTCCATGTCATGCATTCGGAAAATCCATAATATCTCAAAGAAATTATATTGTTCTGTCTGCTTTATTATTGTGTCAGCGAGGATTTGTCACGAATGGAGACAGAGTCATGTCCACAGTGTGCGGGTCTTGCAATATTATTCGTGCATATCAGGGTATTCATCTTCGTGCTATACTTCCTTTATCTTTAAATACCTTGTCCATTAAATACGTACAACGTGTCCTTGATTTGGTTCCTTGTCATTTGCCAAATGCTGACAAGTCAACCATCAAAAGATATTTCTGAATTCTTAACAAGATATTAAGCCTGTTTTGATCACTGATTTTAGGAATGGCAAACTACATACATAGGGTCTGTTGATTTGGCAGAATCATATATTTCCAGTTTGCAGAAAGTTACTAAATAAAAGTTCAATATTTCTTTGTGCGAAGGTTACTGTATCAGAGAGTCAGCCCCGGAACTCAATCACAGAACACAAGAATGAAATCAAAAGATTAATGCAGAGATTTCTTTTACATTGCTCCAAGCAAGCAAGAGTATTTTTTTAAATACAACTTCTACACTTATAGGGGATTTTGCAAATATTGAGATTTCTCCCAAGTTTTCAATGATTAATCTTTTGCCGACAGCTGTAGATATGTAAATATTGTCCGTATAGACAAATATTTAGTACTTTCTCCGTCCTTATGTAAATCCCAAAAGAAACGCTGCCAATCTTTACCTGTCGTTTGGCCAGAATTTTATTAAAATCTTGAGATATGGCCAAATTTTGTGAGATTTGGCATTTCCTTATGGAAATTTCATATGGACGGTGAAAGTCAATAAAAGCTGATCTCTATTAATAATACATTTAGCTAGAAAATACCACATTTAATGTGAATTTATAGATTGTTAATTGTTTAATCTTAAATGAATTTTTTCATTAGAATCCTGTGCAGTGCACCCCTCCCTTAGGGTCTACGTGGTATTTACATCATCCCTTGTATGACATAGAAAACATCAATAAATATATACCTAAACTGCATGGTGTACTATTTCCCTGCTGTTTCTCCCTACTTTTCCCTGAATTACAATTTATGTTATCTTCAGCCCGACAAGCTCCTCTTTAGTGAAATATTATGTTCTCTCTCCAATATACTTCTCTATAAGTTTTGTGCCTGTGCAAGGCAAACGAAGCAACAAAATTGGCAGCACTTCGGGTTCTTTCGTTTAGGGCCAAAATTTCTGTGATGGTATGCAGTGCAATCCCATTGTAGCATGATTGTGTGTGGTTTGATTTTCTATCATCTAGCCCGGAAAGTAGAATTCACGTAGTTGTTCTGCAAGTTGAGATATCTATCTACGCCCATGTATGTATGTTCCATATAAATATATGCATGATATAGGCTAGAGTATTAGGTTTGGCTAGATTTGATTGTAGATTGGATTGTATAGCCGTAAAGTAATTTGAAGAGGAAGGAGCTAACGAACTGTGCTTATGCATATTCAACTAGGTAGCAGCTTTCATTTGCTCTCCAACCAAAATGTGAGTTGTGAGCTGTGATTGTGACTGACTGAATATCATCATCGAGTCAAGCTAAAGGTGGATGAACATACAATACACGTCCTGTGCTATATCCTCTATTACAAGCTGACAGAAATGTAAGTTAGACAAGTGATAAGCGAAACTTGTTTGTATCCCTATATCCTTCCTATTAAATATATAAAACTTGTACAAACTCTCAACTGCAGCCAGTTTAATGCAAATCTGCATGTGAATGTGATTCTCGTCTTATTGTCTCCTAAAACAAGTATACTTAATAATATCTACCTAAATATCCACACTATATAAATAGAACGTGATTAGTATGGCTACCTAGACAAATTAAATGAAATAAATTCCGCTTCTAGCTCAAATCCGTTCATACATCTAACTTTAACATTTTGGGCAGCAAAGCTGGTTTGAATACAAAACCCAACTTCTCCTTATTATTATGCAGTCTAAACTCCTCTAAGCATACATTTTGTAGGGAAAGCAGTTTATACTTGTTTTGTTGGTATGAATTACTGGAATTCTATCTATAAAGGAGAATACCAAGTGTAATGTGATATTTGGACTATCCAAATTAGATAGTCCTTGTACCCAAGTTTGTACCTACTTGCATTGCTAAGTGTGGGATCAATGGAAATCTGAATTAAGGTTTCTTCTCTGTCTTTCTCGTTGCACAGGCAAGATGAATTCGTGCTTCTCCGTGAACATGCATTAAATACAGAACAGAGCCAAAGCCAGATTAGAGGAGAGTGGAATAATTAATGGCATTTGACTGGTTGAACTTCCTTCATGTACGCTTTTGTGTTTGATCTCTGTTTAAATGAGTTCATGTACATGACACAACTCACGATAACCTTTATTTTACTTATTAATACCTACTGTCAATTGTATACTAGAAATCAGCAGCACAAAAGGATGAACTCTAATAATTCTCACAGACGTTGTAATCTACACAATGAAATCTCTCAAGCCTGTGAAAACATTTGCCATAATTTAGCCTAATTTCTTTCAATAAAGTATTTTATAGTTATGATCTGCCTTTAGAATAAAAGGAATAAAGGAATTCTATTTAGTAAATGATGAAAAGTGAAACTCAAGCAAGCCACGAGAAAAGTAGGATAGAATATACTATAGAGTAGACTACCCTAGTATGAGTACATTTATGTATGTAGAATGTCGTAATAATAATGAGCATTAGCGTTTTAGGCAGATTAACTTTCGCCGAGAAAAGGTTTGGCTGAATTTCAATTTGAGTCTTGCACATTTAGTTACTATACGTGTTAGTAGTGCAGAGAAGACGAAGGTTGATTCTTACATTAGGTGGGAATGAATGCATGCAGAAGTGAAATGAATGAAGCAAGACATGAGATTGTTCTCTATTGCATTACATTTCATTGGCATTAAATCCTAATGGTAAGGACTTTTCGATTGCCTACTTATATCTATAAAATATGGTTTACTTCCTAACTTTAGAGCGAAGGTGGTTTGGCGAGGGAGATTAAGCGGCGGTGGTGATTTGGTTAGAGGAGGTGTAAATTCCTTGCCAAGTTAAGTCGATTCTAGACCAGGGACGATTCTTCCACCTACATGCTATAGTCTACCTTAAGCAAGTATCGTCTAGCTAAATCAAAAGCAAATGAATTCAGTCTGCGTGTTCCAGCGAAGCGAAAACGAGCTTGGTTTTTGGAAGGGATCGTAATTTATAAAGTCAACCTAGTAACTCTGAGTATTACCTTTACATTTAACTATTTACGTCTAAGTAGATTACATTATCTTATATTTACCACGGTTTCATGCATTAACTTAGTAGATTCACAACACCCAACTCATAAGCATACGGTACATTTAAGGCGATAAAACCTGTAATGTGCATTTGAAAGCTATTGCATAATAATTCAATCTCTTACAGATGTGCACATATATTTAGTACCTCATCCCGACTTAATGTCCACAGCGGCCCCAACTACTACCATTCATCTCTGTACTTTGGTATAGCGGATACTTAATGGTAATTACATTGCATAGTACTAGGTATGCTTCTTTTATTGCAATAGGTGTGACCATATATTTTTGTGCAGTAGAAACTTCCCACTAGGGGGAAATGGAAGAAATAAAAGAAAACAGCCGTTAATAATAATATCGTTCATAAGGCGATGTCATATAGGGTGCTCCAGTTGTCGTTTGTGAGCAGGCCCGCTAATAAGGCTAAAGTTGTACAGTAACCTAAATACTACGTCTAACATGCTATTATTACTTTCCTACATATCATAACGCACCTAATAGAGCTTACATTCGTTTCGAAGACAGCCTTAATTATACAATTCACTACAGAACGCATATACAGATATGACCGCAGTAAAGGAAATTCTCCAGGTACTCTCGGATACCGCGAGACTCCGAGCAAAGCAAAGCGTAAGCTGTTCGCTCGTGCTGAAGGGAAATTGAAAATTACGTACCAGGTACCTACATTAAAATCGCGAGTTGAGATTAACGACATAATTATTTGGAAACGTCAGTGCAAGCTTAGTGCATTAGTAGACCATGTAATCCTTTGCGTCTACTCTACTCATTACATTTACGCATAGGTTAAGCATACAAATAGTAACTGTGCCAAAGTTGCTGTAGTTACAGTAATTTGAGTATCAGGTTGCCTCTTCAGGATGGTTTAAAAATGAAAATTCACTTTTTTCATTTGTGGATCTAAATTGGACGATTTAGATCCACAGCCAAATATGAATGGCTATGACCCAAAGGTTGGTTGCCATTGGGTACATGCAACTTTAGCTTTGAGTACAGATTTGGCTGTGGATCTAAATCGTCCAATTTAGATCCACAAATGAAAAAAGTGAATTTTCATTTTTCAAACATCCTGACGAGGCAACCTAATACACAAATACACTGCATACTAGCTAATACTGCAGGAACTTTGTAACTGTGCATATGTTAAGTTTAAGTAAACAATTATCGTACATTGCCATTACAATGGTAGTACGTATGTTGAATACGCTACTTTCAAATACCAGTAGTTTTTGTCCATGCAGAAAATAAACTCCATTTTGCTAAGCTAGAAAATGAATTATAATAACCTTGGTATGCTATTGTGGGCCCAGCTCAACGTCTAAGTACAGGGCAAGACAGGATCCATTATCGTCATGCAAACAGTAAAATCATTGACTTTTGTCGAAGTCAGAGCTGTCCGCCGTAAGGCCTATGTTAAATTGAAAACAACGTATGTGAGGCTGTCACAACGTCCTGCCCTGTGAGAAAGTCGTTTTGGATATGATCTCTAGGCTGTTTCCATAGGGGTGTAAAAAACAGATTAAATTGGTAAACTTAGATTGACCAATTTGATCTGTTTTTCACACCCCTATGGAAACAGCCTAGAGATCATATCCAAAATGACTTTCTCACAGGGCAGGACGTTGTGACAGCCTCACATACGTTGTTTTCAATTTAACATAGGCCTTACGGCGGACAGCTCTGACTTCGACAAAAGTCAATGATTTTACTGTTTGCATGACGATAATGGATCCTGTCTTGCCCTGTACTTAGACGTTGAGCTGGGCCCACAATACACACTGTGGATATTTATAATTATGGCATTTAGCAACTAAAATATAATGTATACAGGGCTGAGGGCGAAGTATGTTCGTATCTACTTTAATAATCTACATTACTGCGGTTTCTAAAAATTTCATTAGGAAAATTAGTTTCCGGATGTGAGTGGAGTAGTGCGAGTGAGTGTATTGAGTGAGAGATGGAAAAACTAAGGACACGAAGTTGGTTAACCAAGGCAAACGAATGGCGACGCTTTAATTTAGTAGATACCTATCGACAGCCTAACTTTTTCCTCGCTTTCACAGCTGCTGCTCTATATTACAGCGTGTCTTGGTACAAAAGATTAAAACTAGAGAGATCACTCATGCATAACGAAAACTAAGTTCTCTTTTCCTGGTTCCTGAGGTCATGACATTACATAGGTATATTTTCCACAATCTGCTGTTTTTTTATAAGTTTGGTTCACCGCTTATTCCTCTTTTCACCCAAAGTTGTCATATGAGTAACCTCTCAGCAATTTCCCCATAGAAGAACGCATATGTAATGTCACAAAGATGTAAATAATAAAAGAGACAAAGTTTACTGACAACAGTTTTGCACGGTGTAACTTTAGGGAAAGTTAATGTTGTGCTGCTAACTAAATAATAAGTTGTTCCAGAATAGCTGATAGCATTGTTGTGGAAAAAGTAGTAACACCGGGAATAAAAGAAGGATAAAATAGTAACAACGCAATTCCTATTTTATGAGCACATCTCGTTCTCTTCAAATATTCTGCTCTGCTTGCTCCTTGTTTTTATTTATAAATGTAGTTTAGGAAGAGAGAAAGCAAAGTGAAAGTACTTATTCTCTACGTTGAATGTAGATTAAGATGTTAATAGGTAAACGCAATTAAAGAAGAAGACTTCTAGATACACAAGAAAAACATAATAGTACCATTTTAATACAAGACTTAGGTATATGACATATAAATACATAAAATGCTTGCAAGTCTGACTTCTTGAGCACTACACGTAGATAGTTAAACTAACAATAAGATAAGGAGTATGAGATAAGCCTCGTTCATGATGAATCAGAATAGGTCCCTAAAAGTCAATGCTGATGTAGACAAAACAAAAGCACAGTAAAATACCAAAGTGTTTTTGCAGCCAGACCTGTACAGAGAACGATGCCAGGAAAAGCAGTCATTTGTTGGCTAACAACAACCGGTCCTTTTCCTTGAGACTCTGTGTATTCTGTTTTATTCAGCGTTACTGCTCTACTATTGCATTTGAGTAAAACATCCTGGCTTTCCCTTGAAATTTTCATATATACGGTCAAACTACTCCACTTCTCTGTAATGGAAATGCAATTCTCATGGATATTTAGTACATAGTGTTTGTCAGTATATTGGAATATAACGTGTAATAACGCTTTTACTTAGCCCTGCCAGAATGTACTTATCATCGCTCTACTATTACTTGCTGCGTGCAATTTTCTATTGTTCGATATGTATGTAGGTTAAGAATGTTTTAGTAAATTATGGCCACTATCACTCTGTAGAAATATAAGTAGAGTGCTTTACTACCAACTTAGGTATAGGAAAATCTATGAAAGATAAATTGTAGTACTTTGTATGTAGTCCATTAAACTGACGTACGTACGTTGACTGCATACTTACTACGCGCTACTTCTTTAACTCAATTCTATATTACATACTATATTGGAGTAAATGTACGAGTATTGCATAACTTGGCATATTAGCACGCGTAGACTAAGTATTGTATTGTACCGAGCTCTGGTTTGAGTGTCGTGTCTTGCTTTGCTGACTGCTTTATACCTAAAGGTATACGTGCTATATTAGAATTATATATTTTGTGAACATTAAGATTCTATCCGTATGTTCGGACTCGAGATTTCATTGTTCCTGCATTGCATAGATGTTCTTTACGTTTTCGTACTATTGCATTCATTCTTTGTTCCCCTGTTTTGATATGGCTCACGATTACGTTACTCCCGGCTGTCTAACAGGAGGATTTATTTTTTGCGTGCAAATTTTTACAAGGATATTCCCAAAACAGTATTACTACTGCTGAGCTATATAGTTTATTATATACAACATAAGTAAATACATTAAGCTTGTATATACACAATAGAATGCATAGTATGTATGGTCACCCATGTACGATTTTAATGCATCAATATTAGCTCGGTTATAAGAACTATAATAATATTAATATGGTAGGAATGGTCTATAGTACGTGTGTTGCCTTCGACGGTGACTGCATCATTTACATTTAGACACAAGACACAATGCCTCATAAATCCTCCTCGGCTGGGATTCGTTATTTATTCATATAAATACACAGATATAGATATGAGAATAACCTTTCTATGTGTATGAAATGCCCTTTATATACAAAATACATGGAGTGAGTGAGTGAGTCGTGTCGGTACATGTATTCATTCGAGATCAAGCTTTCTCAACTTTACTACACTGTTTAACAGGGTACACGTCATAATAAATAAATGAGGGATGCATAGGGAGAAAGATCAACTTATTTACTTATTCATAGTATCGACAACTGTACAGTGTAAGGAAATAAATGTTTCTCTATTCAGGTCCTCCAGGATCATTCATGTATCTCCTTAAAAGGTCCTGTCTACTCAAAGCACTAAATCCTAAGTAGAAACAATAAAGTTTGTATTTGTAAGTAACAATTAAACAGTTACTTTTTGTGTGACAACAATAATGACTTTAAAGGAGTAAATCCATAATTCAACATGTGAATGCATACTTGAAGTGGTATTTGCATAGCTAGAATATTTACTCAGACAAATCCCCGCACCCGCGCGCTCCTCTGAGCTTTACATCTTTATCTAACTTAAATAAAGCATGGGTAGTGGACTACTTTGGGCATTATTGTACGTGTTCGTATTTTATGGTGTGTGTACTATTTCTTTTTATCTTGTGGTGTGTACTATATGATAATGCAATGCATGGTTGTAAATTGGGAAGTGAAATATTGGGATTTCCTGCCTCCTCGGCAACTTTAGCTTTCGCATGGGTTGACAGCTCTCTGTGCACTACATTATCACTAATGCAACCGTATATAGAAAACATACCTCTACTACTATTTAAGAGATAGTTGGACAGGATCCTACATGGCAAGTACTGTTCTTGAGTGAATCCAAGCCATTGTCAGTTTTTTTAGAGGAGCTGACTGAAGCAGCGAAGCTGAAGAAGCCGTCCTTTTCCATTGAATTTCCATTGAGAAGAATCTCGTAGCCTCCTGATGCTGTTTCTGATATGACACCAACTACGTAGAGACTCCTGACTAGCTCTGACTTGTTCGTATGCCCAGAGAAGTCTGGCCAACATAAAAGCATCAAACTGCAAATAAGAAAAAACGGCCGAGGGAAGAAGCCAAGCTAGGAAAATCTGAGCTCGCAGTTCTTTTTGTACACAGTGTTTGTACATAATGTATACTTTATGGACAATGTGTAACTTGACTTGACTCCACTTGACTACTCGACTTGGTTTTTGGACGAGATTCTCTACTTTACTTACGTAACGCCGAGGCTTTCTATTTCTTTGGCTAAATTTAATGTGAGTTGTGTGTGGAGAGTTATGTGACTTTGTAAGAGCACTGTCATTGCCATACTAACTATCATTCTTATATAAATGCCTACTCTACGTGTTTATAATATCGCTGTACGAGGAACAAAAACATTTTATTCTGCTGTATAGAGTCTTTATACGTGTGTACATGAAAAAAGTACAAGACTCCACCAGAATACGCCCCTTTCTTGTCCACATTCTTCGGATGTGCAGAATGAATGTATTATGTATGTATTTAGCTATTTCAAATTCTCCTTCGTCGTTAGTATCTATTATATATTGTAAGTACACAGGGAAGATGCCTACACTGACAGCAAATATTAGTGTACTGGCTCCTTGAATCAGTACTGAGCTAAACTGCTGAACAGATAAGATACAAAATCCCATATATAAATATCATGTAGATTGTAGCAGACATCCGTAGCCACCTACATATAACTCTAATGCCTGTAAGTAACTCCTTCCGAGGGAAAGTGCAAGAAGAGAGAGAGAGAGAGTAAAGGATATTATCCTTTGCTAAAGTTAGAGAGAAAGGAGGAAAGAAGAATTAAATCTTGTCCAGGCTCTCTCCCGTTCGTACTTACTTACACAGGAAGGTCAAACAAGAGCTTAGATACCGAAATGGAGATAGTTTCTCCGTTTTTTCCCAGACTACCTCCTCCTCGTCACATTCTTCTTCTACTACATCCCATCTACCACCCCAATGTTTCCGCTATCAATAAAAATTCCATTAAATCACATTCTGGAAGTGTAATTCCATTTTTCTGTTGTTTTATTTAGAAAAAAGTCAATTTTTTAATGGTCCATAAGAGAAAGTAACAAAAAAAGCAGTAGACAGACAGTATGTGCATTATTGCTGACAGACTGCAAAAAAACTATTCTATTTGGGAATTAGATGGAGAAAGTCGAAGATTCTGTCTGTTGCTTTGATTCTGCTTGAGTAGGTGAATGGTTCCTAGAGGGAGTTTCCATGTCAGTTGTGAGCGTGGAGCCGGTGAAAGTCGGTGGATTTGGAAATGCGTCACGTCGTGTTCTTGGCAGTTTAGTTCGGAGTTCGGGTATTCTGTAGGTGGTGGGGTAGTCGTGTTGGGTATGAAACTGCGGCTATTTCTCTCCCGTGGTTTTGGGCATCCCTGCATTGGCGTCTGCAACATCGGTAGAAAAGTATCGACCGAAACTCTGCGGCATGAGAGAAATAGCTCTTGGGTCAACGTCCCCAAGTTCCCGGATAATGGCACACTCCGTGTGCTCTATATACCGGCTGCCTCGCCACGTTCTACCCTATATCCCCCTTATACATTATTTCTCAATACCTTCTTGTCTTATGTACCCTGCCTAGTAAGTAACACTGTATATTTTGTACGTGCACACTTTTACAGACAGTCTGCAATAAATACATACAACTCACTAGTATACTATACATGCTTATACTACAGATATTTATATGTACATATAGAAGAGGTTCTTTCACTCTTTATGCTCAACTTCACCCTACTCGACTACTTCACTTACTTTCATTCTATTATATCCCTTCTATATGCTCAGTCCTCTACTAGCACAACGTAAAACATTAGTACTATATAATAACGTACATCATAGCACAACGGCTACGTAGATAAACTTGCACTCTATACTTTCACGTCTATATAAGCTACATTTATATAGTTAGGAGGAGATAGCAATCTCTGACAAAGGATATACAATTCTATGGGATATACATAGAACCACACATTTCCCTTGCTTACCTATATACGACTTAATGTGATATAAAATGCCGTTACGAATATTCCGTATCATGCTTAGACAAACCAAGTCACTGTATTTCTATTACTGTTTCCTTTACCATTACTTTTCATTCTCGACACAACTACTACTACGTACAATCTATGCACACTCGTCACTATATCTTTTACCTTAGTCAAACTTAGTTTTCTTTCTTATACGATATGTATATTCTACAGTGCAATTTTGGTCTGGTAAAAACTATACACTTACTGTAGTAATGCTTGAGTATTTTCTTTCAATATTTCAGTTATAGAGGTGCTAGTGGACTACCTAAAGGCATTTATATTGCATATTACACCTTATATACTACTAAATGGTAAATGAAGCATAGCTACGTAGACAAGTTTCTCTCGCTCTGCTCACTTTTATATGTATGTAAGCTGTACTAGCATTCGCCTCCATTTAGTACATCTTCGCAGTGCCCTTCGTTCCCTTGCAAAGAGTACATGTACAACTGTACGCCGTACTGCACACCAAGGGATACGAAAAGACGAGACGGAGAATATATAGCTGCATTCCCATCGCATTTGGATCCCTATTTTAATATATATGGTATGTTAATATAGCTTTTGGGTGAATAGGCTAGGTCTGTGTGTATAACATTCAGACATACGTACTTGTATGTATGTACAAGACAGTTATGGCTCTGAACTGCGTTCTTGGTGATAGTATTTATATTCACAGACCCTTTTATAAGTGAGACTTGCATCTTGGGAAAACTTTTCTTCTTTACTTTTCCTTACTCTAGTTGAGTGAGTTCTGTAGCGTCTCAGACTCTTTCTTTTTTCTTTCTCTCTCCTTTCTCTGTAATATTTTTCTACCAACTCGAGATACGAACAACGGAATAGCTACAGCTAGTACCTACTCACGGAAATACATAGGTACCCGACCAGAGACGTGTATTTATGATGCTTCTTTGTACACAAGGTGTTCAATGCTGCAATATCCGTACAAGGGAAATATTCACTGTTATAAATATATCTACTTCGCAGTCAATCTAAACCTTACACAGCTGTGTTATATTGCAGTTAGTACTAAGCCCTTATCTTCCATTGAGTGTTAGTTAACTTGACTGCTTAAGTAGCTTCTTGTATATGTAGATATCTTTCTTGTATTTCTTTATTATATTTTGTAACAAAAATCTGTTTGGTTATCATACAAATAGGTTCGGCTGGACTTGTACTGCAGTAGAATTTTCTTTCTTAATATACTATTTGTAATGTATACCTGCTTATGAGATGTATAATATTTAGCACTCTCTACAGGAAATCCGTACTGCATAGGTTTGTAATGGTATTTGTCATGTCTATAATGAAAGTCTCTAGCGAGAGCAATATTGGTATCTTTATGTTTTCAAGTACTCTGCGGGTTTTTCTCGTTTCAGCGTCCTTATGACAGTGGGAAACGATGCGTTGTGCAAAATACTCTACATTGTGGAGCAAGAACTGCAAAATACTATATAGAAATTGTCGTCCTTCTCTCCAGCTCTTTTTCTCCCTTTCATTTTATTCGACTCCTTAAGAAAAGGAAAACTTATTCTATTCTTAGTGTTTCTTCTGGGTGCTTTCTCGAATATGTCCATAGATTATACATATTGCTCGAGCCCACAGTGAATAGTCACTCTATGTTATAGCGTAGTATGTGTAGGTATTGTAAGGCTTTGCTTTGAGTGCAGACAGTTTACTTCAGCTTCAGTTACACAACACGATTTCTTTTTTCAAGAGCCCTTTCCTATCATTTCTATCGCGAAATTGCTCAAGGGCTCTTTTCAACTCCTACGAAAAATATCTATTGCTACAATATACCCGTCTGACTGCTTATATCTTTGAGTCCGCATAAAATGCTTGAAGTGGAGAACTAACTTTACTAACTAAGTAAGCACTAAAAGTGCCTGCTCAAAGAAAATAACTTGGATAGAAAGTACTGATTTGGAAATTTATTATTAGTTTGGGCGGAAATTAAAGTTTTTTCTGCCTCCCCGGTTAATTTACCTACGTACTTTCGTAAAGAACATAAACAGACTATAAATATAGTTCAACCAATACGAATCTAGTGAATTATATCTTTTGTTGATCTGTTATACTTGTATAGTAATTTATGTTTGTCAGCCCTAAAGTTAATTAGTTAATGTATTTAATCACTTAATTGCAGAACATCAATTTGGATCTTTTTCGCAATCTTTATAGTATAAAGGAGCCCCTGTCAAAAATGTGTCGCTTATATATTGAATATATGTAATGCAGAGCTATAGAAGATACAATTCATAATAGATTCCTTTGAGTCCATAGATTACAATAGATGAATAAAGATTCTTTTGCATGTCTCGAGTAGTATTTCAAAGAGTATCTGCTTAGGAACGTGCTAGTTAACTAGGTTTACTTTGATTTGATTTAGTTTGGCAAGGCAAAGAAAGAGATTACCTTCTTGGTATCTTGAAAAAGAGAATATAAATCGTTGGAGCTTTGTTAATGCATGCATGTATACTACAGAGTGAGTTTTCGTTGGTAGAAACTGGAGGGTTTGTGTGTTTGTAAGTGTAACTCTGTTTCATAAGGAGGAAGGTATATGGAATGGGTTGGATTGAAGACGACGGAACTGAATTCGATTTGCTGGAGGAGAAAAGGAAGATATATTAGGCAGATATTGAAAGTAGAAAATCTTGTAATAAAATACAGTCGTGGAATGCAATGCTAACAGTGGAAAATGATTTTCTTCCGTATTCGTCTCTGGTCTGCTCTCTCGGCCTGGGAAGAAATATCTGTAATCTTTGTTCTACAGGAGTGGAGACTTACACTGCGTTACTCACGCCTCATTCCATTCACATTTGGATATTCATTTTCCCTGTACCTAAAGCCCAGTGCAAAATGCACATCGGGAACAGGCCAGGCCACAGACAAACTCGCCCCTCTCTTACGAGTATATCCCAAGTTTAAATCGAACTTAACGGAATTGTATCATTGTACATATTGCCAGGGTTGAGTACGTAGTCAGCTTGATTTTGCAGTTCGCCTTGACTTGGCTTTACTTTGTTTGACTCGGGAGTTTCTCTTGCCAACTCGCTTTGTTATCACACAGTTAAATTGAGTTTGCAAATAAATGCAATGCCAGGCAGAGAAAAAAGCAGCCAATGCAGCACATGGTTGGATATGGGATTCCGAGCATACTTATATGAGGATCACGGGCTCCTACCTCCCGCATATCGGCCAGCTTACATTAGCTTAAGTTTTTACACAAGGTTCGCTCTGGCTCTATTAGGCATAAGTACCTACTCCGTGATATCTACGAAAATTCATGCAAAGTTGAATTTTGCTAACATCTCGCTCTGTCTAGTAGTCTATAGTTTACCATCTTTTTGGCAACTGACAAAGAGTACTCCTGCTCTCATATATTTTTATTATAGTCTCGTTGAGTTGGGCCAATTCAATCCTGATAGATCCATCTACAATGCCATTTGCAATATCAAGAGCCAACCCATCCCTTCTCAAGCTTAACCAAAACAGAAAAAAGAAACTCTTCAGAAAATGTTTGCTACTTAGACCATCTCTAGCCCTTTACCGTGCACTTCAGTTCTGCACCATTTTTCTTCAATATTTTCTCTTTTACGACCTTCCTTTGTTTTCTGCATCCTAGGCATATACAAGTTTTATGAACTATTTAATGTGCGTACGAGAAATACTTACATGACTACGTTTTTTCTATATTAGGAGTAACAAATGCGAACTTTGGATGCGACGCGTGGAGTGGAAAGTCCGAAAAGCTTTTGTTTATGGGCAATGGAATAAACTGAGTTTTGTTTGTAATGGCTTAGACCCGATTCGGCTTAAGTGAATCAAAAGTAAAGCTACGGAGATTTATCCGCTCAACAAAGAATTGTTTATACTGCTTAATACACTTATGTTAGAGAATACTTGCTATACACAAGTTCAACCACAGTAGTAAATGTAAAGTGCTACTTCATAAATGATATATGTCTGCTGTAAATTGTATCACGGACCCTTCATTCCCAAGGGGTACATAGGAATCCTAGGACAATTATAATCCCATTTTTGGTTTCTAACAATGTATTTCAAATTCGAAACTATTCAAGGTCTTGGTAGACGTTTTAGATTAAGTTCGACGAGTTCGGCGGACTTTATGGAGACAGCAAAATATTTTATTAGAAGAAATACGGCACTGAAATGTGAAGATATGGAGTCTGCATGCGAGTGTGGTATTAACAGCATGATAGGACATACTAAATATAGATATAAAAGGTATGTAGTTGTGTAATAGAAGAGAAATAAAAATGTTTTAAAGAGATGAAAGGAAAAAAGGAAGACAACAGAAAGTAATGCCAGGTTTTTTCTATTTAGGTGAGTACGTATGCAGAGTCGTTGCGTTGGGATGAACACAAAATCTTCTGCTTTTGTCGGTTTCTCTGTTTCGGGTAGACAAAACTCAGTTGGAGTCATTCGAGTGTACGCTTAAACTACAGTTTTATTTTTGGAGATGAGTGCTTTAACATACTACTACAACTTCTCGAGGTGCGTTAAAAGCGCATGAAAGACAAACAATAGTGTGTGTGATTCTTCTTTTATTTTGTCGTAGTCTGCTCACAATCTTCCACGTTTGGAATCAAGCGGAAATTAGATCAATATTTCCTTTGGCCAATTCTAGTCTCGTTCTTCTCTGATTTCTTCCTTTTTAAAATATTTTATGCTATGCTACACATTCCCACGTCTTGATTTTTCAGTCACTATACTTTTGCCAATGTGCCTTGGCATACAAATAAATGATGGCTTGTTTTAGGGGAAATATGCATATGAAATAGTTTTTATAGAACTAATAATTTCACTGCCTATGGGTAAATCATTGTAGACAACTAATTTTGATTGCAGAGTAGAAACGCAGATGATTTGAACATTCTTCTGTTATGGAACGGAACTCTATTATAGGTAAACAGGTCGCTATGCTAGCTAAACCATTTCACATTTAAAAGAGTTAAATTATTGCATTTACCAAGATAAGTTTGTATGTATTTGTATATAATGAATTTTTATTAGTAACTCAATTTGTCAATCATTAATTGAAATGTGTATTTTACATATTTATTTTTTGTTTGCTAGTTGGTGAAAGAATTTCCCCAATTGGTTTATCAAATAACCAGTATAAATGATAAATGAATGTGGAATGGTGGATGTTGAATGGATTCATCCATTTTAGTGTTTTGTAATGGGAGAATCAGATAAAATGCTATATCATCCTATTAATAAACGTAAAGGAGAGCCGGCAAAAGAAATAATTGAATAAAGCAGACAGTAACTTTGTTAATTGCATGTAAGTAAGTAAGCAATGTCAGTAATGGATGTTGTGTACATGGGCTTGGTTAGTTATGCTATCTTCTCGGCTCCACGAGAAACAGTTAACTAAAAAATAGTTTGGATCAGGTTCAACTTAACATCAATCTCAATCTGGATGCTGAAACTAACAGAGACGACTCGAATTGAAATCGAGGGAAAGAATGGCAATTCCCCTTGAGTACAGTAGCATTTCTCTTCGTGTGTGTCACTTCTTATCTATGGAAATATCCGAGTCAAATCTGAATCCAACAATTGGTGGACGAATTCAAATGAAGGTCCTTAGTTAAGAATTCTATAAATGTACTCTGCTACCTCAAGTCTCAGCCAAGTGGAAAATCATAAGTCATTTCATTACAGTATCGCAAAATCATTTTCATGCAATTCCCACTATTTTTATAGCTATACAAAGTAGTAATTTCACTCTAACCGGACGTTTGTGTTCTTCTAGGACATTTGTTATAGAATGTTTAAAGTTCTTTTTGGAAAAGTAGTAAATAGGAATACATTGCAGTACTACTTGAGTAAAATATTACATTTTCTCAAGAATCACGAATCTGTGCAGAGCGTTGATTGTAACAAATGTCCTCTTCAAGAAGGGAATAAGGTGGTGATAGCATTAAACCAAGTTGGAATACAATTTGTTATCTAAAATCTAAACTAGCGTCCTTTGTAATCTCGGTAGCTACTACTTTATTGAATGACTAGGTAGTAGATAGAAAGGGCATGGGTATATCTTTAACACTGAAAAGCCAAATGTTGTAAAGAAATCAAAGAAAATTCATTGCCTATTAAAAATTCCAGTCTTATTCCACGGCTTTGCTGCGTATTGTGTGAAGTAAAGGAGATGAGGTATTTGGAAAACATAATAGAAACGGGAGTCGATAGAATAATAATGAAAAGAGTGAGTGAACTGTGATCTGATCGAACTGCACTAACTAAAAATTTAAGCATCTTATACACAAATCTTAGGCGTAAGATATTCTTGTAAAAATCAGACATAGAAAATCGTATAAGCAATCCAGTTATTAGGAAATATTTCTTACATCGCATAACATGGCTTTTTTAAATTCATAAGTCATTGTTGTAGTATATCATATATAGTTCCAATTAGCCAATTGTACTTAGTTGTAGTATAGTGTGTTTATCAGATGAAACATAAAAGGAAAAATTCACCCATAATACAGAGAATCATGAAACGTTGTCACAAATGCTTTAACATACTGCACTCTTTCGTATTATGAACTGTCAACATACACCACCAGCACCTAATGAAATCTGCAATAATATTTTTCATTATTCAGAATTTTGGACTAACTAATTAAGAACTATTAAGAACGAAGAACGAAGAATTAACTAATTAACTAATTAAGAACTAAATGGTATTGCGTCTATTGAAATTACATTTTGTAAGTGTAGATTTTCTTATAGGAGTGTTTTCAATTTTACAGAACGGAAAGATCATTATTAGGACAACCTTGAGAGAGTGGGAATGTAATGCAAAGAGGGAAAGAATGCATGGAGTGTGGAATGAAACGAAAAAAAGACAGACTATGGGCTTAGCTGGTAGTGAAGTTTGTTTTGTTATATGTACTTATCGTTAGTGCACTCAGTGTCTATTATAGAAGATGTCTTATGGTTTTGTCACGATGGGAGTAGACTAGCGAACAGTAATGTCCAAAATGAAATAATGTAGGAAATGGAACTTTGAAACTTATCTAGTTTTTTATAGTTTTCAACTCGTGCACTAACTGCTTTCATGCTTAGAATGTTTGCTTTTGCTAAGAGTGTGTGCTCTCTGTAGAGTAACAACGTTAGAATGTGCACTACTGCCATTACGTAATTACAACGCATAGTTATAATAGTCTGAGACGACTGCAGTTTACCAGGAAGGATAGAGTAAAATAAAAATATTGAAATGCAACTAGCTGAAGGGAAGGAAAACTTGTTACTTAAGTCTCATTTCTTTTTCCAGCTCTTTCTGTTCAATGTGCCAAGACGGTAGTTTTTTTTTCTTTTGCGGACGTAGACAATAGAGGAGCTAACAATAAGAAGGCTTTCTAGGGGTGGAGTGGCTTAGTTTGGTTCTAGATTAGCATGTAAGAAGAATTGTTTAGGATTCTTCCTTGGAGGTCATATCATTACTTATATTTAGTGAAGCACTAATAGTATTTGTGTACTATACGGTCTGTACTGTAAGAGAGTTCAGTGCAGTGCAATATCTTTCATACATTATGTAACTTTACTTACATCATCCACAATACTCACTATCCAGTTTTTCGCTCAAAAGTTCCTATATGCAACTTTTTTCCGGACTTGCAGTACATGTTTTCTTTGCGGAGCCGGTTTATTCCATCGCTTTTGGCTCCTGTTCTGTAAAAATGAGCAATAATTTCTTGTTATTCCTCAAGGAGTGAGTTGAGTAGATGCTGGTAGGACATTGCATTGTAATAACTGCGAAAAATATTATTTATTGCTGGATAGTCAGGGTGTCTCTGACTTGTCTTATGTTATTACTCTGGTATTATATGTGCATATTGCTTGGGATTAGTACCTATATAAATATAGAGCGTATAGCAATTTGCTCTGGAAGAACGTTGTTAATGTAGAGTGGAGTGAGTTGGAGTACTTAATGGTCTCCACACACAGTTTCTGGTGTCATTCCTCCAGAACCACTATTACATTACTTTACACTCGGCCCATCGTCTCCGCACTGTCTACTACCACAAAGCAAAGCAATGGCCTTAGTTTTTCATCCTCTTACAACAGTAAACTCTTACTTTCCGTACTTTACTTGCGTTAGTTTACTTTACTGCATTTCTATGTCGTAACTTATGAGCTGTACAAATAGTTGCCATTCCCATTCCCACTCCGACACGGATCCAATAGCCACTCCATCCTTTCTTCTAACTTATTCCCTATTTTTTTACATTTCTCTACTTTACTTACCTACCTACTACTACTTATCTTCTCTGCAAAACTCCAATTTCGCTAACAGTAAAGATACCTGGATAAGTTTACTAGTACGCAATATTTTATTTTGACACTCGTTTCAATAATATTTCTACTATCTACCAAATCATACATACATTTTAAAATCCTGTGTATACAGTAGCGATTTTGATACAATGTGTCTTTTTTGCATCTTGGGCATAATAACATTGCAGAATAAATGAGGAAACAAATAGGTTCTACCTTTTTCTAAACCCGTCGTGATAACTTCATTAAAAGATGAGATAACAAGCTGGGATATTTATGTAGGTACGCACTCATTACAAGGGAGAATGTAATGTTTATGTAAAATACAAGTATAATAAAGTATAGTGATTATGAGCTTTACGTACATTTTACATTCCACGAGTTTTTCTTAAGTATCTGTTGTGTCCATGTATTGTGCTAAGAGCCAAACTTCGAAGTATGAAAGAGTCATAACCTTTACATTTAGCATCTATGTGTAAACAGAAATGTTTAAATTATGTGTGAAGGTAGAATAATGAGACTTCATCATCTCTTGCATTAGTGCATCACTAAAGGCACTATTTAATTCCAACTGTCCCTGGACTAAACTCATGCTTGTAATAATATTTGTAGCTTCACATGCAAATGACGTTCAGACTTAGATAGGCATGTTGATGTTCGATCTTTTGAGTTTACACATTGTTAGTTAATAATTTATGACTGAAACAGTCGTATAGGTAATTTTATTGTAATGAGTTAGTTATGTGAAGGGTTATAATGCAGATGGGTAACATTCTGTTCGATAGCTAAATAAGTAGCATGTCTAACTAGGTACATACAATTTGTACGATGAAAGTAAGGCCACATGTATGTTAGCGTCTGGTTGGAAACAATGTCGGCTTGTGTGTGAGCAACTACAAATAATTTTATGGATACAGATGCATTGAACCGTAGAGCATTCCCGTAATGTTGAAATGTTCAACGGAACGTCAGCAAATCACATATCAAATCATGAATCGTTACTAATTTTCTTGCTTGAAGCAAGGTTAGTCTCTGCATGGAGCATTTTGTCGGAGATTCAGCCTGCCCTCATAAAATAAATGGAATTCTGACGTCTGCCATGCTTTGATGAGCGTGCTTTGGAATTACTAGGTGTCTACCTTTAAAAACATTTTTTTACTTTTCGTCTGTTCATCACTAAATGTCTAACTCTATTGTGGTCGAGATAGCAGATACTTGCACTTTGGTAATTCATTCCATTACATTGTTTCTCATTTTCAAAGCGCTCCGGTGTCATATCCGGTTGCGTCCCAAAGGCAAGGCAATTGCTGTAAATGAAAGTGGAAACATATTACGTATGTGCATACATATCTAATACCAACATAATAAATATGCAGGAATGTAATTTGAGAAGGCATTGTTATTTTGTTTGTTTTGTTTGGAGGTCTCTCCATCCTACCTCCATACACTATTACACTCCCCATCTAATGTTATATTTAATCAACACAAACAGTTACAAATGCAGACGTAGATTGCAAAACGAATTACCAATTACAACTGTATCCTAATTATATGTAATTGATACACAAACTTTATACACACATTTCCTCAACTTCTACTCTTACCAAAGTCTACAAAGGACAATGTACAGGATTTTAACTGCCATTACAGCCACAAAAAATTAACTATTTTTCTTCATGTTTCCATCATTCATTCTTCATTTTCTTATTCGCATAATCATTTGATTTGTTGTCCGCAGTTATTTTTTCTGTGCATTAATAATTTATTATAACTTTACTTCACTTACAGATAGCCAGTGTATTTTAACTTCATAACATTGTAAGTCAAAATCAAAATTGTTAGGGTATTAAAATATATAGTAGCCTTGAAACTGAAAAGATGCAGACAACAATTGTTCGCACTCTGCTCTTTTCCTGCAAGGTTATAACTGTCTTCTAGAAAGGGAAAAGTGACAGTGTAAATGGGCTAGGTAAGTAAGGTTTGCTCGAACATTAGAGTATTAAAAAATGTAGCGAAGGAAAATGCATAGACATTGTATGACATTGGTTTTCCATCTCGACAGAAGCGTCACAGTAGATCCAAGTCACTTTGGGCAAAAACAAATATATTGTTGTTTTCCAAGAGATAAAATAGACACTTTGGTTCTTGTGATATGTGCTGAGCTGAGGGAAAAAATTCTATTTGGCCACAATTCAAAAATAAAAACATGTTGCCCGTGGGGAGGTCTGTGTTCACTTCTCTTCTATTCACTGGAGCATTGCACATTACAAAATATCACAGAAAGAAAACAAGGCCATGCTACTTATTTACCACAGAGCACTAGTTACTATTAAAGTGGTGCATAGAAGTTAGAGCAGGGAGCTGTCAACACAGTCTGTAGCCTCTTTTGTATGGCGAAATGGAATGCAATGTTGAGCCAGGATTGTCTAAGCAGTTTGGGAAATGCAATAGAAGTAATAAGCGGACACGCTATTCGGTGCTGTAGATAGTTACATAAATTGTTATTTTGTTTTTTGTTTCTCAGCATGTCTCATTAAATAAAATTATTAAATGGAGCATCCGTGTTGAGTTTCCACCAGAGGATCTCCAGTCCGTTGTGCCTTGTGGGGAAACTATTTTGTAAACTGGCAGACATATAAAGATACAATGTTTTACGGGCATTATGTAATGGCGATGAGTAGTGCATACTGTGTGCTTATAGTAATCTCGTGCTAATCGAGTGCTACAGCTGTGTAATCTAATAATGGTTATTTGCTAAAGAGATTACCAAGCTTTCACCCATCTGCAACTACTGTTCTGCATATGTACACTCGCCGTACCAAATTAAGTGAAGTAATTCCAAAGAAATAATATCGCGCTTTACTTTACGGTCATTAACTCAAGATTAGGTCGCTTTTTCCGTGTGGAAATATACATATTGCAAGTACTACCGCAGTAATTAATTTAGCATTTAGATTTTACTTTCTCTCGCTTCAATTAAATCCGAAACGTACTGTATGTAAAGCTATAAAATTCACGAAATGTTAGTTTATTGAGTTTCACTCTAATTTTACCTTCAAATAAATGAAAGTCAAGGGAAATAACGCCATTGCAGATAATTTACATTTCCTTGAACTGTTACATTCAGCGTAGTTAATTGGGAAATTCCATTTACAACTAGTTTATGTAACAACATCTGCATCTATTCATCAGTAACCAATTCAAAGACAACTTAATATAAGTAATAAAAACTTGGGACGTTAGTTGATTTGCTCTAGATAAAAAAAGCAAGGCGAATGTCAGTGCATTGGCATTGTCGATAAAAAGAAAAATTCCCTTTTCTTGGCATCCAATGTAATTACCAAATTTACGATCGGAAACAACTGCTTTGCTTGTAAATTCCATCGGAATGAACTATAGGATGAATATCATGCACTCTGTTGATATTTGTAAGACTGCTGTCCAAATGAACGTAAGCCCCGATGAAATGTTTCAGAAAAATATTAAATTACATCATCAGCATGAAGAGCTCCTTGGCTCCGCAATCAAAATCTGCTGAGCTCACTCTTACACTCGACTATTCACAATTCTATCTTTCGCCCAATCTGAACTCATCCATATAATTACAAACCCTATACCATTAAACATTAGTTATATGGTCTATGTAATTCTGAGTACATCTGCACTTTGTAACTAGGAATATCCAACTGTTTACAGCCTTCTTAGAATGTGAATAGACCAATCAACTCCGTCTCAATGTCTTCGTCTCCCCACTAAAACATATGTGACGCTTTTATCTTAACTGTGCTTAGTGAAAGGAAAACTTTCCCAGAAAAATATCATTTCCCCTTCACAAAGACAGATTTTAATGTATAACTGCATGTATAACACTGCCACAACATGCTAATAATTCCCCCACCTTCATTTTATCTCGCTCTAAATTCCTTTTGTAATGATCTAAAAGGCCAAATTATGTCACCATAAACAATTTACAACTGTTTTACAATCCCACATCCTACTTAAGTCCTTTCAGGGTGACTTTCACAGTGAAGAATGTTTAAAGTGCAGATACAGTAAAAAAGGGCTGTAAAATTTTTAAATAGAAACAATACCAGTAATAAACTTAAAACGTAATACTAAGACTTTGAATGGAAGTACAACTTTTATGCGCTTTGCATAAGAAAATTACTACGGGCATAATGGTTGGGGAAAAAGAAAATTGCAGAGAGTACAAAGTTCGTCATTGACTAAGCCTTTTTTGATCATATCTAAAAGAGCCCAAGTATTAGAGCTTTGAAAAAATGAATGAAATAACATACAAGAGAGAGAAAGAAAATTCCGGCGATTGAAGAAGGGCTTAGCAAACTACCCAATTTGCAAACTCGAGTGTTGTGGTAGGTAGTAGACTCTATACATCTGAATGAAATGGAAAACGATATCAAGAAGATTTTCTCCTTTTCTTCTCTAAAGTTCTTTCTTATCGTTAGCATTTCCATTCTTGTCGTAAATAAAGCCATTCAGCTATTTTATTCCTTTAACCACACAACTTTCTTCAGATCTCTGAAACATGTACTTGTCTAGTAAAAGTTCACACTGGGACACTATCCAATAATGAAACCCCTTTTATTCACAACAACAATGACATGAAAAGATAAATAGAATTACACAGAGTTGTCAGAACTAATTTACTATTCAGTTCGCTCAATGTTGCAGTGCAGACAAAGATAGAAGATAGGTATTGTCATTCTCCTTCGTACAATCGAAATCCCTCTTTATATTTCAAGATAATCCTACTACGAAACGATTCTTATTTAGTTGCAAACAAGATAAACAATTTTTTATAAGATAGGCACAATAAGTAGCGATATTAAAAAGAATAAAATTCCTGCATTATAGAGTCTCAATTAAAATGCCTTTTTAGAGATCCAATATTCTTCTGAGAGTTTACTAAAGGCAGTTCAGCTGTACGTGAGTAGGTATTACAAAATCTCATTAAAGTTGTTGATTATCCAGAGTTTATTACACAGTTGCTGTTTGTCACCTTCCTTTTTGTTTGAATTGTGCCAAGTCATGTTCCTTTCTTTCCCACATTATTAAAGGCGATGCACATCAGTAGTATAAATATATTTATCAGTATTAATTTTATAGACTGAGCTAAGGCAATGTCCTCCTCGTTATTACATGTGCGTATCATTACTGCTAATATACCTATAAGTGAATAATTTATGCATGCATAATCATGATTTAATAACCATTATGTTCCATACCATAAAGCACGTCTCAACAATATTGTACAACTTTTAATGTAAATTCTCGTCATGATTACATATACAAACTACCGTAATACAAAATGCGGTTATAAATCATTCTATGTCACGTTACAAACCAGAAAAAATTGGTTCAAACTCATAGTTTTTGAATCAACACTTCCTCCGTCTTCTATTTTTATTCAATAGTCATCACGAGTCACAAATACACAAATAATAAATCATTTATTATACATTTTTGGAAATCTTGTTAACAACTAAAACCTTGTTAGCAATCAGCATAACATACAGACCATAGCATTCACACATGAATGGAATGCCCATTAAATTTAATAACTTCCAAATCTCATTTTATCGTATTTCAAGTCGTTACCTGTTTAATTACATGCACAGGATTTCAGTTCTAACGCAGTAAAAGTGTACTGCAATGCTATTTACCTTGTCCTCATCTCTCACACATGAGTGTCTGTAGTATGATACAAAAATCCTTCTAACCTAACTTACCATGTATAATGTGGCAATAAAACCTTCCAAGTATGTACTAGGACACTTATTTGTATGGATGTGCATATTATAAGGTCATTCTTATGACCAAGCGTAAGAAAATACATGAAATGTCAAGAATGAACTTGTGAGCAGTAATAACTTTGATTTGTCAAAGTGAAAGTAAGATGTCACATCTGAAGTAGCTTGTCAAAAGCTGTAGGTAAGATATAGTTAATTATAATACTCAAAACAATATTATTGTTGACTTAGAATATAATGATATGAGTATCATTATTGCAATGCTGAAAGCTATCAGCCTGTTTACTTATCCAATATTACTTATCTCTCCTCCATGTACTTGAATTTGGGTATTTATTTACTGTTTAGCTATTATTGCTCTTGTTAAACCTTTAAGAGACACTTGGTTTGGTTTATAGCTGTAGCCCAGCTTTACAAGATTTAAAACTCTGACATGTGTATGTGCTAACTATGTGGGTACACACTCAACATTATGACATGAAGACGAAACAATGATTTTGTATGCTTTGTGGTACTATATAACTGCTTTTGTGCTGTTCGAGGACTAGATAGGACTTCTAATTTTAAAACACTTGATTCATATACCAATATATGAATAAATGACTAGTCTTCAGTAACACTATCTACGTGCTCAATTATTAAAATCCTAACTTAATACTAATGCAGTAGGCAGAGAATGAACTTAGCAATGCAAATATACTTCAAAGTATAACATTTCCAGTACACTAAGTATAAAGTTTACTTTTCCCTTTTATGTACATCTCTGTCCATATATAAATATTTTTTGCATTTATAATAACCCAATTTCTATTTATACTTTAATCTAGAATATTATAAATCAAAAAGATTTTGTAGATTAGTATCAGTATGACATTTTAAAGCTGTAAAAACGAATAAATCGATCTACTTACTACATTAAATAAATTATGCTGCCCTTATGTAGTCTCATTCGAACAATATTATTTTAGTATCTCCTAAGTATTAAGAATTTAAGTCATAATTGTTGTTCAAAGTCATACTGTTCAACAGTTGAAAATTTTCCATTCGTTTTATAATGATTTAGAGAATATGTAACTTAGACTTTTTGAGTTGAAATTAAAACTGTGTTTTCATGACTATAAATTGCAATAAGTTGCACTGTAAGAATATGAATTGTGTGGAAGTGTTTA
Source organism: Tomocerus qinae (assembly GCA_020055645.1). Lineage (NCBI taxonomy): Eukaryota > Metazoa > Arthropoda > Collembola > Entomobryomorpha > Tomoceridae > Tomocerus > Tomocerus qinae. The sequence continues at coordinate 30,440,903 of CM034547.1, forward strand.
TTTAGCTTTTCGCATTGGCGGTGGTCGTGAATGAGTTGTGCAAATAATATATTATGGTATAATATAGTGATGCAATATTTTAGTAAGTGAGTGATAAAAGTTAGCTGTTGAAGTGATATTAGAGTCACTGTAGAAGTAATAACTATAAAGTTTATAACTTTAGGTAGTGGGAGAGTGTAGGGTCCTATATGTAATGGAATGAACAAACAATGCAATAAACAGAGCTGTTGCTGAGAAAGCGAAGAGTGTTTTGTTGTGGCGTGAAGTAGGAAATGTGAAATCAATGGCAGTTAGTTGCAGGAAAAGCTTTTAATTGAAATCTTTATTGTCTCAAAATAAGCTGTTCATTCTTCCAACTACCTAAATTAAGCTGTCGTGTTCCACATTCTTATGCACTTATCTCTACTACGGCCACTTGATAAATGATTTGTTAGTTAACTAGTTGAACTGCTAAACTGTTTCGCTTAACTATTTAGGAAATCTATTGCAACTATTGCATAGAGAATTTGTATCTATTTATAGACAATTAAGTGCGATTGTTTACATTCCTTTTAAAAATAGCCCTTAAATGTAATGATGTAGCATATAATTTTGTTGATCGATGTAATTGGATATTTTTATTGTCTATTTCCCACACGTTACTTTGAAATATCATCAAAATGTCAATAAAAATTAATGCATGCCAGTTTAAATCATTTCATCTGTATTTTCGTATGTTAATGTCATAATCTTTTACTTGAGCATAGCAAGTGTCGGCACATTTTGTTTGTGGAAGCATTAATGCCAAAAATGTATATTCATGAATTGTACAGTGTGAGTCAAGTAGTACATAAGTATTGATGAAGTATAGAGAGAGTGTAATGTAATCATCCCTTCTCTTTCGTTATGCAAACTGAGCTGAGTAAACAATCTCATGTTGAACGTGAATTGAGTCAAATTGTATATGAGAACATGCGATGCCTGGTATGATGTGAAATGGTTTCATTTGCAATGCACATGAGCTGAAGTAATTTCTGTAAAGTTCGAGCTAGTTACCTACGAAAAGTCCTTGTGTAAATGAAATATTATTTAGTAATGTGAATGCGTATGTCTGTAGTAACCATAAATAAACATGTAGAAATGCAAATGCAGAGCTTTAGGCAACATATTACCCTATTGAATATTTATTGCCTGGTTTCTTTTCGGTTCACCTGATGCACATTACCTTTTTACAAGTGTGTCCAGGTATAGCTTGGAAACTAACATTTACCATGAACGAACAAGTACCTCAAGCATGCTGATCACTACAGAAATTACAGTCATCTTTAAAATATTTAAATAATGCGTCAGAGCATCAAATTTCAGTCTGTAAATGAACTGCACATAATGTATAAGTAGTGCCTACACAAGACTACTACTAAATTGCATGTAATTTTAAACCGACTCGGTCATTGACGTTGAATATAGTTATTTCAATGCATTTTAGTGTCATGTCTTATGTATAGCTATCTATAACTTACATAATACTTATGTCAGCCATAACTAAACATCCTTTTTAGATTGGAAAGGTAAACAATAATTTCCATTATGAACCTTTGATATAAATATGATATTATATAATAGACCACGATGTAAACAATGAATAAGTAACTCACGCCAACTGAATTCAACTACCCTTATGGACCATTATCATTTTCTATTGTGAACCTAGACCTACAGATACACTGTACATGACAATAGACCTTTCGTGTTATAATTCCCATTTACAGATAATTTACAGCTCGCCTCGCTTTATAGGTTTCAAAGTGCAATAGTAGAGAGCATAGGTTCCCTTAAAATGACTTTTGAAATTCATTAAATTATTAACTCATAACAGGTTTGATTAGCAGTCATTTTATTTGTCATCATATTCATATCATTTTAACGAGTCCACGTGTAGGCAGTCAATCTATATAAATCAAAAGATTATAACACAATTTTTTTGTTTTCAGAAAATTAATAGCAAGTAAATCAACAAATAGTCAAAAAGTTGTAGGCACAAACGCAGCACGAAATACTGATAACTGGTATGAAAGATAATGTACTTAGTATACCATTCTGTGATTGTATCTAAAATAGAACAAAAATATCTTGAACCCTTAATTTCTCTTCTTTAAATCCTACGTAGTAAAAGCAGATTTAGGTTCGCTATTAAATACACATCAACGGCATTTTCTATTATGACAAAAACCGAAAGTATATTTACACATACTAAGTTTAGATATACAAACACAACGTCATCGGTCTTGTATTGATTTTTTTGTTTATTATTATAAGATATTAATGCCCAAAGAATGTTCTTAAGGATAAATGGTTATTTCAAAGTTTAACAATGTATTTAAAATGAAAAAATGACCTCTAGTGGTGGACATGCAACTGCCACCCAATGTTCTACTCTTTGGATATTAATGATGCATGTTTTATTCATGAAATACACGTGTCCCTCTGGTTTATATGCCTATATTAAGAGTACAAAAAGTGAAAAACAAAAGATATTAATAAAAGAGAAGGACATAGTGGTGGGTAATATATCCAGAAATGATAATAAGTAGGACTCCATTTGGATTTGGAACAAGTCCTGAAGATATACAGAGGACGTCATGTAGAAGTGTCTGAAATCATCTTGAAATGAAATATCATGTAAATACAAACAGCGTTTTCAGCTCAATTTAATAATGCATTCATCAGGAGAGTAGCGAGCTTTCCGGACTTTCATTTCCTCCGAGACAAAGAGAAAATAAAGAGAGAAGGAAGAGAGGACAAGGGAAATAAAGCGGAGCTGGAGGATCACATCGCATCATATCACTTCGTCTTTTTCACCCGGGACTTGAAAAGATAGAAAGTTTCTTGTAAATTATTTAGCACTCTTCCAGGCTTGTCTGAAGACTAGGTTGCAATTTAAAAGCTCATACTTTTACTTTCTCCCAGGTTAGGTGAGTTGGGCTTTCAGGAGTTGAATTTAGTCTACTTAAATATGTCGAAACACATTTCATTTCATGAAATTATAGTAACACTTGCATAGAAATGGAATATATGGCCAACAAAAGTCAAGTGACACTGACAAATCTTTTAAACTTTGTTGTGCCTTTCTGCCAGACTCTTTTGTATCATTTCTGCTTAGCACGAATAATGAAAAAGATATGCGCAATTTAGATAGGTAAATATCTAAAGTGACTATTACATGGAGAAGTGCAAAGTACAAGGCTCGCTAAGAATGTATGGCATATCTAAATATAGATAAACAAGCTGTCAAGGGATGTTACATTACATACCATTCATTCATATTATAAAAGCGCATTGCAGAGCAGACACTGCAGTTGTCGCTTCCATATACACTCAGTACGTACTAACGTCAAGTGGATTTTAATCTTCAATGCTACCAAATGAAGTCGAGCTGCCTCACATTTTATTTTTCAGTAGTGGATTAATCATTTATTTAGATGACAGCAGACAGGACAGGTTCAGTCACCCTAATGACACCATATCATTTACAAATGCGCCGACAGACTCCAACAAAGATTCATGAATGACTTTTCATATATTCTCCACATGATCTATCACAAAAGCTAGTCCACACACAGTGTCACTATATACGCACTATAGTACAATTTGTACAGACGTCGATTTTCAATTTATATCATGCTGAGGGCAAATGTTGGCAATATAAATACCTTCCTGTAATAAAACGTCCATGAAAACGCATTCAGTTCAACTAGGAAATTTTTTAAGCTCACGTAAATACGTGTACAGAGTGTAGACTGCAGTCTTATTTATCACATCACTCAATCATGACATAGTAAACGATATACCTAAATGATCCTATGCAGTGGCGGATCTTAAACTGTATAATACACTACATACAGCTATAAAATCTTAACAAACTCAAAATGTGTGACCACGCACACTAAGAACTGCTTTATGCATAATATAAAGATATAAGTTGTACTACATACTACGGAAGTGTATACTGTTATTATTCTAAATTCGCATGTGTATATCACTTCAACCTGTGCTTATGGCTCTGGCGCTTAAAAAGTTGTGCAAGTGGCTGGGAGTGAGATGTAATAATTTATAATAGTATCTTATTTTTAGGTGTCTGTTTTTGCCGCATGGGCTTATTCAATATCATCTAGAAGATTATCTCTTTAATAATAATGCAGTTGTAATATTAGTACATACTGTAGTAAGTAGTCTGACTATGCGGCAGACAGGGACAAGTAGAATATTAATAAAACGTTTTGCATGTGCTACAGATACAAGTGCAGCGTTACATACGGGAAATTTAACCTAAGATAACCCCAGTGGTACTTAAACCTCCATTGTGATGTGGAAATGATGCTTTGCGCACCCGGGAACGTGATAGCCGTCTTCCCAACTACCGCATCGGATCATATACCAGTACAGATGGTTAGTTTTGCAAACTTTGTATGTAACAGTCAAGTAATAAGTATCTACTCACAGTTTGCTAATTCCACAACATGCTGCAAGCTACAGTGAACGATTTACCAGACGAAATGTATTTCCTCCAAGAACCATCATATATTCTTTTCTCATGCAGATACACTCCTAAACTGTGTTACTAGATACGCTGCGTGCTACACTTTCATTTATATGATGATGTACGTATCTTTGCTTCACTAACTTTGCCTTTCGTCAACAAATAAAGTTATCTTAGCTACTACTGCGTACTGTGTGTTCCCATAAATACCGAACTCTATAGGTATCTGAGTTTTATATGCATAGACATATAGGTATTTGATACCCAAAGATTATTCGGCACATTTATTCGGATTTTGCTATGTACCCTGTGCTTTGGAATGCAATGGCTTGTTCCTATCTCGTATATGATGTGAACTGTTTGTTCGTGAACACATTCCTATATAATAGTCTAAAACTCTTTGGGCTGAGCAGAAAGAGAGTAAATATAATATTACTAGAGTAAAGAGACGTAGTAAACAAGTGAGCTGAAAAGATGGGGTCAAAGAACTTGAACCTGCTTTATATTTCGACCATTTCGACACAATTCACAACTTCACTCACTTGTAACTCTCTTGTTGTCTAAAGCATACTTATGGACATAAATTCTACACATCTCAAATTTCTATTTACTACTCCAAAGACTCATGATCCTCTCTTTATCTCTACAAAGCACTTCTAGCTATTTATCTACTCACGTCTACCAATTGTAACATCCAAGGAACAAGAATGCTGACTTTTCTATTTGTACATTACATGATAATGTTCTTTGAGATTAAAGAACACAATATTGTTGCGATTCTCCTTTATCTGTCTCATTATAACATGCCTCTATTATAAATATAAAGTACACATCCATAACTTATATACTTGTATGTATAAAAATGATCCTAAAACTATTGCGAATTCCTAGAATTTTATCTGTGTTTAATAGTAATTTTAAATCTAAATGTGATAATATTTTGCAATGGGCACCCATGTCAAGATTGACAAATTATAAATATGCAGCATTGTGGATGTAGTATTATACTGATCCTGTCACTCCATGGGGACTATTTTCAAATCGAAGGGGACATGAAAATCGCTTCTCATTGGTGGATGAAATTTTTTATTGACCAATCAGAACGCAGCATTTCATTTCAAAATTTTATATGATTTTCAAAAAGCATTCCCAAGGGAAATGTTTATTGCAACATTTGACTTCTGAGACATTATACATTATACACTTTAGCATGTATCACCATTCTAAGCTATATACTTACCACATTGCGTACTTAACTCTACGGATGTAACAAGACTAGTAGACTAAGCTAGAAGACATACTTGAGTATTTTAGCATACATAATTGTAAGATAATCCACTGGCTGGTATCTGTATTATTTTAGGGAGACTCAAGGAGCATGGACGTTGCCATATTATAGTAGCGCTTTATCAGGAGACCCGAGCAGGGAATTTTACCATAAGCGAATTTAAAGATTTATAAGGGACGTTTTTTGGAAAACGTCCCCTATACCCCTGTCTTTATCAAGTTGCTATAAACATTGATGTCTCACTTGCTATCCTCTAATAATTTAATACGTTTCCAACAGCATAACAATCAGTTTAGGAATAATAATAATAATAAATTAGGAATAAAATGTCCCTTATAGATCTTCAAAATTCCTTTACGGGCAATTCTCTACTTGGCTCTCCTTATTAACCGTCCAAGCTCCTTGGGGAGACTAATCATTATGCAGTGACTTGCAGTATTGATGATTTATAGTAACAATATCTACCCTAAACCCTATGTAGTGTGTCTACTGTCTATTTTGCGTGTCAACATAATAATAGTTGAGTCAACAGTTACTCCTTACAGCAAGTATTAAGATAAATCTCAGAAGTCAAATGTCGCAATAAATATTTCCCTTGGGAATGCTTTTTGAAAATCATATAAAATTTTGAAATGAAATGCTGCGTTCTGATTGGTCAATAAAAAATTTCATCCACCAATGAGAAGCGATTTTCATGTCCCCCTCGATTTGAAAATAGTCCCCATGGAGTGACAGGATCAGTATGTATGTTATTACCATTGTCCATTTTACTTAAATAGCTCAATAAAAGTCTGTTTGTAGGGAAAGCAATGTCTGTTTTCTGTCAAGTCATCACGCTTTAAGTACGTCATTGCTATTTGTTCTAGCTCAAGTTAAGTCAAAGCTTCGCCAGAGTCTGAAATCAATGGAAGCTGAGCATATGTCCTGAAACGCAGAGAGTAAATCCTTCCAACTCGAACTGCAAATAAAGACAAGCAGCGTGTTTATTCTTGTCTTACCTGGTCCGGTGGCAGCTCGGGTTCTAAATCTCTTCAAGGTACTATACGTGGAAAACTATAATTCTGCTCCATACATAAATGCAAATAAAATTTGCTACAATCCATGCACTTGGGAAACCAGAGATGGTCTAAACCACACCAAATGTGTACTCGGCAAGAGAAGCATGGGTATAAATCTGTAATAATTTTTACACCTACAGTTATGATTGGGTACATTTAAAATTTCATCTTCTGTTATGTCAGAATTTGAGTATCTTTTATTTTATGTTTAAATATAAATGCCGTAGCATTTTCTTATATAGAACTGGTGGCTGAATATTTAATACCCTGCCCCAACCAAATAAGTATTCAAACTGACGGTGGCTGAGAAAATGGATTTATCTCAGTTGGAAACATTTTCGTTAACATTTAACATATGTTAGCAGTTAGGATTCTCCGGAGATACTATATAATATTTATATACTATACGTAATAAGCAATTTGTAAGTAACTTGTAGAATAAGGGATAGGGATTGAAGATCAAATAGAAAATATCAAATGAAGGTATACTACAGATTGCTAAACAGAAACAAATGCCTAGACCAATCAATGTAGTGATTACAAGTACAGGTAGGTATGTATAGGTGCTAGTGACTCGTGCTATGCGTTTATTCAACAAAGTAGCATTCCAATTCCAATACAGATACTTCAAGTAACTAATTAATTTGGGTTGAAGCTTTGATAGTTGGCAGTAACCCAAACAGTTATTTCCCTTCTTGTCGTTCATTTTCAGTGAATATTATTAGTTTCACTGCACGAGACTTCATGATTTAGAAGTCCTATATACATACATGATGACAAGTAGTACAAAGTATTTATTAATAACTCTAATCTAAAACATTCCCAGTACAAATTATGATTGTGGTTGCAGTTGCTCTAATTAAAAGTTTGTGCTGTTAGTGTAATTCATAAAATTAAATTGAAATCAGTATTCTTCTTGTTATGATAATATTGTTTTATTTCAACTTGCCTTTAACGAGTACAAATTGAATCTACGGAATACATTGTATGTAAATGGCCTAATGTAAAGAGTATAAAAAAGAGGTTTGGAATTTTGTTGGACGTGGAGGGACAGAAGCCACGGGCTGGACTGGTGCGAGTGTGAGGCCTGCATAGGGGAGGAAAGGAATGTCTGAGTTGGGAAATGCATTGAGGGCAGACTAATAATAGGACTGGCTATTTCAATTCACTTTGCATTACATCAGAGCATTTCCTTGTATGGCACAAAAGAATTAGCTTTTGGCTTCAGTCCGTTTCCTCTCCTCCTTGTCCTGCGGTTTTGTTGGCAGGAGTTCACTTTGCTCTCGCTCCTCCACGTCCACTTTACTCCGTTTGATATGATATTTTATTTGAGACATCTCTTTGTCAACTTATTGTCCGTCTCTCAGTGTGCAGCATCATGTAACGATAACTTTTGATGTGTTTTCGTTTGTAAACCTAAGTACACAAGTCGACAACACACACAACTCACAAGCAGGCACTCTGTCAGATAACCAACTCAAATGCATAGACTCCCTCAAATTCCGCATAAAAGGCTGGTCGCTAGTTAAATCAAATAAAGCAATGCAATGTAATACTCTTCTCTACAAAAGCAATTTGTCGTCAGTTGAAGGTGATGTCGTGATATCTGATCTGATATCCCCTTTGCCCTCACTAAGGCATTCTTTTCCATCCAACCTCTCCTTTTATGTACTTATTGTGTAATGTAGTAGGACTTAAATTCATTTGTCTTCCTATCATATACAAACCTATCCTACAAAAATACTCAATTTAGAATTGTCAGTTGAAATATTTGTTTAAGCGTAGTATTTACCACACCTTCTTTAAATTTTCCAAGCTAGTGGGAATACATATTTAAAATTAATTCAAAGGTATTGTATTTTTGTAGTTGATAAATCAGCAGTTTTAAAAAATAGGAAATTAATATAAAAATATGTCGATTTTCATGATCAACATGTAATTTGCCCAGGTTTTCTATTTCCTATGTCGCAGTAAGAATTGTAATTTACAGTTACAGTTTCTAAACCGTTGTTAATGCATTTAGCGAATATTTAAACAATTAAAATATCATTTTAAGGATGTACTAGAATTCTTTAACAAATCCCAAACCTACGTTTGCGCCTGAGGTTTTAGCATTAGAGTGGAGAGTTATGGGAGGGACTGTGAGGGTATTGTAAGTATTTACTTCATCTGCATGCTTTTCATAATTCAGTCCAATAGTCGTTAGGAGCTTCCGCAATCGGCTCAGGAATTCGAGGAATTAGCGAGCATTAAAGTAAATTTTGCTTTAGCCCTGGCTCTCTGGTACTTTATATTTTTGTAAGAGGAAATGTGTTATGAATTTAGGAGAAAGCTCAAAGGATGGCTTTTCTGTAGATAGTAGTACATTATACTTTCGCAGTACCTATATTTATGTAATAAGAATTCTGACAAACCATGGCATCACATGTTCCAAGTAGCCCAAAGCCAAAATCCAGGAGGAATGCTTGGAAAGCTCAAAGGAGGTCCAAATTTAAGGCTCACCATGCAAAAAGTTGAGAAGAAAGTCTGGAAAAGCGTATTCTGGGTTGTCTGGTTCACTTGGCTTAAATACGGCTTCGCTAGTAAAAAGGATTTGATTCTCTTTCTTGCAAAACCACGAGAGTCTGTTCTGCAATGTTCAAGTAGGAGAGCAAGGGCCAAAACGAACGAGAAAAGGAATTACGGGATTTCTCCAGCTTCAACTTTGACTTTCATGCTTATTGTTAGTACATTTGACGTGACCACACTATACTTAAGCTCTACAGAGATATAGATATCGACATTATATTATGTATATTCCTCTATAATTTCAGTTACATGTAGATCATAAAGATAAGTACATACGTGTATTATTATTATTGGCTATACTGACAGTCAAGACAAGACAATGTAGTTTTTACTGCACCAAGCAGCAAACGCTATCGGCAGACTCCCATACTTACATCACTCGATGAAACGAAAGACTTTCTTTAATTTAAGTACACATAGCTCAACTACACTCTTTGTAATCTCATGTACGTTATTGGAATCGCGGATAAATGCGGCTTGTCTCTCTTTAGCTTAACATTTTACTGAATACGTCGGAAAATCTCCCGTACCAGAAAATCTCCCCTATTGGAAAATCTCCCCGTTCCACAATCTCCCTATTGGAAAATCTCCCCGTTAGACAATCTCCCTATTGGAAAATCTCCCCGTTAGACAATCTCCCTATTAGAAAATCTCCCCGTTAGACCAGCTAATCTCCCCGCTATGAGAAATAAGGAGAAACGACAGAACGAAAAATCGATACATATTATTATCAAGTACTTAATAGTAGTGACCAATCTCGTTTAAACCATTTTTTCTTATCCTAGCTCCTTCCTTTACTAACAATGTGGGGCGGGCAGCAAATATATTGCTTTTTGTGCATCAGTTTTGGTATTTATTAATAGCAAATACAAATAATAATTGGATGTAAGTATTTTTGAAATAGTAGAAGGACAAACATTTTACTTCAAGTACAGGTAAACAGTGTACAGTTTTCGATTACATTATTGGAAGCTCATAGTCTCATCATTCCCATGTCCGATCCACCTCTATGTCTCAATTTACTAAGTTTTATAGTTTCGATTTTCGTTCTGTCGTTTCTCCTTATTTCTCATAGCGGGGAGATTAGCTGGTCTAACGGGGAGATTTTCTAATAGGGAGATTGTCTAACGGGGAGATTTTCCAATAGGGAGATTGTCTAACGGGGAGATTATCCAATAGGGAGATTGTCCAACGGGGAGATTTTCCAATAGGGGAGATTTTCTAGTACGGGAGATTATCTGCTGATACCCATTTTACTCATGTACTTATTTATATAAGAGTAAAACACAAGACGCACCATAGATCAAACAGAAAAGGGACACGTAGCCTTTTAACAAAGGAAATGTAATAGTAAACGTCTTTTCTTCAGGGAGTAAAGACCTAAAGATTTCAAGAATCAAATTACATATAAAATAACGCATTGAGATAAAAAGAATAAAACATTTGTCCCTATCTTCGAATCCTCTTTGATGGATAACCATATCAGATTTCCTATAAATTTATACGCATTTTTATCATCATTGCGCAGTTTGGACAAGGATATTGATTGTTCCAACCAAGAATTTATTTTGACATTTATTTTGTATTTAAGAAGAATTCGCTAGAAAGAACATTGCGTAATAATATTACTTGTAGCTTTCAAAGTGTGATTCCCAGGCTTCTTCAGCCTTTAATCTGTAAAAAGTCTAAACTTGAGTCCTTACACATTCTAAAACATTACACATTCCATACTATTACAATTTCAGTTTTTATACAAAGAAAGAGCGGTGATTAAAATAGATTGGCATTCGCACGAGAGTCACGCTGAGAGTTATAGTAAGTAGTAAATTGAATATGCATGTAGTATTTCTTTGGGAAATTCGGGGACAGAAAATGAACTGAGATAAGACCATATGCGCAAATGGCATTCATTTCTTAAACCGGAAACAATGTATTATGTTGTAGCAGTCATTCATGGGGTGTTCTATGTGGATGAACTAACAACGGTATGCACATCCGATGTTTTGAGTATGATAATAGTCGGTTGTGTGTTGTAGTAAATCTATTAGTGAATGCTGCGTAGTAATATTGTGCGATATCCGCCGGTATTAGAATTGGATGTATTTATTTTAAGTACGTAATAGGAATAAAAGAAGAGTACTCAGCTATTAATTCGTTGCCTGCACTTCAATTCGAATAGGTCTTTTTATGTTCTAATCTATTATTCCTTATGTTACGACGGAACACGACACGAGAGTCACAGAAAATGGTCTATGAACTTTATATGTACTTCCATATGGCTTTTATCTACGCTTTTACAATTGTAAGCATTGCAAAATGCAAAGCTATGTCATGACCATTCAACTTCTCTATAATATCACATCATCATTTTTCTCAATAAAATGAAGCTGGTCGGGAGAGCACTATGCAGATTTAATTCTGTATAATTCTAAAATTAATATTCATATAACTATAAGGAGTAGGTAGGTACGATTATTGCATCAACAGAGAGTATCTTATGTACGTCTAGTAGCGTCAAGGCTGAAGTATGCTCAAAGGGATACTAAAGAGATATGATAAAGAGTCTGCTTTAATGAGATGAATAGAGTAACAGTAAAAGTAGTGAGTGAGCAACCCTTTAAGTGTGCAGATAATAAAACCCATGCAGACAGCTTCCACATATTGTCTTTATGTTGTCGACTCAAGATTAGTCACTATACTAGTGCCAGCAGCTATGCAGAAAACTTCTGCGTCTCATTATACTATATGAACCTTGAATAATTCTAAGTCTGACATAGAATACGTTATATATCATAGGAAATAGAAAAATATAATGAATATACGTAGTGGTAGTCTATTGGATATTTATACGCAGTTTGGTGTAATTGTAAAGTTAGTGCTTAGGTACTAGATGGGTTAAAAAGTGCTGATTTTAGCAAGTCATCCATTTAAGTCAACCATTTACCTATAATAGTCGCTCCAATTGCTCTACGGAGAAACATAGAGGAGACTGTCGGCATCCAAACGGTAGACAATGAAATAGGGCAAAGTCCCTCGCACAATGAAATAACACTGTAACACTGGGAAGAATAGGAAATGGCATGCTATGGCATACTACAGAATTTTATTGTGGAATTGGCAACGGTCTCTTTAATGTCAGCTAGTTCAGTTCAGCCTCACTATTTTTGCATGGAAATTGATATTAGAAAAGCATTACACGCTTAACTCGTAACGGAAAGTCCAGACTGCCTTATGTCTTTCTTTATTTAGACAAGCACTTACCTTTCTGTATTCTGCAGATTACTATGCTTTACGTATGCCCTGCCTACACTCACACTTTACCTTTCCCATGTTTATGTTCTTTTATCATTCAATACCTTTTTCACTCTCGATTTTGCCATGTACTACTACCTTTATCTGTGTTTGCAGTAGGAATGTAGTCGTGTACATGCATAATATGTCTGGAAGATAACATATCTCTATGAGCTGCATGTCGGAGACCTCTCTCTATACACTCAATGTTCATATTATTATTTCGCCAACTAACCCACAAGAAGTTCCGCTTCGGTTCCCACTTGCAAATACTAGTCCACATCCAGAACAGATGCTCCAGACCAGAGGGCTTTACCCTTTTCTACTAACTGCCAATATCATTTCCTTATTTCCCTTTGTTTAAAATGGAATACTAGAAAATAAATAGAGCAATATCAATAGCACTTATATACTTACAATAACTTTTATCGTATTCCGTTTGCATCAATCTAATGCATACTCTTATGGAAAATATCATTTTGAAATCTATCCGGAGATTCTAAGTAATATATCCAAATGGCCTTATGAATTATACAAAATTGCCTTTACATACCCCCAATTTCCCATCCTGGAACGTATGAATACTGAAATACGTTTTATTTACAGAAGATTTCTTTCAAAATACTGCCCTTCACATCATCAAAATTAATGCAAATCTGCAAAACTATAAGAATATAAAATGTATCAATAACGATATTGTAGTTATTGATGACAGCAACAGTAATAATGAGAACCCCCGGGGAAGAAGGGCGGATCATTTTTGAAAGGGTTAATTTCCTTGACAACTTGGCATTTGTCAACGTTGGTCACCTATAGGTTACCCGAAGTCCGTCTTAAGGGCAGCAGAGTTAAAGGCTCAATCGGCTTTTCGAATGATAATTTAAGCGATTTCGTAAAATCTGTCTAACTAAAAGAGTTTGGACGTTGTCATAGTATCATAGCGTAATATTAGGAGAGTCAAATGGGAAATTTTACTATCAGCAAATTTGGAGATTTAGAATTTGCAGAATTTTAAGGGGCGTTTTTTAAAAAAACGTACGCTACTGTCTGTATCAATCTGCTATAAAATTGATTATTGATTTCCCACTTGCTAAAGAACCGCAGCCAAAAAGAAATGACTCAAATTTTGAAAAGCAAATACACGGAATTCTCGATTCAAATATCCTTATTGTCGTCCAAGCTCTTTGGCCTGACTTAAATATTGAGAAAATATTGGAAACAAAAATGCATTATGGCAACCAGTTCAAACATTAAAGCAAATAAATTAAACCAAATGCTACCACTTTCCCTTTAATAATGAATTGCCAAATTTTAATTTTTGGGAATTTTCAACATTGCAAATTAATGTAGAGGTCAATAATAATATATCTTCGTCATTCGTATTATGTATATTTTTGAAAACCGAAAACCTTCACTTTTTCGAAAGATTTATTACATATAGGTATTACCTATTATTACTTCTATACTAAAATGTGCTACACCATTAAGAAACAACTCTCAATATTCGCAACATTTAGAAGCCGCGGGTGATAAAGGCTTTCTGGACTGGTAATCTGAAAAAATCCCTGCTGGCCAAAGCAAAAATTCCTGATTTTTGAACACCATGAAATTCCAGTCTCGTTTTAAAGACTGAGAATTGAACCAGTGCAGTACTTAGAAGTCCATTGTTTGGTATTTTGGTAAAAAAAGTTTTTTTATCTTGGATTTCGTGGAGGGGCAGGGGGGACTTTTACTCCCTAAAACCTTAAAACTTTTCTCCTTTTTCGCTTTTCTCTCATTTTTGTTTTTCTCAATTTGTGTATTCAAAATTATTTAAAATTACTAAATATATTCAAAATTCTTCAAAATTAATCTAAAATACTAAATAAATTCAAAATTACTCAAAATTACTAAAAACATCTAAATTAAAAACTACTAAAAAAAGAATAATGGAACCAACCTGGCTGTTGCAAGTTGGGTCAAAATGTTATTATGACGGCTATGAAGTCAATAGCATGTTTTAATCTCTTTCAGCAGCCAATATGAAACGAAAAACTGGGTACAGTCTTCGGGGGAGCAGTTACTGTACCCATGATAATTGTATTTTTCCCAGTTAAGTTAAACGCATGCAGCGAAACTTCAAGCTTCAGCTTATTCTGGCTGCAGAAAGAGTCGGGAATTGGAATCAGAATCAGCGTATAACTTTTAATGGACCACCTTGTGCTGTTATATGTGGGGAAGCAAGCGTTGTTTTCAGTTTAGAAAAGTCACCACTATGTCATTACCACTAGTTACGTTGAATTTTATACAAAAACCTTCTCTGTTTGTTTGGGTACTCTGCTGTCGACTCATTTTTGATGGGGATTCGGGTAACTCCTGTATGGACGATTGCTAATATTTTTATTTGCAAAATTACGATTTATGATCCGCCCTTATTGACTGGGGGTTCTGAATTAGTAAGTGCTTCTTCCAACTTTCCAAAGCAAATATTTGAAGGTGTTGTACGTTAATTTATTTATTGCTCCTGGTATTAACTTATTTGATTAATAGAATAAATCACAGATGGCAAGTAGACAGAGAACTATAATGTTGTGATAATATACTCTAATTTAACATTTGTTCGCAATGATTCAATTTATAAATCAAGCAGCGAAGTTTGCTTGCGTCAATATTGACACAAAATAGTTTATTTAGTAATTGAACAATAGCAAATAGTATTGCAGTAGGATTGTAAATGTTATTTATTGGTTGCGGTTCAGCAATATAGTACAATAAGTACGTGGTAATGAAAGGTTTAATGATAGGTATGCTTGTAATATTGGTTAAATATGGTGCATATGATGAAAATAAATGGTTGAAGAGTGACATAGAGTCGATTGGAGATCAATGGGCTATGGTATGATTTTAGATGAGAAAAGAAGGGCAACGGCACTGAAGAGAAAAGTGCAAGTGGTAAGTAGAGTTAAGTTTTGTGGTGTATGATAATGTGTGTAGCTGGGTGGTAATGTATACGTAAGTATGGAAGATGAGAGGAGAAGCTATTAATATAACGATGTTTCGCTTAATGCATCCTGCCAAGTATCATAGGACTTGACTCTTTTTATGAATGACCAGACTTGACTTTGTGGAAGAAAATCTCTTGCGTCTTTATGTCGTCTGTGTCTATAGCGTAGGAAATATAAAAATGAAGGGATATAGTAGATTGTGGTATAGTTAAGCTGAGAAATACTTGAGCTAAAATATAAATTCAGTCGTTTTCGTTGAACTCACATGGCATCAGATTGGAATGAGTATAGAGTAGAACTCATGGCCTTGTTTGCCCTGCGTGTGTGACATTATGACATTTCGGTTATGCCATCCTCTGCGGATAAATGGTTAGGAGACTCAGGAAGGTCTTGACTTGAGTGAATGACACTATTCTCCGTGAAATATTTTCAATGAGGAAATGGAAGGACTATAAAATAAAAAAGGATGATAAGAGTAAACCGCAGGGAAACTAGGAGAGTGCACATGTTTCACGCCTAAATGGGAGAAAATAAGACACGCCTCGCTGTATTTCTGTGAAGAATATGCTACCAAATATGGCAAGAGATGAGATCGATTCATGTTGCTGGTGATGAGTATACCCAAATTCTATTCATCCCAAGGACAAGGTACGCTTTAAAGTAGGAAAAAAAACTGAGAAATTCTTTGTGGTACGATACTGGATACATTACCGCTGCTCCAAGGCTGCTTCAACAACGCCGGAGGAATATAGAGGAAATGAAAGGGAACTTCTAGCGTTGCAGTTGAATTACTTTCCTAATTATATATGACTGTACATAACCTTCACGAAATGTAAACTCTTCCACATAACTCAGTCTTTGACTCACATCTATCACTCCTAGAGAGCTCCAAGATATCCCCTTCAACTTAAGCAGACCAATTACATTGAAGAATAAAGCAATTAAAAGTATTAAATTGGCACTGGCTATAATTACGTATCAAGTAGCAGGTAGAATAGAATTGTAGAATTAATTATTCTGCATATTTGTCTATTCATCTTTTATCACAAAGGAGATATTCTAATGAATATTTACTTATGCACTATTTTAATTTGATTTCACTGGAAAATGTTGGAGATCTTGTTTCAAACGCGTTAGCCCATACATCTTCTATACCTTCAATGCTCCGTCAATATTGAATTACACTAGTGCAACTTTAATTGAATGGCACGCCTTATATGTGCCATTACTAATGAATGATTAGCCTAAGGCATGTTACCTGTGTAAGGATGAACTTCACTCACAATCACTGTTCATACTACCGGAATACTTACAGGAAATGTATCCCGGTGTTATATATGTGTGCATTCGTCTGTTTCATATTGCATAAGTACGTTTTAATGATTACTTTTATATGCTAATTTTGGGATATGTGTTTAAGAAAGGTATAGCATATTATAGTAGCTATAGAGTACATTTCAAACACTGTGGGTACATCACCGTTGTTCTGGTTGAAATGAATTTCCATTCATGGAAATCAGTTTTCCGTGGAGTAACATCAAGGATGCTTAGAGCAAATGCAATTACAAATAGCGGCTACATACGGCAGAGTGCAGCGCGTTTCCCTTACAAAATGAGGTAAGTAGGTACATTCTGGTTAATAGGATTTCAGATCCAGCTAGTCAAAATCAGACAGAGCTTGCCAACTGGAGTCAGAAGAGAATTTCATTGGCATTATGGATGTTGTCAATTCAATTCAATTGAACTCAATTCAATTCACAACTCAACTGCACTCTTTCTAGTTAGCAGTCTGGAAAGTGTTTTGCTCCGCATTGTGTAATGTTACGTTATGTTAGCCATGCTACGCTGCTCTCTATGCCCTGCCTGTCTCCTCTCGTTGTAAGAAATGTCCTCTGTCCTACTCCAGCCAACTCTCCGGATTACATGGAAACACAGCCTGCCACGAACCTCCGCCTTAGCATCTTACAGGCGCACGGGAATGACCGACGCTTGCAATTGCCGTGCAAGATAGCACCAAGCAGCTTAAGGCACTACATGCAGTTCATTGTGTAAAGTATGTAGTGTACGCAATGCTATAATTAGTACGCACGTATTAGTACAGTATAAGCATTTAGGTTTAGGTCTCTCACTTTATGCAAGCAGGTAGTTTTACAAATAATGATAAATTAATGTTTGTATGTTTAACATTAGTATGTATATTGGAAGTTGACTAAAAAGCTAAATAAATTATGTCAATGCAAAATAAAATGCAGAAAATTATCAGTATTATATTCTTATTAGATAATGAAATTGAAAATTTATATACGATATTATCACTACATTTTTGTCAGTTTTCGGTCAAAGATAACCATGTGAATATCACCATCAATTTTTGTCGAAATTCTGTAGTCTTTTTATCCTAAATTTATATTTTCTAATATTTACAAGTAAGCATAAATTCTTTAATTTACACAAGACATACTTATAAAATATTTTCTGCTTCCAATAGGTTAATTTAAGCATTATTTCTCATGCAGTTAACTGAAAATATGTCTTTCCGTTTTGTGAAAAATGCCGAAGGAAAAGACATTTTGGTAGACCATGAAAATTATACATATAGATTACACAGTACAGCTAAGTCGGGTAAAAACACTGGCGATGTACAAGGGACTATTCCTTCGAGTGTAAGGGAGCTGTGCATACATTAAACGATCAGATCATCTTTACAAAATGTCACAATCATATTTAAAGTGCTACAAACGTTAGATACAGGGAGTTGAGAAATGAGATCAACCTCTCCTCAGAAAAATCCTATGCTACAACTACCAACATACTTGCTAATGCACTTTTCAATGAATCTAGTATGGCTGTAAAAAAGCAATCTTCCTAAATTAGAGTCTATGTCCAACTTCATTCACTTCTAACAGAAACAACAAAGTGTACAAGACCTAAGAATGCAACAAATTAAAATAGGTGAGCCTCCAAAGAAAAAACGGCGTGTTTATGAAATTTGTGACAAAAGAATTGCTAGGCAAGTGGTAAAATATGACGAACTTCTTGTGGACGACTACTTGGGGTCACTTGCTCATACCTTCGAAATCCTACTTTGATTCGACATTTATGTTTCAAAAAATATTCTGTCATATGTTATATAGGGAAAATATATAAAAGCACCTATCTTAAGCGTAGATATAGATATAGAGGTAAATATTATATTTGTCGCATTTTAACTATACTTTTTATTCAAATACAAACTTATTCAAAAATTTCTTAATAATGTTGATTTAGTACCATTAGTTTATGTAAATTATGTGTTAGTTATATTTATAGAGTTGAATTTAACTTGTAGAAGCAGATTATTTCAATAAAAGCTTTTAAATGTGTAGAGGATTACCATCTATTTAACATTAATTACAGTTATCATATGCTTTTTAACATTTAGCTACAGTAAAATTCAAAATAACCTTGCTTTCCTATCCTTATCCCTACACTACCCCGGAGCTTATTTGTTTTTAGCTTCTGCTAATTTTAATTTAATTATCTCTAGCATTGCTTTTTGTAAAACGAAGCCTGGCCGCTCTGCGCACATTTCTTAAAACAAGTAACTTTAATAAGTGTGACTGATTCGTTATTCTATCTAAAAACTTTAAGAGTTTTATGCTGATTTTTAATATGCAAAATTATATATTTTATTTCATAAAGCACAACAATAAGTATTGGTAGTAGATAATATCATAAGGACATTCTATAGTATTATAAAACGTAGTAATAGGCACAATAGGCAGTGCACTTAATACGCTACTTGCTGTGAGGCATGCAAGAACCCTTTCACTCAGCGCAACCTAAAGCAATGCAATTGCATGAGGCGGTCATTCCGCTTCTCCGGTGATTCCTGGCTCCTGTAAGCACACACAGTTGGTGCTTATCTCTCCGGCCATCCAACGCTCCAGCCTCTTCACAATTTCTCCTCTTTGTGCTCACTCTTCCGTTCCCTGTCTCTTCCGCGGATTTCGCATCACTCCATTCTCTTCATTTCGGATCCATCTTTACGTGTTCGGCTATGTGCAAAATAACTATTTTCATTCATCCCTCTTACTAATACTTATGCTCTCTAATAATATTCTAGGACATCTATCATTCCAACTATATTGTGCAATACCCACTTCTCACGCTACATTTATGAGTCAAAGCACATTTCTAATTCTATTACTTGCCTTCTACTCGACTTTAGTCAACTCAATATTATTAGTGCGTATTAAATTAAATACTATTTATACTCTTTAGTATAAGTCTAGCACAAATTCGGGGTACAGGCAGAGTATGATGAAACAACATACTACGCTAACAAATATCTACAGACCTCACAATGTTTTTAATAGTATCGAACCATTCTTAATTTAATAGATTCAGATTTAAAATATCAAGCTCAACTTTTAGCCATCATAGAGAAAATAATTAATTTTGGAATCACATATTTTTACTTCCAATTAATATTAAATAGTAGAGTAGTTCTGTCACAACAAGTTAATGCGCTGAACAAGAACGAATTATGGTTAGTATAACTAATTAGTGGTATATCGTAATGACAATGGAAAGTAGGCTGGATATTTAACATCGTTACTCTTAGGCTTGAATGAATATTGAAATGGAGCGTCCATATACTAAAGACTGAATGTGCCCTCACAAGATTAAGCATCAGTAGAGTTGTAAAAAATCGAAGTGTAACCGGATATTCAAAGTTTTATTAGAAATCGTTAATGCAATGTTGCAAGATAAATCAAAAGTTAACATTTCCGGGGATAGAAAAAAGTTTTTCCTGTGTAGAAGATTAGACATTTATGTTGCATCATTCAAATACCACAATATATTATACTCTATACTTTCCCTGCATTACAAGTTCCAGCTGATTTGAAACAGACGTGAGCGATACATAATTTTTCTAACTAGAAGCTATCAGGATGGTATGCTTAATGGACATGAACAACACAGAGAGATGCAGTTGAGCTGGTAGACTAACACAAAAACATAAAAGCCCACTTGGGGAAAAATGAATACATTGCTTTTAGTGCACATGTACATATAAGAAACTGACAATGGCAACAGACAATTTCAAATGTTTATCGTTGAGCATGGACATAAAAAACTTTGATTCAAATGACTCAGACTACGGCGAATCCAGTTAACATTCTTTGAAAATTTATCAAGAGTTATCTTGGCATATCACTTTTTTCCCTATTAGTCAAAACCTACATACTATTACCCTCTGTGTAGATGAAGCACAGCATGTAAATACTCATGCAGTAGATAGTATATAAATACAAATAAGATTGCTGTATTTTAAAAAAATGGAGCAGTAAATAACTACACATGTGTGTGTGCAGTAGGTATTTGTAAATGAAAGTGTTATTCTTGTGCATTGCTAATGGTGTAACGTAAACTTATGCATAGGCATAATTTTTGTATATACATATACCTAACAAAAGTACTTACGCATACCTATACAAAGTATAACTACGCAATAGTAGAATAGTATTTAACATAAGTATATAATATACTGTAGCTATAAGTAGGTATTTATAACTTACATAATCGTGTTGAATGAATACACAAGACAAGATTCTGTAAACTTCGTTTTTCATCACATTGTTATATGGATATGCCTTTTAGTGTATGTATAGTGTTCTAAGTTTAGAAGGTGCCTATGTAAGATGGCATTAGGAAGTGAGTGAGAGAGTGTGTGAACTAAATGAGACAGAGGAGACTCATACATTACACTAAACTACACCACACTCAGAAAAGAAAAGATGGATTGGTAGCCACAATGGTCAGCAGTTAAGTATTATACAAGAGATAGTGTCTCTCTGCCAAGTTCTACTCCAGAATGTATATTTGAAAGAGAATAGTAAGAATCTTAGACATTGGATGTTAACTACTCTGGTCGTGAGAACAGTAGTAGAGTTCAATAATAACGGACGGGGGAGGTTTCCATTACAAATCTCCAATAGAATATTTTATGTAGTAAATGCATAGTATAGAAAATGTAATATACATAAATACTATATGGTGGATAATATGTTTCCATATATGGAAGAATGCATTACAATAGATTAGGTACGATCTCTTTGCGCTTTTCCGTAGTAACTACAGTCTAGTTACTTTACGAGAGTATTTGGTAATGGAAGGAGACATTTTGGGAAGGAGAGACTAAAGCAACGTCCAATTCTATAAAGTATGTAGGTTTATATGGAAGCGCTGTACATGCGACGAAAAGTCTGGAATCCGGTATTTGGAGGATGTACATAGATGGAAGAGAAAGATGGAATAGATTCCCTTTATTGCCATTAGACATAATAGAGAAGGCAGTCCTTTGGTTTGCTGGAAGCTGACTTAACTTGACTTTGAGATGATACTACGATGCAATGATACAGACTGAGAATAAAGCAAAGGGGAAAGTCAACTTTGAGATATCTTTACCATCTTTCTTTGCAGTGTCTTGGCTTCCTCTCCTTGTCTCTAGTGTGCCTAAGTCCATACACACCCGGCATAAACATATCATACAGCAGCACTAAAGTATAAACCTCATACCTATATTTCTTTAGTGCTCTAGCATTAGACTATATTTTCCCTCACAAAACACAACCATATATTATAATGGTACTTCATCCGGATTTTTTTTTGAATTACTTACTCCAATACACTTTTCTTTACGCCTTTTTACCTCTTTCCACCCGATTCGTCCTCGTGTAAAAGAGATGTGAGCCTTAGGCTGATGCAAAGAGATAGGAGAGCTATCTAGACTATCTACCTACCTAAGAAAAGGTATACCTATTTAGGTGGTGGGTGTATTTGTGTGTGTGTGCTAACAACTGAAGTGGAGTGACTAGGGTGGATGAAAATATATTTCCGGTTGCAAATGAACGTAGTCGGGGGAATTGTTTTTCATGGGACTCACTACTCTCGATGTGCACTCCACTCCAACTCAATGTAAGCAACTCTTCCGAGAAATGGCCATTATCCTTGCTTTATCTATTTCTAGTATTATTTTGATGTGGTTAGGAAAAGCAAAGGGTAGCAGGAAATGGAAAAGGAGGAAATAAATATACTACACCAAATCATCTTAAATCAATTCTGATTCCATTTCGTAATTTCCAATGCTGTATATACCTAAATATAATATCATCTCAAACACTACATTTATTTTATTGCACTTTACTTCTTTACTCTTCTCATACTACATACATAACACATTTACTTATGGGAAGTTACATTGGCTCTGAAGGACGTTCAAGGAGTAGCGTGCAAAATCTAAAACAATTTCAATGGTAAAATGTTTTGATAAAGTACAAATGGATATAATTTCTCTCTACTCTTTTCCTTTTTAACCTATTAATTTTGTGGAACCGGTAAATAGTAACATTTGGGCAAATCCTATCACACGGCTTGCTAATTCTAATAAAAACTGTTATATCTCGAACATTTATTGTGAGCAATAATTACAATTCACAAATTCAGCCTAAGTAGGAATACATTGCAAAAACAGAAGTAGCGAAAAGGGTATGTAGTACTATGTCCAATTGGGCATAGCAAGTAGATTAATACTACAGTCGTATTCTTTGTGAAGCAATTGAGTTTTGTGGTTCCAGGGTGGAAGTAGCGTAGGCATAATAATATTTCAATGTTGTAAAATGTAACCCTGATAATTTGGTGAGTGCCTTGGCCATTAAATTCAGGGTAAATGACTTAACTGCTTTATTGCGTACGAAGAAGGCGACTGCGGATTGTGTGTGCGAGGCCAGGTACATAAAGTTGCAGATGCAGCCCTAAGTGTAATTTACGAATCCGTCGCATCTTCGCATGAGAATAGGAGGGAGCAAGTGCACAACTCTAGAGAAGTGCTTTAGTTACTAGAGAAGAGGATAGGAAAATGGCACGGGTAGTTTGTTGTAATGGATGTACAAGTCAGTCAAGTAAAGGACTCTGTGAAAGTTAAGCTAACGCTCGAAAGCCAAGGAAGAAGTACTCAACTACTGCAGTACACTTTCCATATATATGTAATAGTATCTGAGCACATGTACTCAGTCACTAGACTCACAGCCTGCGATGTGGTGTCATGTCATGCAGTACGTGTACCTAGGCACTAGCATTCTCACTAAAATTGTATTACTACTGTAGCAATAGAATATCACGCTCTGATGGCAAATCCTCTGCAAAGGTTTGTTAGGTACATTCTCTGTACTCTGACTCTACATGTACCTACGCAGGCAGACACTGTTCTCTCTCGTATGTATGGTGAGGAGGGAAAGAGATAAATAAATGTGTATAGAACTGGAAAGGGTATTAGGGAACATAGAACCGGGTAACACAGGCAGTACTAATATTAACGGAGTGGCAAGGCAAAGTCCGGGAGTCAGAGACGAGAAGAGAGACTCTGTTTAGAGTATCGATCAAAATGGAAAGCGAAGAAAAGGAGTCGGACGGGAAAATCGCGGCACGTGCACGAGCTCAGCCCAAGCCACATACTAACTATGCAGTCGAAATATACCAGCAGCCTCTAGCTCTCCTATCTACCCTACCCTACCTACTACACTTTTCCTTATGTACTTCTACTCAACCTTTTACTTACATCCTAAATATCGTTGTTCGCATTATCCGAAATACATTTAATTATTTTTAAGACTTCATTTACCATTAGCATTGTATTTTAAAGTGTAAATCTGTAGCAAAATTGTAGCTAAAGTATTTATTAACAATGGTCTGGAATTTTAAAGTGGTCGAAATAATAAAAAATAAATATACAGATAGTTAAATTAAAAATCAGCATGCTGCACAAATAGCAAGTGTAAATAGCAGAGTGGAACTCGTGAATCGAAAGATTAAGTCCACGTGACGACTTTTTTAATCTAGGATCAACCATTTCAATCGCATGGGTAGAGGATTATTTCCTAAGTCCAGATGCAAAACAAGTATTTAGAAAGCTATTAGTGCCGTATTTGCTAACTCATTTACATATAGTAAGTATTCTGAGCAATCGTCCGAAATCAAATGCTACGCCGGCATAATTTTGAAGCAGAACAGAAGCCGTGTGTAGCTAAGTTTATCCGATCACTGATACCATTAAAATCCTTCATAATTTTGACTGTAGCAGGTTTGTGAACCCAACAATAATATGACTACATGCATCTCAATAGGTGAGTAATACTATACCATTGGTCCTTTCACGTGTTCTACCTAATATCAATGGTTCTTGGGATATGCCGTGGTATAATAAAAATAAAGATGGCCTTACATTTTTATAACAAGTTACTTTTTGGGGTTTCATTTCGGAAAAAGCTTTTTCTGTATTAACGTTTTCAGTCATCTTTATTTGTACGCCTAATTCCCTAGAAATACTCGGAAATATTAAATTATTATTAAATACAGGTTTTGAATCAGTAACATTATTTAATAATATGACAATATACGTTTAATACAAAGTTAAAACTATGTATGTGCTGCTGTTAGGCACATTTTAATTTATGTCCAAAACAAAGCAGCATTATTTAAACATTTGGTGTCCCTTTCATATCTGAATAGATAAGCATCTTGTCAATTTAAGTTGAAGTATTATTATATACCTATTAGCCATCATCTCTGTAAAAGGATACTTCAAGAGGACACCGAACTCCTGCGTTTGTACTTTCTGCTATTGTTTACTAATGGTTAAATATTTAATGATAACGCAGTAGTCCAATAGTGCATATTCATTCATTGCAGATAGATATTTAGAGTGCTGTGTGTATACATTGCTACTTATTGGCAATTCATAGATAGTGGGAGCAGCTTGGATGTGCGATATTGAAAGGTTGTTGTGTATATGCATAAAGTATTATGTTGTCTGTAGTCTTTCAGTTTCCCTTTTCATTTTTGTGGAGCTATATGGTTATATTTGTAATAAAGGAGAATAGTTGGGAGTTTCCGCTGGTTGTGCTGTATGGAGCCAATACCCGGGTTGCGTTGCTTTCTTACTTATGGTGATTTGGGCGACTGCACCGTGTATTAGAGTCTGAACTTGGTGGGAAGATGTAGACTGTACAGTGTTACGGACTATGTTTTTCGGGTAGTTTAGGTTTTTGCCCTGGCTCTCTCCCCCTCGTCTCGTCTCTTAGGTACACACACTAACATCGCACTAGTTAGTGCCTTGACTTTGCTTCGCTAGACTCGAAAAGCCTGTTCTTACTACTAACTAATACTCACGTACAAGAGTATCAATAGGCATTTGCTCTTTCTGTCGTATAGACTTGTATAGATAGTTGAAGGTGTATTGTGCTTATTGTATGGGATATAGCCGGGGAACATTTCTCGTGGATTCGGTCTCTTCACATGCTGAGAGTCTACTAGGAAAGAGCTACACAGTCGTTGAGCTTATATATTTATTTCATGAAAGTTTTCTCGCCTGTCTGCTTGTGCGGACAACGAACTTGTATCTGCAAATGTTCCTCGGAGTCTCTCTCGCTTCGGTTTACTCGCCTTCTGTTCTTTCTTGTTCTTTCTACTCCACCAACCTTAGTCTTGGTCTGTTTCCCTTCCCTTCTCCATTGCCCCTAATCTATATTTCTTTTCTCCAACTACCTTTTATCGGACAGATATTATATGCAAAGGGCACATCATAATATTGTATACTACAAGACTCATTTATATAAGCACTATCATCACAGTTAGTAAACTATCCGTCTTATGAATTCCCCATCCTGTCTTCTTCATGTCTCCACTTTCTTGCTTCTTGTATTTGTCATAGGAGAATGCATGGATATAGATTGCAAGTTGATAAAATACAGATTTATAAGTTTGCTCATTCATGTGAATATGGACATGAAAATTGAATGGTTATGTAGACTCCTTTTTATTAATCCTAAGTAAGCATACCACTTAAGGACCTAAGGGTGGTCTCCCTAGCACAGAGGTGCTATCGCTATCTACCTTTCCCTACTAAATTGTATTAAATTAGTATAGTACTCTTTTGTAGTGATTATTGTGATGAGAAATGTATTGTCACAATAATGAACCTCTATTTGTACAGTAAACATCCATGGTTGACATCACATAGAACTTTTCGTGTAGAATTTGCTTACGTATGAAGTTTCTTGTTATGTAGCTATGTATAGTTTGTATATAAATTAGATTTATATAGAAAGTATTATATAATATAGCTTCTGGAGTGCACATTTTCTACATAATGTAGTTTTCTGAGCAAAGAAAAACTTCCTTTCTTCTTCTTTTCTTCTAGTTTTGTGAGTTTTAGTGGTGGAACTGATGTATGTGAGAACGAGAGGAGAGCCAAGGGATGGAAAGACCAAAATACGAAACCCGGCTGTAAAGAAATTGCCTTGGCATATACGGATTCAATGCGGGTATAGAATAGTACAATACGGTCCGGAATGGACAGAAAGAGGAAAAGCTGCCGGATCCTGTGTGTAGATTTACTACGTCCAACAAAGACAAGACAACATACTTACGTAGATGTAGACGAGACGCTAAGGCGAAAGCAAAAAACAGAACAAGAGTGAAAAAATCTCCGGGTTCTTAGGATAAGTTCTTGTTCATGCAACACAACTGAAAGTAACACGCACACAGAAGCAAAGGAAATCAGTAAGAAGAAGCCGAGCGAAGGAGAAGAAGACAAGATTAGACTGCTACTCTTGAAGAAATACATATAATTTACCCATTCCCCTATACATGCTCTATTAGTATACCTGAAATATAATATATAGGTGTACATCTGCACTAGGTACTGCAGTGGAATACTTATTATACGGGAGAATTGTACACACCAAACTCTGTTTTCTGCAGGACAATATAGCTGGATGTATTTTCTCCTCTAAACTTCTTTATTATACATCTCCACGATGGCAATAACATCAGGGGCAGTATAAAGATCCTATCGTGCTGAGTAATATGAAAGGTAGTCGTAGTAGTTTGCGAAGAAATGAGTTTTTATAGGACACGAAGAGCTGATTCCCATCTCGACTGACACATCCATGTGTGCCGTGTACTCACTCACTTGCCAAGGTACGAGTTAAGTCCACAGTTACAATTAGCAGACGTGAGCAATGCAACACTAGATGGATGAAACACACAGAGATAGGTGAGTATCTCACATCTCAGTAGCTGCTTTATTAGGTGCCTTGTCTTCACCTAATAAGAGATACGACCATATCAAGATACGACATCAAACTCAACTCCCTTACTCAAACTACTCCATTTTTCTATTTTTGGACCACTCCATCCATACTCACCTCTAATTCCCCGAATATACACGTCCCACTTAGATTCACAATAAAACCTTCCGTACAAAAGTAATTTTGGCTACACCGACTATACACACAAAAACTAACACGCAGCTACTACATCATTAGGGAATACAATCCACAGTTTCAATATCATGCGATTTTTAATAATGTACTTAAGCAAAGCTTATCTTATCAACTCATCACATAGACGCATTACGTCACGTAAGAATAAGACCTCATTTTTAGATGCTGTATAATCTTCTTTAGATACCATTTATGTACACGTAGATTCCAAACTCCACACATTGTCCGAATCTCAATTGAGTATCTTGTTCACTTTTAATTATAAGAAGGGATCAGTTATACTTAGTCTAAGTAAGTCTGTATTTATTTGTTTGTTGATTATTTTATTTTCTTAGTTTTGGGAATACTATTTAAACACTAAACCAGATTAGATAGATGAGGCTTCAGATGAAGATCAGCTTCGGATCACAATGTACTATCAAATGAATTAACTTTTATTTTAGGAAGTTTTAAATCGAGCTACGAAAGAGTAGTATTTAGTATTTTTAAATTTTTAAATCCTATCTGGAATTAATTACTACAATGATTTTATATCTTAATGATATTCACTTAACATTATGCAATTGCAAGTAATATAGTAATATTAAAATGTCTACAATAATATTATTAACCCTTTTTACTAGGTTGATATCAAAGTATTCTGATATCCCAAATAAAAGAGAACCATAATGTAGTAATCCATCAAGGACACAGTTTTTTTCATCTCAAATATATCTGCATTTTATACCTTCTTCGCGCGTTGACTTTATTATGAAAGAAATAGCTATGTACTACTGGTATAATAGTTTTTCCAGTGTACTACTTAAACAAACTGATATGTTATATGTCTGGGAAGAAAGGTGTAGTAACTGGAGTGTTCTCATACCTATTGGATTTGGCTGACTTATTTCTTTAGAATTGTGTGCTGGATGGATTCAGTTGGACGTGTGTTCTGAAGTGAATGAGATGAGACTTTCTTTTCTGGTGCTGATCACCAGCTTGTGCATTATAGAAAAGAAATCGAAAGGTTTTCTACGCTCCGATGACCACTTGAGTACCTATATACAATTTCTTTCTTGGCATTTCTTCAGCCAACTTAACTATGTGTGTGTTACTGAGATTGAGAAACGAAAGCATTTCTTCAGATCAATATCTACGGCACTAGTTACATAATACCAAGTGGCCTATTCTAAATGTAGGATATTTTATTAATATAGAGATCTATAGCACATGTGTACAGAAGCAACTACTTACTCACTACATCTCAGACATTTTTAAACTATTTTTTTGTAAAGTATTGTTGAATATTCAAAGTCTTCTGCATGCAGGATGAATTATGGCAAATCTTTTGAATATTGTGATATTACTATAACTATGTATTTGTAAGATACTAGAGTCCAGTCAAAAGAAAAGTACTACTATATGTGATCGTTTTAGTTAGATGTAAGTCACTACAAACATTTTATGTGTAATATCCCAACAAATGGAGTATGACGGTAAAAATATGGTGGTCATTTAACGAATCATTCTTCACTGGTGTCTTTTTCTAGTAAGTTGAAAAAGAAAAGCTGGTATTATATCTTACTCCAAAAGAACTGCAATTACCAAATAGTGCATTTACTCAAGGGCATCTTGAACTCATTCCGTATTTACACTTACTGTGAGTGTACACAGTAAGATAAGATGCAGTAGATAGATTTCGGGGGGCCCAGGCCCCCCCTGGCTGCGGCCTGGTAACAGCACCGTAAGACTTTGTCTTATACTATAGCGTTAAAATGATGTATCTGAACATTTTCAAAGTTTTTCAATAAAGTAATCACGATCACATTTTGATTTATTTCATTGCAAGTAGGAAAATCTCCCTAGGCTATGAGAAAGTAATGAAAGTGCTCTAGCAGAAATAAATACTTACACCTACATGAAGATTACTGTTGTCAACAACCATTTTTAAAAGTGTTGTATAAATGTCTACTACGGATCCTGGATTATTATTACCTGTTTGATCATATCTACCTATTTAAAAATAAATGCATGATTTTACTAAATGGGCTGATACTGTGAAGTAAATCTTGTATTTCAATTTCATCATTACACTTATACTATAAGCTTTGTAATTTAGTTTGAAGTTTGTAGGACTAATTGAAAGAGTGGTAATGATAATGTGGTAGTTTGGGCCAGGTCCAACTCTCCTGGTGCTAAGACATGATCAATAGTACTTTAGCATTATTTATATAGTATATTCTTGAAGAGATTGAATGGAAGAATCATGGGATGACATTGTGTTAAAAGGAAAGTATAGAGTTTGTGTATGATAAAAGGATCGATAAAAATACTTTGACCGAAGGGGAATTACATAGAAACTGTTGGTATTCTTTATGGTCTGAAATTCACCCAGTTAGTAGTGAGTTGGAAATTGGGAGTAAAAACTGTCGGGGAAATAAATGCCCTCTGTCAATTTCTTTTCTAGCTGGTGAGTGAAGCCAAAACCCCGTGAAGATTCTGGAGAAAGAACGAAATTGTCACACCTTGTTGCTAAGAAGGGTAGGAAATGAAAAAGCTGCGCTGACTGAAGAAGTTCAGGTGTCGGCATCCAGCCTATCTCTCTTCCCACGTCGACTTCTTTTCCTCCGTCTGCAATATCTTTTTGATTGTCTTCTGCGTATCGGATCCTGTCTCCATACCTTATCACCTTCGCTGTTGTCTTTTCTATTCACTTCTCCTGTCTTTGTGTCCTCTTCCCCCTATCTGTCTCCTGCAATTCCCCTTATTTATCTCCATTATAAGGTGGACTTTCCACTAGACTGCTGAAACAATCACCACGATTCCCTGAAATAAATAACCATCTTCATTCCAGTCAAATGAACAAATGTGTCAGCCATTAATAATCATTTCTTCCAGAAGATATTACTATAAATCAATGACTGAAACAAATTACCATGTAAAATATACTAACTATTATCTACCATTATACATTCATCCTTCCACAAGCACATCATTAACAAACCTATACTAATAGTAATTTGAACCATATCTCATATAATTAGTATATAAGTCTGTCAAATGCATGACTGGGCAAAAAACTATTTCTTTCAGAATATAGAAATATAAGCATATGGATGGAACACGTGCCGTGAAATGAATAACATGCCAGGCAGACATGTGAGATGAGAATTTTCGGTTTATTTTCGTAATATTTGCGATTAATATCCTTATTGTTGAGTGGTAGAATCAAAAGAAGTGCAGGAGACTCAAAGTTTACTTTCTTCTACTGTGTTCTCATGCATAGAATTATTTCTACAGCTGTTTTTTTCCAGCTTGTGTGCTTAGATTGGCTACAAGTATTTAGTACTTACGAGATTACTTATTATTATTGAATTAGGTGAAGTATATAGTGCTTCCATCTCCTATAATAAAGTACCTAATCAGATAAACACTAAAACCCACAAAAGGAAAACGTGCGGAAGCACACGCTGCACTAAAACGTGAGCAGCAAAACTCGCTTACGCCAGGAGTTTCTTCGACTGTGGAGTCTTTAAGTAGGTAGCCACGTAACGTCGCCAATTAATTGTGTGGGTGTAGGACAACTAATGCATTTCACTTTCCACTGTTCTCCTATACTAAGCCAAAGGCAAGGTCTTTCAATCTGAATACTTTAATTCTGGTAGTTGCGCTCTAGTTTCACCTCAACTAATTGAATGTTGTGTCTCTTTGTGTGAGTGTGACTGTCTGTCTACTCATGTGGGCACTTCTCTTACGTCAGTCTCCTACTTTGAGATATCTATAATCTATTGATTTACTTCTGCTTACCATCGCAATAAACTTTTCTCCCATGCTACTTAAACAACGGTGTACCTAACCAAATACACACGGTAATTACATTATGTATTTATCTGTAGCATACTACATTACCGGTACTTTTCCTTAACGAATGCCAAACAGAAATAGAATCATGGGCTTACATTTTGGAACAAGATATTGTAGATAATACAAAGTAGGTAGCTATATATAGTAGCAATGGCAAAGCTAGAAATACTTTGCAAATCGCGACATGAACGTGCATTGTCATTGAAGTGCCTAATCTAATTGTACCTTTCTACGTCATAATTACCATTTTTCTATTTAGCACCAGGTAGTAACTGCTAATTGAGTTTCGATAATGTATGTAATTTATTGACAATTTAGATTCCTTCTGCTCTTTATGGAGTGAAAATTATTAAGTCAAAACATGTATTCTTGCAGATAATGAATTTGAAGACATCGTTTCAGTTTTTGAAGTTTAAATAATGGATACACTAAAAATACCCGTGACCTTTGGTATATTGGGGTTTTCCTGATTGGAAAGTAGGTATTTGTAACAACGGGGATTTCTCATTCATTATGGAGCTGACTTGAAGGAGCATCGTGGATGTCAGAGGAAGAGATGAAGAAAAGAACGTGTGTGGAGAGGGCTGAATATTTTGGTGTTCGAATGAGAAGAGCTTTAATGCCTTTGGAGGGTATATTAATAGCTGTTTGCCAAACAGTGATGGTAGTGCATTGTGCAACTGACTGGGTTAGTTTGTATGCATTGTATTTGAATACACTTACAAGACTAGCTACAGCTTAGTCAATACATAATTTATAAATACATACCGAGAGGAAACCAAGCTGAAGCGACGCTTGTCGAATATTCAACTGGCAGAAGTCAAGCCAGAAAACGAAGTTTGGCATCACAAGTCTCTAATACACCCGGCCGGGTCCTCCAGCTCCAGACAGCCGAAACTCCGTCCTGCACTTTAGACTATGCAAGAAAAGCTAATGGGAAACCGACAGACAGAGCAGAGTTGAGTCAATTCCCAATACGCTCTAACTGTAAATCCTATCTGTTCCAGCGACTCCAGAGCTCTCCTTCTGTAATGCGATGCAGGTTTGTTTCTAAAATAGGAGTTGGGGAGCGATCGAAGTTACCGAAAATAAAATCGGACATTTCTTGAGTCGATTTTCTATTTATGCTTACGTGACTCGTGACTCTATGTGGATGCAGTGGATCAAAGCAAAAATGTAATATGTAGAAGGTATGTCTTGTGAGTACGAGAAATTCTGTCCCGGGCTGATATTATATAAGGTAGAGGGTGTTATGACGGTAGTTATCGTTAGGCTATAGCTTTACTAAAGGTACAAATGGCCATGTATGAAGATATAAATATCTAACGGTGACTTCCTACTCCCATTAGTACCCTTTTTCTATTTTCGTCTTTCAATTTACTCTGTTGTAATACCAGGTTGTTTCTATCCAATTTATGCCAGCGAGGTAGTAGTTAGCTTACAAAACTTTAACTAACTGGAGCATCAGAGCTTAATCCACTATTCTGCACGGAGGAAATAAATGATAAACTCTTTCCATCCCACACGTCTAATTCAAAACACACAAACGAACTTATCATTAGACGCCCTGTCTATTTTCATCTATCTACTATATAGCAAAGCGGACATTGCAGTCTATTCGACACAATAGATATCAATTTCCTCTGAAAAATTATCTGTTTGGATAGAGTTTTATTACTGTATATAGTAATATAATGGTTATCAGTAGACATATTATGTGAATATAGTATCTTGTATGCAATTAAGCTTTGTTTTGAAGCAAAATGCAATTTGTAATTGTTAAAAGTGTTTACTGCAATGAATGATCTATATAAAGCAAGTCTTATTGTTAATACTCTACGGACTCTTTCAGCATTATGTTGGTAATCCCCATAAGTAATTCAAGTCTAACCAAACACAAATTTATTTGCTACAAACAGATTTATATAGTAAAAAATCACAGAGTGACTAAACTATACGAGAGTTGCCTCTGCACAAGTGATGAGAAAATATGAGCATTTTCTTTAGTAGTAGGAATATTGTGCAAAGTCCCATTGTGCCAAGTATGGTCTTACTTTATACCACAAAATCCTGTTTCAACAACAATAAATTGAGAAAAGAAAAGGAAAACAAAATCAGAGAATCAAAATCAACTGTGTGGGCAAGTGTGCCATTCGGTGTAGTCGCCCAGTATAAACCAAATTCAATATTGGGAAACTTTCTCTCATTTGTTCGAAGCAAGTAATACGTAATAACTTTCTTTTATACTAAGTTTTTGTGTTTTTAGCACAGGATTCTATAACGGCTATAGTTGTAGGTTCATAAATATAACACCAGAAGTTGTGTGTTGTGTTTATAGGGTTATTTTTTGGTTATTGCATTATTCTATAGATTATCTGCAATAGTTTGAGACTTTTCAATCTGTACATATAGCTAGGATCAGCAGGGATTAAACAGCAAAGATTTTCTTTGAGTATACATAGGAAAAGGAATGATCTATTGCATAAGACCAGACAGACCACAAAAATAGATATTATTCTACTAGAGTAAAAGTAAAAGAAGAGTAGTAGAAAATAAAATACATGTCCAATCGAAGGAAATCAACTTGAGAGTCGTATTGCCAAATTTTGTCTCTGTCTACTTTCTGTTTGCTTTCGGTTGATGTAATACGTACGTGTATACAGAAACTGTGAACTTACTTATGGAGAAAGTCAAGTCAAAGTCAAGTGAATTGGAGCCAAAGCCAAGTCATGTAATGTCAAGCTTCTTGGCTGAAGAGCTGTGATCTGATTGTCATGAACAAAGTCACATTCCCATTTCACACAAAGCACAATCAAAACAAAGAGAGCGGGCGAAACTAGAACAACAATCAAAAATCAGCACTTCTTTCCTTAACACGGAGACGGTGGATTTGATTTGATTGTGTACACGAATCAAACGACATTTCCTTACATGTTGGGAAACCTCAAGTTTGCTTTAGCTATTCGTATTTTCAAATTGTACACAGGTGTCCACAGCAGAGTATCGCATATATTTATGAAATCAGGAACAAATGTTATTTATGCAAAGTAAGTTTTGTAGGATAGAAACACAGAGCATTTATATTGGAGCTGAAAAAAATGTTTGGCTGTTGTGACTAAATGGACTTTTTAAAGCTAGATCGAATATTATGTTAGCCAATAAATAAACCACCTAGATTTGTTGTATATTTACAGTGTATCTACTATATTGTGTGTACATTCAGATAGATACATAGATTTTCACTGTAAATATACGATATGTATATCGGAAATAATATGTTAGTATAGCTAAGACAAGTACAAATAAGGCAGTTTGTTTTTATTCTGCTACGAGCATCATGTTGTTAGTTTTCTTTGGTTAGTTTTTCCTTTTGAATAGGAGTATACAGTGGTATGAAAAGAAATCCAAGTCGAAGGAACATGCCATGGCCACAAGATTATTTTCTTGGCACAAGGAAACCATTGAGAATGTCTCGTCTGTGTCTGGTAATCAAAGAACGAATGCATAAAGCGAGCATTGGATCCAGGAAAAAGAAAAAATAAGAAATGCTACTGAAGAAATAAAAAGGGAGAATACATTTACTAAGTAAGTGGAGAAAGTTGACTAGAGCTGCCTGTCTTGACTTGTCATGACTTTCCGCTTCTTCTTCCATCTCCCATGCTCTTCTTTACTACACTCACATTATTATTATTATCTGCCTGCCTAACCTGCACATTAAAAGTAAAAGACAAAACAGCCTCGCTCCACCGTCCAGCCAACTCTTCTATCATACACTTCCCAATGCAATGCAGTTCTACAGCATCTCAATGCTACGGAGAAAGTATTTGGAGAAAGCTCATAGATTTCCTAACCTGCATTTTCCCATTGCACAGCGGAAAAGAACTTATCTAGAGTTATCTGGAGTTAGAATGGGATCAATGATGCCGGTGCTGAACCGGCGAGAGAGATGCTCTTCCAGAGGACTTTCCCCTTTTCCACTTTTCTCACTCACATTCGCCAGAATGCACATGGCTTTCCTCGATTCCATATCTTGGCTAGGGACAATTCAAATACAACGAGATCGGGCGTTTCGCAAGCAGCTTACAAAACTAGCTTAATTCTATGTACGATCTGCACTTACAAGTTTTATACATCAAACTCAAGGATCAAAAGTTTCAAATAATACACTAGAAATCTTTTCCTTTGACCTAAGGGTATAATATCTAAGGAAAACTTCTTGGAATCCGATTGTGCAATGTCACGATTGATGACAATTTCTTAAGATCAGGAAAGTGTAACAATGAAATTATTCCTGGTATAATTTGTTTAGTATTACTAATGGTTCCATTGAGTATATAACAAAGACACAAACAATTATTTTGATGAATATATTTCTTGGAATCCGTCATGAGACTAGAAACAGCTGCTAAATGTGTGTACACAAATGTAGTAGTTTCTACACTAAATCCCTATTTGCTTTTGTTCACCAAGGGCAAAAGGACAAATCTATTACGGGGTACTAACACACACTTAGTACATGCGTCACGTCATTTCCTACGAGGATCTTGCTCTTTTGTCTTTATCTCGACATTTACCTACTTTTCTATTGTTTGTCCTGTCAATACCAACCTAGGAAATCACATAAGCGTACCTGTAAACTAAATTGTCAAACAACATCTCAAAGCACTCTATTTTGTATTTTGCATCCATAAATGTTTATTTTACTAACGTATTTACAAAGCCTTTCGTCTAAACTATATTTCCAACTGAATTTAAAATATAATGAAAAGTATAGGTTACAATATCATGAAAAACTGCATTATCTGCCGGAAATCATAACATAACTTTGTTCATCTTTGGAATTAATGTATAGGTAACATTAAAAGCTTGGTTGATTGATTTACACTTTTTGCACTCTACAGAGAATTCGTAAAATTACGAAGAATTGTAGGACGTTCATTCATACTATGATTATTTTAAGCTAGTCATGATACACTTTGTTACTTTCCGGTTGACAGCAGTCTTTAAAGTAATTTTGTAAACCTGCCGAAAATTGACAATGGATATACAGAAATTGTTTTGACACAGTTGACACTGACAGATAGTGGAGTGACTGATCTTTGGGAACATATTGTATTATAGTAATTCTAATAATGACAGTCACGCAACAATAATGATAGACATGTGCCATTACTGTAACATTCTGAATAAACATATGGCTGCACAATTTAGTAACAAGAAATGTTACTGTGATGAATTTGTCGCATCGAAAAAACGGAAAGACACATTAAGGATATATTGTACTTATTTATCTACATTTATTTATGGTACAATATAGTGAGCCATAGTCTTGTCATACCATCCATACTGTATTGTCAGTAGAATGACAAAAGGTATTATATAATAAAAACAAGGTATAAGATTTTGGCTAGCTTGTTTAAAAGGTCAAAATGCCTTTTTGAGTAGTAGAAGTAAAACATACTAATTAATTGGATATAAATTGTATATAAAGTTTACGTAGGTACGGACCATTTTCTTTTTTATAGCAGTGCTGCGCACAACTGTGGTTTCGTTTTTGATGGACGATTATATTATAGCAAGTTGAGAAAGGTCTTATAAAATAGTTTTGGAAGAGTAGCAGTGTCTTAATAAGCAGTAGTAATTGGCTAGGAGTTTGAATGGAATTTGGTCCATTGAGTTTGATGTTGCTGAATTAGTAATAATAATTGGATGTAGACGGAATTCATCTCTTTGCTTTGTAGTTATTTGTGGAGGAGAGAAATGGAGTAAGGATGTATAAGTTAGGTATGTGTTGAGCAAGGGAAGGGAAAGACGCGTTTGTACAAGGGCCTTAATAAGAAATGAAAGATTGCAATAGTGATCTTCTGGTTAGGACTTCTGGCTCTGGCGGCTTATTGTTAGAAGTCTTGGAAAAGAAGAGAGGCAAAGTGAAGTTAATGGAATGGGAAGTAAAGGAAGGGAAGAGAAGCCACAGGCAAATAAATTGTGGTCTAGGCTAAAGAATAGAACAAGACAGAAAGTACACACTCGCTGTGCAGACCTTTATAAATCCGCTATATAATTTTGCAAGATATTTACTTAGCGTCTATTTCCTGCGGTTCTTTTTCATATATTGCAGAATATGAGATGAGATGTGCTTGTTCTGTAGGCATGTTAGTATTTTCTGCACAAAGGCAAAACATAATGCATAATGTAGTAAGTGAACAGGTGAACCGCGTTGCTAGTGCTATAGTAGTATCTCTACGATAAGTGAAATAATGTAGAGCTCTCCATCATCCTTTGCTCAGGTCTCTTTGCGGTCACAGAATGCCTCCAATATCCCTTTCTCTCTAGTCCACTCCCTGAAATCTCAGATGGAATTTCCTACGACTAGTGCCACTTTTACTTCTACGTCTTCCCTAAAAGTTCATTTTAACTCCGTATTCACTAGCAATGTACGTGTCTGAAGCACAGTGATATTTTCTCTATCTCTCTCCTTTCACTTATTTGCTAGACATTTCTAAAGAGAAAATCACAGAAAGGGTTGATAAATCTCACTTGTATTATAGTCTTTGATACTTATTTTGGGCAATACATGGTATACACTGTAGATGCACAATAGTCGATCGCACATTAGTATTATAGATGCTAAAAGATGTTTAAAAATAGGTCTAACCTTTTAAGCTACTCAATACACAAGCATGTATCTTTAAGTGGCGAAATAGAAGCAAACGAAAGAATTTCCCCGCATTTCTCAGAATTTGTAATAGACGAAGTGAATTCTATTTCTTTTCATCCTTCCCTCCCCTACAGAAAAGTTTTCATCAAAGGATTGAATTAGAGAAAGCTATAATGGACGGAAGTAAGGTTTACATTACTTAAACGGCTTTTGAAAACTAAGACATAGATAGACTCTAAGAAGTCAAACTCACGTTCTTCAGCGTACCAATATCCTAAAGAACTCCGTAATGCACAGAGAGAAAGTGGAGAAAGTACTTGGCTAAAGTAATAAGATTTTCTCCAGCCCACACGTATCTTTCCACACAAAGTAAAAGTTTCAATATCAAACAGCAATCTGATTTGGTTCTGATTTCCATGCTTTGACTACAGTTGCGCTAGATATTACTAAATAGTCTGCATTCATAGATTGACTTGTTCGAGTATCAAGTGGCGACTGTTGCTGCCTTGCAATGCAACATGCCAAATTGCCCTCTAGTACTATAATATTTTTCACACATCCACGAATGCTGATTCCATTTACAAGTCGACTACACCAATTTGTAGCAATAAATACAAAATATATCAACTGTTGGCGTCTGTAGGTATCTACAGAATATAAAATCATCCTCCTCCTTGAAACTTGGAAATTTCAAAGAACGAGCCATCACGTATACTTCATTGGTAACTTTTTCTTCCGTTGGGGAAGTACGTATACTTTGGAAATCTATCTTAGATTTTGGTGTATGGCGGAAAATAGTTGGAATCAAGGAAGGCGAACTCTCACCAATATGATTATATCATCCCATCTAATAGTAAACACATATAAATGTATAAAACTATCAAAGTTGCATCACATACTATAGTATAGGGAACTATTTTTATCAGAGTTCTTAGGTACTACAGGTATACCTTTCCAACCTCTGAAAATGTGGCGAAAGTCTAAATATACAAGAAAGTCTCTTCCCGCAGTTACTTACTGCGGTCATAAACTTTTCTTTCTACTCGGGCTATCTGACATTTTCCTAGGTCTTCTTATCCTGATCATATCTCCCGGGTAGTTTATGGCTTTTATATCGCTATGATATTACTTAGCGACCCGGAGTCCATTCTACCCCACAACTCTATATAGAGTACGGAAATATACAAGTCTTGCAATTGCAATGCCCGAGAACCGGGACATTGATATTGGTTTCGTGCCGAAGTTGTCAGAGGCATGTCCATAGGTATTGCTGAAGGATGAGCGGTAAAGTAAACTCGGTGTGGAAGCTGCGGCTGTCTCTCTGTAAAAAGCTGATAGCGTCCGGAATGTAATGTAGTGTTATGTTGTCTGTCTGTACCATTCTATAGAGTGTTGCTTATGTGGAGAAAGAGAGGAAATGGAGTGCCGATGGCATGGCAAGGCATCTCATGCCATGTCACAAGATCGACATTTCCAGAATTAACTCTCCGGGTGTGGCTCCAAAAATCCCATCTAGAGTTAACTTAACTCTTCCGCGCCCAACTGACTTCATTACACTACAATCCATTTACACTGTCATAGACCCACCGAACATCCAATTAATTACTTTATGTCATTCCTACATTACATTACAACACAAACTACAAAATAACACCAATAAAGATGTAATCCTATCAAAACAGCAGGTAAATGAACTACAATCTTACACCAGAGTGTCTTTCAACCATTCTTTACCTTTAACATATTACAGCTGTATTTATAGTATATAACTCATTGATATCAGAGTTTATTGCTACTAAATGAGCAATATTTACAAATAGACTTCGTGATACAGCTCATATCGAAACTCTGTTTTAAAACATTCTAGGCTGCATATACAACTCATGATTTTCAAATGCATATCAATTGCCATTTGCTAAATTATTGTTTCAAGCTTACTAAATAATTCAACATTTATGTGTCATTGAATTACATTTTACCTGATTATTTTATAATTTAACATACAATTTCAGATATGATTTCTTCATGAGTTTTGCATTGCAAATACAATATGACCAATGGAAAGATTGGCGTCTTTTGCATTATAGGCTGTCGTCACTAAGGGCATTGGTTGAAATTGTAAGATTCGTTAAAGTATTGGTCAAGGGTTGAAAGAGTGTAGAATTGTATGTGAGTTATGTTGAAGTTAATGCCATGTTAAGCCAAACCAAAGGACGGGTACAGGAAACTAAAAAGAGAGGCAGTCTTGTCAACAGAAGAAAGGGAAATGGAGAGTTGCTCCTTCTTTCCCTGTTCGCCCTGATAAATTCTCCTCTGGAGAAAACTAATAAAGTTGCTCGACTAACTCTGTTACCATTAGTGAAACTGTGGAATACTTAGTTCAGATATTTCTCTGGTATCACTATAGTGGGATTCAGAATGCGAAAGGATCGGTCTTAATGGCAGGAGTAGACGAGCAGAGTCTGTACTATAGTGTGTAGTATGTATTAGTTCCACCAACTAAGTTTCTGGTTAAGCAATACTTGAGTTAGTTGCGTCGGATTGATACGATTAGGATTAGAAGAGTAAGTTTTCTGTTCAGAGTCTCTTTACTACTACAGTTGCTTGTCATCATCTCTACTTCGCTTTACTTCACGTTTGGCTTGCTTCATCTCTCTGTCCATTCCTTCCTTCAGACTTCCATTCCCATGCACTTTCCTTACACAAGAAACTTAGATTACCCTTAGGAACGCTATTTTAGCCTTTCTCTGTACAAACTCTCTTATTGTACACAATACTGACTACATATTATTAGTATGTGTATACCTAAGTATAATACTATCTATACTACTTAGTTATACTATATATATTATTACTATATACATCGCAAACGATAAGTTTCTATTTGTTTAGCATCATGCTACAGTACTGCCTATTGCAATAACTAGCTAGTTCCTCTTAACAAGTTTCCTACTGCAGCCAGAGTAATATGCGTTGCATTTTGTAGTTCAATATGAGTTTGTTCATGGCTGGCATACCAGACCACACCACGCAAATTCTTTATGATTACATAACTCCCCGAGGAATGAGCAAAATTAGAGAGCAGTTAAATGACACTGTATGCATACCATGAACTTCTGTTAGCGTCTGGTGTATTGTAAATAGTTGCAGTTGTTATATAGGTAGACATATACTTAGGCTGTCTGCGGATTAGACCAACAAGACCTGCCTCCGTCCTTTATTTCCATGACCAACTCCATTTCAACTCTGCTTACTTAGCAGTACAGCACTCTTATTACTTCGGATCTTGCCTTCGTTTCCCTTCACATCATGCTCTAACACTTCCAAACAACTTTTAATTCGACTCATGAACTTTCGACAGTTACTAATGTGCAACTTTGCAATTTCACTGAAGTTGACTGCTCTGCAATTATACAATCCGCTTATATTTAGCTAATCAAAACCGAGTAAATAAGTACATAGGCACTCCTTGTAATGTAAAAATGTCCTTTCCAAACGAATTAAACTCTAATGTTCCCAGAATGCTACATACTTGCAAATACACATGAACTAGTTTACCCATACACTGTATTTAACACTTAATATTGGAATTATATGGGAAAGTGTACTTACACTACTTTATACACAGTTTCAGTATTCCCATCTCCCACCCTACTGTACTGGACTTACAAAAAATAAACCATAGTAACTGGTGTAAAAAAGTAACGGAGCTAGGACAGGAATTATACTGATTAGTATACAATTATTCCCTGTCTGAATATTCAAAAAGGCTAAAGTACTGTACAAACATACAGAGACTGGGCCATAGGGCTTATGCATAGCAGTGTCCAAAAATAGAAAGCCAGTAAAATACAATCCCAAGTCTACGGTAAATGATTTTCGAATCAATCTATTGTCAGTTATCTGTGCACCATTAAATGTTACGTGGAAGTCAATGTCTTGATCAAAACTTGACACTCATTGACCGTTATACAATTCTTCGAAATTCACGCACTGCATATAAACGACGACAGCATGGTTTATCTGTATACTACTGTAGGCCACGCTGAAGTAATGTTTATTGATATTGGTAGACCAAACAGCAATATTCGGAAAGAAAGTATAGTCGTTAATATATTAATTATAATAGTATAATCAGTATTTACTATCCACCGGTGGTACTCAAACATGTACAAATCCTCCAAAACTCAATCAGCGTATATGATCTTCGAATCAATCCATTGCATTGTCGGTTTTCTGTGTACTATTAAATGCCACGTGAAAGTCAATGTCTTGATTAAAACTCCAATTCATTGACCGTTATAAAATTCCTTAAAAATACGCTCACTGTATATGAACGACGACAGAATCCTTTATCGTTTATCTGTATACTGTCGGCAACGAGGGATTTATGCTTAATAGTGTCGGCAGACAAAACTGCAATATCCAGAAAGAAAGTATTCATATTAGTAATAAAAATATCAATTGTAATAGTGCATTCAGTATTTACTGTCCACATGTACTCGAAAATTATATTCAATTTCATCAGTATTCACTCGCCGTATATGATCTTCGATTCAATCCATTGTCGGTTTTCTGTGTACTATTAAATGCCACGTGGAAGTCAATGTCTTGATTAAAACTCCAATTCATTGACCGTTATAAAATTCCTTAAAAATACGCTCACTGTATATGAACGACGACAGAATGCTTTATCGTTTATCTGTATACTGTCGGCAACGAGGGATTTATGCTTAATAGTGTCGGCAGACAAAACTGCAATATCCAGAAAGAAATTATTCATATTAGTAATAAAAATATCAATTGTAATAGTGCATTCAGTATTTACTGTCCACATGTACTC
This sequence comes from Tomocerus qinae, assembly GCA_020055645.1. NCBI lineage: Eukaryota > Metazoa > Arthropoda > Collembola > Entomobryomorpha > Tomoceridae > Tomocerus > Tomocerus qinae. The sequence goes on from CM034547.1 coordinate 30,484,281, forward strand.
GAAAATTATGTTCAATTTCATCAGTATTCACTCGCCGTATATGATCTTCGATTCAATCCATTGTCGGTTTTCTGTGTACTATTAAATGCCACGTGGAAGTCAATATCTTGATTAAAACTCCAATTCATTGACCGTTATAAAATTCCTTAAAAATACGCTCACTGTATATGAACAACGACAGAGTCCTTTATCGTTTATCTGCATACTGTCGGCAACGCGGGATTGATGCTTATTGGTGTCGGCAGACCAAACTGCAATATCCAGAAAGAAAGTATTCATATTAGTAATAGAAATATCAATTGTAATAGTACATTCAGTATTTACTGTTCACATGTACTCAAAAATTATGTACAATTTCATCAATATTCAATCACCGTATATGATCTTCTTCGATTCAATCCATTGTCGGTTTTCTGTGTACTATTGAATGCCTCGTGGAAGTCAATGTCTTGATCAAAACTCCAATTCATTGACCGTAATACAATTCCTTCAAAATTCGCCCACTGTATATGAACCTCGACAGAATCCTTTATCGGTTATTTGTATACTATTGTAGAACACGCGGAAGTAATGCTTATTGATAATAGCAGATCAATCTGCAATATTTAGAATTAAAGTATTTATAATAGTGGTCAAAATATCAATTGTGATAATGCATTCAGTATTTACTGTCCACATGTATTCAAACATTATGTACAATTCCTCCAATATTCACTCACCGTGTAGGTTCCTCAACCCAGTCCTTTTTCGGTTATCTGTACACTGTTACAGGCGGTGTAAAAGTAATTTAAAAATCAAAAAGTCAAAGAACCTTTTTCCTTTGACCCGATTCTTCAACATTCTCTCAAATTTTCAAAAAGTTGATACTACTGATTAACCAACTCCTCAGGGTAATTTACTCACTCAAATTTCCAAAAAGTTGATGCTAATCAAGAACTAACGTCTCTCCTGAGGAAATCTCCCGTACTTCAATGCAAAGTACCGACTTGTCTGTGTATTGACCCCTCTCTAGAAATCCACAGTGCTGTGCCTGTTTGTGTATATCCCTCACTCCCCGCCTAGCTCCGCTGTGCTTGTGTCCATTATCTTGACTCCATTCACTCATGCATTACCCTCGCTCCGCAGTGCAGGGCTGTGTTTGTTTGTGTGTATTGCAATGTTCATGAGAATTCCGTATGCGCGAACAGACAGACACACAGACAGACAGACAGACAGATTGGGCATGGCTATAAAGTAACTCCGTTACTTAATAATGGGCAGTAGAAAATGGAACGTAAAAAATGGGAAATAAAATACTAGTATTTTGCAGAATTGAAGCTTTATTTCCTACTTGTCATTTTACCCCCCAATTTATTGCTCCTTTCATATATAAAACCTTGACTGTAAATAGGCTATTCAGGATTGTATATAATTCAGTGTCTTGTTTGGTGCGTATTTATCCTCCAGAGACTTCCATTTTGTCGTTTCGTAATGTGGACTAATATTATATTCAGCAAAACATAGTTCTACCAAAGGGAATCAATTAAAATATATTTGACATTACATAACATGAATTAGTGAGTTGCAATAAATACAAGAATTATGTAATGTCACTGCATTAACATTTCAAATGGTAGTTTTACATTTCCCTTAAGCCAGGATCCGATGGTATTTGAATAGTTTGTGGAATTATGTGTAGAAAGGAAGAGGGTTGATGTAATACGTAGGGAAAGTGTAGTTGTAAATCAGGAATAATTTATTAGTGATATAAATGTGGTTGAAGTGTGTGCAAGAAGCAACAGAACATGACAAGGGAGCAAGAGTTAAGTAGGCAAATAGATTTCGCTTGGTTGCTTTCTCTCAAGTGAACCATATAGACTCCTTACAGACTACTACACAAATGATATACGTCATAAGAAATGGACATTTTGCGGCCTTAGCTGGCACGGGTGTATATCACAGGATATTTACATAAGAGTATAATGCAGACGAGTGCCAGTTTTAATGTAACCTTGCAGACTGGAGAAATCTCATTACGAATGACAGATTACAAGTGAACTCCACAAGTCAAGTCGTCTGTATTTTACAACTCAGATGTCCTTCGCTTATTTCCATCAGTGCATCCTCCATCCATTACTTTCTACTTACCATTAACTTTTCTCCTTTACTTAACTTTCCCATCTTGTCATATTTCCGACTGCTAAACGCTATTCTGTAGTTGAACGCCAAATCACTCTCCAGCATCTATTTAGACTCAATATATGATGTTAGCTTCCCAGCATCCTTGTTTGCAGGATGTAAACGTCTTATCCTTACATCCAACTAAAAGGTACTCACTCAGCCTTTCAGCCGCATATTCTCAGCCTTCATACACTAATTTTACCAGTCGAAGTAGTCTTATAGCTATTCAAAACATTCTATGAAATGTATGTTAGTGCTCTAATTAATTCCTCATTGTACAGACACAAGTGCAGTTTCTAGTGAATCTGGAAATCTTTTGACGCAACTTACACAGGCATTCACTAACCTTGTAACGTTTAATAAAATAATTAATTAGGTTAACAACACCCATATAAATTGAATACAAACTTTCGAATGAATAGCTTTATTTGAACAGCTCGTTCAACTGAATAATATATCAACAACGGATGATGCAACCTTATTACGTACTAACGAGATAATCTGATTTATCCTATTTAAACAGAATAAATTGGCTAAAGATATGTACACAGCTCACTACAATACACAATTAAATTCCCATGGGCAATCTACACTCATTCAAATGCACATAATACAACCAACTTATACTCTGATTTCTTTTCTTACTCCATGAATGATGCTTTTACAAATATATGAAAGGATTGCTTTACTAATTGGTACATAAATGCTTTTACAACCAATTTTTAGATTTTTTATGATGTTTTAGCATTCCCAATGATTCATGCTATTATTTAGATATGAATAATTTGGAAAAATTTTACGTTAATGATTAACTTACTCATTTAAAATATTGGATGTTTTATCTATTACTCGTGTTTGGGATTAAACAAAGTAAATAAATGAGTAATCCTTACACTAGGTAAATAGAGTACAACATCCTTAACACTAACAGCTATGTTATGTAATTTAAAAAAATTCTGCAATGATTAAACTGTTTATCAGTATCAGCAAATGATAGCCTTTGTATGCGCTTAAAAGCATATTATGCATACTTTACTGATAATAAAAGTTGGTAAATAGGAAGAGTTTACTGTCATGAATAGATAAGAACAGCATACTCATCATTTAAATATGTGCAATCGCTGATGTAAATAAATGTTTGTGATATAGACCTATAAATACTTGATTTGATAAGGTAGCCATTCGAAATTAAGTCTTGGGTAATATCCGGGTGTAATGATTTGAGGGAAATTTACCAGGATTACACGACAGACAGTATGTAAAATTGTAATATTGCAGCGTCCCGAAATAGAGCAAGGTATCATTTTGAAATTTTCCATTCTGACAAGAAGCTGTGAAAATGAAGCGTGAATTTTTTTGTGGTGTAAGTAAAAGCATATCTGAAGAAGTACATAATGAATATAGCGAGTTTATTTTTTGAGTGTTTAGCCCGCATCAGTGACTGGAGTGAGTCAGTAGTGGGATGTTGATGGTAGATAATAATAATCTGTTTGAAACGTACATATAGAGACATAATGTAGAAAGGTAGGGAGTGCAATGTTGATAGGATGTAAATATCAGATCCTTGCCTATGCATAATCTATTTCGGCTATAATCGTCAGCCAGGAACATAACACTTGTGTTTTTTTCTGTTTATGTATCTGTTTCTACTTTGCTGGTGTGTGGAAGCAATGTAAGTTATTCTGTTGTGAGTTGAGTCTGTGTCTACTGCCTTCCTTCTCGAATTCTCTGATGGGTATTCTCGTCAAGTTTAGTAAACTCAACTTCAACTGGAGTCAAGTGAATGTAAATGTAGAAATATGGAACTGAGCAAGCCGAATGCACGTTTTTTACTGAATTCTATTGCTTTGCTCGTCCTGATGTGTTCTGTCTGGTGTGCAGTCCTCGTCCTAGTCGATCTACTTGAGATGAGAAGCTCAACTTGTGTTATTTGGTGATTACATTGCATGAATACTCACTCCCCTGCACGAGTTTATCGTACTTTCCGTACTCTTCTTAAAATAGGTATTTCAAATGCGTCATGTCGCTTTTTATTCACTATTCTCTAGTCTAGGCTGAAATCTAAATTAAACAAACCACAAGCTAAGCTCTCTGTTATTACACACTAGCCTCTTCTACCTCTTCCCAGTCTCATTCTCCATTCAGCACTAAATCCTATCTTCAAATGTTACTGCACTGCAGTATTATTTACTTTACATGTCTATTTAACTAACATGATGGTCTGCACTTGACTTTTCAAGCAATTCAAGATAGAGATTGTCTTACTTCAAACTTTTAAGCTCATTAATTCAAACTGCAGTACATCTATGCAATTTATTACAAGTAGATTGCTCCCTATTTGTGTAAATGTATGTTTACAAACAAATATTATAAATCTACATCATTTTATGCTATACAAAACGTGAAGAGAGTACAATTGGATTTTTAGATATATATAAATGTGGAGTGCGCACTTACGTTTAAGTAGCTGGCTATAATGTACTGATATCTACAGATGAATAAAGATTGATTCCCAGCAGTTATCATTAACTATTAGTACTGAAAGAACAAATACGAGTGTAATTTTGCTTTCCATTTTTTTCTGAACGAGATTCCCATCTGTATTTTTCCTCTCCCGTGCCCTTTTCAATTGAGCTACCCAGAAAAGGGAAATGGGAAACCTGGCTTTACACGTGCCATGTTCTTTCATTCGACTTATTCCATCCTTTCCCTGCGATTCCTTTTTTACAATAACACGAGGCTGTGTCTAAGCATCACTTTTACGATCACTATGCGAGTCTTGTTTGGTTTAACTCCCTGTCTTCAAATTAGCTTACTGCTATTCCTTTGCAAAGCAACTGAAGTGAGACATATCTCTTCATCATGTTACAGGTTTTTCTATATTTCCCACAAGAAGCATGTTATTCTTAGGATATTATTCATGGGACCGGGCAAAAGTAAACTTGGATCATCAGAATAACTATGCATAGGACTTGTTTCTCATTTTCATACCAAACGGAAGGAAATGTTAATCCCTATGCCACTCCAGTTAAAGTTTACAAAAATACATCTACCTACTCATACGGCTCAGCTTCAATTCCTGGAATAATTCTCATCACATTTTTCCATTTTCTCTCTACTTTTCCCTCGTTTCATTACGCTTCACCGAAATTGTATATAGAATGAAGCCAGGGACTGACTAATTTGCTTGGCTAATTTGGCATTCACGGAATAAATGAATAACACGACTTGCCAATGAGCACTTGTTTAGATTACCTACACCTTCTCTTAGCTAACATGTGAAATCTCCGCCTGTCAACCTACACACACTGCCAATTAAACGTGTATGTCAAAGGTCTATTTACTCTTCAAGTTCAAAACATTATTTTCATGATGGAAGCCAATTTTCACAGAGGTCTACTAAACAACTTGTGTCAATATAGAATTAGGTTGACCTTTTCTTGATATAACCTTTAACTCGGAAAATATATCTTAGTGATAGAGGAAATCATCAAATGACATTATGCTGCAGGAAGAAAACATTTTGTTGAAGGCCTATTTCATAACACGAGCCAGTAGCACTGCTGATAAAGTTCGGTGATGCAATAATTGCAAAACACAATTCCCAGCATGTAAATGATCTGTAAAGTGCAAATGAGAGATGAAAATTTTGCAATTGCGTTGTATTTGCTTCCATGCATGCATTTTAATTACACAATACAGTAATTGGAGATACAAGTCCATGTTTGAGTAATATGGGTGATATATTTAGGACTAGATAAGGTAAATGTTGAGCAATAAAGAGAAGTCTGATGCTCTATGCAATGGTAATGCTACCAGATCCCCTATGTGTGGTTCTAATGTTTGCTTTTTGCTTTCTCTAGTAGCTTTTGTACGTATAGGTAGGGATATAGGTAGCCCAGACAGTCTACATTAGCATCACATCACATTAGTCAGTCTGTTCATGTTTCTTTCACATTGGCACTTTGTTCTGAATCATGTCCGCCCCAAAAGCAAGAGACTACATGTAACCTTACATACATGAGCATTAGAAGAACATGATTAGAGTTTCTACCGCACATGGCATTGTTATTTGGGAAACCCAATATGAATAGGTATGTGAAGCTATTGATGGATAGAATCTGGATGGTACTTTAGTAATGTATATAAAAGTAATAGAAAAGTGAGACGAGAAAGGTTTCTATGCATGCTCATCTCATTCAACTTGTACAGTTTGACTGAAAGGCCGGAAACGCTGTGCGGACTGAATGAAATTGAAAAGATGGATCTCTTCTTTCAACCATGCAATACATTAGCTCTATGTAGTAGTTATGGAATAAACGTGTGTAAAAGAAGAGAGAGAGAGAGAGCGAGTATATTTATTTTTTACTAGGAAGATTTGCAAGTCTGAAGACTAACTTTTGCTTCCATTGGCTTTTCCGCTCTTGTACAACAGAGTACACAAAGACAAAGGAGAGTTGGTAATTAATCAAGTTTCGTTTCCCCGGGATTTCTTCAGGGTCGTGTCGTTGAGGAAAACTGTTTATTAAGGCAAAGCAATTTCTTGGACCCTTTTGTATGTGGAAATTAGTAGAGCAATGATGTCGAGAAAGGTAAAACGGTTCTTTATTTGGAGGGGACAAAGAAGGCAAGGTTGAGTAATAATGGTGTATTACAGATATAGTACAAGATACAAAACGGGATTTGTATAGGGGAAGGAGTATCGTGCAAAAGTTGAGCTGACTGCAGTGAAGAAAGGGAGAAAGAAAAGTACGTCCCTTGCCGAACAGAAAGCCGAATGGAGAGAGGTTGTTGACTTACTGGAGCAGACCAGACGAGACTTTGTTCCATGAGCACATCGCATCAGTTCAGCCTAAAAGTCAAGTGAAGGCACATTACATCAGCTTTCCCTTCTATATCTTTTACTATTTATGTACTAAATGTTATATGCCAGAATTCTCTATCTGATATTACCTACATAGATACTTATCACTCCCCTATCCCATCAGTACTTATAGCTAAACTATTACTTACACTATATAGCAGTTGTAACTTAGCAGCAGTCCCACAAGAATCCATGCCAGAAATGAAAATTTCTACAAGATTCACATAGATACTACATTAACTCTTATAGTAATACCCATTTATAATAGGAGAGTACAAGTTTGTACAATAATAGAATCACAAAAGTTGTAAATGCATTGAATATAGAGTATGAGTAAAGGTAGTTATATAACAGAATAATATGTAATTCAGTATTAAGTAGAACATAATGTGTCAAAACTGCTTTTTAGCTAAAGTAGTTGTTACTGGTAGAGTTTTGTCAATATGAAATTTCGTCTTTTGATGCTTTGGACCTAATAAAGAAAAGTGAATCGAGTTTTACAGTCTTTTCCATTTGTTAGAGACATGCATGCAGAGAAGATACAACCATGCATGTGCCATACCAAATAGTATGGACTAAGGATTTTGCGTGACAAGTGAAACTGGAAGACGTTCTTCGTCGAACCGCTTCACTCAAGTAACAAGATCCAAAAGTTTCGAAAGAGAATAGAAAATGTGATTGTGAGTTCACATACATATAGTTCCAACTTCTGTCTACACAACTCCTTTGAAGAAGAGACAAGGATGGCATGGTTGGTTTGCTTGGCCTGGTGATTATTGTAGTGATGAGATGAGAGACAAGTTTGCTCTTCGAACGAGAGCCAAAAAGTCAACGGAGAAGAAGGCAACAAACTCTGGGCAACTGAATCGATCCTATATTCTACCTTATAGCTCTCTTCCAAAATTTTTATACTATACCCCTTTATTGTCTCTAGACCTACTACATCCTATTTACTATACACAAAATTCTTCTATTAGCATCATCTTTTATATGCAAGTTACATGCCACCAAACATTCAATATAATATTGTCATATATTCAGACTGTTAAGTCTCATTTTATTGCTGGTCTTAGCTTATTATTATATGCCTGGCATCATCAATAAATGTTTCTATTCATCATTCACCACTTCACTTAAAGCTAGTGTACTACTTAGTAATCATCTGATCAATAATTGTCTACAAGGATTAGCGTTGCAGCTTACACTTCAATCAATTACCAAAATGGTAATTGAACACTATGCATACATATGAATATGTAAGTGTTCGAAATGGATATTCATTGACATTCCTTACCTTTTCCTACTTTAGCTTGTCTATTTATTATACCGCCATATAATATTGTGCAATATCTGTATAATCTTTATAGTAGTATAAACATAAACTTGAAATATTTATAATGATGGGCATTTATATTACTTTTGATTAGTAATTGGTCATTTCATTAAAACTCATAAATTCCAAATTGGCAACTAAGATGGTTGATACTGTCAAAATATTTTAGATTGTAGCAATAGGTATAAAGTGTGTTTTCCTGAAGAATTTGTATATTTTTGGTGGAAAGTAAATAAGATATTGACGTAAAGGATAATAATTCCGGTGGTTGAGAGAGTATGTATTAGTAGTGAAAGGGTTTTTGGTAAATTACTACCAATCAGATTGGACAGCATACCATTAGCGTCCATCCATAGCCAAAGAGATAATAATAGTGCTGAACGTTGCTCGACTAAGATAAGATTGAGTGAGCTTTTAGCTTGAGTTTCTTTAACCAGGGAGCGTAACGGGAGTTGTATATCCTATTTGAAAATCGTCTTTGGTTGGTAATAAGATTTTAGGTGCAGTGAACTATGTCCGTGGATTGTGCATTGAATGTGAATGTATTTGAAAGGAATAATTTATACTAGCTCTTTGTGTGCCATAAATTCGTCATTTCTCCAGGATCGTCGGGCACATGAAATAAAATCAAAGGGCTAGGCTTTACTTTTAGTTGCTTTGCTGAGTCTGTAGTGGAATATTCCTCTCTTCATTTCGCAGGATGTACATCTCCCATTTTGAAAGATAGGTCGATCGGGGTAAACGTCCTAAAATCTTCTACTATTATAGACCTTTAAATTGCATTTGCATAGTCTCCTCAGTGTGAATAGGCGCTGAAGCAAACTTGAGTGGGGAGAGAAAGCAAAGGAAAGGAAGCGCCCGTTTTCCCTTGTGCTCCCACAGAAGATTCAAATGAAACAGAAACGGCTTTCAATGTTTCAATATACTTACCAATATTATACCTATCTAAATCAACTTTCTAGAATATATAATAATATATCCACAGGTACGACCAATATATCGATATTCCCTTCCTATATCCAACTTCATTGTCTTGTCAAGAGTGGAACAGATTGTTTGAGAAGGAAGAAAGTTAGCCGAGTTGAAGTCCTTATACGTTAATGTTAGTGTTACTAAGTACATAATAATAATACCAATAGTTTCACTATTGTGTGCGTCTCTCACTACTATATCCACAAGTTGGGCCAGTGATTCCTATAAATAATATATATTACAAAGATATTTGAACAAATGGAGCACATAGACAATGCAGAGCAACTAGTAAGTGTAGTAAGCCTTTCTTTTGTTGTCAGCTCTCTACTTTCACCTTTAGCAAATATTTTCTTTCCTTCTGTTATCAGTAAGTAGTCCAGTTCATTATACTCTCTCTCACGTTTTTACATTATTACACTCCTCATTTGGGAAATGAAATAATTCTTTCCTTTCCACATAAATACTTCTCAATTGACACTTTGACATTTTCCTCTACTATCTATTGTTTTTCTAAGGCTATCCTAACAACATAAATTCTACTTTTCTTCCACCTTCTATGTTTAAATGAGATGTGACTATTTTCCTCGCAGAAAGTAACAACGCAATTGAAAATTCGCTGTAAACAGCTTTAAAATTAAACACGTGTAATTAGAGTTCTAAAACATTACTAAAACAACAAATCTATTTATTGTGTTAACAAATTATTATATTTTTATTCTCTTTTATCTTGAATGGTACAGAATTATTCATTTTAGAAGAAAAATAGAATTATTTTATTTATAACGGACAAGAAAGTAACAATTGTCTATTTAAGTGGATGCACTGTATAACTTACAGAAATATGGCCTTTTTACGATATAGTAAAGATAGGATAAGTGGTGACGTGGAAAGCGAATGCAGTAAAGGAGGAACAAGATCTTTTCAGTATTCTAAAGGATGCAGGGAAGAAAAGGAATTGGAGAGTTGAATTTTAGTTTCAACTTTTGGTTAGACGGAAGAGACGGAATTTTCCATTTGTAGCAAAGTATAGTTGTGGAAAGCGTGAGATATTAGATAGCTGAAATATCCTTCAGAATAAAGTACAAGGGAAAATAATGGGTTTTCTAATGCTACGTGAAAATGTGATGCATGTTTGTTATATTATTACGATTTTCCGGGCTCATATTACATAAAACTGTGGTTATAGGTACCTACTATCTCAATTTTCTCGGCTTAGTACTACGTAGGTAGCTGAGAACATCTAAGAGCAAAGATGAGTTCTAATATCCCCGTTGCTGGAACATGCTTCTGCCTTAGTAAGTAGTAGAATACCTAAGGGCAAGTGAGATACGCCTCGGCTCAGCTCATCTCTAGTCAAAGACAACGAAATCTCTCAGAGTGCTACAGACAGAGTGGAGGAAATAAGGAGAATATTATTATAGTTGTGTGCAGCACTATTATTATTATTATTATTAGAGGTAGGAGAGAGATGTGCCTATTCTTCTGTAAGGCAGTTGTATGTAATACTAAGTAATGACTAGGCTGTAGCAAGTCGAAGCTAGCGACTAATATGGTAAGAGGATGAGTAGCATGAATACTTGTTATTTACCACATGCGGCTCTGTATTCCCTATAGAGCATCCAGAATGGAATTGCAGGAACATAAACACATATCACAAGTAACACTGCTGCTGCGGAATAGTTTTAATGATATCTCACTCACTCTATGCCTACCTCTGATATCAATTTAGTAGGTAGGAAGGTATTAGGAATATTATTATTACTGTATTAGGTTACAGTACATCATTTGTCGGTACATCCCATTATTTTCTATTGTACGTGCTCTAAACTAAAACTCACACAGAGGGAATTAAATTGAATGAATTTCATTTCAATCCTCCCACAGATCCCGAGGAAGACATCAAGATAAGGAAGGCTATTATAATATGATCAGATTGAATTACTCACTTCAATTCCTTTCAATCCACAACGAACGTCTTCCTGCTAATACCTGTATTTTCTTCCTTCCATTTCGACATTAAATAGATAGCACAGTAGCCGCCTCAGTTTCTTCATTCTCCCGACTTATGTACATTGCATTATTTACTATGTGTACTATGACCATAAAAACGTCGAGAAAATTCGATTACTTTTTTAATCTAAAAAGATACATACTTACATTCTCAAATACATATAGTAGTAGTAGTAGTCATTGTGCAATGTAGGTAATATTGCCTGTGATGCACAAAAACACGTTGCATGCAGTGACAGACTTTTTCCAACTTTGCAGATCCAAGAAAGCGAAAGAAACTAGAAATGAGAGCAAGGACCTTTCGTAAAAATGATTTTAATTTTTATTATTCTCAGAATTTTTGAAATGTAAAGTTTGCAATGTAGTCCGAGTGTGTTTCCATTTCATTCATTATTTATTTATTCCTGCAGTTGAATGCGTTCTTCACTGTTATCACTTGTTTTCATACCTTAAAGAGTTATTTCATAGACTAATGTGACTAAAACAGTATGAATTGAATTTCTAATATGAAAACTCCGAGAGCTTCGTCTAAATAATAAATTAAAAGATAAAACTCATTATGCAACTACCTCATTCCTTATTCCTTTCAGATAGTTTACACAGTAGTCCCTTTTATTCCAAGATGCACAATGTAAAATATGCATAAGGTATTTGCACTTAAAGTCAGACATAACTACAAACATACCTGATCTCACTACTGCGTACTTTACAGATGTTTAACAATATTAGTATTAAATATCACATCTTATGTCCTTTAAGCAAAATCTAAACCCATTTCCAGGAGAATCTCATGTCTCTCCTCGTTATTACGTTTGAGAAGTGTAATTCAAGTGGAACACCGTATGATGTATTTGCGTTATAAATGTCGACAGCTCCCTCGCATGCCTACCTTAATGTAATCTAAATAAAGACTTGTGGAACACCTCGTTCGACTTAATTTTCTTCATCTTGTCCTAATTAAATTACAAGTTTGTCTCTGCTTGAATAAACTCAGTTGGGGACCTCCATTTTATGCAGATGAATCAAGTCGATCCTTAATGAACTCTTAACTCAACTTCCTATACTTAAATTTAAATTCTCCTTTTACTTCGTCTAACCATTCATCCTAGAATTCCAGGTACTTCATATAAAACCCATTTTACCTCTGTCACCTAACTTTCATTTGCATATTTAACGATGTAACAACATTGTGGCTACGTACTTTCTTCGGCCTACCGTAGTTCAACCACAGTTAATGATCAACCAAATTCTTCCCACTCGCTAATTCTTCGAGTTGAAATAACCAAGACAAAGAGCAGATTTTTACATAATACTCCCATCCCTAAAAATACTTATAAAAAGCCAGTGAGACAATTTTCAGAATATTCTTTTTGCTCTATCCTCAAATTCTTCAGATGTATGGATAATAGCAACACGTTGTATTTAATTGAATAACTTAGGTACTTTAATTTAGTCCCCTCTCTGAAATTAATTGTGTTACTCTTAATGTCTATTGTGACATGGTCCTTTAATGAAATTCAGATGACCACAAGAACATAAATGTCTAAATACAAATATTGGGCAAAACAATGTCATATCTTTTATCCAATTAATAAATATTTTCGATTCTCGGTTTAATGCTGCGAAACAGAAATTAGATTTCTTTGTTATTTTACCCTGAAAGCAAAATAAGCCGAAAAGAATTCCTACAATTGCACAAAGTTGTATCTATAAGTTGCAGTATCTGCATATCATTAAAATAAAACACGGTTGATATCATTTGTTGAACAAGAAACCGAAATTGTAATACGTATTGTTTTTCCACAGTGCCAAGGGAGGGAATGGGAAATTCGTGTTCAAAGTAACATATTGGATATTGGACATTTAATGTTCAAGTGTTCGCTAATATGATATGCATGCATGACTTCAAGTTGCATTAGCTTTTGGAAGACAGTTTTACATACATGAGAGGACACATGTAGCTACGAAATGGAAAATGCAGGGGAAAGTTGGAGGCAATAGTAATGTGCAAATGGGCATTTTGATATCTTCACATTGAAGAGTTGGAAGTGAAGCGGAGCATAGCGGGCATTACTTGTTATTTAGGAAAGGCGATGGACGTTCTACATTTGTAAAGGCTTAACTTCCATTCTACATTTGACATTAAAATCGTAGCCGAGGAAAGTTAACTACATAAAGTTGCTCGGTCGTTGTAAATTTGGCTAGGATAAAATATCTGTATACCTTATGGTACAGTGTTAGGAAAATATAAATGTTACACTGCATGTGTATAAGTTACAGCTGTACAAGCGTATGATACAATTGTGTATGGTTCCTAGCCCAGAATGAAAGTATTTGTAGCTAAATTCATCTTTAAATACTGTAAACATGTTTCTGCATGATATTATTATTTAGTTTAAGTACAGAGTTGTCTGGGTGTGCTATGAGAAAATGTAGCTGTTAGGAATTGAATGGTTGTGATAAGAAACGGGAAGGAGTGTGGAATTCCTGAAACACATGCACCTATGCATTTATGCATGTAAAATGTAAGTAAGGTAGCAAGATATTTCTACTTGGAATATAAATGAAGTTATAAGTCTGAGTGAAAACTCTTGTGTGTGTGTTTTGGTATGAGTGCATGACATGAGTATAGCAATTTTGGAGAAATCCTAGAAAGAGAGAATGATGTCCATGCATGTTATGTAAGTACTGGTAATAGTAAAGTTTCTTGTATTCTGTTCTGTTCCATTCTGTACGGTGGATTGGTTCGGTTGGGGATGTGATACTGCATTATATAAACGGGGCAGGTCTAGACAAGATTTAAAGTCTGGAAAAGGATTTGGATTGGGCCCTCAAATCGCTCGATATTCATTTCATCTGCAGTGTACTAGTAGCTCTGTGGATGGAAGTTCAGTTAGTACTTCTGGAAGAGACTAGCCGCGTAGCGAAAGCAAAACGACTCTCTTTCTCCCGACGCGAAAACCGGAGAGAGACGAGAGAGAAAGATGAGATGAGGAAAGCATTTGCTTTCCCTGCCTTCCAGCCACTTCCTCACAAGCGACAATTCATCATTGTGTATCCTACACACTCAATCCATCTGCTAACTACAAAATAAAAAATGACACACTGTACTACCTGAAGATCTGAAATTCGTAATTAATAAATTCTGGAAATAGATTTGAAAATACGGGAGATTTCGGTGTTTTACATTGTGTGAGTAAATGGCGAGAGAATGTAGTGCGGTGAACCTTCGCTTTTGGCTTGGAAATTGCACCGGAGGACTCTGTAAAGTCTAACCTCCCTTTTGTGCTCGTATGTTTGGTATGTTAGAGCGAGAGAGACTTATAGGGCCGACTTGACAGGCTATTTCATCGTATATCCTGTACAATGGGAGAGCCTTTATTTTCCCTTCACTTTAACTTCAGTCAGACTTTCTACTAAACATGAAATGCTGTTCTCTCGACTGTTCACTGCAGAGTTCAGTGTCTTTGACTGATACTGCTAGTGCTTCTCAAATGCCTAAATAAATATATTTTCTCCCTAGCCGAGACGAGAGACACTCAAATATATAGAGACTTAGGCTAATGTTAGCGGTTACCTTCGTATTACAAAGTCGCAACTCCCAACCACATCCTCCTCTCTTATGATAATACTACTTTTACATACAATTTAGCTTTAGCTTCATCTTCTCCAAGGTATATCTCCTAAACTCTATGTGTATTAGTCTAAGTAAGAAACGACGCATGAATGACTATTCTATTGTGCAAGTTTACTGGAAACCAATCTTATCTTGTATAATCAATCCTGTTTTAGCTGTTGCAAATCCAATTCTCAATCTCCATTTTCCTACCACTTGTAACATGAGACTGACAGTGACTACACAACAAACAAGTTACTATATAGCTTTGAGCAGTCGATAAATATTACCAGAGCGGGGCACAACGAAGTAGGTAGCTATTGACGTATCTAACAAGTAACCACCTAGATATATCCACTCTCCTTCTAAACTAACTTTTCACTTGTTCATCAGACTTTTTGTCCTATCATTTATGTATGAAATTGTTTCGAAGGCTAGTTTTACAAACTATATCCATCTACATATCTACGAGACATGCATCCTCCAGTTTGTCCCTACACACTAACTTCTTTGATGCCCATAAATTTATAAAGCCAGAGAGAAAGCAGAGTGCTCCATGGTATAGGCAATATAACTATTGAATATAGTATTTCATTAATAGAGCCGGGCTCGGCTCCTTTTGTCAAACTGCGGTTCCAGGGGTTGCTGTAATTTCATCTTTTACCGTTTCAGATCCAAATTGTAGATATAGAATATTATATTAAAATGGATCAATTCTATCATTCTGTGTGCAGAAGCCACTAATAATGAGAAAGTTCTGTTCTACAGGCAACTTGATGAATTTATTGCTAGAATAAAAAACATCTATATTTCATTGGACATGTAGTTTTACACTAATTAGCTACACAGTATGATGTCTATAGCTTCATGCATACCTGCTGTTGCTTCTAAAATTTTACTTGGAGATGGTGATGTTTATTTCCGATAACTTGCCTCTATAGGTTTTATAATGCCATTATATCTATTGTGCTTTGAACATTGTAACATCGCTTGCTTTATATTTTGCGTCGCAGTTTGTTCTGCGTAGTAAGTTTGCATGATTTGATGTTATACCTACATTATACTTTCATCTACTATCCTCTTTGCTTTCCACTCAACTAAAACTTATTTCTTGACGTTGTTCAGAGCGCCTGCCGAAATAGAACATGGAATCCGATTTTCTGTTTACATAAAAGAACTTTCGCTAAATGTGCTGGCGCTCCACAGTTTTTGATATACTTAGAATTTCAGTTGAGACAGATTTGGTAAATAAATATATATTTTTCGGATTTTCTATAATAGTTGCGCTGATAGGAAACAGATGCGCGAGAAGTTTTCTTGCTGTTAAAAAGTAATGGAGCGTATTTGTCACAAGATGTAGATACCTATAGATTTAGACTACTAATCCTTAGCAAAGCATGTGTAATGATATCTTTACACGAAATCAAGAAAAGTTTTCAAAAGTTTGGCAAGCAGGTATAATCAACTGGTAATAAATAATTTAATAGAATCCGTTAAGTACTCTTAAGTAGTTTTCTTCTATGGTTTAAGGAAAGTTTCCAAAAACTATTAAAGAGCTCAGGATATATTTTGGAGCCATTGCCAATTCACGCATTACTACTATATATTTAGAATTCTGTAAAGAATAAGGAGGAAAGTAGGAATACATTTTATATTTAGAAAGCTGTGGAATAATATGTGGTTAAATTGGTCGTAGATATACTTAGAGAAGGTATAACTCGAATAGATAATGGACAGTTATATTCTTTGCAACTGCAAGCATTTTATGCATGGGTGATATTATTTTAATACGTAATAGATCCATTTGATTACACATGCTCATAAACAGCGACTTGGTAGTTGAATAGCGTTAAAACTGCGAGCAAAACAAACAAGTGTGAAAACAAAAACAAGTTGGTGAACACAAAGCTTAATATTTATGGCTATTTTCTTTCGCTGAGTCACTTTCTAAATCTGTCTGTTTTTTTATATCATTTACTGGTAGGACAGAAAGGTTAATGGTACTATTTATTTTATTTACATAAAAGTAAATCTCACTATTGCACATTCCAAGACGTCACAAAATGCACAACTATAAATCTTGCATGCAACCTTCTGATAAGTCAATTTGTCTATAGATAAATAACTTGATGAATCTTTCATATCTTTTCTCAAGGAAATATCTCTTACGTACTACTTCCTTCTTATAGCTTGTAAAGCGTATAGCTCGAAAGAAAGTCTCGAGTTATGCATGGAGTATGTTAACTTAAAGATTCATGAGATTTCCAAGGGTAGATATTTTTAGACCCTTCAGTTTGGAAAATATTGAGTAAATATTTTACCTTGCTCAATTAGTAATAGAACGATGCATTGCATGCGACTTAGAATGTTTAACAATTGTACACAAATATTGATTACAGAATTCATAAAGCAGTGAATAAGGTCAAACGACAGAAGACACATGTTTATTCGTGCTTCAGAAATGAATTAGAGCTTTTCTGAAATTGTAGCTGTAGAATATACATAATTTTCTATTAGAATCTATTGCTGTTAGAATATAGTAATCCACATTTATCGTTTGTTCCTTCTAACTTGTTGTGGCAATGATATTGGTGTTGTTTGCTGTACCACACCATGTCATGCCACCACCAACTAATGTAAACCACATCTCATTTCGTAAGCTTTTAGTTGATTATGTTTGATGCTCTCTGTGCAAACCTTATCAATGTATTCAAAGCAAGTTGAGCCCACTGAAGTGAATTCGTCTTGACGTTTATAAATTCAAAGAGGTAAAAGCTTCTCCGCAGCAGAGCAGACAGCGCACTAATGTATTAATGTAACTATTCCCACTTCATAAAATATTATCTACAAAATATGAAACAAACCACATTATCAGCTTCCCAACTTACAGCTATATTTATATTATGAAATCCAAATCTGCCATGTTTCAACAACTTTTCAATGATACTTCTAGTCTAGAAATAGCTAATAGTAAATTCTGTTACCTTCTACTACAATCGCTAACGTATTATTGCGATGCAAATGAACAAACTTAGTCAAAAACGTTACAATTTGTACTTCAAGCATGAATTATCAAAACAAACATCTGCCATGTCATAGTTGATGTACTAATTAGGTACTTGGAATTTGCAACATTGTTCAAAAGAGTCTCTATCGTTTAAAACATCGACGTTACATTTTACACTTTCTATCGTAATATAAATATTAAACATCAATTACAGATAATTCTGAAATGTGTTCTTCAGCATGCGTAGTATCCATAGACCATTTAATATGCCTAAGCTCAGTAATTATGGCTATTTAGATCACCATGTCATATCTTGAATATTTAGTGGAAGTTGTGGTTTGGTAGAGTAAATAGGTAGGGTGAATGCTGTCAATATTCTTTCATCGTAATGAGTCTTGGGTCATATTACAAAGTAACATTGGCCGATAATTATTAATGGAAAAGAGTAGCCCAGTCGTGCAAAATCAAAACAGGAAGACGGGTGAGTGACTTTCAATGACATGTATTTGTGTGTCAACCACCCGAAGGAGTTACTCAGCGAAAGTGAATGATTTTACTTATTTGTTACTTAATTTTAGCACATTGTATACCTATCTGAATACTTTATGGTGGCACTTAATAACTCTATAGCTCTTGTGCATGGTCTTGTTTATCTAAACTGTAATATCCATACTTTAGCTATATGGGCTACATTTAGGTCTACAATAAATTCCACAACATGTTTACCCACCAACTGTCTACCAACCAGCAATCTATGTTAAATAATAAATAGTGCTTGTACCTTTGTGCTTTGTGTCTATACATAAGCACGTTGGCGTTGTGCATGTCATAACGTTATGTGCATACGTTAATACTATATTTACTGCTATTGTTCTGCTGCTGTGCACCATTGGTGATGTTTAAGCATTAATAGTCTTATGATTGTGGATTTGCAACTACCCATTTGTGACTAATACACTTTGGCTTCCCTTCACTTCTAATTTCCAATCGGGATAAATGCTAATAGCTTATGTTGAAGGGAATTAGCAACTGCTTAGGTAACTTATCAATTTGAATTATTTCTCCTGATTGGTTGAGTTACACCATCAATTCATATTTCATTTGCGTTGAATCTGTGATTCATTTTTAAGAGACACGAGAATGAGGAGAGACAGTACAATGACCTAATACTCGTTTGTGTGCAAGAGGATTGCATGTTTATCCAGCAAATTCTCCTCACGTTATTAAAAATGTGTTTGACAGTTTCCAGTTCTACATTTCCTATATATATGCACGTAATAGACATTTGTATTAGCTGACTTCATTTTCCAAACGATTCATTCACCTTGAAGTAGTTACATAGTGTCATAATGTCATCATATGTTTATTTGCGCAATCTAAATGCTATTGGCAAAAAAATCTCATTATGAGCCAAAAGTGAAAAAAACTTTTATTACAATTCGCTGGAACTTTAAAGTTAACCTTTTTTGGTGTTAAATTATATGAATTTTCTTCTGGTGTATAATCAACCTATTTACGGAAATAATATTTTAATACTGGATGCAACCGCTTTTATGTAAACCCCAATTGGCTCCATATCACACTTTCCTGGTAGAGTAACTGACCATTACTAGTATGTAAGACACTTCGGCACCTTTACTTGAACTAAAATGGTTGATGTACAACTTATATGGGCTATCAAGAGCTAAAAATAAAAGCAACCTAATATCTGACTAAGTATGTCTCTTCACCTACATAAAACACGAGAAGCAACAACAACAGGGTTGGAAAGTGTTTCGGACAATGTCCCAGTTACCTAATGCAGTTGTTTTCCTAGTACTGATAATAAAATAATTGTTATGTTAGGTAGATATGAGTAATAACTATAGTTCTCAGAAGTTATTCTCCTGTAGAGTTATTGAGTTTAACAATCAAACTGATGTTAGTGTCACTTAGTCAAATAGCTCCATAAAATATTAGTGTCTCCCTACTTCCATTTTTCATAAAATTCATTGGCATACAGACATATGATAATAAAATTCGATGTTTGTCACTTCATTGTCTTCCTTTAGGTATAGTTGTCTGTACATAATAAAATATTTTGTACTAGCATTATTGTGTATTGTGTTTAGTACGTGCATTTTAGCCTGAAACGAACTGAATTGTTATTTTAATTTACAATGATAGTTCATTTTGTTCATGGTGTGGTTTTTCTCCTGGCGAGCTGACCGGGTTTGCTTTGAGGTTGTATACTATCTCCTTTTATTTCCGTCCGTGACTTCAGAACTTATGACGATTCTCGGTAGAAACTACATGCAGGGTACGTAGGAAAGGGAAAATAATAACCTCATTCATGGTATGCAGTCCAGTTTCATCCTTCTAAAAGTGACCACATGGCAGGACACGGGACGGCTGGAATTGCAAATTATACCAACTCTTCTAATGAGATATGCACTGCCTAATGTAATGAAATGCCTTTCAAAATACACGCAACACCACTACATAAACTTTGATGTCCGCAGTCACATGAAAATTAGGTTTGCATTTTGCTATTCAATTATTCAGCTCTACACAGAGTTGGAAAGAAATATTTGCAAAAGCATTCACTCTACAATAGGAAATTGTATTGCATTTTGCATTTAATACCGTTGAGTTATGTCAAGCACCCCTCAAACATAATGGATGATATTCATGCCTGGGTTTTCCAACTCAAATTAAAAATGTACCTTGATATTGTTCTATTGTACTACATTCTACATTCTACTAAGCTGCATGCTCGAGTTTCTTAAAAAAGCCATAGTAGTAGTTTTATTTTGTTATTGAAATTGTAATAAGAAATTTGAGATCAGGTCCAATTCTCTCTTCCACTTGGTGTAAATGTTATGAGGCAGAAATGATTCCATACCTATGCAAAGTGGGGAAAAGTCAACCACCAATTAATAATAAAAATTATAATTCGGAATATTTAATTTATTAATCAATTAGGTAGAATATTTTCTAAATGGACATCAAAGGTTATTATTTTTGGCAGTTTACAATAAGTTATTAGTAGAAAATGAATTTTATTTGCTGTAATTTGTAAATAGTGCTTTATTTTAAGATTGCCAATAATGGAGGAATTCCAAATGTTTTTCTCTCGTGCAGTCCCTTTCCCAACGTCATTATTTGTGAAGTAGTAGGTCGGAATATGCATATAATGAAAGATATATTAAACAATGACTGGAGAAGGTTGGTATGAGTCCTGACAGTGACAACGAAATGAACTAGCTGGAGAAAATTGCCAAGTGTGAGTGAATCCACTTGACTTGTACTTATGTACTTTAGGAATGGATGTATGTAGAATAAGTAGAAGAGAGTTGCTTTTGACTTGGATTTTGACGAGAAGCGGCAGCTGAAAGATTTTTCTAATCTTTTTTGCTTCTTCAAGTCTCTTCAATCACTTTCCCTCTCTTCTCTTCACTTTCTTCTCAATAGCCAGAATGAATCAATATAAAGCCGCACTAATAGAAGTATAAACCCTAGCATTATACTTATACTTCCTTTTGTATATCCTGTACTTACCGAAGGAAATAGACATTGTGTGTCTAATGCCAGGCTTTCAGCAGACCCTACTGCCTGCTTTATATTATTTCTCGAGATTTCTGCTGTTTCCATTCAAGATTCTCTCTATTCTACGAAATGCAAGGAAAATTCGTGGTTGATTCCTTACCTTTCTTCTCATCCTATATAGAATTCGTTGATTTGAAGTCAGGTTAAGTCAAGTCATGTCACGTCATGTCACCTTCTTCTCTTCCCAGACGAACAAGTCAATTCTACACAAATCCTCTTTTCTTTTCTGGGAAATCATCCACCTCGTTTGACATAGCTTTACAGCAACATTCCTCTGAAAATATAGACTTCGGGTCGATGTTCTTTACCTTCGTTAAATAGAGTGGATGATTTCATATGCTTTTGTCATCTCTCTCCAATTGCTCCTTCATCCTCCTTCTTATCAGTGACACTTTAAACCACAACTGCTGCAATTAGTTTACTATCCATCATTTTCAGCTTTCTATACCTGTCAGACAAAGTACATTATGCATTTACTCAATCTATACTTGGATTTATGCAGATATTAAAGGTACGGTGTGATTTAATAATTAGCTATGATTCAATTTAGATAAGTTGAAATTGTCATTTCTCCCAAATTTGAGTGTTACTGGGAAGGAAAACACATTTCCTGAATTTATACCTTGAGAAAATGATTTTTCTACATCTTGGCTTAACACCTTTCGGGTTTTTAAGGCATTTGATTTTCATGGCCAGAAATTGACAAAGGAGTAAAATTGTGAGAGAGAAAATATTGATCCCCGGTTTACATTACCTACTAAGCTGAGGTAAATAATCGATGAAAAAATGCAGAGGGGTGAATCTGAAGGACGGAATTATTTTTCCCCTTTTCCTTTGTGTAGACTTGACAGAGTGTGAATCGATTGCTTTCTGCTCCTGCTTTTGTGAGAATAAAAGTAAAGAAGGGAGCTCTGGAACTATTTTCTAGATTATAATGTGTTTCTAAGACTGGACTAAGACCTGATTTCTTCGTCCACGTTTTCTACTTTCTTCGAACATAGTCTTTAGAGATCAACAAAAGTTTACCTTGGCTTAAGTTACATTGCAATTTCTTATTTGACAGCAATAACAAAATCCAAACAATCCAAAGTCAGGCGGTTGAACTTGGACCGTCTTTGTTGTCGCTGCCACAATTACTTAAATACTACCCGCTTGGAAGTAATTGCCAATTCAGGCTCAAATAGCTTTATCGCAACCGAAAATTAATCTCTAGAAACTCCGCACAATTTTCCTTTGTACATCTTTATAATAATGGACGTTTGAACTTGTACAATTTGCAATTCTAGTAGTTTCAATTTCAAAGTCTGCTTTGTGCCTAGTTTACAATACAAGTTGAGGTACTTATTGCTACTTAAGATCTACGTAGCACATTTCCCCGAATTAATCCAATGCTACCATCAGAACATTTCTTAGGAACATATAAAGCCTTTAGGGAAAGCCTACATCGTATATCATCACTCATTTTATTAAAACGCTAAATGTCTTACAAGTATACCTAGTACAAGTTACATGGACATATGCAAGCAAAGAATTAAACAAAGAATCCACGGCTACTTATAAATCTTGACAGACTACGGCCGAATCAAATCCTAATTATCTTGCTTAGAACTTTAATATTTTCTTGAATCTCTACGTCAAAGGAGAAAATATAAACTGTTAATTTTATATATTCCCATTAGTAAAGCAGATCATTTCGTCATCCTCTGTAGTCGAAACATGACAAATGTAGTTGTTGGTATGTACAAAGAGTTGTTGCAAATTATATTAGGTTTTGTGGTAAGAAAATGGAAAGAAATCCCGATTACTCGGTATCGTACATTTAACGCAAGCTGTGGGGTTTTAGAATTATTGGCACTGGTACATTTGAGGAGAAGGAAGGTCGCGGTCACTATGTGAAGTAATCTTGACGTATTTAATTTAAGCATTTGGTTCGTGTCGTGTACCTCAATAAAGTACGTTGCACGTAGGTCCACAGTTCAGCTTTGGTGAGCATGGCAAAAAGTCAACGAAGAGTCCACATTTATTAGTCTCTGGGCTAGTCCTCGTAAAACCGTGCAAATCCAATGTCACTGGATGGATTTAGAGAGTTAAAT
The DNA here is from genome assembly GCA_020055645.1 of Tomocerus qinae. Lineage (NCBI taxonomy): Eukaryota > Metazoa > Arthropoda > Collembola > Entomobryomorpha > Tomoceridae > Tomocerus > Tomocerus qinae. The sequence goes on from CM034547.1 coordinate 30,507,924, forward strand.
AGCTTAGTGTTAGGCTTTTTGTTCCCCAGCTTTCCATTTGCTGCTCTCTGCTTTAGTTTTGCCCCAGTCCTTCTGTGTTGTTGATCCCGGGAAGGATTTTGCTTTCGCCGAACCTAATAATGCAAATTGTGTTCGAATAGACATAGACATATATGCAAAACAAATACTTGTACTTTGCGCAGTCTTCTATGTAAAGTAAGCTTGCAAATAAATTATTACTTTCACACAAAATACAGCCCGTAAATTCGGAATCTATGGCTCAGTAAGTGCATTCACTATTTATAACACAATAGACCTGTGTACTATATATTTTATGCGCTTACCTCCCTCCTTACTTTTCTCTTCTTCTGTCGTATTATTTTTATTGGTTAACTGGTGATATCTAACGTATTACAATTCTATCTGACTAGTTCTGTTGTTCTGTAGTAATCAACTATATTGGAGCATAAATATGTAGATTATTTGGTTCGAAAGTTTTGGTTTTCATTTTACTGAAGGAAAATGTTATAATGCATAAGTCAAACAGAGAAAGCTATATAAATCCCATGTCTAAAGGATTGGCCAATAACCAAGTATATTTGCTATATTAGTATGAATATAAGATTACATAAAGGATTAATGAGATATTTTAAGTACATATTCAGTTGCATCTTGCATCGCTAACTTCTAGTTAAGTTCAACCCAGACGGTTTTCTGCTTCGGGCACCTAATGTTTTGTAACAAGTGGAAGCACATTTATTGCATGCAAAATAGAACCTTCGCTTTTAATTTTATTGAAAATTATGTTACACAGTGAGCGCGTACTAAAGGAATTCAGTGGAAATGGTACCTACTCCTAGACACGTCGACATGCAATGGAAGAATTATATTTTTAGGTAGAGCTTATAGTTATATACAAGAGGTAAGGCATAAGAAGAGTGTATTTAGGTGCATATTAATTATCCTAAAGTAAGCTTGCGAAGAGAACAATCAAAAGGATTTAAGCCTCTATAGCATTTAATCAGTGCCAGCCTAGCAGACATTAACATTTTGTATTTAGATTTGAATAGTAAGTGGAGTTGGTAGTTGACTTGATTTTTCGGAGTTGCGTACACTATAAAATTCTTATACTCTCGCTGCATGAGACTGTAGTTAGTTGGTAGACATAGATATAGTTATAACTAAAGTTTGTGTTAGTAAGTAGTAGATAGGAAGGGAGAGAAAGAGAGGAGGCGAAAGTCGAAAAGCAATGGCAAACCAAAAGAGTCATGCCATGCCATGAGTTTAGCTTTCGTTCTCTATGTAGAGAATCTGCAAAGTCTGCATAGTGCATTTGCAATGTGAAGGTTAGAAAAGGTCGTACGGGAGACTATTTCGGATTTCTTCTGTGTAAACGCCATCGGTGCGATGTTCAACTCTATAGACACTGGAGGCATTAGTTAGTGCAGCCTAGGAGCTCTCTACTAACTAATGTATCTATATAGATATAGTTTATAGCTCTATAAAAGACTATAGGTTGTTTGTATAAGTATCACGCAGTGCACACGGCGACCCGGGTATATTACATCCAACAACCGAAAACAAAGTAAGCCGAGCAAACCAGAGAGTCGATCCGATTCTAATATAATTGTGATATACATACTACTGCTACTAGTACTACTACAGTCTAGTCAATTACTAATCGTCTACTCCTATAATATGGTACATTCTACCAGCGCTGCACTTCTACCTCTTCCCAACTCACGCCAACTTTTATTTCAGTTTGTAGAATCTAATGCTCAACATTTTTCTCGAGTTTTAACAATTTGTCTACCACACAAATATTTCAGATTACAGACTTTGCCTTCACTCTCCTTATTGTGTCTATATCCCCAGGGCGAGACTTCACTATTAGATTAGAAAGGTGTTCTCATGTATTTTTACTCTGAATTTCCTTTTCTTCACTCAGAATTAAATGCAGGTACCTGGACAAACTCTTTCCCATGGAGCTCCTTAAAGTGACAATCTCTTAAAATTTGTTCTAGAACATTAAATTATCGTCCTACAATATCCCTCGCTATTCAAATGACCTTCATTTCCTTTTAAATTTTCATTCTATTTTGCTCCTAATTATACTTAGTATGCATACTATAGGAAAGAGACACATGTACAATGCACTCAATATTGAATGCCATATATAGAATGTGATACAAAAAAGTCGATATTTAAGAACATCCTCTAAAATTATTCGGGCCTAAATGAAAAGTGGCAGAATGGTCTGAGGGTATTATTATCTGTAGATTCAAGTTTGAATTGTAAAAGAGATAAATGTATCCGAGGAGATGCAATGGTACAGGTACATATAGATGAAACAGACAAAAGTCAAATAGTAGTCAAGCCGTCGTAACGTTATTGATTGAGGGTCAGTTATACTCGGTTGTCCTTGTCTAACATCATATTTTATTAAATACACAGGAATTTAAGTCCATTGAAGCAGAAATTTTAGAGTAGTCCTAGTACTAAAGGAATGGTGACACTAAACCTAAAATTACAGTAGAATGTCATAGGCAGGTTTGTCTAGTCTGGTGTAATCGCGAATGAAAAATGGCAGCGATTTGTCTCAATTTCTTCGCACTTATTCAAGTTGTCCAATAGAATACGAAATTGGGTGGATTTCTTGAAAACCTCTTGAACATCTCTAAGATGTGAGACACAAACCGAGAAAACGAGGGGCTAGGGAATCTATACCAAACTCTTAGAATTTATATCCGTGCATGTTTTATGTATCTTATAGTTCTATTTCTTTCTAGTGCTTGAGTTCCCGTAGTATTTTTTTCAAACACATTATTAGGTAAAATGCTATGTCTTGAGTGCATAGTGTCTCCTGCTGAGTGTAAAATTGGAATTCTATGCAGTAGTTGAGTATAGCGTGCATGTAGAGTGCAACTATGCACCAGTTGTTATATATCACCATTAGATTTTGCATTGGAATTGGAATGCCAAACGGAATGGAATATTATGGAATAGACTTGAGTTTTGTGGACTCACTATTATCTTTATTTCCAGACAGACAGAAGAAGGGAGACAAGGGAAGGGTAGTCACAAAGTCTTCTTAGCATCGTGTCCAAGTCAAACCCAGAACCAGACCCAAGTTAATATTTTGCCATGTGTGTTTTATAGGGCGAGAGTTGTGTTATGTTTTACTTTATGGAGTTCAGTTCAGTTCAAGTTCTTCTACTACAATGCACATTATGTAGCTACATGCATATCTTATACATACTATATATACAGGTACTACTATAATAGTGCCCTTAATATATAGTTCATGTATGTATATAGTACAGAGTACAATTGTACACAGCCAATATCTAAAAGTACCTTTAGATATTGGACAAAACTCGGACTGAAGAAATAAATCGAAGCAAAGTGCTGATGGAGCGGATGTTGACACATAAAATTCACCAGACTTGCTTTAGACATCAATTGCAATTAATGTACTGCACCGTACAGTATTACGTACATGTGCAACTTCGGATAGCTCTAACCTTACAACATACCCAACCGGTATAGAAGTATCCCATCAAAAAGGATCCTATACATCTACCCTTATGCCTATTTACGTATAAGACTATTAAATGTATTGTATTTTATTAGGATATCTTATAGAAACAGCAGGAGGACCTTAGGATGAGGAGCTCACGTTTCTCGCATAAATGCATGTCGTGTCCTCGAGCCGGGCCAGGCTAAAGTCAACTGAGAACAGCATGCCAAAGAGTAATTTCCTCTTTATCTTCTCATTGGATCGGAACGCGCATCACTGAGTATTAGGGAATTCGGGATTTCCTTACAATTTATACACTTCGTGAATTAAATCCCTCAAGTGATCATCTACTCTATCAAAATCAGTCATATATTAATGCTTTGAACTTTCTTGCCTTTTTCATCGGAATGCTAATCTTATACGAGTCTGAGACTTTAATCTAATCGTAATCGTAGTAGTAAATCCCTAGGGATTTGTCCACTTATCTATTAGTTCACTGTCTTTTAAAGATGTGCACCTAAAGAAGAAGAAAGTTTCCATCTCTTACATCTAAATTGCTATATATATTGCTTTAAATTGCACGAGATATAGCTATACGCACTCTATACTATCTATAAGATGATATGTAATAGTGTTATTTTCATAAATTATGTGCTCAATAAAAATATGATTACATTACATAATTTAAAATGCGTATTATTAAACTGACGATAAGACAAGAGGGAATCACAAGACTCAGAAGGAAATCTCATTATAAAATATTCACGTTTTTCAAAGACTATAATTCATTATAAGCATTAACTGGCCAACTTATTCCTTTCCACTGCTAATGCTAAACTCCTAAGCTGTACTTTATGCTGCTTTTACACGTATCATGGAATTTTCAATTAGGTAAGTTTCTAGGTAAGTATTATGGAAGCCATGAAGTCTGCCATATCAATTTTTCTCTGTAGAATTCATTTCATGTCATGGGTAGCTCCCTATCATTTTCAAAACACACATTTTACATCCCTTTTCCAGCAAAACTGTAATTTACACAAAAATCTGATGTAATAGATGGAATTTGATAATTTACTACTTCCATCGTCATTTTATACAATCCACAAGATCACTATAGATTGTCTGCTATTACAAAATTCATGAATTAATTAAAGTTAGGTAACTAACCATAAGTAGTAAGTACATGATTCTTCAATTATAGGCATAAAGGTGACAACCGCCCGCACAACATCAAATTGACCAACATACACTACATACAATAATATATCATTTCAGGTCACTACCAAAGATGCATTCAGTTTGCATATTCTCTACAAATAATTGGTTAATTTTATTAACCAAGTTCTTCATCCTACACACGATGGTGTTAAGTGAGAGATTGTGGTAAAATTATGGACATTAATGATACGAGGAACTCAACTTTCCATTGTGATTGCAAATTAATTACTAAATGTAATACTATGGAGAAGAAAAATTCATTTTTGGTTTAAAGTGGTCCTCCGAAAATACTATTTTAATATATCTGTAAAATGGGTTGAAGATTTTACTTCCATTGCATTTACAGGGTCGTTGCAAGGATGAGGATATACCGATATACTCCGAAAACTGATACTGGTGTTAACAATGTAAGCAAAGTCATGATGTAACAACAAAAGTAGAAGGCAGAAATTTTTTATATAATTGTTTGATATACAAAACCAAAAAATCGAATGGTAGTTTATATAAGTATCATATCACTTTCCCAATGATATTTATTTACCATCTCAAGTAAAGGCTCATTTAAAGTTCCACTCAAAATAGGTCAATGGTAAACATCTAAACAGAAGGTAGGAAAATATATTTTTAAAAATACGGGTTTTGAGTAAGTTTACTCCTTTACAGCAGCAATCGCTAATTCCTCTAATAACTAAAGAAAATAGTAAATAGGTAAATCTTTTGTACACCCTTTAAATATTGATGTTTTTGTATTTGAAAACCTTCTGTCTATTCATATACAACTGGGTTGATTCGATACAACTGCTACAGAAAAAATAGAACACTATCAAACGTATCAAATTTCTTCAGACCGCAATATTTGTAACATGATAAATTTCGGTCAGACGTATAAGATTACACACATTGAGCAGAAGTCAGTAATAATAGGGAAAGTATTTTTGTTTATAAAGTATGAAGTGTGTGTTTTGTTATTGTTATTATTAGAGATACATTTTTTGATATGAAAACAAATATTGATGATGTTTATAGAAACACAAAGCTTTGTGTACGTCACATCTCTACTACATTCCTATTTACAGATGTTTTCATACGAAAGTACATTTCATCGGAATTGAAGTAAACTCCCACGTATCATGTAAATATTTTAAATTGGAGCAAGTAGAATTCATGGATAATATGTCCATATAGGAATGGCTCGTTAAATAATGGGATGAAACTTGTAAAGTATGGAGTCTTTGCGTCTCGCAATCACCTTCTCATCACGCTGCTGTTCTAATTAAAGTACTGCGTCGTATCTTTGTTTTCTACTATCAGTCTCGTCCAGAGTTAATGCACATAGACAAAGAACCTTATTGGATTCCCAGATTTGTTGTTATGTTATTATCTCGCAATAGTAATTATTAATCACGAAATTGTATATTTACATTTTTTAATTATTAATAGTATTTACATTTGTTACATTTATGTAGATTTCATCATCATTTGCTCCTAGATTAAATATTAGCCTGTAATTTTCCTTCAGCAACCTTGTGTCGTTTGGTACGTAACTTAAATAGGAGTAAATATTAATTGGATTCTTGTGTATAGGGTTTGAGAAGGGAAATGTGCGCGTTGTTGGCAATGTCGAATGAAAAACTCCGAGCCAAAGACCTGCAAGTGAGATAGAGAGTTTATTAGCCGACTGGAGTGATGTGGGTTTAGTTTGACTAGACTCGTTTGAGGAGGTAGATGCATAATATGTAATGCAATGTGCGCTGCCTTGACTTAACTATGCTACTCCTACACACACAGCAGAGACATTTAAACATGCTAAACTCCCTTCTTAAGACACGATTATTGCCATCATGTAGATATTTTATTTTGCATTACGTGTCTTATTGCATTTAAATTATATGTACTAAACAATACTGTATAGCTACTTATGTTCACTCATTATATTGTAGTTAATACAAACAGAAAGAATTATGGAGTTGGAAGAAGTGAGTATAAATTGAATGATTGCACAGCATAATTGTAGGCTACAACTTAAATTGTCACATAGTATGCCTACAGAGTAGTAAACCGTTGCTTCCCCCGTAAAGTAATATTTTATTGGTTTGCATTTTGTATGGTCCGAGTGTAAGATGTAATAAAACGGCAAAGCAATTTGTGGAGTTTATATTGACGAAGTAATATTTTATGTAGGGATAGAAAAAAATTTCTTTTTCGGCTCTCTCACCAAATAAAACGGGAACAATTAGCGTTGAGTGACACTCAATAAATAATTGGTAGAATTTTTTTGTGTTGTGACTAATTAGGTGTGGAGGGACCTTTTATCAAATCATCTGGTTTGATCTGTAGACATTGACCTGAGTTTTACAACTGTGCTGGGCTGTAATATCTGTTGGTGGAGATAAATCCTTGTTTTCAATGTCTGGTGAGTCAAAGCCTCTCAACGCATTGACTTAAGCATCCGCCTATGCATTTCTATTTATGTAATAGATGGCTATACATATTTTACTGCCCACTCAAGTAATTATATTACCACCTTTAACCATTAAACCCAGAACCTTAAGACACACACACGCTTTTTCAAAGTCAAACTGAATTAAATACTCAAAGGTCATATCTCTCTGCTCCTTACAGCATCAACATTGAATTCTGCACAATTCTCTCAAAGCTTGCGATAAGGATATGAAAATTTTTAATTTGGACACAATGATCCTTCAATTCAGGATATGATAAATAGAATTGAAAGCTCTACAATAGGATGGTTGTTCTGTGTATTATGTTTTAGTAATAAGTAGGTACGGGTGTCGTGCCGTGCCGTGCTATTGACGCAAGTAAATTAAATTCGTAGTGAGGCGAGATGCAAATTTTATTTCTGATGTGACTATGCAAATAGAGATAACGATAACATAACCGTGAGCCTTTGTCAGCAGTAAACATAAAGTGTAGGCACATACAGATATTATGCATATGATGTAAATAGGTAGTTGGTCTCTCTCGTACATTGTACTGGGAAATAACTGCGGATGCTAAACTTCACAGAAAATGATGATGAGAATTCTGAACTCACTGAGCTCACTTTACGTTTACTGTGTGCATATTGCATGTAATAATGTTTCACTCCTAAGCTAATGCACAGTAATTCCGCTTCTTCCACCTTTTTGACTCATTTGACTCTTTTATCCACTTCATATGCATCATGACGAAATCTTTGAACCCGGTTCAACTCTCTGTCTCATCTTTCATCACCGTATTATTATTTCAATTTTTGTCCATTTCAAACATGAATTAACTTTTACCTGCACTCCTTTCCAATTTGACATCAAAGTCACTTCCTAATGTCATGCATAGTTTTAGACTGATGCAATCACTTTATGAATATTTCATTTTACTTTTTCCTCCACTCAATGACAATATCAGATCTTTTTCAATCATACGAGAAAGTACAAACATGTTATATCAAGTATATCAATTGCTCTATATATCTTCAAATTGCAATAACAAAATTTTCTATTACATTCTATGAATGTTGAATTTACAATTTAGTTTATTGTAATTGGATGCTAAACTATTCTGCATGGAGGAGTTGAAGAGCTTTATCAAGATATTCATATAGTCTTGCCTGTATAAACACTTTTTAAAATGTAAAAGGTAGACAATGCAAAAATACAGTATGAAGGGTCATTTAAAATTATATTTACAGTTTGCTTAAGGTAAGTTCGGAAGTATGTTTTCGTTCTTTAAATATTCTGTGAGTATATCTGCGGTAGATTTAGAGAATGTGTGCTTCCTGGAAGATTTGACAAGTTATCTATCATATCAATCCATTTGCAATTGAGAATTTGCATATTATGATAAATTGTAGGGACTTGGGAGTGAATAGCCTTTATGTACCTTATAAGGTTGATATGAACTCCTTTGTTTGGAAGTGAGGCGAATAGCTGATCTTTGGTATGACTTATCTTATGCAAATATTTCCCATGATAACTACTAATATCATTATGCATGGATTTTAAATGTTCACAATAAAACTCTGGCTAGAGATAAATGTCAGCTTTATTACATTCTCTATGTACATTAATGGGAGTAATAAATCGATAGATGGAAAAAAATCGATTCTATAAAAGTTCCAGTCTACGTAGTCTAATTACATGGCTGTTATTTCCCTAGCATAAGGACATTGCACATTCAAAGTAGCAGGTCTTACTATAATATAGAGATGCATATGTCATGTAATATTCATCGAAACATTGCGTTGAGATGAAATAAGAATTTATGTAGCTTTATTCTTTTTGAAACGGTAGAATTTATTCATGTGCCAAAAATACAGTTAGTCCAGTTGCTTTCATCAAAACATATCTGTATGTTATTATGTCATGCAGTTGTGTGGATCAGGATTGAATAGTGCTATTTTATATACATAGCCTAATGCATTATAAGTATAAATGGTATGTATATAGAGACTGTTTTCTGTCATGTTTCGGTCTATCATTTGTGTTCTGATCTGTTGTGTTGTCCATTGTGGGATTCTCACTTCCAATTCGGAATGCCAAACTCTGAACTGAAATACTTTAGATCCAGACCAAGCCAGGCTCATTCATTCATCCGTTGCATTTGCTTTTCCATTACGTATTTGTGCTCGATTTTTTCCACCAAAATGCAAACATAGAAGAGTCAGGTCGAGACAGCACAATAATAAAATAACAATACGATGCACATCGGCATAAAAGAGATTATGCGATGAGATAGACAGAGAATGGCCATCCTATTCGCATTTCTCATTGCATCACACTTTGACCTTTTCCTGTAATAATAACATAACGCTAACAAGAAACGCTTTATCCTAAATACTTAGATGTAGTAAACTATTTTTTGCGAGCCACACTCATAATCTTCTGAGAGCAACAAACAGTTAGCCATTCAAGACATTTCTGATCCATTGGCTTTCCTTCCCTTGGCTTTGGCTATTGATCTTTCTCTTCATTCCTTACCATTGTCAGCTCTAACAGTTAGTAGGTCTATTGTAAAGGCATCTGTACTCTATTATCCTTTAGTTTGCTCTGATTTTATGGGATGAACTAACTCAGTCCTATTTATTTATATAGCTAGTTACTTTGCATTTTCCATCTTTGGGTTACTTTTCCTATAATCACACAGCTAGATACACTTTATTGCTCTTTTGTGTACCCAGGTTCATGTTCCTGTTATATAATTATTAGCCATTGTCACTAACTCCGAGCAACTTTTATACTTTGCATTTACACGCTTCTCTCTATCCCTCAACCCTTTACACTTTAATGGACTTTTCGAGTCGTACAAATAGACGAAAACCTACAGTGTGGCTTCCAAATGGCTAGCTTGAGTTCCAGCAGGGAATACTCAATAAACCCACTGTCAAAGAATATCTACTTTAGATACTCCAACAACCTCGTAGAATACTGAGCATTCTTAATTTTCTTAGCCAACCCTGTCAAGCCTTAGTTTTCTTTAGTATAGGTCCAAATACAATAGTTTCCAAATTCCATTCTAAGCTTTAAGAAACACGCTCTATCTAAAGAATATAATTATTTCACCCAATGTCTCCACATTATGCTAAACAGCACTGTGATAAATTTCCATTAAACTTATTATAGCACAAACAATGCCATCCAGTTCTTGGAACTTCCCAACTTTCATGCTTTGTTTTCTCTTCGTTTTTGGTCAGAATCAAGAGTCAAATGGTTTTCTTCATTGTAGCGATTCACACTTATTTCATTTCCACTTTATTAGACAACCTCCTTTGCAATTTTCCTTAATGAACTATTTAAGACATTCAAGCCTAGTTACCTGTCTTCTCTAATTAAATACTCTTTCACTGTGCTGAAATCAAACATATCTGATTTTATATATTCATCAAATTAATATTTCATATTGAAATCTGTAACAGGTGTAAAATCGGATATGAAAGCTTTGCTATAATTAAAGTGCTTAATAATGGCTGTATGACAGTTTTACAACTCTCAAACACCGATTCCACTTCATGTGCAACAAGAACGTGCAAAATGAATGGATTCTATTCAATTTTTATCAATTTGAGACTCATTGGTATTGTTTATTGCCAATGTAGTTGATATTAGATTACCATATATTGAAATGGAGAAGTGTTTTCATAAAATAACCAAAATGTAGAATGACTAACGATTGAGCATTAAAGATTTTTTTGTCACAGAAATAGATGACTATTTATTACAAATTAGCCAAAACAATATTTCCATCTGCTAGTTGAGGATAGAATATATTATGTAAGCTAAAAAGCATTTTTATACGGTAGTACATCTAAATACAGCAATTTTACTATTAACCAAATAGAACATTATTGTAAAATGATCTGTGGGAAGCCATGAAACTTCGGTGACATTACGGAAATTTAGTATTTTGAAAGTAACATAAATGTACCTGGTTGTTTTTGTAAAAGAAATGGAGTTAGCCAATTGGGTTTAATGCTACTTAAAACCTTGGGCTCATAACTACAAAGTAAATAGAAAAAGTATGACAGGGTGACCGCAACCATAAAAGAAGTGATTTAGATGGGAGCTTTACATTTGTCTCCTGTTAGAACAATAGTGTCTCGGTGTGCTTAAACTGATAATTAAAGTAGTAATTTTATAGCAGTGCTAATCCTTTTTGTTAGTCTGTCGTGCTTAAAGGATTTGAAATGAGTAGTAGTGTTAGCGTTGTGTGTGACAATAATGTAGTGGGAACCAAGATGAAACTTGTCAACAAGTAAATAATTCTAATTGTAGGGGGAATAGTGTAATATCAACATAATCCAGTAGGTAAGTAAAAGTGGCTATAGAGAGAGAGATTGGTGAATTGAAAACAAGCTTGGTAAATACACTTACATAAGTCAACTTGTTAGCTTAGCATGGGGCAGTCTATTAATATTAATTTAATGACTTTCATTGTCATTCATTCATATGTCTTATATAATAATCTATGTATATAATAGCACAATAGTACCAAGTCTGTGAACAGGAAAGAGGCAGCAGTGGAAGAACACACCTATGATTCATAGTACAATAAGACACACAACAATAACGGTGCTGTTCACATAGGAGTAGACAGTCAGACTGTAAATCTGCGAAAGCTTGCCATTTTAATAATGTACTTTGCTGTTTACTTACTATCTGCAATGCAGTATTGCCGCACGTTGTTGCATGAGACTCCAAACAGCCTATCCTACCTATACACATAAGTACACTATATATGCGCAATTGTTTTTTCTATATATTACAATGCTAAATGCATGCTACGTCCTGCACTAATCCTAATGCATTCATTATCTTTGTAACTGGCAATGCATATGTTAACTTATACTAGCTTACTAATGTAACTTGAGATGTATAAACGGACTTTAATAATAATACTATTTTGCTTAGACTTCTCCATCCACAATAAGTGCACACTGTAGATGACATTAGAGGATCACTAGAAAAAAGCGCTTGAGTTGTCAATGGAATTTTACAGCAAGTAGTTATCATATTGTAATAGAAGCTTTGTTTACTTGTTCATGCATTATCATTCATCAAAATGAGTTAATATTAGTAATAGTATACCTACTATGCCTAAACTATGTGTATACTCAGCAAAATAAACAAAAACAAATACTACGTGCCTAGTCACTGACAAACTGACACGATTGTACATAACAATTTATAATTATGACTTCAGATAGAAACATTTTGCATGCAAAAACAAAACAAATCGAATCAAGAGAATTGAAGGTCTTTATAACTCTTTCTCTCTACACCTTGTTAAATATTAAATATGTCATTAATATTAAAAATTGTATACAACAAAGCTAATAACATGTTAAAATCCACTTAAGGCTAATCTCAACTAGCAGACCCACACAGCTAATAAAGTAACTGCTTATTTATTACTACTTGTAATTCTACAGTGTGCCATTGCCTTTTCACGAATGACATTTACTTATTCAGGTATTATTGGAGTGTGTCTTTTGTGCTATACTAGACATCTTACTTGCTTGCTATTCTATGTCACGCTACTATGTATTTACCATTGGCTTATTTATTTATGTATACAATCCTCATACGTGCTATGGGTTATGCATGCAAAATATTTGTGCAATAAACACACTTTCATATCTTATCCTTCTAATTATAAATAATTGTTCATGTAGATTCTACCTCCATTATTAACTTGTTCATCGAAGAAAGATAGGAATGTTATCCCCGAGATGCATAATACAAGATAATAATCACATAGAATTCTTCTGAAATTCAAGTCAATTGCAAAGAGACCACCCTCAAAACTATTGTACTCCTACAAAATGTCACCATATAATAAATCCCAAACATTAACTATTTTTATAACTATTACCCATATTATCATTCAGGAACTTGATTTAATAACCTGTCATGCATGACAATTATCTGTGTATAATGATAAACAAAGGAAAATAAATAAATTAGAAAATTTAATAAAATGGAATTTATTTATAATATAGTTTGATTGATGAACATGCATTCGAATACGAAGTGAAGGTGTTAGATGAACATGTCGGAATTTTACATGCAGCCACCACTTATTCAGAATGAATTTTAAACTGGCTACTTTATCTTTAGTAGTACGGACTTATAATGCAATAAAATGAACCGTAGACAATATTTATTTTCATTGCTTGCGTTACACAAGTGTATTCTGTATAAATAAATAGTAAAAATCAAGGATTAACTTAAAGTAAGTGTTGCAAAATCAACTTGCCTAAACTTATCTCGGCCTGCTTCTGTTATGTCTCCTAATATCATGACACATGCGACAATATGGAATATTTTTAAATACTAAACACTACTAAGTATCATAACTGTCTTGTAGCTTTAAAGATTATACTTTTGCTACCAGTGCGTTTTAAATGGTAGTAATTTTAATGAATTCTCCAATGTTTTAGGTATGTAAATAGAAGCGGCTATTGCAAGATTTGTAGTTTCATGCTCATTTACTTACACATACCGTGTATAAACCTTCAAGGAAACAAAAATCCATATGCCTGGAGACTATCCACAATCATTAACAGAAAGCTGTACTTTGTACTTTAAGATTATTACGAATGCCATTTTATAACCACTTTTCTCTATTTTCAATCCAATTTTACAATTTGGCCGATTGATACCTTATCGTATTTTAGAAAAACTTGTATTGATCAAAGTGGTATAAATTGTAGCGATATCATAAATAATGTCTGGGAATATCCCAATACATAATATAATGTCTATTTATAATCTACAGAAGATGTAAATTTATTGTTATAGTCAATTGATGTAAGCAACGTGTGTCTGATGACATAATATTAGGTACTAAGTAATGGCACGTACCTAGAGTTACACAGTGGAGGAAATAGCAAGGACTTAAACCTCTCAAATAAAGGTATAAATATAACATGTAGTGTGTCAGCATTCATGAATTCTATGCATAATGCTAAGCCACTTACCAGACCATTTGCCAAACTCATGCTAAATAGAAGTTCCATCTTAAAGTCATTCAGGACGAGAGATATACTTTATATTCCATGGTTGTGCTAACAAGCTAACTAGAGTGTAGCGTTATTGTAAGGTAGAACATAAGAATGAACTACTGGCTTTTATAATACAGCCCAGTAGTTAGTCGACTCATTTGTATCGGCCATAATAAAAGTAAACGTAATGTAATGCGATAGTTTGGTTTCCTTTGGCATTGGTAGCATATTTGTGACATAACATTTGTTCTTCCAGCTTATGTTTGTAGAGTACATTAAGTACACATAGGTAAGTGGAGTCCACGATGTTTTAATGAGAGCCACGCCTGTTTACGAGTAATAGTCAGAATTTATTAACTTGATTAGCTGTTCGTATTATTATGGGTTTATGTGAATTATGCTTTTAAAAGGCATATGATTTAGTCGGGTGGTGGTGCAGTTTGATGTATACAGAATGCAAGGGTAAGACTTGATTTGGTAAGTCAGATATGGAGTAATTTTACCTGTTATAAACAATAGAAGATGATTTTTGCCCAAATTGATAGAGTAAAAAAAGGACTTCGTGCCGGGAGGCTATTGAAAGTTAATGTAATTCAGGGCATCCTTGTTCTGGTTGTAGGTACTGCACAAGATGAAATTCTATGACAATAGTCAACTCTTCATGGATGGGATATTCTCAGAACGACAACATTAGGTACCTTTCATGATATTATGATGCGAAGCTATTTGACATGATGAAAACTGACGTGGAATGATGTTGATGTGAAACGAAGGCTGCCCTGCCCAAGTCGGCTCCATATGTACCGTATTACCTGACAAAAAATCCTCTCAATTTTCTCACTTTCAGTTAATTCACTCCCAAAGGTAGATAGATACATTGGGAACTAAAATTAGCATGTGTTAGCAATATGTAGGATAAGGATGTTTCTTTTAAGAAGAGCACAAGGATTTATTTAGTAATGTGAGTTGTTCCTGTCATCTGAGTCTCCAGTATTAACTATATATAAACATCTATAGGTGTCTATAAAACTATTAGCGATGTTACGATTAGTGTCATATGAAAGTCAGAGGGGATCAAAGTCGCATACGGTAATTGTATGCCAAATAGTTCGCCCAGTCAGTCAGTCAAGGAATGTAAAAACGAAGGTATCCGAATCATGCAAGAAAGGTATGTTAAAAGTATAGATAATTGCTCGTATGATAATGTTAGTGCTAATGAAAACGAAATGCTATTTGGTATATGATGAAATTATCTTCTTTCGTGCCGTGTTCAATGTTCAAGTATAACTTTATGACTTGACAAGACACGCAAATTGAAGCCAACAGCTATCGTCAAGTATAAACTTTAGCTTATGCCGTATTTGGTTTTCGACGGCCCAAATTGACTTACCTTATGCTCTCTGCTGCTCCTTGTGCTTCTACACCATTGGGTTTCATTAGCTCGTGTCTTCTCGCACGTAGGTGCAACGGTAGTATAATTACTGATTCTGAGTGCTGGATGCTCTAGGGATGCTATCAATGCTTATATAGAGACAATGTAGACTCTTTTTATGTTGAATCATTCAATGTTACCTGACAAAGTGTAATAATTGTTATATGGAATGCTCATTCTATAGAAGATTTGTTACATGAAGGCTATTATGCTCTTTTAGAGTGTATGCGTCAAAAAGTTAGAATTCATTAGAAAATCATAGGAAGTCAAATGTATTTAGATTAGCTACCTAAAAGAGATAGGTATGAGAAAAATACTTTAATTATGTCATGTGAAAAGGAAAGGATAATTGAGTTGTATTTGATTTGTAATAGGAGCCTTTAATATTGATCTTGAACCTAAGGTAGACTGTTAGGTGGTCGTTCGTGTGTATGATATTATGATGATAAAAAGAGGACGACAAAGAATATTTTCTCAATTACATGAATATGAATTTATTGTTAATAACATTAAGGGCTATAATAATTTATTGATTTTACTTGACATAGGTAAGTATGCTGATAAGATTACATATAGAGACTATTAGCTAGACACATACACAACTACAGTATAGCATTTAGTGATTTAGTTACTAATTGTTAGCTACAGTCTACTGCGCAGTGTACCATCTACATTTAGCTTAGTGCTATGTAGATTCTGTCTGTTGGTATATACTTACTGATCTGCACTTATTTGTCTCTTCGTATTTTGATCCAAACGAATTTTTTCACTTTTCACGCATCACTTCCTACATAGATAGTATTAGAATTGAATACAAAATCAGTCTAAAAAGTAATCCAATTAGTTTGTTAATTAAAGTCAACGTTCCAATGAGTACACATTTTACAATTAATACACAATGAAATATAAATTAGATCCAATATAAATTAGTGTTAATTAACTTTGATGATTATGTCAAAAAAGTAAGATATAAAAGGTCAGAAGAGAGCAGTTTTGCTCGTAAATACTGTAGATATTGCACAAAGTCCAAGGCTAATGTACTAATTCTTACACAAAATAAATCGGTAGATTAATGTAATTAAAATAGTTTAATTAAAAGAGTAATTTATGTAAATAATTAAGGTTATGTTCCGTATTTCTAGGTTTACAGTCTACTATGACAAAAATAAAAGTTTGGATAAGTGATAATCCCATCTACCTATGTATAGTATGTGATGTTTAATCCACTAACATGTACTGACATTTATTATTGTTTCAATAATTTCTTAGAGTGTTCAAATTTCCTCACTTGCAGATTAAAAGCAGTCAAATTATTCAGTTCAGATCAGTCCACGAATTTCCCGTAGTATATTGCTATATGCATAAAGCATTATTCTATAGACTGCAAAAACCACAAGGGTGACTTGACTTGACGACTAAGTATTTATGTTTTATGTATGTGGCCATTACAGCCTTTTTTATTACCTACATACATTACCTTACCTCTTTATTTGGTTTGGGTTCCTTTTAATACACGAAATACGTCACTTAACGACACAATACTGCTACTCATTAGATTACGATAAAAAGGTTTGCCATCCTTTGCTCTTTCATTTTATTGGATAGCAAAAAATTCCCTACACAGACAGTATATTACTTCGGTTTACCAATTTTAGATTCATTGCCAAAGGCATTGGCATTTGTTCGCCATACTTTGCCCTTTTCTCTACCAGTAATAACAGGTAATGGTGGTAATTGATATTTTCATTTTTATGGCAGAATATCTTTGGAATGTACAACTGGTGATAAGTTCGGGTATACTTAAATAGCTTAATAGCTTCTAAAATCTATTTTTGTATTTTTTTTTACTTTTCATACACAAATGCGGAAATATTTAGTCAATATGGGACGAGACAATGAAAAACATGTAAATTCTTTTTCCTTACCTTTACTTCTTTACAGCATTTATTTAAATACCATCAATC
Organism: Tomocerus qinae; assembly: GCA_020055645.1. Classification (NCBI taxonomy): domain Eukaryota; kingdom Metazoa; phylum Arthropoda; class Collembola; order Entomobryomorpha; family Tomoceridae; genus Tomocerus; species Tomocerus qinae. Next base: position 30,525,536 of record CM034547.1, read on the forward strand.
AATTACACAAAACCCCTCGATACCTCAAATTTCCCATCAATTAGATCTTCATCCTTTGGAAATTAACCTCACCCTACTAGGAATAAGGTATCTTTTAATTTTGCATCTTACCCACCGTCATTACAGACATTGTTGCATGTCTGAATTGTAGTAGTATTTCTGTAGAAACATCCTAGCTATTTGAAATTACCCAATAGAATAGGATTTCTTATTCTCTCTCAAGGTTGACATTTTTTAAATCCAGCTTTCCCCTATTTGTAGGGCCCAACATAAAATCGCGAATTTATGCAGTGCCATAAAATTCGACGATGTTGCATTGTGAAGTTTACAGCCGCTTCCTTTGCTGTAACATAGTCGCAGCAGTATTTTTACAACATATTTTTATAGGTAGCTACAGACACACAGTATACAAATTGGAGATGATTTTTTACCTAACACAATGCGGCACTTCATTCATGCTCACCTCGCGAGTTTATTTTTTGGAAGTTTATCAATGGATATTATTGGAATTGTTAAATACAAGGAATATCCCACAAAAAATGTTGGCAAACAACTATTGTGGGATTTATCGTGTATTCTCAATACAAATAATATCCTCAAGACTTCCTTCATTGGAAAAACCGAGCAAAACAAAAGCAAAATGCAATCCTTACTTTTTACTCCTTATCAATACAATGCCTATTAGTGTGTAAATTTACCGGGAATTCGGGCCAACCTTTAAAAGAGTTCGTTAACCATTGCCAATCCATCAATTTTACTATGAAAATGTAATTACCTGATTTTAGTTTCTGTTTTTGACAAAAAATGGTCATTTTTGGAAATGCTTGGCTTTCAGTTTTCTTTGGTCATCTTAATTTTTTCTTAATTATGTAAATTAGAGCTCTTATTTTAGTGGATTATTTGCTTGTGAGTTAAGTGATACTATTTCATATGTATAGAGTTACACAATAATTAAAAATAACTACAGATGATTCCTATCTAAGTTATTTTTGCATGAAAAATCTTAAATGACACTTTGAAAATATGGTCAAACTTTGAGCAATTATTTAGGAAAAGCGGATCTGTACGTATCTGGTATGTTCTGTACTGTTATGTATTTTTCATAATTTCTTTGGGTAGGTATGTAAATTTAATATCATATCGGTCTGTGTGTTTCCCTTTTAGGCCCTCGGATCATTTTACACTTTTAACTGTAGGTAATCAATTTCCTCATTTGCATATTAATTCTTTTATTAGCTAACGGTTCTCTCTTGCCTGTCCTACTTTTATGACCGTCTGTTCGTTACAGTTATATCCAAACCCGAAATTTTCCAGCCCTAATAAAATGATCTATATTCCCGTGTTTAGTTTTTGTTAGTTATACATTGAATGCATAAATATAGATGTTTCTGATTTCCCTGCTTAATTGCTAATTATACTATTTATTTGAAAATGCACGTACAATCTGTTTATAATAATAGAGTGTGGTAGTAAATAGACTCTCTCTGTAATCAATATAAAATAAATTCCATCAAAACATAAATAACTTTTTTCTTTCTATCTGTTTAAATCAAAACTATTTCGGTAAACAGCGGGACAATACTAAATACCTATTGTTGGGATAGTAAAAGTCTCATGGCTTCAAATAAACGACTAAAATTACATACTGGATTAGTATGGCTTCGATGGAATGGATACTTAAATAGTAATTGTATGGATTCTCTATATATAGATACTGTCGCAGGTTGTAAATTTGGCAAACTGATGAGAAAAATCCCAATGAAATTGCATTCGAATATTTGTACGTGAGCCTCGCATTTTCCATCCTGGTGTTACTCTTTCAAAATTTAACTATAGGTGGAGATTTCCTGTTTCATTCACTCTTTCACAAGAAATATGTATTTCTAAATAGATGCTTAAATTACTACGTATTTTTAAGTAAATTCCTAGTGTTTTTATCGTATAATATTTCTGATATGGATTTCCTACTTCTACCACAGATAAGTATACGTATATTAGTAGCATAATATTATAACACTGTTTTGTATTGTATTTTTGTTTAGGTTTTTACAAGTATAATATGTTTCTATGTATTGTATACATGTATTAATATAGAACCACATCTAGTACTGTACGATAAAGCCCATTTATGTAGGAGAAGATTGCAATTCTGGGGGTCTCACAGTATTACTTATCTTATTGCAATAAAGTTAGATTTGTTAACACTACGTCTTAATAGATAATTGTCGGATCTATCATGAGACTATAGATGAGTGTATGTATGTAGCTATTGAAATTATATGTCCTTCTGACAATGAATTATGTACATTATTATTGACTTTGACTATTGTGTAAATTGTGTTGCTCTTGAATAAAGTTCGTTTCGTTTTTATGTCTCTCAGTTCATACATCAGACCTACCTCATTGTTTTTACTGTTTTTTCACTCGTTTAGGGTCATTTCTTTTAAGGGTTTTTTGCGTACATACAATAAATTACATTACATTACAACAACACATAGTTTTTAAAGCTTTAAGTAGCAATCCAGGTTTTGTGTATGTGTATTTAGGGAATAATTTTCAGCATATTTCGATTAGCTCACTGAAAGTGTAATTAATATATTTTACGCACTACTAATTTTATAAGTACTATAATAAAGAGTATCTTTCGATTTTTCACTTCACATCTATCACAAAGGTGTACGTTTACTATTTTGTAATAATAATATATTATATTCAGCCACTACAATCAAATACATACTCTCAATACATAGAATTTTATCAATCAACTTCCTTTACTTGTAAATAGATAGGGTTATTATTATAGATGCAATATTAATACATTTTATATGATTTCCTCTGTCTTATTAAGATGATTGCTTTGCTATATTAAAAACTACTGCAGTGTATGTATATACTTAGCTCACACTCTCACTCACGGTCACCAAATCTCTAAATGTGTACGACAAAATAATAATATTTCTATCCTCTGTCTATGCAAATCCTGTCTGTAGCAAAATATTACACCAATTGCTAGCACAGAAACTATTATTAAGCTTCCATTTCTATAATATTGCTACGTAGTACACAATAACCATATCCTTTTACTACTTCTGACTGACTCCTACGCATCTTACCAACCAACGCTTGTTTTTGCATTGAGGAAACCAAAATCTATTTCCGTACGTCAATTTCTGAAGTCAACCAACTGCTCTATTTCTTCAAAATGATAAAAAAATTCAACAAACATGCAAGCAAACAGCCTCCCAATATTATGCAGTGCAACAATGTTCACAAATGCGGCACAACACGACAGAGATCAGTATTATAAATGATCTACATATAGAGATGACACCAAATAATCTACTATGCAGAAAGGATAGATAGTAATAGTATGTATTATGTATAGAGGTATATATGGTATATTAATATTATGAAGGTTTATATAATATGCAGTAAATAAAAATAGAAACTTAAAGAGCAGACTTGAGTGAATATGCAACTGCTAAATAGATATACAGACGGACGATACAAAAAACGAACGAACAAGATGAAGAAAGGAGTAAGTAGATAGATAGAGGAGAGATGTGGATGTTGACTGCACAGCCGACAATTACGATACGATACGATAGCAAAATTATTGACGACAATAAATTTATTATTCAATTCAAACATAAACAATAATAGTAATAATAATAATTAAAACTAGTTAATAATAATAATAGTAGGTAATAATAATAAACATTAACATTGTATTGTTGTAGATCACCACTTCACTTTTCACTGCACTGCACTACACAGTAGTAGTTAGGTAGGTAGGTAGGTTTAAGTTAATATTTTCGTCGAGGGTTAAAGGTTGACATTCTGTTTTGCTGAATAATTAATTACACAGAGTTGACGTGACATAATTACTGTAAGTTACTACAAGTAAATAAGTATAGGTCATTCATATTTTGGTTGGTTGGCTGTAATCGTGTAATCAAGTAATTTAGAGTTTTTTTTAAGGTAGGTAGCTAAGTATGTAAAGGTTAAGGTAGGACGAAGCTTAGAAGCTACAACTAAAACTAATTAATTAATCATAAAACGGCTCTGTTGACGACTCGTCATAAATTCACAACTCTCGATCGATCGATAATAATATATAATAATAATATATAATAATATAATTTATCATCGCGTAAACATATAATATGTAATATAATATAATTTACTATGTAAGATAAAATTCATTTATTTATTTGTAATATAATAATATATTTGTTTGTTTCCCTAAGAGGAGTATATAGGTATTTACTGTACTGTATGTAATCATGTAATTGTAATCAGATACTGTACTACGATACACGGTACGGTTACGCTATATAATACGTTTAATAATATCTAACACATTTTCTAATTTTAATTAATTCATAAAGTTTCGTCTAGCAGGTCAAGGGTCGCAATTCTAGAGAAGTCTCTCTCGTTTAATATTATTTGTGTACCTTTTTTTAGCTACTACTGCTACGCATTCTATGTACTATTTAGGTATGTAGTATAGAAATAATAACCTTTATTTTGTTACGAAAAATGAATTTGTATTTTTGTCGTATCTTGTATTATTAAGTATAACAAATAGATAAATAAAATGCAAATTATATAGGTTCTGTTTCCTTCTTTCTTGTATGAAAAATTAGTTCTATATGTCATTATTATACGGATACATAAAAGAATAGGTATACTTATTTAATATGATGTAATATAATTTCATTTGTTTTAAACTAATTATAATATAACAAAGCCATAGGAGCACACCGCACGTGAAATGAAATGATCCATCGAAATCTGTTCTTCCGGGTTTCGTTTTTATACAGTTCAACCTTTAAAACATGTATGAACCTACTTAAACAAACATTAATTCCAAAATACTACAAGTACCTAGTAATTCAAGTCAATTAAGAGTCAACCTAAAAGGAAAAATCTTTCAGCTATTTTTATAGTAGCTAGCTACAGCAGCAGACTGCGCCAAATAAAACACGCTCTAATACTCAAAGCCCACAAAATGAAACTTTCACTTTGAGTGAAAGTTGTGCGACAGGGAAATCTTTTTAGATGGCGAAAGTAGTAGGGAGCGTGTATTTGACGCACTCTGTGCAATTTAAACACATGTACATAGTAAACATTTAGTAACATCAAATTCTAGTTTTAACTTTTGAAGTATTGAATTAGTTTCCTTTACTCTCGTCTCTTTTTCAACAAACGACCATAGAATTATTGTAAGTAATGATTAAGAATTGCTACGTTGAATTCTGAATGATTTCTTCCTAACTGATTTACTCTGCTGATTTGATTAGTAGTATTTACCTAAGCTAAATAGGTAATGTATTTAAGTAGAATCTAAACGTGTATAATTGTATAATGTAATGTTATTTATGTATTGTATATACAATTTCAATTTAATGTCTCAACATGCCCTTTTCTTCTTGTTTTTTTTCTTCTGTTGGTGTTACTATTCCTCTCATTCCTCTTTTTTATGCTTTCTTTTAAACACATTGTTAATTAGTGTAGGTATTTTAATTACTTTCGTAGACAGATAGATAGATTGGCGGATCATCGAGTATTATTTCTCTTTTTGATTTATCTTTTGGCTAAATCCTAGTATACCGACGCTCAACGGAATAGACCGATATATAGCTCATTCGAAAGATCTCGTCGAGCTGATCACGAATATGGCAATAATTTTTGGGGGAACACCCCAAATAAGAAAGTTATGGTCAGTCAAAGTTGAAAATATGACTATTTCGTTGCCTACGTTTTCAGAAAACGAAGAGTTACAAGTTCTTTAGGACATCGTTGTTTTAATCTTCATGTTGAATTTACTTGTAACTATGGCAACTTAGCTAATAACAACATACAGGTTTGGTTTTGTAAAATTCTAAATTTCGACGAATTTATGTTAGGCTTTTTCATTATGCTACCTTCGATTTCCATCAATTTTAGTTAGATTAGGGTTAAAAAATGTTAATTGTGACCATGTGCCATGTTTAATTTTCATCAATTTTAATTAGGTTAGGTTTTAAAAAAATGCTAATTATGACCACGTCCCACGTTCAATTTTAATTAGGTTAGGTTTTTAAAAAAATGCTAATTGTGACCACGTCCCACGTTCAATTTCCATCAATTTTAATTAGGTTAGGTTTTAAAAAAATGCTAATTATGACCACGTCCCACGTTCAATTTCCATCAATTTTAATTAGGTTAGGTTTTAAAAAAATGCTAATTATGACCACGTCCCACGTTCAATTTCCATCAATTTTAATTAGGTTAGGTTTTAAAAAAATGCTAATTATGACCACGTCCCACGTTCAATTTCCATCAATTTTAATAAGGTTAGGTTTTAAAAAAATGCTAATTATGACCACGTCCCACGTTCAATTTCCATCAATTTTAATTTAAATGACGAAAATTCAAGTTAGAACAATGAAGAAACCCAAAATAGAAGTTAAAATGCAATTTAGAATTTTAAAAAACCAAACCTACATAACCTTTATAGCTACGTTGCCATAGTTACATGTAAATTCAACATGAAGAGCAAAACAACGATGTACTAAAGAACTTTTAACTCTTCGTTTTCTAAAAAAGTAGGCATCGAAATAGTCATATTTTCAACTTTAACCGACCATAACTTTCTTATTCGGGTGTTCCCCCAAAAACCAATACCATATTCGTGATGTACTCGACGAGATCTTTCGAATGAGCTATATATCGGTCTATTCCGTTGAGCGTCGGTATACTAGGAATGTTCCTATCTTTTTTATAGTGTGTCTGTTCTCAATGATAAATATATAATATATATCTATCCATTTTCCTCTTATGATAAAGTCTATACATTTATACTTAATATGTATTATTGTTGTAGGTTTATTTTTCTAGTTTACTCTAGTTTAGGTATTTTTATGATGATTAGTACATGGTTTCCTGTTTGTTTCTCTTTGTGTTGAGTTTATTTCACTTTAGGGTAATTTACTTACGCTACTAACTTACAACTAAACCTACTTTACAATTACAACAGTCGAAAGCACAAAATTCATGTTTAAAGTTTAGCTCACCTCCAACTCCAATCCAACTAACGACTTTACTGCACTAAATCTGCCTGCCTCTACAAATACCTCTCGTCGTCTCCCAGTCTAGCTCTAGACAGATAAGATTCATATCCATTCAAAAACAGAATGAAAGTCACTACTACAATATAATCCATCTACTTAGAATAATAATACACAACAGTCACCACCACACATTAATAACTCCCATTCACACTCATCTACAGCTAATTAATTAATTCATAATTAATGTATTAATTAATAATACTCGTAATAGGGTGGCTGCACCGCGCTGATTAGGGACTTAAATACTTCAAGTGTATATATTGCAATAAGCTAGTTTATACTAATGATTAGTATATTAAAGATATTAAAATCCCGCACACTCTATTATACACACACAACATACAATGAAAGAATACCAAGCAAAGGGTGTATGACAAATCCCATTCATACAGAGAATAGATAGAGTAAAAATCCCTCTATATGCTAAGATCAGAGAATATAGAGTACAATACAGTTTACAATAGCCTGGCCATTCGTAAAGGAAGTTTCAAGTTTTTTTCGTTAGATACGTCAAGTCCATTCTGTAGAAAGAGTTTTTTTAAATTTATGTATACCTAGTTAGTGCATCATCGAACAGTACGATACAATCTATTAATTTTCTTTTCATTAGTCACGTCACACGAATCAATCAATTCAATACTCAAGTTTAAGTGTCCGATCAATACAATCAATAAAAATTGGAAAAGGTATCAAAATTTTTGCAAAATGTGTCTCAGTATCCGCTAGGATCTGGAATTCTAATTAGCTATATCAATGTGTATATTTAATTGTGGTTGAAAAGGTATGATTTTGAGGAGTGTGTGTGGAGCTCTTATTTGTAAGTAATTTCCCATAATTATTAGCTTTATTCTCGTAGGTAGGTTTAAGCTACTGCTATTGCACATGTAAATAGCTTGTGGGAAGGCTACCTACTTAAATTAGCCTTTTGAAATAAGGAGAGGCGGGTTGGGAAAGATCCCCAAATAATTTCTGCTTGGTATGTTATGTCTATAATTATTTGCCTAATTAAGTATGTAGCTCTCGTCTAAAATGTATTCTTTCCTAATTACATCTACCAAATTTTGATGATTTTGTATCATTACGTGATGTAATAATATCAGATTTGTTTTCCATATATAGGTAATATGTATTGTAATTTATAACTGTCTTCTGAATGAGCGTCTATGAGGTTTTAAAAATAGTGAAAAAATAAAATGCATCTATTACACAGTAACAATTAATTATAATATAGCGAACACTACTTGATTCTCAATTTACTCATTAACGTACTTACGCTCAACAGGACTTTATGTACTTGTCTTTATGTACTAAGAAAATGTAATTTACTGTACTGTAAGTCCATCGATTCAAGTTCAAGATGAAAGTGACTTTCCTCTTTAGAGTCAGATTAACTTCCTCTGCAGAGTGAAAGTAGAGTTATCAATTATGGAGAGTAGGTAGTTAGTATAATTGTAGTGTACTGTATTGTTATTACAAGAATACATTATGAATTTAATTCAGAATTAACATCCCATCTCATACGATACGTTTTACATTTTTGTTACCTATTATACTGTGTAAATAATTACTTTGGTTTGATAGTCCTCATGTAGTTTTGGTATTATAAGTAGCATAGCCAGATCTAGATATAGATCCGATCTGAATTGATTTGAATATCCTTTAGATGTGTATTTGTAGGTAATGTTATGTCTGGATTAAATTGTCATCTCCATTATAATGATTTTGAATGGATTACGTTCACTGTTATGTATAGGTATGTACTTATAGCTTATGAAATACAAAATGAGCACAATATCAAGTCAAATAGGATTCTAATCAAATACCTACCTTACTACATGGTAATTAAATTCTTTAAATCATGCAAAGATTCTGAGAAAACACATCTACTACGTACAGTAATGTCCTTTAAATGCATAACTATATTCATGTCTTATGTAGCTATAGTACTAACTTATCTGACGTAGAAAATTTTAGAAACACCACGGATTTAACTGCTTTCTTAATAGAATATATTCTGTATCTTACGAAAAGAGAATTTCAAGGAAGAGATATTATATTCTTTAACTAATTGATAATCTACAGATTGTTTTGCTTTCCCTGGCTTATTGGAAATTGCATTATATGTAGTACGTTCATCAATTCCAACCAAACACACTCAAGGTCTGGTACTGTAACCTTTTCTCCACGCAGAAGCCAAAATAAGATTTAAACACACATATACCATAATCTAACATACACCCAGACACACAACTATCAATGAGATAATGAAGATTCACTCAAAATGTCCTACCTAAAATAACTAAAAACATTTTAAAAACTTTAGTAGTAGCTTTATCTAGAGATCTTCAAGTTACTCACGATTTCCCCACCCAACTAATCCATTACAGCTCACTACCAAATCTAATTTAATAAATATTTATTTTATGACACCTAAATGAGAGGTATAAATATTGTGGTTTGTTTCTTTGTTTGGTTTGTTTCCTTATCATTTGTTTTGTGATGCTCTCTTTGTCACAGTCAAAGTAAAATCATGAGTTAAGTGTAAACTCCATTAATAATATAATCTAGGTAATAAATACACATTTTAATACGCAGGATTGCATAACCTAAAATAAGTAATACAAATACAATCAATCTTATCTTTTGCTACAGTAGTAGGAGCATAATGAATAGTTAGTTTTTTTTGTTTAGTAGAGGGATATCAGTGTGTAGTGTAATTCATTCATAATTAGTTTGTAGTTGATGTGGTGTATCTAGTTTTACCTATTAACGCTATTTTGTGATAATAATTTATTTCCGTGTTTTGATTTGATCATGATCAATCGTCATAATTACTATTATTGCATTGATTTCTTGTTGGCTTTCCATGATTTTGGATTGGAGACCCTTTTTGCTAATTGTAAAAATTACGCAGTTCTCTTTGTAATATTATATATTAGAATATTATGCTTATAAATAGCTCTACAACCACATTGTCCATAAACTTTAGGAAAGTAACATAACCACACCAGAGCTAATCCTCCCCGCCCCCTCCACCACCTAATTCCACACCCTATAATAAAAACCCTTGAGAAATATCCGTAGTTTGAAGTCTCTGTATACTGTACACGAGAACAATCATAGAGGAATATAAATAAAAATCCAAAAACGTTTTTCGTGTACCTGTCCATACACTAGTAATTAGTGTTTTGCCTACAGTAATAAGTATGTGCTTTATATCCTAATCTATAGCCTTAAGTAGTACAATTACTATAGATATCTGTTCTGTAAATATGAAATATCTAAATACATTTATTTATGTATTAATTGGTATTTTTCTAAATATTTACGATAATATAATTATATTCGAAAAGTCAGCTTCATATCAACATGAATATGTATGTATAGTATAAGTCCATGCAGCCTGAGCCAAAGTCGATTGCTAAATTCTCTTCTATCAGTACTTTTTGGAGTCATAATTCATAATGAACATATCTACATACTTAGAACATTAAATTTAATCATGATAATAAATATCTACCAAACTAATTCACTTAATTAGGTATATACGTAGTAAATTATAACATTTTCTTGTGTCCTATTTACGTATATCATGTACCTACTATCTTATTCTATCTGCATAGTTCATTGATTTGACTCATTTCATTGAGGTAAGTATAGTGGTAAGTCTACTAACTTACAAACTAATTAGCAAGCCAAGAATAAATCAGAATATAGTCGTAAAGAGAATAAGAATCATCAAGAAGGAATCATATTTCAATGAATGTCCGTTCCCAAATCCTAACTAACGTATTTAAGTAGTAAGTGGATATAATATAGCAAAGTTTAATTAAAGTATCTATTTATAAATACATTTTATTTTACCCTAATGAATAACGCACATTATTGCAGTCACTACTACACTCATTAACAAACAGAAATCAAACAACCCACCACTCTTACTTTCGTGTCAACCTAATCTATGGCTCCCTATTACAAATACAAAGTACTCGCTCGACGATAATATATTTAGGTGGCTCGTTGTTACAGAGCACATGAATATTATAAATAGCAGAGCCGAATAGGTCAGAGGTTCAGATGGTAAATACATATTATGTAAGTTAGCCGTGGCCTATACAGCTTCACTCAGTTCAGGTTCTGATAAGTCTTTACAATGTCTTTCCTTGTCCTATACTCTCTTCGTCCTACCAAATAAGATACTTTCAGCAATCTCTTTGACGTGACATGACGGCTACACATGCTAGTAAGTTTGAACTTTAAATACCATCATTGTACTAAAGCCGTCAACCTACTGAGTATGTACTAACACAAGTACCTATCTATCTCTTTTTTTACTTGCAGGAGTGCACAGTGCATAATCTAGGTACTCATAAATACTCCATGCATCTATATGTAAATATAGTCCACAATTTTAAGTACTTACAACATACACTGGCACTGTAGCATCTATAATTTATGCAATGCATATTAAGTGGAAGTGTAACGAGCTTTACTATATGCAATGTGTATCATATCTGCATAATCAACTAGACATGCATAGATACATAAACATGTGCAAGAAGTGCATAACTCATGCTATAAGTACCTATGCATCCCTACTTATTTTATTTCATGTAAATGTATTTTGCATGATGATGATGATGAATGAGGATGGGACTGACTGACGACGAGGAGGGTACTTAAAGTCATGTCAAAATCTCCAGTATAAGTAGTAAAGTACTGTATAGTGCAATGCAAGACTATAATGTCCATACTCGTCAAGTACTTTTTTTGATTGGGCCAATGTTCTCCGTACTATAAGTATACGGTTGGGTTTAAGATGGTAGTACTAAGTAAAGCATGGCATTTTACAGTACAGTTCACCAGTCTATACAAAGGAAATAACGATATGTGTATGAGTCGTTCGTAAGACAAGAGGAATATGCAGAATGGTCTCCGATGATGATAATAATAACGGCCATAAAATGGAACGACGCCTCCTCTCCTTCTCAAAACATAAAACTCACAACGCCATGCCACGAAATCAAATCAGGATGAGAGCATCACTTACGGCGAATTAAAATTCCTTATCTTACTACAGACTTGGCTTGAGTCATACGATTTAATTGACTCTGCCCAGCTCTATCCAGTTCGTTTCAGTGGAATTATGAGCAAAATTATACAAATATCTTGCTGTATTTTTTACGTTCTGTTCTGTTGTGCCCGTAGAGTTTATAATGTTAGATAAACATAGACAGACTCTTAATTTTCAAGAATTGTAAAGGATAAAAGGGATCTCATCAATTTTCACGTAATTATAGACAATTGGACTAAACGTCAAAAAGAATAGCTTTATAAGATTTTTTGTGGCATTTTCTGCTCTTATGCGTAGTAGATATATCACATCTTTATATATACAATATAAAGATAAATTAGAATCAGATAGGTATAAATGGAAGAAGTTTTGTTTTATATTGCCTGCATTGCAGTATGTAATCAAGGGGCAGCAGTTATGGTACAGTAATACTACGTACGTATAGTGTCTGACTGTATTTATTATTTATTTGCACATGAATCTCAAGGATTTTTGTGAAAAACTGCGTTTTCTGATTGGGGTTGATGTATTGTATGCATGTTTCACCTATGCCTATAGTGCATTGTACATGAAGTCATGCAATGTAGTATACACCAGAACAGAACACAAAATAATACTTCCACGACAGAATCAAACATTTTGCCTTGCCATTGCCATGCTATAATATAATCACAACAGCAGCGTTATTCCAGGCAGAGGTGAGTTCAGTTTAGCCATCAGCCACCATCATCACACCGTCATTTGAATTCATTGTTAAAAGTTGCTAGCATAAATAGAGAGTGTACCTATGTAGTAAGTCTATTTAGCAGGAGGCGACGAATTGCTAAAATGTTCGTCTCCACGCTCAAGTCAGTCAATTCAAGTCAAGTGCATTGCATAGGCAAGTGTAGGTTGGCCTGGCCATAGGACACGATATCATAGAAAAAGACCACAAGACAAGGAAGACAATAATTATTAGTATCCTTATATTAGTAGTATAGAATAATAATAATATAATGGTAATAATGAGTGAGTGTGGTGCATGATAGAAAGCCATATTAATGTCAAAAGACAACATAATACAAGGACCTTCTCTAGGATACCTTCTTAAGGATAAAAGTTACAAATTACAAGTCTTCGCTTGACTATAAACATCTAAAAGTGTACTCTGTATGTCTTGTACAGATATAGTACCAGTACGGAGCAATAACTATTCCACCATAATCAATAATGTTGCATACCAGCTAACTAATCCATCCCAAATTGCTGCATTTGTCTAAACTATCTATATTTTGTATAGTGCTATAATAATATGCATGTAATGGTAGTTTAGTTTACAACATGACATGACATGACACGAAATCTAAAATGCCTAACTTTTGCTTTACTTACTCAATGCATGCACCACACATGAACGTGTCACAGTTAAGTTACGATACGTACGTACGTTACATTACGTTAAGATACAGATTCTACTTTTGTATTTTCTATAGAATAACAACAAATATCTCATCTCGACTATTTACGTTCATTAACGTCTGTCTGTCTCTCATCTACTATAAATGTAATGTAAATGCAGTTTTCGAGCATAATAACCGATCCCATTGGGTCCTAACACCTAAAAAAAATCCTAATTCACAAGAGAAGATGCATAGATGTTCGTTAATAAGTATAGTCAGTCGTCAAATGCCAAAGAGGCGACCACATCAGATCAAAGAACCATATGAGAGAGAAGATCAGATTATCAGATAGGATGATAGATATGCAAATGTACTAATGCATAAGTTTAATTGGAAACTAAACTACCACCGTACAAGTACATACAATACAGACGAGGGCAGATAAATCTAGAAGACAATCATATTATAGACACATAGCACAAAAGATAGAGAGGGCAGTCACCGCACACAGATATAATCCAGCCTTTAATTTATTTTCTGTTCTTCATGCAAACAGTCATATTGTTACCTATTAGTGTCATATGCATTCTACTAACAATAAAGATAAGCAAACGCAATCTTGATATTAGACAGAGATTGTACATTTAAATGCAATGCATTACAATAGAACATGTAACATACCTACATATACCATAATGTTTAGCAATTTGCACATTATGCAAAAACTAGGGACTCGTTTTTAAAAAATGCAATTGGCTGATACAGATTAGTACTGGTTGATGAGTAAATAATGTGTATCCCAATACTTATGTCCATATCCTATGACCGATGTTTAGCTGTTAAAGTAGGTGTATAGAGATTCGACAAAATTGTGTGCTACTGTAATGTAGTAAAAGTAATGTTTGAATATTCGGGAGTTTGAGTTAAAAAATTATGGAAATTGTAACAGTAGATTATGTTATTAGCGTGGAAAGAGGAAATAGAAGTTGCGACTCAGAGGCCCACTTGAGATCCAGAGCCAAGTGGCCAGAATCAGCAAGCAGTCAGCTCAATTGAAGTCACAGAGGTCCAGGGATCGACAGAGAGGGAAATGATTATTAGATTAGAGTTCAAGATGAGAATGTAGGATGGAGAAAATAAGTATGCACAAGTCATTCATGGGAAGTCTCTTCTGTTTTGCATTGCATATTGTTGTAATTTGTAAAGTTGTACAAGTAAAGAGTCGATAGAGACTATTTCTTTGTTCGTTTTATTTCTTCGTCGTACGTTTCGTTCCCCCATGAGAGAAGATGTCTCATGTCTATACTTCGATTGTTCGCTCTATGATGTGAATTGAAGTGAACTCCAAATGAAATACATACATTTACATGATTCTGTTCGTTATGTCTTTGCCTTTCTTTAGTTAGCACTAACAATGGTTTTGTTCCATTTAGCCTTGTCTTGTCAACTCTACTATAGTATTTGCTAATGTGTTGGTTGGTAATGCTCCCTACGTCTGTTTTCGCCTTTCCTTCTCTA
Source organism: Tomocerus qinae (assembly GCA_020055645.1). NCBI lineage: Eukaryota > Metazoa > Arthropoda > Collembola > Entomobryomorpha > Tomoceridae > Tomocerus > Tomocerus qinae. The sequence continues at coordinate 30,540,625 of CM034547.1, forward strand.
TTTGCACTCGTTCGTTACATATTATGATGCTACACTACACTGTCTATCCAAATTTAAGTCATCTCATCTTATTGCCAAATGTATGCAAATTGCTATTGAAAAGACTGTGCCTTTTTCGTTACGAAATTCACAAGGAATAATTTTGTGACTGCGAATTCCCTAATGTACAGTATGTTTGTATCAATATATAGTTAGTAGAACAACGTTATAGTAGAATACATAGCTCTTTTAGTATAATATTTCTACTAGGCTATACACGCCAAGGTAAAATGTACTGTACTGCAATAATGGTGCAGAGACTTATTCATTTGCTCTTTAGGTAAAATAAGTAGTCTAGTAGTGCGTTTGCATGAAGCAGTTGCTTTTGTTTAATGGATGGAAAGATTTATAAATAGATGACTGAAGGCAGGAGCAAGGGGCGGAAACAACCAGGACACATCAAAGAGATGCAAATGTATATATAATGCGATCAACTAATTGCAAGAGTTAATAGTACTATACTACCAACATCGTTAATAACTATAGATTCTCGAGGAAGTGCTATGAGGATATATATTTTTTGGTAGATGCCCTTCTAATGTAGATAGAGAATAGGATTTTACTTGGAAATGGAGAAAATTAAATTGAAATACATAAATAGTAAAGAGGATCTCCAAAAATACCGTAGTAGAATACACGCACAGAGTATCGGCCAAAGCTCCTTAGTAATTGTAGTAAGTAGGTATGTACAAAGTTAAGTAAAGATAAATCGAGTTGAGTAGAGCGTGAGAAGAATGATTTTGAAAATCTATGCAAACTAAATAACTATACTGTAATAGTAATGTACTTTTTTAAAATATTTATAATATAGCATAATAGTGGCTACTGAATAAATGAAGTATAATAAACTAAATAATGATATTTGGGTATGTATTTCTTGTGTATATGTAATGTAAGGAAAACCTCTAGAAATATTATGTCTCTATCCACCTACTCTATTTAGTATTCATGATTAAACGTAATTAATTTCTGTTCAGTGTGTATTGAATTGGGTGTATGTGGTTAGGTATATGTAATGTACTTACGTATGGTATAAAAATCTTACGAACTAAAAGCAAAATTAAATAAAGCATCATGAACAACAACGACAACATTTTTATGTTGAGAGCAAGTTGCACTTCTTGTTGCCAAAAAATGAAAAATATACGTTCTTATTACTTTAGTCATACCTATGTAAATATGAAGTCAGTTCTTTTCAATTCAATTCATGCAGGTTCAAAAAATAATACAATACAAAAATCCATCATCCTTTCTTCATCTCGTAAACGTAGTTCTGTTTTTCTGTTAGGTTATCTACTACTTATCTTTAGAATAGGTTATTATAATATAATGAATCATCATACAACGACGCACTGTACTTAAGTTCAATCTTCTCTATTATAAAGTAATAATATGTATATGTATTATGTTATATACTTTAAACTTATAAATATTATCTTACGAATCATTAGTTTCATAAACTATCTTTTTTACTAAAAATTAATTATAAGCTATGGGTATTCACGTTTAGATTAAGACGACTACTGCTACAAATTAAATTCTGGTGAGGTGTGTTCAACAGGGAATAATAGTTGGGGTTGTTTGTTTGTGTTGTAAAGAAACTTGAAGATTTTTTTACTCGAGCAACTGAGTTGGTGACGAAGGTCCGGAGATGCTTCCACTTCCGGTGGAAGAAGCCACGCTAGGAAGAAGTCCAAGTAGAGGATCCGAGCTCATCCGACGGGCGGGAGCATGTTGTTCTCCATTGGCGCCGTTCATTCCATTCACTGACCCGTTGTTGGCAACCAGAGTCAAACCGGGTGGAGAGCCTGTCTTAGCCGGGCGCATATGGATCTCTGGCCACATGTTACTTCCAGGAACAGATTCCAAAGTAGGTGACTCGCCGAGTCCCTCATCCCGATCAAAGCTTCCCCACAGGGAACTGCCAACACTGACGCTGTTTGCATTTGTTGCAGCGAAAAGATCCGACAATTTGGTTTGAGAGCCGCCAATGCTATTCGGTCCACTGCCACCGAACAAGTAAGAGTCTTCTGAGCGAGACGATGACATCATTCCATTCTGAGCAGCATTGTCCAGAATAGAGAAGCCCAGCTCAGTGAGTTGCTGATGATGATTCTGATGATTCGCATTGTTGTGATGATGATGATGGGCGTAGATACTGCTCACTGTGTTGGCATTGCTCGTGTTGACATTGTTGAGATTTGATGAGAAGCCGTTGAGAGACGAGAGGGAGGAGAGGCTACCGCCGCCACTGCTGCTCGACCCTACAGATCCTGCATTGTTTCCGTTCGGAGCATTTGGAATAGCTTGACCGAGTCCAAGTCCAGAGACACTGGATAGACTGCTGCTGAGCGAGTTGATAGCACCGAGTCCAATGCCCAGGCTCAAGCCTTCCAGTCCGAGACCGCTGATTCCATTCTTGTACAGACTGGCCAAAAGTTCGTTCTGAGTAGCCAATTCATCCTGACTGAGACCATTAGGGCTCTGATTATCAAGAGGCAAGCTGCCGGTTCTGATCGCAATGTGAGCTTCGATTTCTCGTTTAGCCATTTGCACATTGTCAGGGAGCCCAGTCACCTCAAATACGGGGTCTTTGTCTCGTGACGGTGTCACGATATATGTGTGCGTTTGTTGCTGAATGCGTTTGATCGTTGCACCTTTCGGACCAACTACGAGACCAACCACACGGTATGGAACTCTCACCTGGATGGTAACTTGTCCTGGAACCGGGGCAGGAGCACATGTCGGTCCGCCATTTCCTGAACCTCCTTTGCGAGATGCCCGGATTTGAGAGAAGTGCTCAGCAGCTGACAAAATCTCACGCTTGGCCAATGCCACATCTTCCTTTCGTCCAGTTACCACAAAAACTGGCTCTTCCCCACGCACTGGAGTCTTGATGTAGGTGTTTGTCTTGGCTCTCAGTGCCTTTATCTTGCAACCTGTAATTAATAATATCCTCCATCAGTTACTTTGCTTTTGCAATGCACACAACCACATGCATGCATCATCCGCTTACATAGAAACATACTTATCTACATCTGCCTGCACATTATTATTCAATGTTACTTTGTTACTACTACTAGATCATCTCCTTCATATATAACATTAACTGTCTCGTACTCTTTTTATACAGTCCCAGCCAGTAGACTTATACCATCATTATTACAAGTATCAACACTCTTGATTCTTAATAAATTACTTATCAACAAACCATCTACAACTCACAAATATTTCTCACAGTCTACACCCTGAGGCTCAGCTTATCTTATCTGAAATTGTATAATTATACGTCGTAGGAAAAGCGGAAAATCCGGCAGAATAATCCACTGCTATTATCACTCATACATAGTGGCTGGATCTGGTTGACACAATAGCCATTACAGGAATAATTTTAAACTAAACATACTGCTTGACGGTATATTCAACTATTAAAACTGACGTGAACACAAATAAAAAACTTGAAAGTATTAGAAAAACATCAATCTGTAAATTTTTGCTTTATTGCCATTTTTGTACCGCACTGCACATGCATGCTAAAAAGTTGGCAAAATGCCATGTATAACAACATAAGGAATATTCATTTCATTTTCAACAATACAAATCTGACAAATTTTAAACAGCCATCCAACATGAGGTGACTTTAGCATACGGAAACGATGATGGACCATACACGTCTGTCTGCCGGATGGCTAGCTCTGCCTACGACATAATGTATCCTGTGGAAGAACCGAGTGTCTACCGAAACCCTTTTTTCTATTGCAAATCAGGTATTCTTCGAAAAGTGCAAGCACATATGTATAGAATTTCTAGCTAAGTAACACGGTCTTCTCGTGGAATTCAAGTTAAGGAATAGACTGAGGCAAGGTAAACGAGGAAACACCACTCACGTAGGTTAGGGTTGAACAAAATTGCTAACCAACCGTCTGGTTTTCATTGCCTTTGTCTTGGCTACTACTACTGACATTGCTCGCTTGCAAGATACACCACCACAACAGACAGAGAGAGGGGATGCATTGCATTTTACTTTCTTTTGTTCTCATAAGTATTACTCATATTTATTCCATAGCAAACAGGCAAAGCAACCCAACTGCTTTGCCTACTAACCAACCCTGCAGTTTTTTCTGCCACTCTATTAAACATTACATAGGAATTGACCACTTTCCTGTTTCCATGTATTATATCATATCACATTGCATTCAACAACCGAGGACCATTTATAAAAACCCATCCTTCACCTTGCAATACCTATCATTCCCTTCAATCATCGTATTTCTGAAAAACAAACGCATCATCGCCATCGCCCTATAATTCCTTATAAAACATTTTTTTCGTCATTATTCCCAGATTCCCATACATAATCCTCAGTTTATTACCCAATCGTCTGCTTGAGAACAAAATCACCTTATCTAAGAACTAGGCAAAGGTTCACATTTCGAACTCAAGATAAATAAATATTATATTATACAATTCTAGTAATTGTATTTCTGAGCACACTTTATTCAACATGTGTATAAAGCAAGTCTACCACACATACCACCACCAACACAAGATAAAGAAAAGAAATATCTCAGCTTGTGTTTGTGTCTTGTGCTCCATGCCAAAAATTGCCACCTAAAATTAGAAGTTAAGCGGATCAGTTGTTAATTTCGTTCGACTCAACCCACCCTGAGACAGACTCGATTCTTTTTCTATGCATTTATAAAAAATTACAAGATGATACCTCAGTTCGACTCCAAATAAAATACATAGGATAGAAATTTTCAGCACATGAAAATAGCAGTGTTTCTTTATGTAGAAATTCTGGTAACGTATATAATACTCTAAAGGCTGTATCCAGATTCAGATAAATGCTACTTATATGCCTTATGTCTATACAAGAATTTATAATATTAGCACACATTAGACTGAGTCTGAGTAGTAGACGAAACTGAAATTGATTGCTATGTACTATACAATAATAATAGTACAGAAGCATAGAGAGTTGGCAATTTTAAATTTGTAGAGTAGAGACAAGAGAAGACAGAGCAGTATTCTTTTGCCTCCACTTATTTCTCTCTGCACCGCTTGCCAGTGCACAGTGATAGTGATATCATCAGAATCCCACTTAGCAACAAAAATAACATTTGTAGACATACTCGAAGAGCATAGCAGAATAGAGCATGCACACTTTTTAACAATAACAGACTGTCTCTCACTCAACTCCAACACATTGCACTGCCTGCACCATGGAAAATAAATGGATTTAAGTATCTTATGTATCTATGTACATCTACCTAAACTAAAACCATCTATACATACTTGGAACATACTTATAACTACTACTTGGATTATATATGTAGGAATATAGACTAGATAGAATACCCTACAGACAAATAACAAGAGCCAAGCCAGCCACATCATCCATTTCATCTGACATTGGAAAAGAACATCAGGCTAGTGAACTAAACTAAGGTAGTCGGCCGATTCTCCCCATTCCACATATTTTATAGGAACTTTTTATGGCTAACTAACTACATTACATTACAATTTACATTTACAGATGGTGGATACCTACTTTTGTCTGTCTGAACGAGTTATCCAGTGAGCAACGAAACGAACGTTTTCTAATATACTATAACACTGTAATAGCAAATACAAACAGCTCAGCTATTACGTATGATCCTGATGGATGATACACACAGATGATACTGCAGATTAGGTACCTTGCTTCCAGTATTATCTCATGGTTCACCTCGCCATTTTTCCAGACCAATACTATCATCATCATCAGCACTGTACTCTACTGATATTATTATTATACATAGCATCAGACTATCTGTTAATGAATTGCATATTATTCAACACTTTAACATAGCTAATTACGGACCTGACCATTTGCACTGTTCTATGCATAAAGGATGAGAGTTTCGGAAGAGACAGTACTAGGGATAAAATGTATGTATACATTACATTGCAAATTACATGCGCACAGCAATTCGTAATGAATCACATGCAATTCACGCTAACCAACTCCTCTTATGAATGTTGCTTGTTTGTTTGCATAACTTTTTTATAATCATCTTTATTACGTAGTTGTTAGTTGATTAAATTGAACGTTCCAGTGAAAAAGCAGACGTTCAGTATCATTTCCATTTCCCTTCTAGTCAGATAAAAACCATAATCGTGATTAACATTACCATTCAACTCTACAGCGAGCATTGCTATTTTTAATGGTTTGAATATGGACATACCCTTGAAAGGTAACTGACTACCTGCATTTGCATGCCTGTACATTGCCATGTCTTGAGTGGAAAATACCACAGAAGAATTTTTTCATAACGAATAATAAAGTTCCTTCCCAGCATCTCAAAATCTCAGCCTTCCGTCCTGAAACTTTTTATAGCTGTAATTGTAAATTATGTTATGGTAGCTACATACCTACTAGTTCTATGTGGATATTTTTAATTGTATTAGCAAATAATAACTCAACTTTTAGTTTGATGCAACAATAAAACAATCCAATGAATATGTTCATTAGAATTCTAATTATAATCTACAATGCAAATCTAATACTTGCACTTTTATATCAATACAGAAGTAAATATAGCTTTAAATAAAAATAGCTCTATAGATGTGTTTGGTATTAACCAAAGGATTAATTTCTGCATTAACCTTGTTGAAATTATTACCATTTTATTATTTCACTAGCTTTATCTGCATTTATATCAGTCAACCAACTCTAATACTAGTTCAACTAACTTTGTATTTTACAGAATGAATGAGAGTGGATGTAATAATGAGATGAAATGAGCGATAGAAATCGTTCTCACATAAGTTTACTTCCTACGCATTCAAGTATATACAAGGTGTTTGATAATTACATGAAAGTGTTCTAAGTCCTATAACTCCTGAACAGAGGCTGCTACGAAAAAGACATAACCACCATTGGAAACACAATCGCATTTTCAACAAAATGGGTTATAATAATAATTTTGGTGACCCTTATTACAGGGTCAGCATTTCGACAAAAAAATATCAAAATAGCCTATAATTGTGTGTAAATTTGACATAATGGAACGGTGACACTTTTAGCAATCGTAACTTAAGCTTTCGATGCTAATGAAAAGTGGTAGATAACATTTAAAAGAGTACGAAAATAGTTATAAAACTATTTTACCCCTCTTGGTTTAGACATGAGACGTTTAGAAAAAATTAAGACTTTAAACACCACATTGTCATATTGAAAGAGCGAAATTAAAGACATTTTATCGTCCGAAGGAAACCAAACGTCTCAGGTCATTAATAAATAATTGATTTCAACAGTCTGTAGCTGATGCAGAATGAATTTCCTTTTGGAGTTTTCTGAGCTAGCCCGATTGGGTTTCAATGATCATTATTTAGTGTTTAACTAATGAAACATTTAAGAGATGCAGAATTTTCTGAAAAAAGAACACTTGGTCTGAGAGCTGCCCTTCAAGACAAATTATTTTAACTGTAAATCAGAATCCTAAACGATGGACTGCTGTCTAGAGGAACGACTAGAACGGCCCAGCGCTTTGGCCCAGGTAGTTTTTACAGCTTTGTTAAAATTTGTGCAGTTATTGTTGCTTTGTCAAGTGACTTTAACAAACTTTTACTCAAAAACTTAGTCTAAATGGTGGTCTTTGAAACCCAAGAATGTCATTTCAACTGGTTTTTAATGGCTTCAATCTGCATTTTATTCAATCGCAATTCGGTTGAAAAATCGTTAACAAAATCACAGAAGACGGAAGTGAATTAAATAAGTAATTTTATGTTTATTCGAGATTTTAAACAAGGGAAATTGGCCTTTGACTTTCCCATTTTTAATGTGTGTAACGAAGTTTTCTAAAAATTATTATTATAGCCCATTTTGTTGAAAATACGATTGCCTTTCCAATGGTGGTTATCTCATTTTCATAGCAGCCTCTGTTCAGGAGTTACAGGGTCTAGAACACTTTCAAGTATTTATCAAACAGCCTGTACATACTGCAACTACCCTTGTCCATGGTATACTTACAATGTTCTGCTTATCTATATAAAAGACTGCAATCAAAAGATACATTCTGTAATAGGATGTACAAAATAATATCTAAGCCTTTTACTTCAAAGTCAAAACAACTCAGATTCCGCTTTAGAATCTAATTTACCCACAGAGTTAATAGTCGCTATCTTCTGTTGGCTCCAGTCAGCCTGATAGTCATCAACAGAAATAAATTGGCGAATGCGAGACTCACTTTGTGTGAGAATAAAATAGAGAAATAGAAATGATCAAAGTCCACTTAGAGGCAAAGTCATTTTGAGCTGTTCTTTATTTTAGTAACTGATTGATAAATGCTAGAAATTTAGTTGAAAGCTGTATTATTAAAGGACAAGTCTTTTTTATCAAAAAACTAATGATAAATACTAGAAATTGAAGGAACGGATTCACCAATTTAAATATAAATCGTTTTATTTATGGTAATGTAATTGCCATTTCATTTCATTTCATTGGCCCAATTTTTTGTCAAACTTTGATCATAGTAATAAAACAACCTAATCGATCAAAATAGGGGATAGGATAATTAAAAGAGGCGACATCTTATTAATTACATTAGTAGAATCATCTAGAGTAGACTTAATGACAGTCAATTTAATAGTTAGTAAACAGAAATAAAAGACCTAGAGAATTAGTAGTCCTTGTAAAAGGAAAACGTAAATTACAGCCTCCAGGTAATTATTCTTATATACCACATAACCTCATATATACATCGACTTAACATCATCATCAAACACGCAACTAATTGTAGTTAATGCAGAATTTATCATGTTTGTACCTAAAGCTGCAAGCGATTAGATTCAAGATCGAATTACTTACCTGTGGTAGTAATTCAATTATGTACAGTAAATAGTAAAACCTATTAATGCATCTGCTTGTGTATATAAGGTAAAATTAAGTATATCGATACCGTACTTAACTACCTACCTATGTTCGATAAATAATTTGTATTTTGAATAGTAAGCTTACTCTTACTCTGAGTCATAAAATAAATGTTCTACCCACGTAAATAACATCCACGTCCTAGTCCTACTATTAGAAATGCAATTTACAGATCTAACAAAGGAATAAATGTAGTAACTATCATACCCACTATATTATACATGTACATAAGATAAGTACATCAGCAGAATACTCACTTCACTATCTATCTAAAGCATATAATTCAAATTCAATGAACGTCGAACGAACATTAAGTAGCATCAGTTTCCTTCCACTGTTAATGCATATGCGAACCGTTGGTTCGTACTGGTCTGACTCTCGAAACTTGTGGCAAAGCAGCAAAACAACAGGTAAACTCATATTTATTGAAATCACAGTAGTACAGCTAGTAAAAGACCCATTCAGGTACTGTATGACTAATTCAGTGTATTATTATATCGAAACCGAAGCAAACAGGAAATTCAGGAAAGCGAAGCTTGAACTGATAGTAATTGAGGAGCTTGTCTAGGATAAGACAACATTATGCTAACATTTCTGGCAACACAAAGCACAATGCAAATACGACTGAATTTATTTTGCATCTGCTACCTGCATGCAATTCTGCTGTAAGTATTGAGTATCTATAACTCCATATAGCACTAACCTCGCCATATCATGGCAGTGCAAAGTGCAGATAAACATAAGTCTATCTTATACTAACAACTAACTATTTAATAATACCCAACTGTGACATATCTGCCTAATACACGTAAAGTTACAATTTGCTTGTATGACACAGAGAGTACAACTGCGTTGTCATTTTGTCATCACGTCATCAGAAAACAGTACAAGTTTACTTTCCTTAGAACATAATACTAGGACACCATGAAATAATCAGTTGCCAGACAGCATTATATTTTGCTTATCTCTTATCTGCTACAGTATTACTCAATAATATTAAAATATCTGAGTTTGCCTACCTAGTTTTACACCAATGTTTTCATCTATCATCACATTCTAAATTTGACTCCCATTATAAAGTAACGAAAGTCAGTTGAACAGCTTGACGCGACCCGAACGTATTGGATATGATGACCTCAACCTCAAACAAAACCATCATACTTTTCCATCTCCTTTGTTTCCTTTCGTTATTTTTATCGGGACCCCACCAAAACTCATCCATCCGTTCTAAAACAAAAGCGACAGTAAAGACTGCAATAATATTCCTTACACTTTCTGTGTGTTACGTTATTATCTCACCAGAACATCACAATCAAAATCGTCATCAACCGTGGCGTGCCTAAAAAACAGCTCAATCTATTTAGACCTCACTAACAATCTACATCTGTTAACACTGCAGAGGTTCTAATTCTGACTAGATGTCCTTAGACCTATAGAAGACTGCCTACTTACTTAGTCATCTATGCAGCATCAAAGCATGACAGACAGCTTTTACAATTAAAAAACACCAAATCACTGCTACCAACTTGTCATCAGATTATCTCACACTGTACACTCACTATTTCGTTGGGCTATGATGTGTTGCACAACAAAATGCATTAACGAAAGAAAACTTAAATTTCCGCAGCTAGAGTGTACTTAACCTAACTTTATACTAACTACTATATCTGTAAGTAATAATATACTCGGTACTCATCTGCATCGACATTAAAGACAGACACAGATGACATCACAGTTACAGATGACAGACAGCTAAACAAGAACAAGATAGCAAATCTTTGTGCCTGACTGCATAATATAAAAATATAAATATTGAAACGGAACAGAAAAAACTGTCCTCCTTATGTTTATGTGTCGTTCATGTATTGACTGCTATTCATATCTATCATATCATATACCTATTTATTTCCTTTATACAAATTACAAACTATTCATAGTGTAGCAAAGATCAAACCACGAAGGATACATAAGACAAGGGCGTTGCATCTTAAAATCAGACGATTTATGTACGTAAACAAAAACAAATATACTTACACACCTATATAATTGTATTGTGCATTCAAATAACATTGACAGACAAAATTTTTAAATATTGCAGTTATAGTGAATTGCACTTCGCTACTATTTATTCTCAGTATATCACAATTCTAATCTTAACTGTAGCTAAAATACAAGGCAAATGAAAATGATATTGCATTGCATCATTATTCACAAGAGTTGTGGGATACAAATCGAATTGAAAGGATTAGTAGCCTCTCTGGGATTGAAAAATTCTATGAAAACATGGAATATTTTTAGTCTTCATTTTGAAATAGAAATTATTCCGTATTGTAAATGTACAAAATGACCTGGTCAGATAGTACGATTAAAAGTTTAATTGAGTATTACGTAATCTTTGTGATGAAAGCATGACACAATGTTCAATTGGACATTGAACTAAGCAATACAGGTAATAGGGCTGAGACTGAACTACACAAATAATAAATTCATTGATGCCCCATTGTACCTAGTTATCACTTATCAAATAACCAGCAAAAAAAAGATATAATTGATTTGAACTCTGCCGATTTGAACTGATTAAATAATAAATCTATTAACAGCATGCCAATAAACAGGTAAAACGCATGTATACCATCGAATCCAAGTTCCATGCACTTGTACTACAATGTATTAACTGTAATATGTGCGCATTAATACTACATGCTTTCTTGTATCTAAAAAATCAATTTTTATCATCCTCTATTGTAGCGTAATAGTATGTGAGTTGTGTCGTACAGGCACACATGTGTTTGTATTCATTATTGAACAGTTTTAGAAGCTCTTAAATTTGCTACTAGAAGTTAGTACAAGAAGAAATCCCTGTAACACTGACTTTACAGAGATTGTGTCCAATGAACACATTTATGAAACAGAATTCTGCCATAAAACAGCTGGAACTACAAATAATTAATGCATAAGAGATTGAAATACAATGTTTAAAGCATTCACATGCATTTCTTATTCATAGATACAACACTGAAATTCTAATATTTATTTAAATATACAAGTTTTAAGTATTTGTATTTTATGTTTCCTTGCTTGGCTTTGAACGACATTAGGATGACTGACTACATAATTTTATAGTTACTATATGTACAAGAAATTCTACTTACTACTTGGTCAAAGTTAACATTTAATGTATTCAACATAAACACATCAATTTTTCTTTGTACACTCATACTACTGTACAGTGCACGAAACACTAAAGAACAAAACTATCCATTTGATTAGCACTTTGGCCCTGAGTTCCCTCTCCGTCCTACGCTGATCCTTCTTTTCTCATCATAATATCGTTTAGTTTGTATTATACATAAGTAGCCTCCTACTCCATTATATTAGGGTACATAAACAATAAGAATTACGACATTACCTATATGCACACTACGATTATATTTCTTTGCAATTACCAGCTTCAAACTGTTGTAGATACACAAATAAAAACGAACTATAACTAGTGTAGCTAGTTAAACCAAACCAAAACCACTGCTAACGATAAGACCTTATACAGAATACATTGATAAAATTGAACGTTCTGAGTTCGTCTCACAAGTTTACCATGCCTATTTAGCGTGCATATTGTACACGTTAAAGATTATTACAATACAGTCAATAACAATCTATCATGTAGGTGTGCAAGATAGCATTATGCAAATGAACCGCAGCATTTATAACATTACTGCCAGAAGAGCATACGCAGCTTTCCCGCAGTTTCGCTATAGAAATACTAAATTGAAGTGCATTACATAGTTTGAAGCTCTGTTAAACTCTAATTCGTATCATGTTTCATAGAATTGATACCTAGGTACTAAGTACAAAAGACATCACATGAAGACATTGGCATTAGATACCTATAACCTCATAGATGCAAATGAGCAGCAGTAGCAGTATTCCGTCAAATTGTGATAGTGTTGCATCATTTTGGTACATTACTAAAAGCTAGTCGATAAGTCGATACCTTCATGAAATACAATCATATGAAGACAAATTACCTATCTAAAAGGTACGCTTTATACGTGTATAATAATACAATATAATAATATTTAATTTAGGTACTTAGTAAGGTATTAATAATTTGCTTATTGACTGTATGTGAGACGTAAATGTAACTGATGTCAATATCTGTACCTCTAACATACACACACATTGCCTTTTACGAAGTTATCTTATTGTGTAACTATTGTTAGCTATGCCTGGCACAATGCAACTACTGTGGTAGGCATAGGCAATTTCATTCCCTCAGCAATTAATGTTCAAGTAATACTTATGTTCAATGCTCGGAGGGTAGACTAACAAATACAAAGGCAGTTAACTACATACAACATTATGCACTTGATTTACGCAACTAAACGACATTCACATCATCTCCACAACTCACTATCACCCACGACTAAACACTAAACGACGGCGACGATGATGAAGGCTTGTAAATAATCCTCAAACAAAACCATTCACTAGCAATCGTCATTTCCGTCCTGTTCTGTGGCAACGCTACCAAAACCAAAGCTAGCTTCCTCCTCTATGTTCATTAAAACATCCTTGGATTGAGCGTTCAGCATTTGCTCATTTGACTGATAATCGTATACATACATACATTAATAAATATCAGCTCCTGACTATTATTCTCTTATAACAAACCATACTACAACGGATTCGTATCGTACTAAATGTACTTGTTATAATTCATCATTTCTACGCTTCTGCTATTGTATTTTTCACTACCACAGCATTATTAGCTATCCTACTTGTACTATTATGGATAATTGCTTGGCGATGCAAAACAATACTGACATCACAATAACGCTACAATACTATTACAAATATGTATACAATATTCGCCAAACAAAAAAGTATATATACAGATGTAATTCTGTAAGCAAAATAAATGCTTCCTTCTTGCCAGTAACTTGTATTACCTCATTGTTAAATCAGTTAAGGCTGAAATATAAATAGAAACAATGATATTACTATTGTATTAATGATTTTATCCTACCTATGTGCTTTTTATGCATATCTAAATGTAATATCAAGAAAACATACATAACCAATAACATTGACCATTGCGGAAGGCCTGTCATAAAAATCATAAAGATCACTGATCACAATACTATAAAAATTAGAGTCAATATTCCACTCCGAAAATACAATGGCAACAATTATTTACAGTTTATCAAACGCTACATTTATTTAGTGCTAACTGCGCGTTCTTCGTTTGTTTCTCAATCTTCAGTTGGTAATTGCACTTTTGAGATGCTGAACTGTGCCAAATTCTACTAATGCAACAATGGAAGCCTAAAGAGCATTGGTGTACTGCACTACGATTGATAACCTAAAAGAACAAAGATCAATAGAAGTAAGATTTTATGTAATTTGCGACTAAATGACTCGTGTGTGCTACAAGGACCATTTCTGCTGCAATTCTGTGGCAAGAGATTGATGTGACCTTTGCAGAATCAAAGTTGACAACATAAAATATAATTTCCTCCATTCCAACACAAACTGTTATCTAACTTCACCAATACCAATGTACATTATTATTGTAAACACGAAACAAAACAAGTATTTATTTAGCAATAATGTGATATCCCAAAACTTATTTACAATGTTTAAACTACAAGAAAGACTCACTCAAGACGTAACAGCCACTTATGCATAAGATTCAAGTATACATTCAAGCAACTTGGAAAAATGTTTATAACGTACTTACTATTATTTTGTAACTTCACAGCACTTCACCTTCACCTATAAGTAAGCTACGCTTCCATTTACTGCAACAGCCAACAGCTGCACATCGAGCAACCCTCCGAGTGCAACGAATGGACTCTTAGCAAACTTTCTTCGAAATACATTTTCGTCATACTAAGTAATATACTGTACTATATACTATTACACTTTATATCTACTCTACCTACTACCTATCTACCAGTGAGAGTGAAGTAAAACTTTGATCAATAAAATGCTCTCTTGCCATTTTGCCTCCCATGTTAGGTGGAATTTCCTATCATTTTCCCTTCGTTCAGTTAAATCTGGCTAAAAATACATGAGACCTCTCATTCCAGTCACGGAAAAACATCGAACAATATGTCAGGGATTATATTTTATAGTTGTGTGTGTCCTATTGTTTTATAAGAAAGGTCACAACACCAACCCTTAACTAAGTAACTCATAATTTGTACTCTTCGCTTTGATACATTATGTATATGGAAAAAATTGTGATCATTGACCAATGTTATCAATATTATCTCCATTGGGTTTTATTACAAACCACTAAAACCACAATCGTAGAAACATTTAAAGTTATTAATCATAATCTGACATCCGAGCCAACAAAATTAGTTACTACATTTAACAATCGACAAAACAATCAATTTACAACTTTTGCAAAACATGACAATTTAATTGTTGCACCTATGAATGTTTAATTGTAGGGCGTTGTTTTTTATTGACATAAATGAAGCCATAAGTACACTAACTGCTATCTATAAACATCAATCGAATCAAGTAGAATCAATGAGTTGATACACAGATGACAGAAATCTTTCTTGTTTCAGCTACCATGCCTCGCCTCTCATCACACTCATCAGCAACATTTTGCATCTATAATATCCGTCATTCACATTTTCTTATTGATATTGCAAATAGAGACTCCAGGAAATAAACCGAATGAAAGAAAATAATATGCAAATGTTTGCACAAACAACTTCTATATACCTAGGTCGATAAATAAGCTAGATATACAATGTACAAACCAGACAAAATCAATCCAGCCATACAATCAACCATTTATTCACTGAATGCACATAAGACTTCTGCTAGTTATAGCCTGCCCACGTCTTTATCTATTTCTATACACCACATACTTACACAGTCGTCAATTATTGAGCAAACTCCAATTCTTATCATGCGACTGGATTCCACCATTCTACATTTTCATTTTCAACCTCCTTTCATTGTAAAGCTATGTCGTGCAGTAAAATGAACTGGAGTGAACTCTGTATATACATGACGGATTTATTCTACCAAATCTTATGATGCCGAACGAACCTTGTACTTATGTATTTGATTCCATTTTGCTTTTTATACCGATAATGACAAGTGCCCATTTGTATACCAAATCTATTCTATAAGTTCTCCTCCGTCAACATAATGCATAGTATTGCATGTATACTTGAATATTATTATATTATAGCAATGCATAACAGTCACTAATTCATCCACTTCAATTAGATCAATATGGAACTGTGTATAAGGAAATGTAAATATACATATTTTGTATACCTATATATAATCACTCAACACTTCATTCCATTCATTCATGAATAACTCCCAAATAGACTAGGAACAGTTACAGCTGAACTCTACATTATCTCAACCATTTTTTATCAGCAAAGGACTACATTGCAGTCATTACAACAAGAACTAGACACAACTAGGTACACAAATCTATCTGTAAGGATGTGCTATTCAATTCTGTTTCTTTCCGTCCTGTCCTGCACTCGTGAAAATTTGCTCATCCATTCTACTATACAGTATGTTACACATTAGCCTTATACATTAGGTAGGATATGGTTTAAGCTTATGTTAATGATTTCATTTCGCTTATCATTGGTGCAACATTATGTCGGTCGGTATATTAGGAATATGTAGTATTACGTATCTTCAAACTTTTATACTGATTACAAAAAGATCACTGTGTACATGATGGTAAACCTATATAATATGTGCTCAACGAAATAAGTTGGTGAATAAAATTGTGGCATATGAAACAGACACACCATTCACACCAAACAGATTGAACCAACAAAACGAAGCGCACCCACATCCAAAAGGGCAATAACATCAACATAATGTCCATCGTCTATAAATCAATCCCAAAACCTCGTGGTTTACTTCTCGCCAATCAAACAATAAAACCAATACAAATACTCATGCAAGCAGTATCTATAGTAGATGATTATTTACTACCATCGTGTATGTATTGGTATTGATATTCATTTATGACACTGCTAAGCTGTGTGCTATATAGCATTTCCAGGATGGTTACTTACTATTAGTCATATCTCAACCATCTGCAAAAATTGATTATACAAGCAGATGTATTGTAGCATTAGTATTGAATGATTATTTTAAGATCTATGGGCTTTCTACTATTTTCTTTAAAATCCCATTATCACATAAAATTTTAAGTCTGTGCCTTGCATTCATTTTATATCTTCATAAAATATTATTTGTAGGTCTATTTAGACGCAGCTGTGGTACGAAGCAGTAGTGAGTAAATTATGGCACCCCTACTAACTGCAGACACGACACATTATATAAAACATTGCACACTAATAATATAGGTATCTGTAACTACGCAAATTGTCTATACTATGTATTTAGATAAGCTACAGTTTCCTCCTTTAACAAAGCAACACAGGTACTTGGCCTTGTACGATTAACCAGAAAGAAGGTAGTAAGGTATGGCATGGAAAAGACCCTTCTTTTATTTCAAACGAACGATTTAGGAAAACTCCTATTCTGTCTACATTCCACTTCTGTTAGTGTTAGGATAACAAAGTTCATGGAAACTTTCTGAGTTCATTCAAGTAATGCTGGACATAGAATAGTAGCCAGCAGCCTTGTCACTCCAATGCAACTCATTCAGTTCGGCAGTTCAGGGCTTAGTTTAACTACAACTGTCCTTACAAGTTGACCATAATTCAAATGACACTCTGCGTAAATACAACACACTTAAGTACAACGCTACAAATATCTACGTAAAGGTTTAACAGTGACTCTTTGTCTGACGCTAATCCTAATCCTCTAATACTTATGAAGTATATACTATTTTTATTATAATTAACCTTTCAAGCTTTGCTTGAAGAGAGGTCTGAGAGGTCGAGTAGGCACGGCATGATAGCTTATAATATTTTGTCTACCTGGAACTTCACTCATTAGTCTGTCAACACCACCAGTACGTTTTTCAATTAGGTTAAGAAAAACTTGTATTGGTTCAATTGGTTGACCATATGAACTTTTTCATTTATAGTTAACCTATGGATGGAACCTTTAAGAGTCCTGGAATCCCTGGAGCTCTATATATTATTTTCACCCAATGTAACTCTGCATACATAAGTGTAAAACAAAAAAGCAAAATAACCTTCTGCCTCTCCACCAAAAATATTCTTCAGATATTCATGCTAATTACGACTTACGACAGCCAAGTACCTGAGGAAAAATATCTATAGGTAGCATGACCATATCGCTATAAGTGGATAAATAATTTCATATTTACCACACAAAGCAAACCTGGTTGGCAAGTATACAAATGGTATATAAAATCATAGAATTAGAGGGCATAGCATACATACCTAGGTACCTACATAAATTAACATACCGAGTTAGTACGTTAGTTATTGCTAGCTGCAAATACCAACTTTTGCCTGAGCTATTGTTTAACTTGGTAGATAGTGATAGTTAACAAACATTATACTGGGTGAAACACAAAACCGGCTCTATCCAATCCGTCGTGTATTGCATAAATGTACCACATATATGCACATATGCCCATTACGAATGCGACTCGTCTTACTTGGGTAGGCAAATGTATACAGAGTATACGTAATAATGTATTAAAGTATGCACATCCTATGCCAGTCAGCCACAAAGCTCATCGTCAGTCAAACCAAGGTAAGGCATGAAATGAGCAATACAAAACACCCATATGGTGATTATGAAGTCAAGTCATCGAGTCAAAGTCAGTAGGTAAGTGACCCAAGAGCAAAGAAAGAACGAAAGAAAGAGCGAAATAACAACTTATGAAATCACAGAGTGAAAAACATGCACCAAAAGGATGCGAGCAATGTGATTCGAAATGGAGTGAATTGCTTTGTATTATTTTGTATTGTGATGTGATGCTATGGGGAGATAGAGCGAAATGTACCCATGTCATGTATTAGAGACTGGGAACTGATACATAGTGATACTACCTTACTTAGTTTTCAATGTGCTATTCTCTTTGCATTTTATCTATTGTACAAGGCATGTATCTGTATACACGGAGAGGAGATGCGAAATAAATAATAGCAGAATGGAAAGAATACTTACTGAGATTTGATGCATCATAAAAACCAAGCCTAAGCTTAAGTCAAACTCTAACCACAACTTTAACTCAGCTCTTTCCAATCCTTTCCGCTGCTCATCTACCAAGGCAAGTATTCTTGCTTGCTTTTGCTAAACACGAATTGCTTTCAGCTTTGCATTTAATACGGAAAAAAGTGAAGTGAGCAAGTCAAGTCATTCATGGCTCATGGACATGAGCATGGACAGGTGATTGCACTTTAGGACACCCTTCGCTAACACCAAATCAGCAGCATCCTTTCCATTTCTATTCTATGTATATCCTATCAAACCAAACAGCCAAACCAACTAAAAACCACAAGATGCTGATATAAACTACTTACAATAACTAATGATGATAATAATGCAATAATCTACGCAGTTGCCATTATATTCATGCATACACATTATAAATTATCATATTATTTAAGAAAGTAAATATTCGAACTGCTTCCAAGAAGCTGAACTTCGTTGTATCCAGTGTTCAATTCATTTGCACAAATTGTATCTGGAATCTGGATTTATCATTCATTAAATAATAACTATGTATAGCTGATTATATCTAACTTTTTACTCTTTTGTAATAAACGTTTGTTTAATAATATAAGTCGCTATGTGTATTTACTTACAAATGAAATATCAACCCATAGCATGAAAACAAAGAAAAGCGTAGGCCGCAAGGCATATATAAAGATTATGACATGATATATTCTATGACCTGTCTACATCACGTCAAAGGTATTGTAACTGAAGTCCACAGTCGACACCTGTATTTGTTATTCCTCTTAAACACTATGTGAGATCAGAGGAGATTACAGGAAGGAGATTTTCGCTTCAATAATTTCAAAGGCTAGCATTTTGTACATTTTTATTTATATTCTTGCAATGCAACCTGCGTAAAATGGTAATTCTATTGGAATCACATAAATCAAAAACATGTGCTTTGCTATACATATTAACATGTTTTCATAAGGAATGTACAATAATGGGGTTGGAAATAGAAATATTAACGCAGTTTGAAGTATCTACTTAAATGGAAAGGAGTTGAAGTAAAAGTAACTCTAAAATAAAATATACGTAGTGAGATAACAAAGGAAGGCAACTTTATAATAAACCTGCAAGGAACACAATGTGTTACATTATGCATACATGGACATACCTAGTCCAAGTACAGCATTTTTAGTTGGAGCTGAGCTATCGTTAGCATGAAATGCGTTCAGGTCCAATGCTTCCCATTAAACATTCAAAGGCTGACAAAAAACGTTGGAGCCTTCTTCTCTACGGCATAGCATCAAATCATATATAAATAAATCTAATACACGTACGGTCAGACAAAGTTGTGTATACTAAGTATAACCAACTTTACTTTGAAAACTCCCAAGAAAATCCAAAAGGTTTAAATATGTAAAGTTGAAGTCTCACATAGCTATTCAAGACTCAAAGTTTACACTGCTTGCTTTATTTAGTGTGCATACTTGTCTGATGTTTAATAGGCAGGTGGTACTTGGTAGGCAAAGGTAAGTAGGCACATAATATGTACATAGAACACACCTAATACGTCCTGCCATAGAGATTACGTAGAACATGAAACACATTTATATTTATGCACACGCATACTATCTCTGTGTTATATAATACAAAGTAGGTACTAATGAATGCAGTGCAATGCAGTGGATGAAGACTTCGAAGAACAACCTACAGTGACTTTGGCTTTCAAGCACTCAACTTCTAAAGACTACTTAAAATCCATATAAAGTCCAATAAGACATTCCACTCCTTTTTTACACTTGCCATGCTTTTCCTTGGCATTACTTACTTGCATTGCATTTCTTTGCAGAGCTTTACATAACTAAACCATCTACAATGTAACACAACGTAGCGAACGTTACACGTAATGTAAGCAACATCACTAAGAGAAGTCGTTCTTTCGGCCCATGTTGGCCTGGAGCAATGGCAGAACACTTACCATCTTTCACGACTAGCTATTCATCTATTCCTATCTCTCTCCGTAGTACATATAACTCAACATACATTTTTCTACATAGTCAGACACGATTGCATACCATGGACCACCATATAACACAAAACCATAGCAAACAAGAATAATAAGTATTAAGGAAACAGGACGTAAAGGAATTGTTTAAGTATACAGATGATACAGAATCACATACTGCAGCACAGTCAACACAGCTCAGAGCTCAATAATAGTGAACCGAAGTAAGAACACTGTGATTATGTAGTACTGCGCCAATTGAATGTCTATGCTCCTGTCTCCTGTACAGTACTATATTAACAATGTACTTCACTACTTATGAACACAGTTGGTTGAGATGAGTGAAGCCAGAGAGTTGAGTCTGGAAGTTAATGCCCTGATCATATAACTTTGCCTTTGCAAAGGATGAATGTCGAGCTCAGCCGAGAGTTCGAGTGCCTTGTAGCCTTCCACTCTGAGTGCATCAGCATCCCACATATTATAATACAGATAACATTTGCACCATCATCATCAACCAGCATCATCCTTTTACCAACATTTCTCCTCATTTCCCTTTCATCCTCATTCAATATCCACGTTCTTTTTCTACACCACTTTTTTGCAACACAACATGCCCAGTTCATAGGCATACTATACCTAAGTCTTAAATATACCTAAGACTAAAATAATAATATACTCATGCCTCTTTAGAGTAATGCTTCATGCAACTGCAGACGACTTCTCTATTTAGTCATTAAAAAGGGCAAATGTTTTCAAGGTAGTTAAATACAGACAAGAAAGACGTACCAACACTATAAACATGATGTATTTTAGGTTAAAAATTCGTATTTTTTAAAGGAATAAAATATTTTACTGTTTTAGAGCATCTGTAACATAAATAAACATAATGATACAAATTTAGTGAATTCGCTCGGTTAGGCCAATAAAAACACCAGAGCATCGGTATTACACAATCGCATGGCTGTGGCTATAAAGTACAATCTTTCCACAGTCCATAGGTTATTGTTCTGCTCTGCGTACTTATCTATGTTATCAAAATCCGTAATTTAAGCAATAACATTACATTTAATACAGTACTAAGATGTGTCGGCACATGTGGCAGTAAATGTTCAATTCCACTCGCAGGGCTTTATCAAATCATATGCATAAGTACTACAACAAATGCTATTACATGCACATCAACAAATCAATATTACCGATATCACTTGACCGTCGGTACTAATGATCACCAGACATTGGATTGCATATCATTGGGAACAATAAACAAATAACATAACAGCACATCCACCATTGAACAGAGTATGCAGACGCAGATCACGTTCTACCTCAGTGATTGCCCTCCTATGTGCAATCTAACATGGACCAAAAGGAACCTAACCTCTGCTTGCTTTTTGAAATTTGGCTTGATTTGATAACAGTGGACAGGCATCCTGCCTGATCTCGCTCTTACTTATTCCACAGCCATGTAACTTGCAATCCATCCAAATACACCAGGATGGATCTTTACATATGTACGACTAGATTATGAATTATGTCTAATCTATTTTATTATCTTGTGTCAGCCTGCAAGTTAATTTTTCGTTATTCATTCACATAAAGCAATCTGATTAAGTATCATACAGTTACAGCAGTGTTTTGCTTTTGTATCAAATCATAAGTATCTGTACATGAATTACTTGGATAATGAACTCTAAACTATGTTATGTTTAATAGGTGTCACGTCGTCACGTCATTCATGTCAATGCTTTGCTGATTAGTGCATACTGTGCATATTCTGCACATTTAACATCATGTGTTTTTGTATTAAAAATGACACCAAAATAGTGATGGGGACATGCTGTACGAGAAGCATATTGTGCCGAGCTTAATTTAATAATGTCATTGTAAAATTGTAATACACCATGATTACGTGATTAGAAAGGGTATATTAAAAATAAAAAATCAGCATTTTATGTGATATTGAAACAAAAGAAATATTGAATTGCTTTACGTCACATGCTATACGGCACAGTGCAATTATACAATACGACAATACATTTTTAAATATAACGACATTGCACTTATGTGACATTGACAGTGGACTAATAATCCATCTAGTTATGTTTATAGCCTACCTTACCCTTTACCTATAAAGCTCGACGAACTACTAAATATTGGATGGATGTACTTAAGTACCAAGTTTCTTATTGAAAGCAAGGTAAGTAGTGAGTAATCACTACACTACAACATTGGTAATGGTTATTGGTTAACTGCATACGAGTTACTACTATCAGCTTAGAACATCATAATAATTGTACAATCTTGTTTCTATTGTGCATTTATAGATAAATCCGCCATTCTTCTTTCTAATATCTAATCCAGCTCAACTTATTCTAAGACTACGACAAGTATACGATTTCATTCTCGTCAAGCCATCAGTTACAGTCACACTCACTGGCCACCATAAAATCACATCACTACAACACCTAACCAACATCCTCCTATTATTTTCCACGTACTTTTTCTTTGTGACTTTGAGTGCAATTGCTACGCTGACTTTGGTTACATGATACCAGTTTGCATTACTAAAACACAACTACTGCGACTTGATTTAACAACTAACGCGTACCTATTGTATTCAACGACGTAGTACACGCTTTTTACAATCATTTTACTTCTTTTCCTTTCTTCTTTATTCTGTTCTGTATTAAATTCCATTAAAATCCCCACCGTCCAAGTCCATGGCATTCAACTCAATGGCAATAAAATAAAATGTATCTCATCACACTATTTCGATTCACTAGTTAAACTAATGATATATAGATAATATATACATATACATCTATATAATATATTAGATATCGGTATCTATAATATTGTTTAGTAATGGAGTGGACCGGACATACAGAAACTTTATAATTTACAAACACTGTTTGTTATGTTAGAATAATCACTCCATATGGTACGGTATAACCTATTAAGTAGTCTATGTCTGTGGTTATAGCTATGTAAATCGTATGCTGTATAATGAAGTCTTGCCATGACAAATGTATGCTGATTGTTGAAACAGCGCTTAAAAAACAACTTTGAAATTTTGATTTACAGAAGTTAATTTTCAGAACAATAAGCTTGTGGTAAACATAAGTAAAATATTATAGTTGCTCTAGCTCTGTGTTCAATAAAAGAAATATCAGAAGCTTACTTGTATGTAACATCTTATCCTACTTAATTGCAAGTAAACAATTATATGCATTTTATAATGCATCGTTTACTACTTGTACAAATATACAATGCACTGCAATCAACCCAAATTACATTTACATACCTACTATAGTATACAGGGTAGAATTTGCCCATTACCTACATAGCCTAGCTAATTCTTAATTCTATACATATATAGTAGCGTTATACAACAAAAGGAATTATGCTGACTTATCCTTTGTAACATTAGTAAGTATAATGTGAAATGTAACGTAATACGTAAGGGAAGAGATTCTGCTGCTGCAGCAAAGCAAGCGCAAGCAACTAAAACTAAATGCACTCCTCCATGCATTCGATTGTCCAAAGGCATAGTTCAATTGTTCAATGCTCTCTGTGAAGTCTTATTGCTTTTGCTGCATGCTAGGCAGCTTGCTCAGCAAAGCGACGGCAGTGACGAGGTTAAGAATTTCAATGTCAACCTTTTTGAGGATATGTATATGTGGGTCTGTACACAGCCACACATAACATGAACACGTACTACGTACAGCAGAGACTGACAGGAACATAACACTTACTTATATAGAAATAACATGACTGACTATGTCTTATACATGAGTAGAGTGAGTGAGATCCAAATACATAATTTCCCCTTCAGCTTCCATGCTTCTACTTCTACAAAAATATGCTTCCTTCCCCTTCCATTACGTAATATAATAACCTACCTAGGTATCTATATAAAATTATTTTTATTCCGATAACACTACAACATAAAAACTAATTTAGGCAGTAACTTACTACAATAAAAAAACTGAAACATACACAGAACTTACACATCATTATACACTATTTTGTTTTATGTGCACAAATAAATGTGCATTGTGCAGTACTAAATGAGTAATGCCATGCGCTGAACTTTGTTTTCGTTGTATCGTATGCCAAATTGTAGTTTTAAGTACGGAGTTATTCTTTTTTGTTTCCCTTCCATTTTCCTTTGCTGTCAATTTACTTCTGCGATCACAAGGGTTATTATTTATATGCATTTCAGTTGAAGCCAATAATATTGATTATTTTAACCATCACTGGTAGAGTTGCGAACGGACTACAACAGCACAAGGAAAAATAACATTCTATTTGTCAACAACCGGCAATGGCAAACAATATTTATGAATGATTAATTATCTGTAGTCTCTGCTAATATTATTAATTTCTCTCTCATTGCAGTTAAAATAGGTTTATAGTTTTAAAAAATCAGTGTATTATACATGAATAAGCTTTGACATTGACTGATTGTCTCATTGCTAGCGTATAGTATTTAGGTGTGAAACAGTGGATGGACTATGAGCATTTAGTTACCTGACACCCAAGGAAGAAGAAGCCATACTCTATACATAGTTATAACATCCGGTATTTTGTCCCCAAGCTTCTCTTTCTGGAGTCTTTGGAACCAATTTAAGTGACTATATGTATTTTCCATAAACTGTAAGTATTTGTTGAAGTCATCCTGTCCAGATGAGTTTACCAGTACAAAGTACAGTAAGCAGTCACAGTAGACGTGTCAGGTATCTTAATACATTTATAGATAGTCAGGTACTATCATGTCATGGGGCTGTACACTGTTGTGTATGCATTATAGTGAGATGACTGTTGTCCGGCTATTGTATTATTTAATACTGAATTTTATATTACCTAACATAGCTTAAGGTTGCATTACCTTACGCTTACCTTCATGAACAATATTGAGGGAGTTTTTTGTGCACTACTACCTACTTTAGATTAGTAATGTACTGCAATAGATAGGATAAACAGCCGCATTCACTCTTAGCTGGAGATTTACTACTAAACACAAAACCAAAACTCTACACAACTACTTTATGGGCCGTCGTCGTCCTTTTCCTCTTTAGAGACTTAACTTAAACGGTTCACTAATCTTGAATTCAAGGTTCATTTCCTTTGTGAAGTAGGTACTTAACTAACTACATGTAACTACCCGCTTTCCTTTGCTTCATTATAATCTCTCATTAAACATACAAACAGCAGACAATCATAACTCACAACAAAGAGGATTTCATTCATTTCATCTTCATCTCATTCTAATATTGACTTGACTCATGTATCTGTATCGCGAACGCGTACGAACTGTCACTAAAAATTTAGGAAATATAGATAACTAATGTTCCTCTGATTGTGAGATGAAAGAAGGGCCTTGTTTTTCTCTGGGTTAAGATAAAATCCTGGAGAGGGCTAAAACTATGTTATACCATAACGTCGCTGTCTAACCCATTGGTTAACAGAAAACGGGAGGACTCACAGGTCTGTATGATATTAACTACTTAACAACATGTAAGACAAAAATATTGACATACAATATCTGCTATTATTACAATTATTTCTCAAACTAATTATCAAAATCTATTATTCCCTACACAATACAGCTATTATTATCTGTTGTCAATAATTCAAAAAAATGATTTCTTATGCTATGTTTTTAGTGTTCATTTAAAAGCTGATCTACTAAAGTTTTCTCCCTACTGTTACAATGTGCAAGCATAATATAAAGCAGTAAATATTATTATAGGATATAAGAACTGGTCTACTTCCATATCATATTTGTTTCGACCCCCTCTTTCCCAAAGTCCACATAATCATAATGTATTATCATTATCAGTAAACAGGGTTGTACACTTCATAATATAACTTACAAATGCCCCTTTTGTTATCATTAACGGGCAAGTAAATGGAAGGCCCTATATTATAAGATAGGAACCCATGAACCCACACCACCTAACAATTTATGCTCACTTCTAGGATGACTTGGACGTTGTGTAGGTGAAGCGATACCAAATGAAGTGTAAATCTTAAGTACGTACACCCTGACTCGACCCAACATAAGTACAATGCTATTTCCCATTGCCCATTTCCCAACCATAAAGAGACGTGAATCAGTATAGGCCCTTTAAAATGACCTAGCCCTTCTGGCTTTCTCAAATTGCCTTGCCCTACAAATGCAACAATAAGCTTTGACAACATGATATTTAAGTCTAGCCAAGCTAGACCCAGACTTTTTATTTTTGGTAGCCTTATAAGGGTCTTCAGCCTCGCTCGCAGCTAAAAGCCAGTCTTTCATTCTCATCTCTTCCCATAGCTCATGCATAGATGTACTTGCATCTTGCATTGCATCCATAGAATATTTACGTTATTTACTTATCCAGTGTGATGCCTGTGAAATAGTAATAACCAATGCATACATACAATAGAAAGCGACGTAAAGTTTACCAGTTCTCATGAGTTGCTCATGGCACTTTGCTTTGTACTACTAAAGCATAGTACAACAATGTATAATGTATACATCACATCCGATTCAATTTTTTATACTCCAGACTCTACAGACTACAACGGCGAAGGAACCAGAACCGAATGAAACAGACGGCAAGAGCCTCGGCATGGCCATGAGTATTTAAGTCGTGGCTTGTCTGGGCGAGTAAGGGAAACGAAAATGCAGAAAGGAACCCTCTTGCCGGCTGATTCAAGAGTTCGAGTTATGTCATAGCTATGAGTCTAACAAGTTCTCTACACTTTCCAGTATATAGGTAATAGGTATATGTACCTACAACACTAAAATGGTATACCTCAAAAGTAATACTTGGTAAGCATCAGAGACCTAACTTGCATTACACATACATTTATTTCGTTACTAGTATGTACGTTATGTAAAATATAGGTATGAGTAAGAACAAGGTCCACGTATAGAGAGAGAAGGGAGACATTACATTTAGTAGTGGTAGTAGTCGCAGAGCTGCATCGAGTCAAAGGAAACCCACCCAGTAAAATTCCATTCCAATTCTATCTGTATTTTCAACTCCAGTCAGACAGCCTAGCAAACTTATAAGCGTAGTGTGTCTGGAGAGCCAGCGAGAGAGTATAAAAGCGTGTTCCCCAACAACGCAGTCATATCATCGTCATCACATCACCAACACATGTACTTTTATTACTACCTATATAACCTAAGACTATTATTTTTCTTTCTCTATTAATGTGCATGCACATATGTACACAAAATACCCAACCATCATGACACGACGGCTATGACAAAAAGCAGAGTAAACGAACAAATGGACGTTGACGTTCAATATCCATACGTATCTCACATTTTAGGTAGCGTTGAGTTGGATGGAACCATATGCATAACATACCAATTCTGCCCGAGTCTTTATTCAAGTTGACTGTACAGTACACCTTTTAGGAGCTGCAGAGCGAAAGACATAACCTCTCTAAGCCTGTAGCCTATAGCTAACCAAATTTCTGAAATCGCCAAAGGGATTATGACGTACTAACTAGAGCACAAGAAATGTTAAGTGTTGGTTACTGGTTACATACCAACGAATATCCTGTAAAACACACATTATTGGGTTACAAATTTAAAATTACACTAAAACAGGAACAAAGCAGGTAGGGAAACAGAAAAGACAGACACCTTGAACTATACAAGGACATATGAGATTTGGTATGGACTTCGCGGTCAAACAAGTAGTACTTTATGTACATCTCTACTCTATACAATGCATAGTGATAAAATAAATCAATTTTTAGCTTAAACTATTCAATGGTCGGTACTCCAAAGAAAATTCCAGTCAACTATTATTTTCCAGTTCACTAAAAGACAAGACACATCATCACATCTATATAGGAGCATCTAAAAACTAAAAGTAGTTTTACCGATTGATTGTATATGCATATAAAATACTCTGTATAATCACGATTTATCATCACTTATGAGAAACATAAAAACTTGATGTTATGCCGCTGAGCTGTTACTACTATATTATACGAATACGATTTACTATAAATATCAAGTAATGATGAACAAAAGGATATTAAATATATAGTAGAAATAGAAACCAGGGAAAATATCAGAGTACATTTACTATCTATAACATGCTTTCCTCCACATAAAATGAGGTAGACAAAGTTAAGGTGTAACATCTATATAGATACCTACGATTATTGCACTGACTGATTGTACGTTACATAACATCACGACATTAATACTCCAAAGCTGAAATGTACCTCAACAACACATGGCATCCAATTCCCTAGTATCTCTTTGTTACTTTCGTAGGTTCCAACTTTTTCCACAAACAATTGATGCAGAGCAGTGGGCATTGGATTACCTACTTACTTTGCATTATCATCAATATATCTAATACCTGCACATCCAGGTAGAATAGCTTAGCTTGCTGGAGTAAGTAAACCAGCTAGAGAGATACCTAACTACCTGCAATATAATGCCACGCTATTGTCCTGCAACCTTAATAAGACATGGCACAGTTCTCTTTTTCTTTTTTTCCTTTCTCAAGTTTAGTTGGTAACTGGTATGCACGGTGGTAGAATTGGAAGGAAGGAGCTCAAGAAAAGAGCCAAGAAAGAACGAACAAATGAAACCAAAATGAACTGTAAGCTGAGCCCTTGAACTCATCCTGTAATGTAATTGTAACTTGTAGTAACTAAACAAGAGCCACACAACAGCTCAGCCAACAGCTCCAGCTAAGCTTGCTTAGATTGCCCATGGAAAAGAAAAAAGAAGTTCAAAGAAAGGCATGGTAAATGTGCACGGTACCTACGCATAGTGTTTTAGTGTATTATATTATTATGTATTATAAGCATAATATTACACACATAAATAGTTACTACTTCAAAGAAACTATGCACTGTGTGTGTGTAGGTATAGGTATATGTGTATTCTTATGTTCTTTGCTGTTGTTTGTATGTCTCTAGTGTTGTATGTTAACAAAACCACATCTTTCATCTTCATCTCATTCAACTACATCCTTTACATCTCATCTCTTCATACAGAATAATGGTCGACTTGACGAAACTCCTAACTCCAGCCGCATCACTCTCTCTCTCTCCCAGTATACACTTTACGGAAAAAATATCCTTTGTTCTCAACTCAAAGTTAAGTTGAGTTGCATTCGGTTACATTATCTGTGCATTATTACATAAACGCTCTGTAATATGTAAGTTATGCTTTAGAAGAAGGTACCTACCACTCACAAAGGTGTACATGTACCATTATATGTATACTGTGTGTGTATGTCATGAACAATACGAAAATACGAATTTTTATGTATTTTATGTGGCTATAAAGGATGCAGATGGACTCGACTCGAGACAAGACACCCATTATGCTATTATCCTCATCCTCTCACTTACTTTTCTTATTCTTTCGTTTACTTTATACGTATAATTTAGAATATATGTAATATAATAATATAGACCAACAAAGACAGCAGACAGCACAAGTACAAAGTACATAACATCCAATTAGACAATATGCAAGTTGTAAGTCCATACTCACAACTCTAAATATTTTTACATGTGAGATTTATTCTAGAAAAACTTCTAGGTATACACGTTCTCCAACTCTTGTCAAATATAGTCAGACAGACCAGAAACAAGAATTTGATTATATAAAAGAAACAGAACAGACAGTCATAATATAAAGCTGAGCTTGCCCACGCACAGTATTATATAGGAGACGTTTTCTCAAGTTAATTTGACTTTGCCTAATATGTCTTGAGTCTGTCTTTAGCTTTTCCGAATTATTTAGACGTACATAAACATTAATTTACTTATTGTTTAGATGGAAATAATTCTATTGACTGTATATACTGGTTGATTTAAAATGAGATGGGAGATGATCTAGACAATAATAACTAAGCCCAACCGGTGTACCACTAATAAGTATAATATTGACAATGAGAACATTAGCTAACCTTGACGTCCAACGATTTCAGCCACATGTTCTGAACTTGGTACTGGAACACACTCAGTCATGTTTTGGCTCTTTTTCGGGAGCAAATTACGGATGTCGTCGGCGGAAGTGAAGAATGGTGATTCATTGGGTACACCAGCATCCGAAGGAATTCCAGGGTTTAATGGTTCATTAGCAGCAAGTCCAAGCATGGACAACTCCAAAGCCAACTGCAGTGCCCGTTGATCTTCAAGTCCGACACTTCCTCCAGTGTGAGCCGAATGATGATGATGGTCCATATCTCCAAATAGACTAGCAGGCATCACAGAATTCTCACTATTCACGTTCAAATTAATGTCAAATGTCAGTTTTATTTACCTCCCCAAAAACGTTTCTTCTTTGTTTGTATTAGTGTAATAAAACCGATTGGTATTCGTGCCGGTAGTGGCAATCTTGAGAAACATGAACAACGAACAGTGAGTACAGTTTAAAGTAGAACTAATAAATATTCTCGTTCGAGTTTTGAAATGTTAAAATTCTCTGGAAATACTCTGTAATTATGGACAATAATAATAATAATATAGGTATGAATATTGATCTGTGTTACGTAAGTATAATAATAAAAGTCGAGCACACTGGATTGTACGACAACCAATTCCAACTCCTGAATGGATGACACACGCGAACAACCTACACCTTCGACGTGCAAAACTGTAGTGACTCTCGAAACTCACTGAAAGACAGAACTAACTAACGAAAGCGCCCAACTATTCACGGAACACGTCCATGGAATGGAACTTGCTCGCTTAGCTTCCTTCGCTCTGTGCTGTGCTCTTGCATTGAGTAGAAGCCCGCCGTCGTCGTCGCTTCGCTTGCTTTACTTACAAAGCAACCTTTTCCCTCTTTTCCTCCCCCTAAACTCTAAACTCTATCTATGTCTTTAGTCCTTCTTCTATCCTGCAACTGCAGCTCTCATCTCCCTATGCAGCGTGTCCAAAATATTCCACACACTCAAATCATACCAACTTGAAACTATTTTTATTATAACCATCATAATCATAACCAGGTATTACGTACTACTGCTTATTATGTCCATTATCATGCACACAAAACATTTCATATGTACTAATTATTATAATTTTTGTATTTTTAACTCAAGTTCCAGTATGTAATGATGATGATGGAATTGCTAAAGATTTGCTGAATTAAAATCTATGCCTGCTTAGATCCTAATCGTGTTTATGCAAGATTTACATAATTACACGACAAGAAGCAACTGCATAATAATGACTAATGGCACCATAGAATGATATGGAATACACGTTACCTCATGTATTATTGTATCACTTAATTGTGCGAAACAGGAAGATATGAAAAGTAAAATTATGCGATTTATTAAACTTTCAAGCTCGTTATGATCGTAGTACTGTAATTCTCAATTTGAGAGTAGATCAAGATACTCCACGGGGGGTTGATACATGTCAGAACATTGAAAATATAAAAATCTGCGTATACATAGTTGGAAACAAACCTTTAATGAGCGAGCATTACAATTTTGAAATAAACTACGAACGCAATTACTGTGAAGTGTGAAATAAATGCTAAACCAGATATGTGCATGTGTAAGATTAGGAACGATTGATTCACTTACTAAATAACTACATTGTGTTTATGTGGCTCATTAAATGGTTATACAAAACTTCTTGTTCTTGTACAATAAAATCGTAATCATTTTCATTTTTATCACAACATTTTTAAATTACAGTATTATATTGCTCGCACAATGCATTTTTCTCTGTGACTCTTAATAAAGTTAATAAAGAAGAACATTACAAAACTCATTTATTATTGGGAATATGATCAATGAGATTGTCACTAAAAGATATATAGTTCACTTATTAATCAAAAATTCCATTGCAATGCAATAGTGTCCAAAATCTGATCTGTTAAAATAAAGAATCAATTTACAAATAATATGAATTGAAGAGATGATGAGACTAGCCAGCTGAGCTTATTAAACCAAACATAGATAACTACACGCACTGCGTAGCTAGCTACAGAGAAATTAATATAGTAATACAAATTAAATTGCACTTAAGTACATGCTTACACAAACTACCCTTACTTCTACTACAAACAATCGCTCAATATTGAATGTATCATAAGTACCCACAGACATATACATTGTATTTACTTACAACCTTACAAGTTACGACTTACAAAAAGTACATCTCTAAAACTAGGAAGAAACGAAAGAAAGAATCGTGTTAGTGAGGAAAATAGAGACAGTGAGACAGACCAGGAAACAGGAACACCACTGCCATATAACGGACACAATTTCAATCACTCAAAACAGACAAAGGATTAGGCTAAAACGCTTATGAAAGTTAACAAAGTAAAATTTTGTTCTTTTTTATCTATTAAACAGATTGGAATAGATTTCTAAACATAGAATTAAAGCTAATGAATAAACACATGATTAATAGTGATTAAACTTACATGAACCTCATTAACCACACAGTTATAAAATTCTAGAATGTAACTGCCTTCACAATAGTGTTACTGTTTTTCATTGTCTTCTTGCATTCGTATTTTCAATTACTGTTACAGTTCATTAAGCATCAATTTATGATCAAGTGATGCTATCAAGTTTACAAATCTATTGCATGACTGTAAATGACACATGCGTCACAATATTTATTACTGCAAATCTGTCCCTAGTACATTTATCTTTCTTTTGCCTAATATTAATTGATGTTAATATTAATACTCATTTAAACCTTCAATAACGTCTGGTTATGATTTGGGTTGCGTAAATCATAAATTCGTTTACGTAAGAACAGTTTTATTAATGATCTGTTCCACGCAATGTAATTGATGCTAATAAATAACTAAGATGGTTTGTAATAAGACGATTTGTATATTGTAGACTAAAAATTCATCTTTTGACGAAATATTCGGTCCTGTTTTAAAACGTTTGTGCGAAGCTATTTTTGAAGAGCTCATTTTAGAATATACTATCATCATTAATTCATTAAAATCAGAGCATGAAAATAATTGTCGATAGCATATGAGAGGATGAGAGGACCAGCTATGGCCAAACAGATTTTGCTTTTAGGCTCACTAGCCTGGACATTTAACTCATGCACATCATACCTTAAGCATGTTTTAATACCTTTGCCTAACGAGATGTCAAAGGCAATAATTTATGAGTGTGGGGGTGGACTACTTCATAGTCATAGCCAACACAGTTAATTATTAGCTTAAAATATCCAGCAGTTAACCAACTAATAGAAACAAATGATAACTATCCAATCAATCTAATTGGTAGAATCAATCCAATTTCCTACTTCTTCCGTACAGTTATATATATTTTATAAAGGTATAGCTGGCTTCAAATAAGTACTAAATAATGCATCTTCAACAGCGCCTCATGGTTGCATACTTTTGTATAAATTATAGCCATAGTACAAAGGGCAAATAAACTGTAGTGCGACAACTCTAATTTGCAAATGGTGATAATAATAACAATAGTTGCAAAATTCTTTATAAGTGATCATGACTAATGCCTCCAGTTGCAATGAGTTCATTCACTAAAGGAGATCAATGGCTTGGGATTTAACGTGTACTGTAGTTGGTAATGAGATAAAGTAAAGATACGTGCATCCGTAAAAGTTTCTGGAAGCTTCTTCCAGAGTACCTATATGTATATTAGCATTTGTACTATGTAGTATATAAATGTGACTCTGATGAAACTCTGGGATTGATGAGAGGCATATGTAAACACAAACTATAATGTCACTATAGGTCACAATAAGCAAACACATTATGTTCATTTGTAGTAGCAAGTTAATGACTGTGACAATTCCTTATTACTCCGTGATAACAAGTAATCGTAACTACAACGTTGTTTTCAGGAGCACTAATAGTCGTAGGAGTATAAGAAAGTGGGAAGTTGAGATTGGATTGGAGATTCTTACAGCTTAATATACTGCAATGCTCTCCTGTACCTGTTACCTGTGGTATACAATCTACTTTATGTCTGCTGAAATGCATTGAGGATATAATTAGTTAATGAATTCGGACAAGGTAACCAGCACAAAAAAGCAATGACTAATGAATGACTTCCTAACTTCCTATTTCTGATGTGTATATAGTTGTTAACTCAACTTTGACACATTGCTTAAGTATTACTTACACGAACATCCACATCATTTTGAGAAAAAATGACACGATATTGTGGAATCAATGATTCGCTCTAAATGAACAGCATGTACCCAGGTAATTAAAAATGATTGAACTTGTGCTAATTCTTTATCTTTCAATTTGTGTCAGGTCAAAATAAGAATGTAAATATCATTATTGGGTTATATGCGTGTTAATAAAGGTAAACGTTCATTCTTGAAAACAAATTAACATCCCCAATTCCTACTTAACAAACAATAATTAGGTAAAATTAACAAATTGCATACATCTGGAAATAGAAAACGTAGGACAAAATAGTGTCATAAGAGAATAGTATACCACTTTCAGATGTCATCGTCATCACTGTCCTACTTACAAAGTATAAAAATGCCCCGAAGCTTGAAAATTTTATTCTGTTCAGTATAACTAGAAGAAATTGCTTACTTGAGCACAAGTATTGTCAGAGTTTTCGGATTAAACCTAAAAGAATTGTTTTTAAAAGTTTTAAAACACTCAACATGAAACTGAACGCTGATTTGGTAAGATATTCAATTATCTATTTCATAGTTAGATGTACTTACACACAAAACGTATTGCACTTCGTTGTTTAATTTTTTAGCTAAGCTACAAAAGCTTATTTATTTCTAAAATATTGACTTTGCAGATTTTTGGAATTCTGCTTATTGCCGGAACAGTCCTTTCCACAAGTTTGGCCGATGACACCTCATACGATACGGATGACGAAAAGCGCCTTTCTGAGCATGTCTACGGAGCATTGAAAATTAATCCAAGGTATTTTATGCAGTTGGTTTAATGGTTTTCATTTATTGCTGAGATGAATATTCTCATTTTTCAATGACAATTTTCATTTCAGTTCTAATGGAATGTTTATATTTCAGGGAAGGAAGACTGTGGGCACCGTGGTCTTATGCTAGTCCGTCTACAAGGGGACGATGGAATGTCGGTAATGGAGGATCTGGTAATGGTCCTAATGTTGCTTGGGATAGCACAATGAGTCGCCATCGCAGAAACACAAGGTATTTTATTTAGATTGCTTTATTATGGTTTTCTATTATTTCCGAGATGAATACTCTCTTTTTGGATTTTAGAAGTGACATTTTCATTTCAGTGCTAATACATAAAATATATTTATCAGGGAAGGTAGACTGTGGGCACCATGGTCATATGCCAGTTCATCCACAAGGGGACGATGGAATGTCGGTAGTAGAGGATCTAGGTATGGTCCTAATGTTGCTTGGGATAGCACAATGAGTCGCAGAAGACCACATAGACGTTTCAACAGACGTTACAACTATAACAGATACTATTAATAGATCCACATTTTGCTCGTTGTATTTGGCTTTAATGATTTAACAATTCAAATAATAGCTACAACTGTTTGATTGACTTCATTTTGTACGATTAAAATATGTTATTTTTCATTTACTGATAAAATACTTGTTGACTATTTTGTTATCACTATTCATGTCGGTTACTGGAGCACATGAATGTTTCATGCATGTATTATCGCATATAGCTCCTCTCTCCTCTGAACTTTCTTATTTACCTTAATGTATTTTATTTTCGGCTAAAGTAGGTAATTCCATACATACCTATAGATAGCACAGATACGCACGCAAGTTAGCACAAATAGTACAAGCAAGGTAAGATCAACAGAAAATGGACTATCAAATGGTGAAGTAGTAACAATAACCTAATTTACATCATGTGACCGTACAGCATCTTTCCTTTATCGTATGATGACATAATAAATATAGAATCAATTAGTCCATTACTCTAAAGTTGTTATTATCATAGACATTTCTACCGTTATATATTTGATATGGATATTTTTCATCATGATTGTTCTTTTGGATGTAATTCATTGTTGCAATATTGTTAAGAGGTTGCTTATGATAAAATTCCTCGTAGTCAACGTGAGGATAATCAGTTCTATTCCAAATATTCTGATTTTGTTGAACATATATAGGCGCTGGTACATTAAAACCAGTATCATGAGATCTCAAGCTAGAGATACTATTGTTGTTTCTTTTACTAAGCTTGCTACACAATTTTTCACTTCCCTGTCCCTTGGCAGACTTCTTCCATCTCCGGTAAAAATCTAGCACTTGCATTTTTACTCCTCTTTGCCGTTTTCTGTCTTCCCGGATTGGACCTTGACGATACTCTTTTAAGGCCATCAGAATAGCGTCATGTTCTAGAAAATGTTGAGGTTTTTACAGCCATAAAAATAATAACAAAAGACACATAATCTATTTTTAATCTCTAAAGTCTACCGAAGAGAAAATGCAATAATAAATACATACAACTGTCTGAAATGCTAGTAATTATATTCTGTTTCAATTTACTTGAATTGGAAGCTCCAACATATGAAGCTTTTTTAATAGTTTCACGCACGTCAGAGCGAGAACAGTAAAACGAAATTGCTGGTGTGACTCCTACATTACGACGACGTAAGTAGTGTTCCATAAAATCAGCTCCAATTAATTGTTCATGGTCCTCCATTCGAATGTGAACAAATAGCTTTATAATCTACGTAACATTTAAAAATTTACGATTAGGCATTTCTCAATTTGATTTGCAGCTGAGAAACCTTTTCTTGCCTTTGCTTTTACTTCGATTTAATACTTACGGAAAATATAATGAATGTTGTAGCAGAAGACCACGCAATAATACAAAGACAAGCTAGTGCTTGCACTCCAAGCAAGTAAGCTGAACCACCTTAAAGAAAAGTAAGCATGAAAAAATGTCTTAAATTGTAAGAAATTGCTTGATAGTTTAAGTCTTAAGGCAAATGAAAATACATACCATGGAATAGTCCCACGGAGTTTTTAACAAAGCCGGCTCCACCATCATCGGCAGTAAAGAGTCCAACAGCTAACATCCCCCATATTCCTCCAAATCCTTTCATATACGGAAATATAAAAATAGTACAAATCATTTATAAGTTGGTGCTTCTATACATTCATATAACAGGGCTAGATGAACCTTGGACTGATGCATAAGCGATATTCACTATTAAAATGTAATGGTAAGTAATGCATTTTTCAATCATTAGTAGGGGAAGGAAATAAAGTTAAATGTAATATAAGAAGTATCGTACTTTATATAGTTTCTGTGTATGTAACTAAATGTACAAATAGACTACATATAAAACATACCATGAACTGATGTAGCTCCAACCTGCCATGAAAAAAGTGTTAAGCAAACATCGTATATGGACTCATTTAATTTGATTGAAAGTAAACAATTTGTGCAAATGTGTTTCAAAGTTAAATTACTTACAGCGTCATCGATTCCTAAACGATCCGTAATGGACGAAGTTAATATAATGATTATGCCAGAAATAACGCCTATTGCAAAAGCTTCCCAGGTGGAGACCAGAGCACAACTTGCGGTTATGCCCACTAATGCCCCCAAAACAGGATTTACAATGTCAAGAACCAACATTGCCCTCAATTTTATAAAAGCGTAGACAGTTCCAACAAGTCCACCACCGATCGCTGATATCATAGTCGTCACTGCTGCTCTAGCAGCAAACTTCCACTTTTGACCGGTAACACCGTAAGTACTGTGTTATAAACAAGCAAAAATTATAGAGAATATTGAATTAAACAATTTCTCGAATGTCTTCATTGCCCTACATTATTAGTTGGATTTCAAAGAAAGCAAACGAACCTTCCGGCATTAAAAGCCAACCATCCCCACCACAAGTTAAGCAAACCATATATACAGCTGCTGGGATTTCCTATAGGAAGAGGGTCAATTCCTTTATCATATCTTCCGAGTCTAGCCCCTAACATCCAAGAAGCCACGAACGCTGTTGATATGAAAAACAGTATCTTCTAAGGTATAGTACAGATATATAAATTGTTTTTACAGAATTGTTTTAATGTTTCATGAACATTTTTATTCGTCATTATTACTCCTAGTCAACAATTTTGTAAAAAGCATGGTGTAGGCCAGAAGAGCTAGGGAAAACTTGATTGTAAAATCGTAAACTTAAAGACTCCTATATGGAGATATGTTAGTCTTGCATGGCACTGTCCATGTGAATTGTGAAAAATTGTCTTCAAATTAAACTAAGTCACAGAAAACTTCACTTGAAGAAGTGAAATGTAGAGAAAAATTCCAAGTTTAATTTAAGAAGATTGAATTAAAAACACGAGATTTATATAGATTTATATAGTACCATATAGCACTAAGCGTATTACAAATAGTTCATGAAAATAAAAATGGAATTAAAGGTATTTGTATTATGTGATCCTAACATGAAACTTGATTTATAGATACTCCTGGTGGATATCTATGTGGCCAAATTGAACTTTTTTCAGATTTGGATGTAAATTAAGTTTCTAAGTGGTGATTTTAGCCATTCTATAAGCAAGATTTTTGCCTACTTTATGCTGAATTTTACTTTATTTTATGCTGACTTATATACGTATATATTTTCTGTTTTTGGAGCCCTACTAGGTACAAGTAAAAACAGGAATTTTTAACAAAAAAAGTTTATAATATAATTTAGAAACAATAAATTGTCACAAAAGTCACAGATTTTGAAAAGTCAATTTCGACAGCTATAAAACTCATTACTTTGCTTGCAACAACAATAAAGTTATTAAGAAATACCTGAGGCTGCTCCAAGTAAATGCACTGCTCCGGATCCAGCTATGTCTATGACTCCCATTTCCCCTAGAAAGCCTCCAGGACCCTAAGGTGAACATCATATGTATGTTATAAAACTTCACAATACGCAGTGACCCAACGAAAGTATAAAAGATAAATTGTAATAAGATATATGCATTATGATTTGGAAACACTAATTAATTTTGTGCTAGTAAATTCGTACCCAAATCCAGTGAGCAGGGAAAACATAGGTGACTGTATTCAATAACGAGAAAAGACAGTAAGCTGCAAAGTTGCACCTAAATTAGTAATTTAAATTTTTATCGTTTGACGCAAGTTAGATGAAGTGGGAGCACAATACTTTAAAAAGTAAGGTATGAGAGAAAGTAATTTTCTTTTAATCGCAGCAATACGGTATTGAAACTTTCACTAAAGGAGAAAAAAGCTGTCTCTACGAATTACATAATCGCGTTGTCATAAAACTTATATCACACTTAAGTTATTGGGTAAATATCATATAAATTAGCTTTATAGATGGATTACCTTTCTGCCACGGCTCCAGAAACTATGGTAGTTGCTGTCGTTGCAAAAGATAGTTGAAATACGAAAGATGTAAAAACGTCCCCCATTTCTTCTAAATTAGCGTTAACAGCGTATAAGCCAACCCCATTGAAAGGGTTAGATCCTGGATCTGTACCATACGATATACTGTAACCAAATATCCAATAGCTAAAGCCACCTAGGATGATATCAACAACATTTTTCATTAAAATGTTTGCTTCATTTTTTGGAGAAACTATTCCAACTTCCAAAAGCCCAAAACCTAAAATGTTAAAGAAAAGTTACAAAGAACTTTGAAAACACAGTACGAAATGCCAATCATAACCAAAATATTTTTAAATTATATCGCAGCTTACCTGTTTGCATGGTAAAAATAGCAAATGAACAAAGCAGTATCCAAGTGGCATCATCTGAAGTAAGTTCATCAGAAGAAGGTTTTTCGGTAGTTGTGTATTTGGAAGACATGGTGGTAGCTTTCGAAACGGTACTTGCTGTAATATGTAAAAAAGGGTTTGGTGTGAAATTAAATGCTAGCGTTGCATTGGTTTTGTTTTTTAAAAAGTTCAAATCTCCGGGGAAAATGAACGTAGCCACTTTTACTGTCTATCTCCAAATAATATTAGTTTTAACTATATATGCACATTTTTATCTATATTTCCACATGTAAGCACAAGTTACAGTTACAGTCGTCCTGTCTGTGTCAGAGAAGGTATTGAGGTAGAGGTTAGTGTCTACCTGCTGAAGAAATGGGGGAAAATTCATTTGGAGTGACAAGTAGAACTCTTCCACGCATTGCGTATGTGAATAATTTCATAGACGAGTAAACAAGTCATCGTCTTTTCTCTCAGGATTAATTTATTTTACTAAACCTAAAAACATCAATCATTACATAAAGGTTGCTTAAATACATTTGACGACAATATACTCAAGTGAACCGTGATGAAAAACTTACCGAATCTAAAATAAAATGAGCTCAAACTAAAAAAAATAGATTATCAATCTTAACAGAATTTTTCCACAATTTCATTCTGTTGTTTCATTTTAATTTTTTTTCGCATTGGGGTTGGCAGCCCTGCTTTATGAAATAAACAAAGAACTTTTATAATAAATGATTAGATCCTTTATAAATAATTCCTACTTTTCACAAAGTATTTTCTGAAAAATATTCATGACAGGAGCAATCCAAGCAAATAATTTTTGCACATCTACTTACATATTTACTTGTACCTACATTTATTTTTAATTCTATCTGTAATGCAAAAGAAAGTAAGGAAATTTTTATTTTTTATATTTCCCAACTTTAATTGGTATTCCTATAATCGAGTTCTTTCCTATGCCGTGTGCGTGCTATGATTATAACAGGGTCTTTTTTTAGCTTTGTCGACACTCTGACATAATCGGGTTAAATTGGCTTACTAATGGTTAATAATCCAAATGTTTACAAACATTTTTAAGGCAAAGGTCGTTATGACGTACTCCACGCAAGAAAGTTTAGATTTGTAGAGCATTGAATTGAATAGCAGGTGAAAAAGATATATTATATGTTAGCTTATAGTATGTCCCATGAAGTCTTTTATACCATATCTTTATAGAGTGTATTCAGACAAGATGAGAAAATGAAAAATTTATTCAGGTCAGCTAGGCTTCAGCATTCGCACTAATGCAAGGATGAACTCTGCGTTATAATCTTTTTTCGGCGAATGGTAAACTGAGAAAAACAAAGCTGTGTCTAAGCAAAAGGTTACTCCTCACTTAGATAATAATGTTCCTCAATTGTCAATTAGAAAGTAATAATTTAGTAGGAGTGGTGGTAGGCCAATCTAAGGTATAAAATTAAAAGCTAGATTTCCCCAACTCTCAACTCTTAGTGTTTGTCCCAAAATTTTTCACCTGCTAAAGAAGTCATATTTGGAACTATAAGAACTTGAGTGAAAATTTAATATTATGGACAGTTGTAGATGAGTGTGAATATTAGAATATGGTTGTGATGGAACATGATTATGGACTTATGATAAATACAGATCACTTATTTAGAATAATAATATTGAGTTACATTAAGTATTCATAAAATTCATTATTTAAGTTGCAGGACTCACTACCCTGTAAATCCAAATTTTGATTGGATTGTGTATCAAATTCTACTGCTTTGTAGGTCGAATCGTCTAATAAGTTTAACATGCATATAACATGTATATAAGTTTAAAATGTACGTCAGAATTAGTAATAGTAGCATAGCAGTACATGTATTGCAAGATTGCAAGTGCATGTGACGATGAGTCATTTGACTCATTTGCCACTGACAAATTACTACGTACGTGAAGTGCAATTGCAAGATTGAAGCTACAGAGAACGAGACAGAAAAAGACATATTACTAGTCTCACAAATTATACTGTTTAACTTATGCTACGTCTTTGTTTAGATTAAAGTGATTCATTAGATTTGTGTTATAATCTTGGGTTACGTCAAAACATTAGCAGGCTAAACGCTATTTCATTAAAGTCTGAAAATTCGATTTCTATTATTGTTTTGTGCTTTGGATTGTATACATAAATGCACAAAAAGACAAAAAAATACTAAAAAAGCTGTACATTTTGATTACAGAGCATGGGTTAATTTTTTCCAAAACATTTTCTGTAAGTAGAGAAACGATACAGGTACAACAAGGCAGGGTATACATATATATACGACTTTTTTACTAATTTACGTATGTATGTATAAAGGTATTCTATAATTCTATATTGCATTAAATTAATAATATTGCTACATTTACTCTACAAAGGCATGACTTAATAAAACATTATTATGTAATGTATGGTACACAATTATACAAGAAACAGACACTGAATAGAACAACTTCCTTCAAATCCCCTTATCCCTTCGTATACGTTACCTACACATACAAATGCACACAAGAGGATGGGATATTAAAAGTAAATTGTTAGTTATGAATAGTAAGCAATGAGCTCACATGCAGCGTGTGGACTTGTCGACCTGTAGAGTCATAGAGAGTATATGATGATATAGTTGACTATTATGTGCATACAGTGAATAATATTATGTTCGTATAGACGTACTTACTATAACAAGTATAGTAGGTACATGTAGTAGTAGAAAAGTTGTGATCTACGTAGTACAACACAATCGAAGAATCAAGCCACCGCTACCGTGTTGACCAGATTAAGTTCATTGCTAAACGATTAAACGATCATGCACTTACAGCTTGCCAATTTTTTCGTATTGTACATTGACACTTCAGCATTTAAATTTCCATCATCGGTTTAAAGGTATTGTACTTTGGTGTTAGTAGTTTCTAGGACTTTTTGAATATTTATATGCTATTCAATTGAATATACAGAATGTAGGAAAAAAGGCAGCTTGTGTCCAAGATATTAGATCAGCTTGGTACAGCTGATCTAATGCCTTGGCTTATGTCATTATTCATTATGTACATAATGAATTAGCAAACATATGTAACAAATAGGTATTAAAATCATTTATACAGAAAACCGAGTTTTGGAGAGGATTGAAACTCCATATGGAGATTTTTATCATACTTTTTTGTCTATTTTGACGAAAATGAGTCAAAAATAGCATAAAATGGAATTTAATCGGAGGATCGAAAATTAGCATTTTGGAAAAAAACCTTTTTCTTGGATTTTGGAGGTGGACAGGTGGACTTCAGCTCGCCCCCAAATAGGAAATTCAATTGATTGGGCAATTGTGTATGCCTAATGCCTTTCTAAAAGGGTTTTTAGATTTCAGTTATGTGTATTACTTACAATGAATGGGACTTTTCAATCTTCGAAATGATATACTATTCATGACACTTGAAG
Organism: Tomocerus qinae; assembly: GCA_020055645.1. Classification (NCBI taxonomy): domain Eukaryota; kingdom Metazoa; phylum Arthropoda; class Collembola; order Entomobryomorpha; family Tomoceridae; genus Tomocerus; species Tomocerus qinae. The sequence continues at coordinate 30,584,869 of CM034547.1, forward strand.
TTAAATGTTTTTAAAAAAAAATTATTATATCAAATTTCTCAAATGTATCAAGTCTTCTTCAGAACAGAAAACGAATAATGGTGTATTACTGTTTCTTAGAATTTAATGACTTCTGTTTTTTATGTATGTACATGAAGGGCAATAAACGAAGTGGAACTTGTAGTGGCATATACATAATATACATACACTGTTCTACGATATCGTATTGTAGTAGTATGTAAGCCCTATATTGAGAAATACGGCAAAGGATTTGTTTATTACAAGTAGTGGTTTTATTTGCGCCTACCGTGCCTAAGTGGAAGATTAAGTATTGCCCAAGTAAAATATTAAGAAATAAAGGGATTTAAAAATTCTTGGGACAGTGGGTGGGTCGATTACGATATTATTGTAATTTGTTGGTTGATGTAACAATTATAATATAGTTGCATTCATATCCAAAGCGAGCCACCTAAAACATCTATTGTAAATTCGAAAAGAAGACTGAAGTTTGCTGACTTTTTGGTAAACGAAAATGAGACTGTAAGTTCGACATTTTACATGGACATAGTATTATTGCCAATGTTTATATCTAATAGGCTTAACTTGTTTATACACTGATTAGGTTAAAGCTATATGAATAAATCTATATATGAGTCAGAATTTCATTGACATGGAAAAGTGACTAAGGAAGATAAGTATAAATATACACGAATTGTAAAGTTGGTAAAAGATGTGACAAAATGTTTTCGTCATGCTGTTAGTAAAAACAAAATAAAACGTATCAGTCTGTAGGTACATAAGAAAATCAAAGTTAACACTTTCTAAAAATGTAAATTGTGATTTGAACAGAATGTTAAGATAGTCAATAAAATTGTACTCATAATCTGCTTACAATTTAAAATCATTTTTATTTTAACAAAATCGATTTTATGTGTATTATACTGTATTTATTATACCCACATTTGAGTATTTCTTAATTAAAATCTGCATTATACAGTGTGTTAAGATAAAAGTGGAAATTATTCGGCAAGACTAAAAGTTGAGGTAATGGTTGTGCAATTTTGAGTTTTTGAAGATCATATCATACTTATATCATTCATAGGCTTCTAGGCTTTATATAACTGTTTTTTTATGTTTTACAGATGTCTGATTTTCATTTAACGAGGAGATGAATGCAGAACCAAAATACAAAACCCTAACTAGAAACATCTGAAAATTCAGTTCAGGTACCTATCTATATACTGAAAAAGCTATAAAGTTGTTACTTCGGGAGAATATCACATGAAATGTCAAATAGTAATACATACATGTTAATACCAATAAGCAGTAATCCATTATATACCGACAGAATTTCAGCTCCCATTTCCAGGAAGTATGCACATGAGATTAGATAATTTTGTAGTCGATATCTGAAATCTGTGACGTCAAGTCCAAATTCCAAAGGAATCGGAGAGAACACCTCCAAATAACATTGCGCATTGGAAAAGATATATTTATTTATGTGAATGAATTTTTGTCACCTAAAGCCTAAAGGTAGACTTGCGCGTGTAAGTAGGCAATTTTGACAATGTGAATAACTGCGTACATTTCATTCAATACATATACACAGTTTGTATTTGTCATTTATGTGGTTAATAAGCGGTTGTTTTATGCTCTTTAAAGTGTATTCTGTTGCAATGAAATTAATACGCAGCATGAGTAAATTAACGTTTTCACGTATGTACCCCTACTCATACATTTATGTACTAAATTTTACTCACGAAGGTATGCTTTAGGGTACATAACTGAAAGCAATAATTTAATGTAGGATTAAAACAGCAATAGTCGTTACACAGGCGGATGCATCAATAATATTTTATAAGCCTGGCAAAATTTTCAGGTTGATTTTGCTGAAGAACTCGCGGCATACGATTACGATACGACACTAACACACTACATGCATTGATATATTTGAAAGTCCGTTTTGCTTATATCCATGTGAGTATACTGTGGTGTGAACTTAGTACAAATTCCTTCTTCAATTAAAGTGGTTTCCAAAATAAATTATTTTGCAACTGATTATATTGTACATGAAATTGAGACAAATAAGTATACAATACGAAACTATAACTATTTATTGATCAATACACTTAATTGCTTGAGGGCTGTGGGAACTACTATACGAAAAAATTTGCTAATTATTTTGTATCCTAAACCTAGAGCTTTACCGCTTACTTACAAACACATCCTAATTTTTGGCATATACGTTTTTTGAAATTAACTTTACTTTGCGTTTGCACTATAAATGAATATTTTTTAACATATAATTATTTATTTATTATGTTACAGTTTGCCTCTTAAGCGGACAGTTAACTTACTGGAAGAAGGAGTAGCAAATTAACGATTCACAACTACAAGCCACAACAATCACAACTACAGTTAAGATAAAAAAAATAGTAATTACCCAATCGTGTAAGCACTAAGCAGTAATGGAAAACAGTGGAAGTTACACACATTTGGAAATGGAAGATGATAACAAAACGGAAGTAAGATTGCAGTTCTTTATACATGATTTTGAGTTTGTTAATAACTACCAATACGACCAACAGTATACCAACCAAATACGGTTACTTTTATGCTTTAACCTGGTCTTGTTAAACTGTATAAAAATTTTATTTTTTAGCTAATTTTTGAACAGTCTGGTGTCTCACAGAGATTTACCACCAACATTAAGCATCGGAAGAATGTATTGATACCTGGAAAGTTGTCTATAACGTCCAATGTAAGTACAATAATTAATTAATTAATAAGTTAAGCCTGTAATTCTTAATCTAAACTAATATATATAAGCGTATTGAACCCTATAAATACTGTAATCAATGTAGAATCATTATTGTTTTCAAAACCTATAGAAATATGGGAAGTACATAGAGTGGAAACCGAGTGAAAGTAGATCGACATCTCCAAGTCGATTTCAATCGGATCAAATACCATTAGTGCATGGAGCGTCGGGAGGTATAGGATTCAAAGTTGGGAAAGAAGGTATTACTTGCATTTGCATTACATCACCATCCATCCATTGTGTCTACTTTGTACAATATTTTCTAGTTTTATGATTGTTAATGTAAGAAATAAAAAACATTTCTGGAAACAAGTATATCTTCTATAATATTACGTTTTTTGGAATGTATAGATGCGATAGAATTTTTACCTGATTTTCGAGATGCCCATGAGTATCGCCGTCCTATTCAAATAGAGTTACCTGAAATACGTTCTTACGTTTACCCCTTAAAAACCGTCCCGAAAGAGCTGACATTTATAGCATGTGACGGAACTACTTATAATCCATTTGTTTTTGAACGTGGCTCCCCAGAGAATATCCTAAGAGTTCTTGAAAATTATGTGAACTTTGAAAGGTAAAATGTTTATCAGTTTGTGAAAAAATTTTAATGATAGATCATGCATCATATATACACATTTATTATGCTAGTTGCTAAACGAAATTATATTGATTAACAGATCAAGGCAAGACAAGTCTTTACATACAGTTAAGCCAAAAATTGAAAGAGAGCCTGTACGGAACCAAATTACAGTTGCAGAATTATTCACGGACCCTATTCAACAATACAACAATTTTCGGGGTTTTGTTAATGAGTTTAAAAACGACCCTTATACAACGGGTTTGACAGTTTGCAGCAAAATACGTTAGTTTCCTGATTTGTTGCGAATGTATTAATGTATTGTATAGAAATTGTCTAATTCCTGTTTCCTAAACATTTGTATATTCTTTATTAGTGAATGGAGATCCAATACGAATGTTTAAGCCTACGGTTGATATTGGTGCTATAAACAGAAGTGAAAGTCAAAACTCCGAATTAGATAAAGCGCTAAGAAATGGACGAAACGGCGATGATTCCAATGGACATCGTCATGAGGGAATGGATGCAGATTGCACAACTAATGAAGAAGGTTATGAAGTTGTTTTTAAGCCGCAGACTTTAGGTATTGAATTAGGTCCTAGGCCGAAGACCTACAGAGGCCAACCTCTTAGCCAAGAACAATGGCTCAATTATATGGATCATGAAGGGCGTCTAATAAAGTTTGATGAGCTTCAGCAGATAGTGTTTCGTGGTGTAAGTAAAATTTTCGTAATTTTTAATGACTGTCTAAATAAATAATGACAATGTGCAATGAATAAATAATAATATTCAGACTTTTACGTGAATAAATGATAAACTTTTAAACTATGAATTTATACAGGGAGTGGATGGGATGATTCGAAAACATGTTTGGCCATTTTTGCTTGGTGTTTATGACTGTGACTCAACGTATGAACAAAGAAAACATCAAATAATCGAAAAAACATGCTCGTACAACCGTATGAAATTACAATGGGCCACAATCAGTGAAGACCAAGAAGAAAGGTTTCACGCATTCAGAGATTTCAAATCTCTCATAGGTAAAAATCATGTACTTCGTTTTATGGTGCATTAACTTTAACTTCATGGCACTGAGATTATATGTGTATAACTTTTTAACAAAAAAACACCGATTTAGTTGGATTAATAGCAACATAACTCAATAAGTAAAATTGTAATATTTGGATTGGTTATAGATAAGGACGTTGCACGGACAGATCGTACTCTGGAATATTTTAAAGGGGATGACAACCGGGCTAGCGAAATTCTAAGAAATATATTGATGACTTACATAATGTACAACTTTAACCTTGGTTATGTGCAAGGCATGAGCGATATTCTAAGTCCAATCCTGATGGAAATTCAAGATGAAATTATGTCATTTTGGATTTTTGTTAAATTTATGGACAGAATTGTGAGAAAAACTATGAATTTCTTTTAAAAACATTTTAAATGTTAAAGGTTAAGCTAAGTTTTCAAAAAATATTTTTAAAATTATAGAACACCAATTTTGAAATGAGTCAAGAAGGCATGCAGAGACAACTTAGAGACAGTTATACTTTACTGCAATTGGTGGACCCTATGTTTAGTGCATACCTAGGGGCGTGTGATGCTTCAAATATGTATTTCCAATTTAGATGGCTTCTAATATTGTTTAAAGTAAGTTGAGCAGTTAATATTTTATTATCTTGTGTATATTTTGGTTACATTAATTAATAATGTTCTTGTCTAATAAAATATTTAAATGATAAACTATTTTTAGCGAGAATTTACTACTGGAGATACGATGACTTTATGGGAAGCACTTTGGACTCAGCTGCCAGGAATTAACTTCCAGCTTTTTATTGGACTAGCTATACTGGTGCAGCATCGTACAACTATAATGGAAAATAAATTTGGACTCAGCGAGATTCTACGAGTGAGTTATAGTGTATTCTTTAAATTGAAACAAAATTCCTGTGGCATTTGACAATAATTGATACGATGCATTTTAGTAACGCAATCAAGGAAAAAGGAAACAGTATAGTTATGGTTTTTAATTCTATGTATTGCAGCATGTAAACGATCTGTCTATGAAAATCAACCTGGAACATACGATGTCTTTGGCTGAGGGTATGTATCTCCAAGTTCTGGAAGCAGAAGATAAATTACCTAACAATATTCGAGTTATTGTTGGACTGCCAGAAAAAGAAGAACCAATTCCTGACACTGCGGTAGAAATTGTTGATGGCAGTGGTGATTCGGTATCAAATTCGAGAAGTTCCCCAAATTTTTCAAACGGTAATGTTAGTTTTGTTTCCGGAGACGGACAGAGTAATGACGAAGTTGGTCTCGAATCCCAGTATGAAATGGGAGTTAGCCAGTTTATGTAAACAGAACGTATAATTTGTATCTACCATGTGTAAGCTATCTATAAATCTGTATTTCACAAATTACGAAGTGTATAAAAGTTACATTGCTGTGCATATGTGATAATTTTTATTTGTGTAACCGCAAAATAGTATTCTATATTAGATTTTTTTTTATTTTCCTGGGAGGACCTACTGATCTAATTAAGAATAGATTAACGTGCTATATTGCATATAATCACAAAAAGGAAATATTACTATCTTTAGAAAACCTATTTTATCCAAGCAATCACTGGAAGTGTTATAGTAAAGAAAGAAATCCTAAACTGTATTTCCTCTTGAGATAATATTACCGTCATTATATATCGAAACACAAAAAGCTATTGTACATGAATTGTGAATATATAATATATTTGTATCTCTAGTGTACATAGTAATATACGTTATCGCAGTTCCCTTTTCAGAGCCGGAATTATATCGTCTCACAAAGTGGCTCTATTGTCTATTCTGAGATTTTCGAAGCATTTATTGTATGTAAAAGTAATATGCGTACTGTATGTTCCGTTGAATAATTTTCAACTTCAAATAATCTTGTACATATTAACGTTGAAAATAACTTTCTCATGCCCCACTACTCCACTATTGTAGTGCCTCTTAATTGTCTACGTCTACATTTACATATATTACACAAATCTTTGTTTATGTTTTTTCTACGTCTGCTTTAATGTAAGATTAAGTGAGAATAAGTGGCAAGTATGAGAAATGTGTACTCACAAATTCTTTAATATTTTAACTGAATGTAAATAATAAAATGGAGAAATCAATAAGCAATTTATTGATTGTCGAGCATTAGTTTTTCCTTCATTTCATTATTTTACCACATTGCATTATTGCATATTGAATCGATGATATAAAGGGTAAAGACGACAAAAGAACATTTTCTATTTACATGGTATGCCGAATGACTAACCACTGACTAATACTTTCATATTGCAGTTCATGTACAAAATAATGCACTATATTGATCATCTTTATCGCACCGATCGACTTCATTAAAAAGTGTATTACTGGACGCGTCCATACGCGCGACCATACTAAACATTGAAATTTATTAAAAATAACATTTTATTTCTCACCACTTTCCACACAATTTCCTCTACTAATGGGATCTCACCATAGGGGGCTGACTCTTTTGCGAACTGTTGAACCTTTGTAGATAAGATAGGCCAAACCCTGTCATTTTCCTTTTGACATAATCATATGATAAAACATTGAAATTAAGGTGTTAATAGTATTTAAGCTGAAAATGAAATGGAAATTGGGAAAGGAATGACATTAAAAAGGACAGTACACTTGGTATACCATATACTAATGCGATGATTATGAGTAGTCCCACACTACACTGCATTATTATTATTATAGAATATAGATAGCATTCAACACAATTCGAATGGTTAACCAGTATTTTGCCTTCGCATTGCTAAATAAACATTTTACTCATAATTTTGTCACAATGGAGTCAAAGAATCTGTACTACCGATGTAAACTGATTAACTTAAAAAGCGAAAAGAATAACAAACTTGAAATAGGTGTTAACACTTATTTTTCTAGTATAATTTGTTATTATTTTATGCCATTACAATACTATCAACTATTATACTTTGGTGGATGGATGCGGATGAAGTAATAGTAATGTTAAAACGCTACTACATTATCTAAATAAATACAACAGCCACAGAAAGCATTCAATATTTGGTATCAACCAAATAATTCAACTTATACACAGACACACAGCTCTAATAGGTTATATAGTTTAGTTTGGGTTTGACTAAATGACACTATTACTGTTATAGTCACATAGTATATAGTACGAGTCAAATATTCATTTTACATTGAATGCTGTTATAAGAAATTATAACTACCTTTTTATGGATTCCGCAGTGATATATAAATTATAGTTATTTTTAGATATCCATTTATCCTGAGTAACATTTATCCATCTATACACCTGCGCTATGTGGTTGAGCAGGAAGGAAGAAAGAAGGTTTATTGCTTAATGCTTAGTAGGCGTATGGGCGTTTCATATACATACTAAGCTAAATGAAACCATAAGAAAAATTAAATGACTATTAACATAGTTATTTAATTTAATAACAATAGCTATTTATGATTTGCTTTCATGTGATGTAAGATGTAATCGAAGGATATTTAAGTAAAGTTAGTTCCCTATTTATATGAATTACGAATGCGTCACTTTAAATCCTCAATATACCATTTTTAAGAACAATAATTTGATTTTTGATAATATATAGTTTGGCTTTAGCTTTAAAACGCTTGATAAAAGAAATTTATTGTAATCTTGTACTAATAACTATATAGGTACTTATTTAGTTTTAAGTAGAACTTTTATACAATAGCTATGTGTATACAATTATTGGTATGCATTTATGCACAGGTTTCAAAAAATTTGTATTTTTCATTTCACCTCAGGTGGTGAATTTTACTTTAGGCATTGTATCTAAAATGGAATCATCTTTTACTTATATCGACTATGTTTATTAAAAATAAAGATTAACTATATAAAATGCATAACTTCTAATATATAAGTATTATAATTTGTCGATACTCACTGAAATAAGAATCTTGTTTAATAAGAAATAAATATTTCTACTTTTATAAATTCATGCAAACGAAACAAACGGTAGTATTCATTGCTTATAGGTATCTATTATCTATGTATTTCTACATAACATATTATATTGATATATATATTATATACCTAATAAATATCTAAATTATTATTATGTAAATTTTGGTTTCATTTTAGCGTTCATTCAAATAAAAGCTCTATGAATAAATGAACAGTAAATAGAACAAATAAAATAAAGGCATTTTAAAACTACAAGATTTTTTTTTCACTGGTAAATAACACGAAATGTAATTTACATAATAATTTGGTTGGTTTTGTAGTTGATTTTAAGCAAGTACGGTATGATTATTGATTATGAATGTTATAATATTGTTTTAGAATAGGTTATTTGACAATCCATACTCATACGCGTAGTAAAAGAATCGCAGAACGATAACAAGAAACAGTTTTATGGAAAGGAAGTCATCCTGGCAAATTCGCCTTTGTTGTTTAGAAACAGATTTTTCAATTTGTAGATTCCTAACTCTCCAGTCAAGAAATATGGAAATTATGAACTCGCCCTGCAACACAAAAATCACCTAATTAAATCTTCAAATTACTGAAGACAATACATATGCATGCCGTAATAAGTAAAAAGACTGTAAAGATATTTACCAAAAAATCGATTTAAAATATAGTTCACTTTAAGTCGATTTCTGGACTAGGAGGCGAATCATCCTCAGAGTCTTCATGGTTCCTGTTTGTTATGCTTTCATCTTCATCATCTTCTTCAGAATTGTGATCACCGTCTTCATAATCGCCATTAATTCCTACAGTTGGAGGTACAGTAGGTGCTAAGCTATCGGATATTTTACTACACAAGTCAGCAAACGGCTTTCCATGCAAAAAGCAAACAAGTATTACAGTCATATTGTCGCAGCCCAAGCCCCCCATTTGACAATCTGGAGCTAAACAGCTGGTCATGAGTTCCTCACAAATTGTTTCTGGTTCTTGACCCATCGCTAATCGACGACGAACAAATTGGACGGCTTCCTCGTTTGTAAGTACGTCCCATATTCCATCACAGGCCAATAAAATAAATTCCCAGTCCTCATTGACATTTCTATGCTCGACGTCCGGCAGTGCAATAACCATTTGCTCTTCAGGCTTCATACTAGTATTGCGTTTGAAAACAAAATCCCCAAGAGCCCTGGATAACGCCAAATTCCCATTAACACGGTTGTACTCTACCCATCCTCCAGCCCGAGTTATTCTTGCTGATTCATCAGGGTTGTTAGGCTTATGATCAGAAGACAATGGTTCACATTCACCTTTGACACAAGCTACTGCACGAGAGTCTCCCACATTTCCACAGAAAAGCTTATTGTCTTTAATAAGAACTGTTACGGCAGTTGTCCCGGCCAATTCATCCCTCATTTGTTCGTCTTTAAGCATGGCATTGTCAAATTCAAGAAATCCTTGTTTAATAGCAGTAATATAATCACCGTCATGATACTCTTTCCTCTGCAATAGATATTTATGTAAATGGTTGCCGGCGTGTTGAGCAACTTTTGGACCGCCATGGCCGTCATAAACTGCGAAATATGCGGCTGTTTGATCGTCTGGCAGAGCTAAAATATGAGTATGAGCGTCTTCCATAGTCACCCGCCAGCCTTGCATGCAACTAGATCCTACTTTATACATGGTGTTTTGAACCATTGAAGTCTCTTTTGCTGTCACTGGTTCTGATAGCGTCTGACCCATTTTGGAAGTTGGATATTGACTTGAACTTCACTATTTGAGCATGAATTGTACTAGAAACTGCAAAAAATAAGGGTCTTTAGTTACTTAAATTTTATCCAGCCTTAAATTGCATTCTACACTTTCTGTGTCCTTTAGCCAATATATGGCTGGATTTAGGTAGCAGTACCTCGTAAGTCGTAACGGTCGTAACCTCATCCTCCATAATCGCCGGTGTTACCTTATTCATACCTTAACTCTAACCTCCGTAACCTCCACTTATAAAAGGAAGTAAATCGGGTTACCGAGGTTTTGCTTGGAGGTGGCTGAATTTTGAATAACCGGTAAGGTCATAAAAGACGCCAAAAAATAAATACTGAACGACTACATAGGTAACGGCAACACCGGCAACGAGGTACTGCCTAAATAGTCCCCCTACCTAACGGATTTTTCAGACTTTTGACGCTTAACCATAGGAATTTAAACAGTGTGCGATGGAGTTGATCGCGCACTATTTAAATTTTCGTTGTATTAGGCCTCAAAAGTCCGAAAAGTCCGCTAGGTATTCACGATCACGACGACTATTCAGCCTTATAGATTACGTACGTAATGGCGGTTATGGAGTTTACAAGTTAAGGTATTAAAAATGCAACACCCACCGGAGGTTACGCACACGGATCATGAGGTTACGGAGGTTACGAGGTACCGCGGCCTAAATCTAGCCACCGATAGCAAATGCTAATGTTTGGACATAAACGGCAAGGTTGTAAAAATAAAAAATTATTGTCACATCGCAATACAGAATACAGCAGTAAGCTAAACACAGAAGGCAACCGAAACGAAAACCTGTGTACTATAAAACTATATCAGCATATCTTGTACACTATACATTTATTTACATGAATAAATGACATTCCAGAAAAAAGTTGTTAAAAGTCTAAAAATAAAGGAAATTGAAAATTACAATTTTGAATTTTTACCTTCCTTTCCTTCTTAAATTGACACTAATCTGTTGATCTTAGGTTCTATGCGTTGAATGTTTTGATTAAGGTATAATAATATTATATGGAATAAGGAATTTTTCTTGCCGATGCGATCAGCGATGCAACTACTTACAACTTTGGCTTTGATTTCTATTGAAATAGTTCAGCTATCCTTTATCGTTCAATGTTTAAGTCAAATAAAATCCGGCTGAACACTGGAAAGTAGGACATTTACAGAGTTTCGAATGTTTCAATAGTGAATAGAGTAGTCAAAATCAGATTGAGCAAAAAACATCAGTGATAACTGATAACACGAAGGCGGATAACGGATAACATTTATTTCGACATTCGATAAGAGCCGATAATGCCTCACCAGCACAAAAAGACTATGGATGGACAAAAGGCAGTCGTTGAAAAGTGTCGTATTACCTAGTCTCTAGTCGGATAATGAAGTCGATTGAAGGGAAATGAAAATGTTACTGACAACTGTGTATAGTGTTATGTGAATGTGAACCTACGAGGCGAGGTATATTAATAAAATTATTTCTGTTTAAAAATTAGTGAAAATATGAAGGCATGGGTTATCAGATAGATAAAGTATAACAACTTAATTACAGTAGTTTACACTACACTGATTAGACATAAGTTATCTAAATTAAAGTGGTTGGTGGTACGAAAATGAACTAGCTGGAGAGAGACCAAAAAACTTGTATAAATTGTGGATCTTTACCTTTTGTTTTATTGTTTGATTGATTATTATAATAGCCACTTCTTTCTATCTTGCTCACGCTTGGATTTTTTGAATTTACGACCCGCGATTATTCTACGTACTCTATATACGTTCTCCCTTACTCCCTTCCTTCTAAACTCCAGCAAGTCTGGGTGTTTTGTTGTAGTCCAAAATCCAAAATATTCGGAGAAAGTCCAACGTCCAGCTTTGTGTGGAAGATTTTCGTTTTCTTCTCCCAGACGTTTTTAAAATATGCACTGACAAAACCGAAGATCGTCTATGAGTCCAACACCTGCAAATTATATCAACAAAGTTGTGTCTTATCTATGTCTTATCCAAGGCAAACTAAATAAAAGATTGGTAATGTCAAATGTATTGAACTTTCCTTTTGACATTCGAGATTTGTTTACGGGAATTTCCACAGTTGGGTGTTATTGGGATGGGAATAAAATCAAAATGATCCAACTGTCAAATTCTAAATAAAATGAATTGGCAACTGATTGACTACTTACAAGCTAGTTGAGAAATTCAATTTCCATGGCTGTTACCTTGCCTCCGGTATAGATGAGTTTCTTGAGGTCCTATACCGCATACATCATGCAATCATGTACTAAATTAACTATAGCCCAAGTCAAATAAACTGTTTCCTTGCCTCCTAGGGGGAGGGGGGGAATCAGTCTATTTGCCTTGCTATAGCCTTAAAATTAACCAAATTAACACCGTTGGAGGACCTTAAGAAACTCGCCTATTGGAGAAACAGAATGGAGAAAAGCGGAAAGCCGCGGTGTACTCTATTATTCTGAAGTAAATTCATATAAGGTTACCTTCTATTCAAAGATGTTCATTATTCATTTATAATAATATTTTTTTGTCCTTTGTATTGCAAATTGCACTCTACAGAGCAGGCTAGACGAGATTCAGCAGAGAACGAGGATCAAAGGATACGACTGCTAAGCCACTGTACTAAAAGTCATAAGTGTTAACTTCCTCAATGGTGGCTTTGGGGATAGCTGCCTTAAATAGCTTAAAAGGTGACCCTGCTCTACTGTCACCAAAATCATTGTTTAAATTTTTATACCGTCGTTGTGAGATGCTGCCTACCAAAGACATTCAAAATCATTACAAGCATTCAATCCGCCAAGTAAGGCAAACCATTCTATATAGACAGATTCGTCCACTTTCTACCAGCCTTGGTCAGCTGTCAGGGACCGATTCATACGATGGAATTACTCCTAAAAGACTTTACTCCTAAAGTATTCCTAAAAAGTACTTCTTCCTCCAATGCAATATATTAACTGATTGTTTTTAATTATTTTAGAGTTTCCCTTTATACCACATCTAATCGTGACTATTCGATTGGTTTAATTTTCAGTATCTTTATTGTTAGTCAACTATTAAGACAATCTTAAGCTATTATTGCATGTTGAAGCTGCACTGAACATTAGTTGACTTTAGGAGTCCTTTAGGAGTAAAGTCTTTTAGGACGCGGAGGAGTCGTTCCATGTTCCCCTTTATGATTCAATTTGTTCCCAGTTTTGGGACTAATAGCGTTTTTGGTTGCATGGCATTTAACTTTATTTAATTTGTAACTACAATATTGATTGTTGTTCATTTCTAATTATAATAGGCTTATGGACAACATGCAGATGAAACAGATACTGAACGTGTAAGGCAAATAATTGTACAGGCTGTGAGAGACTCTGATTGGATTTTAAAAAAGGTAAAGAAATTCGAAGAAAATTCATAAGTCACAATAAACTTAAATTGAGAAAACATTGCTATTTCCTTTGAGATACACACAACTTTCCCTGAAGGAAAACTTGTGCTCTTGTTTAAAAGTTCTACATTTTTTTGAAGCAGCTGTATTGATACTATAGGCATTGTGTTTTATGATAATATAATAATTAACTAAAGTATAACTCCATTCCTTTATCCATTCTATTATAAATCCATGGATTGTTTCTTACTGGAGCTAAAGATGATTTACTATTCTATTTTATTTTCTTATTTCAGTACAACGTAAATGATGTCAGTAAGCAGCCATCTACTCAAACTAGTCAAACTCAAAGAAGAGATTGATTTTAGATGTAATGAGCCAATCAAGAAACAACCCAAGACTGGACAGACCAGGCATAGTATTTCCCCACATAGTAATAGTAATGTAGATTGTCATTACTAACTTTAGCTTTAGCAGAAATAGCGGAATTTTATACTGATTATGGTATTGAAATCGTTTTACTCATGCCAAAGTTTAGTAGTTATTTTCTTCATTCTGAAACTACGCAAAAAGAATGTATAGGAGCATTATGTTGCAGAATGGAGTTTCTGTTCTGGGAGCAAAATATCATATTAAGCATTATTTTAGCTATCCTGATGATAGTTTACATTGCGCTGGTCTCAATGGTCAATGCTGGGGTCCGATGACTTAATAAAGTATATATTAGTTTCTGCCGTATAACAGTTACCAGTTATCAAACAACTTTGTCATTTTAATTATTGCTAGTAGTAAGTATACAGAACATATTATACTGTTCATAAGTGCATCGAGCGTCACAAAACTCGCAGGCCATTTTTTCTGGATTTCTGCATGGCCCCTTTGACTGCAAGGAGAACTTCCATCACCACCTACCCTGTGACTATTTTAAATTGACTGATTATTAGAGTTTTTCCTTGCATTTCATAAAGATGACGAAGACGCCGGGCGGACCCTCTCTCCCCAGAAGACTTTCATGAGGACATTGGTGTTTCTTCTTGCCGTACGGGGTACGGACTCATTTCACCGAAGGGATGGACGCGTGATGGACACACGGTTACGATAATACATCAACAGTTAAGGATAATGCAGTTGACAGTTTACTTACGACATTGCATCGACAGTTTAGGATAATGCAATTGACAGTTTAGGATAATGCAATTGACAGTTTAGGATAATGCAATTGACAGTTTAGGATAATGCAATTGGCAGTTTTAGTATTATAAATAAAGCATTGACAGTGGAACATAATGCAATTGAGTTTAGTATTATAAAGCATTGACAGTTGAGCATAATGCAACTGACGAAAGACTACAGTGACAACAATTTGATGAAATTAGGAATGAAAGGCACAAAACAAAGATTTGTGACTGGATGAGAAACAAAATGCCTAAGAGACTGCGATTTCTAGTTTTTCCCGTGCTTATGTTACCTGTTTTTACCAGATTTTTATTTTCTTACTTATCTTACGTAGTCCAAGTTTGCATCGTACTTTGTCCACTTTGTACTTAGTGTACATAAACGGCATAATATTTCATAACAAAACAAATACAAGTTGGCACAAGCTTTTTCAAATGGGAAAATAGGGATAAGCCCCTTTCTTTAATCCTAGCTCAACTCCTAGTACATAGGAGTTGGGCTAGGATCAGGAATAAAGAAAGGGGCTTATTTGTATGGCATACATGACCTTTGAATGGTTGACTTGTTAACAAACATTATTATTTTGTATGGTGTGTACAGTTGTATAACTATACAATGTACACACCGGAAGTCTGATTATGACAGTTTCTAGTTGGGTCTATTATGTTACTTTACAAGGACGAAATATTTACATCCTTTTGCTGATTTAAATACATATTTACATATAACTGCCAATCAGTACCGTATTTAGAAGCCGATTTCGGAGGGGGCAATGACGTCATACACTCATACACTCATAATATGTATTAGGCATAATCGCGCGGAAATTTTTGGCTTATTTCGTCTAAAATGAGTCATAAACAGCCTAAACATCACAAAATCTCGCGAAATGTTTTGGTATTTTGAAAAAACAAATTTCCCTTTTCTTGGATTTCGGGGAATGCCCCACCCCCCACCCTCAATACAGCCTATCTGCCAATCCTGTCATACACATTCATTCATATTATAGTCGGTCAGATAGAACCCGCCTTACAAAGTAATACTATTTGTTGAAAAGCGCATCATACAAAAGTCATGCATTTGCCATACGCGTTAATATGAAGCCTTTTCAGATCGTCTCTAAGCCGGCCTTAAGCCCAAACTATACTTCCCGTTTCATCGTCACGTTCACGTTTGGTGACGTCATATCACATTTCAAATTTTTTAAAAATTATTGTAGTGACGTCATTTTGACGTCACCAAACGTGAACGTGACGATGAAACGGGAAGTATAGTTGGGCTTTAGCCGGGTAAGCTAGTATATTATTATAGTTTAAGCATGCCACATAATACATAAGCCCAATAAATAATTAACTTTCATGTATCATGTGGGTGATTTTTTCATAGTCAACTTTGAAAGATCTTATGCATTATTCAGCCCTTTATATATACCATACGCCAAAATTATCACATCGATGCTGCAATGCCTCTCTGGGTAAATACAATTATATATATAAAAACTTAAATGTAGGTCTAACAATTTCAGTCTACTTCTTTGAGAAATGGTACTTCTGTAGATGTCTATTACATATAGAGGCTGACGGCTGAAGCATGTATTTAAAAAGTTCTGGCTGATATTTGTGTCAATCTATTGAAATGAAGCGTGAATAGAACGAAGAGAAACGAAAAAGTTTATGGCGAACCTGCATGTTTGCTTTACATAGTAATAACATTCCTATAATATTTGCACAGATTCGAATAACCAATACGATAAGTCCGGGATCTTCCATATAACTTGTCTCCAAGTCTATGTTTACTTTGTTTATTATAGTCAACCATGGCTATAATTATGTTCCGGGCAGCTACAGTACACATATGCAGGTATACACACCTGAAAACTGAAAAGAAAGAGTCTGATTTAGTTACGAAACAGTTTTAGCATGGTCTGTCTCAGTGTGGCATTACATATACGTGGAGAGAATGTATGCGCTTTTGTAACTTCAGTATTAAATTGCAGACAATCCGGTAAAATCGATTTTTTAGCAATTTATTCGGCTTACTGTGTATTGCCAGTAACAGGTTTAGCACGTATATGTCTATTTTGTAGTTTGTATTGGATTTGGATGTAAGGATGCCTCACTCGTATGGAATGGAGGACACATAATAATATCATTGGGTTTCGTAATACTAAGGTTTTAAGAATGTAAGGAATATTGACAAAGTTTTGTGGACGTGCTTCGTATTTCGTGTGCTGTGTTTATTTACTAAATTACTCTCCAGCATTGCTACTTACAGTCTAGATAAGTTTGTTCAATTAAATACTTTACGACATAAAGGTTCCATCTGCTGCCTGGACAGAAACGGCAGAAACAATAAGTCACTGTTCTCTTGTTTTTGCGTTTTCCCTGCTGACTTCAGCTATTCTATAAGGTAAGATTTTATTTTCACCCAAGCAGCTCAGTATGTGTATATTTGTATACACATACTGAGAGAGTAATAACAGAGAGAGCTTGTTTCGAAATTCAAACTAATTTACACTGTCAATTACAATTCTCAAAAATATGAATTCTCTTTCATTGTCACATTTTCTTAAATAAAACCCTTGAAATTCTCTATAATTCTTTTGATCTTCTAAATATAAATTATTACAACTTCAGCACATTTTTGTAGTTTCTGAAATACTAACCATAAAAATACATTAGAGCTGTCGTTTCTCATACTTTGTAATTTTTTATGCGTATCACGGGGCTAAAAGCAATAAAAATGCTTTTCAAATGTAGATAACCACCCACAGTATACTATTATACTGCACTTACCTTAGGAATAATATCATGTATTTGCCTGCATTGACATATACGTAATCATAATAACAAGCAAGTATGGTGCTTATATTATTTATGTCAATGAACGATTATCTTTTGCATTATCAAACTACTTGCATGCATAAATATTCTTAGGCTGTAATGATTATGAACTTCGGTTCCGGTATTGAGTATGAAGAAAGTACAGAACAAAGCAATTGTTTGTAGAAAGGTTTTTAGTGCCATAGTCCATAGTATGTTTTATGTTAGTTAATCAACAATCAAATATCTATACTAAGAATTTTTGGGGTATTATGACTATGAAAAATTTCTTACCTATACCATACCATTACCATGTATAGAGTATTTACTTCTTTAGACATCCCTATCTTAATAGATCCTCTTTCCCCATACTCAGTACCAGGTACATAGATTTACATTTTAGTGCCACTATTCGTTGATAGCGTTTGGATTTGGTTACGATTTACACAGCTATTAGATTTTGTAGTTCAGCAACATGGTAAAACAAAGGTTATCTATTTTGTACCTTGCAAATGACCAAAATAATGTTAGAAGACAATGCCCGTTCAGAAGTGGACGAATACAAAGCGTACAAATTCCTCTTTCCATGACGTTTCATGATTATGACTTATGATGACCATGACTATACGACTATGACAAATACACATTTTTACTTTGCATTCAAAACTCCATTGCATAAACCTTTTAAAGTAATGTATAGTAGGTAATCGTATAAAACTATTGCATTGCAATTGACAGAGTCAAACATTCATACACGTATTTGATATTTTTCTATAAAATTTTGTGTAGGTATGTCGTCGATTTTCTAGCTAGTTTCTAGCTGTAGTGCATCCGTCGTGCATGCACCAAAGGCAGATTATACGTAATGTTAGTAAAAATGATATCTACCTACTACAGATAGTAATCTTATTAGTACAGTAAGACAAATAGTACAACGTGGAGTATCGTATATGCATAAGGTATGTATTTTCATATTTAAAAACTCGATAAGCATAGCTTCGTCCTGACCTTTACTGAGTCACGGTCATAATATTTTGACGATTTTGTTCGCAGTAGTTTTAATGTTTATAGTCAGTCTAATAGTTTCTGAGCCATTATTTAAATTGGGTTATTACCGTCACTGTTTAGGAAAACTATAATCCTTTCCTTTGTACTTATTTACTAACTGATTACGCATTAGAACAATATTACTGGACAATAATTATTAAGGACAAGTAATCATTAACGGCTATCAATGACGTAGTACTGCCTACTAGCTACCACTCTTGCCTATCGATATGTTTTATATAATATTGATGCATTTTAATGGTTTAGTGCTTGGAAAATGTGCTATTTTGTGGAGGTGATGTGTAAGTTTAGTTGTAAAATCTTTGCCATTATAAAAAATAATATCTTTATGAAACCCTGTGAAAAGTCAGGTCTTCAAGAATAAATGGATTTTTTTTTAATTTTTCGAAACGCGTGCACTCAATAAAATAACTGCAAAGCTGCAACTTTGGGGTTTGGCAAAAAGATATATTATTTTAGATTTTTTAACTTGAGTTTGTGTCTTCATCCATTTTGTTTACAATACACTTAAGGAACAAAGGTGGAATGATTTACTCAAAATTTATTTCACTTCGCTAAAGACAAGAGTATATTAGCATGGGAAGTTATATCAGGTATATAATTTAAATGTAGGTGTTAAATGCATTCATTAAATCCCCTATTTAAGTTGTTTACATTCAGGTAAGTATCTAGGGGGCACAGGCACCCCTAAATCGGAGAAAATGAGAATTTAAAAAAAGCAGTGTTCAGGACAATATTGTTTGTCGCGCCCCCTTAAATTTCTGGATGTTCCAGTTTACATTTCTGGATAAACGAGTTATTTTTGCAGATCTACCGATTGAGATCCGGTTTTTGGCAATTTAAGAAAGTATATACCTATAATCAAAGCTGGTGTAGTCATAGTGAGATGGTTTACATAATAAAGTTGGCCGTTCCGGGCATATTGAAAATGGAATTTCACTTTTTTTCATCGTGGATCTAAATTGAACGATTTAGATCCACGGCTATTAGTACCTCAGATATGTGATGACGTCACGTTCCTATGAGCAACCAAATTTTGACCATGGCTTGGTCATAAGCCGTGGATCTAAATCGTTCAATTTAGATCCACGATGAAAAAAAGTGAAATTCCATTTTCAATATGCCCGGAACGACCAACTTTACCATGCCTACACCAGCTTTGACCTATAATATATACTAAGTTTCACACAAAGTCACACAAAGTAATGCAATTTTCACAGATATACATACAGTAATAACAATATATATAATGTGTAATGAATGTATGCTCGAGAAGCGCAATAAAGACAAAGACCTACTAATTATAATCAAATAGTTATTCACTCAGTCTAGTCGGATTAAAAAATCGTGACCTATAATTTGTAAAATGTGAAGTAGTGCCATCATATCTGTTTACGTTTAAAAATTACTATTTTTGATAGTTTGTTTTAGCTGTTGCAACATTTTAAAATCGAAACAGGGGAACCAATGTATGTGAACACGTGAACTATGTGTACATATCTATAATATATAGAATTTAGCATAGAGAGTGATTATTTAGCATGACTATATTTAACCAAGTCACCAAAAATGTGTATAATTTGCTGCACTGCCACCAAAATTGTGGTCTGTATTCTAAGCCAGAGTGGGGTCCCTATGTTTGCGTTTTGCAATTGTATGGTTAGTAAAGTATGTCGCATGTTTGAGATGTTTAGCAAATAGTATTATGAAAGCGAACCTTTATCTATATAAATGTTAAGAATTAAGAATCGTTAAGGGTTGTATGTTAACCGTTTTGGTCGTTTGGTTTCGAGATGTCTCGAGAACATTTCGTGGGTGTGTGGGAGTGTTGTTGATTAAAGTTGTAAGCAGATATACTTTAGCTAGAACCATTGTATAGCTATGGTGTTAATAATATATCACTGGCAGGAATGGTACAGTGGCACTTGTAGATTACTTAGTAAAATAATTCTTTGCAGAGAACTTCCAGTTCTGTAGAAAAACAAAGATATGCAGGTTTCAGCTTGTAGCCAACACATATTTAATTAACAATATCCTTCACTACTATTTATTTACGTAAAATGGGTTTACTCAGTTTACGAAGTTGGGTTGTGGATATTTTGATAAATATTTGTATAGTATACTTTGTACATTATACATATCAAATGTAGACAACAACAACACAAGTATGCTTTTGATTGGGCAATGGTCCAACTCAAATAAAAAATGGGTAAACTATTTACAATTCAAGAAATGCATACTATCTGTTCTCCTTTAGGAAATGTTTAATATTTCAGAAATTAATAAGAATTAAAACATGCATCTACACTAGTAAGAGTTGAATAATATTTTATTATTCAAATGTCAAGAATAAAAACACAAAATCCAAATGTAGGGCAGTTTAATTATTTCTCGTGCCATTTACTCTCATGCAAAGGAAATTATTGTCATGTATTAAACTAGCTCTTATTCATATGGATAATGATGTTATTATGTGAGAACTATCTTATTTTACTTATTCATTATATACGGGATATGTGCATGTATGGTATTATTTGCTTAAATAAGTTCCTAAGGTAAGAATATACTTTGCTCAAGCAGTGAACGTCTAGTACTTCACATGATGTGTGCTGTGACATGACTGGTGACTGTAACTCGTTTGAGTGTATTATGTTTATGTGTAATCTAAAGTGAATAGTAGGTAGTTTGACAAAGTGTTAGAATACTGTTTATATCATTTACAAGTATACGGTAGATGGATGTATATTTCACTTTAATTTCACTACCAATATTGGCTGGCTTTCTGCATGCAAACATTTTGCATGGTATTATTCTTGTTGTCGAACTTTTCTATACATAAAGTAAGTATATTTGAAAATGTATGTACAAAGTAGAATAATTCACAGTCAATTTATTGTGGTCACATAGTCAGGTACTATTCTAAAACCTTGTATTCTAACTGATAGCACGCGTTAGCATATTCTAACTGAATGCTGTAGACACACTGTACTAGCTTTGTATGACATAATAATATGACATCAAACTACTTGAACTGTTATCCGTCAATGATCTCTATACAGTGAATTACATACGCTAGCCATTTGCAAGGACTGGTGAAGTAGGTAGAGGTACTGATAGAAGTGTCATATAATATTGAGCAAATGTCAAGTCCTTCGTGCGAGGAAGTAATTTTTTGAAGTGTTACTACAGAAAAAATATAAAATATATAAAAGTAAATTCTGCATGGACAACATGTCCATAACGGAAGATCCAATAAGCAAAAGTTCAGACCTGCATGCTACGTTTTTAGTCGTATTATGGATGGCGAGTGAAGTTCTCGGCTGTCAGTATAAACAGAAGGGCCTTGAATCAGACACATAAGCTTTTACATTATTTCATTACATTTTGGTCTGCTGAAGGTTAAGCCATATGATATTCAAATTGCTTTTGGTTAGGTGGTTATTAGAAATAGTGTAAAGGAGTTTTTGCGTTAGTTCAGATGTAGTCTTAGTTTGCTTTGTGTTCCATTTCCTAATGAAAATGGAATTATTTTACTGGGAGGAGATCATGTTAAATCTTTAACAATTTCCACGAACAGGGAATGTATCATGGGAGTAAAATAATCATCAACTACTTTTCCCTCTCATTATTATGAAGACAAAAGAATACAGCAGCTTAATAAACAAAATAATAATATAGCCAGACATAATATGTATTTAGTCAAGGACCCTGCAAAGTATCATTATATTCGAACCTAGTAACCTAGTAGCTGGTTGTGGGCTTCTACCAACGATGATATATTAATTGTGGCACCTGGGACCTGTATGTAAGGTACGTTAAATAACGGATAAGGTAGCATGCATTAGGAAAGCAGAATATTTCCTTTCAGACTTACACATATCAGTAAATGTACATTAACCACGCAATGAAAAGAAATGAGAAAGTCAGTCAGAGTACGAGAGGCGATTACACTTAATAATTAATTACCCTAATGGACTATACTGGTATACTCGATAGGAAAAATTGTTTATGAGAATATCCAATCGTGATAAGTGTTTATATAAATAAGCAGCATTGCTACGGAACGGTAGTTACTTTTGTACTTTATGTGGCATATACTCATAATATACTTCAACTACTTACAATATGGGTATGTACTAAATACTGTAGAATAAAATTTGTTCTTTGCATTTCTGCCTTTCCCTTTCAGGAATTGATATAGAAATAGCAAACCTTCTTTCTGTTCTTCTACATTTCAATTTACATATACATCAATATTGAAACAATAATTTTTTGCTAGCAATTTAAACATTATTCGCATTTATGACTTATGTAGTTTCAATACTATAATTTTATTCTGTGCTCTATGGAACTTTAGCAGAGGTTAAGAAGTAAGGCTATGTTTGGATATTCTTGTTCTTGTGAAATTGGACTAAGTATTTCATTCTGCTTATCATGAAAACACGATAGGATTCAAGGATGTATAAAGAAAGCATTATGCCTTAACCGTTTGTTAAATGTCTAAGGTAGCTATATATTAACGTCCATTGCGCTGTGGAAAGTCATCCATACCTATACTTACAATTACAACTACACGTACAGTGCATAGTAAATTGAACACGATATTACCATCACCCAATGCTTTATGCTTGTGTCAATTTCATTCCTTTATTGCCTTCAGGTTGAAGCCAAGCAAATGACGTTTTTTTTTCTTTTGCCTTGTACACACAGTGAGTGAAAGCATAGAAAAGCTAGTAAGAATTGATACAAGCTCACTATCTCACTATAAGTATAACATCCTATCTTACCGAAAACTATATTCCCAATACATTGAAGTCAATATGTTTTACTCTTACTATGTATAATGATCTGTATTATACATGCAATAGTTAGTTTTAATAGTGTATAGGTGTAAACAGTGTAAAGTTTTGGATATACGTAGAGAGCAGTAGGTACATTCCTTCTTACTTATAGAGCTGGTTGACGTTCTGTTTTGTCTGTCTTGTCTCAATCTCACGTTAACCTCAAGCTCATCTGACAGTGAGCTAGCTCGCTCCCAAAACAAACACATTCGTTTAAGTTATACTATAAACAGAAAAGAAACTATATGTGCACAGTGAGAGGTGTCGGCAATAAAATACTCATAGCTCAAGTAATTATGCCAGGCTTTAATTAATCTTTAGATTTTTACATTGACACATTGACAGTTGACTAGATGGACAATATTTGTATTGCATAACAGCTGTACTATACAATAGAGATTACTAAGAACTCTTCGATTTCTCTTAGGGTAAAT
Source organism: Tomocerus qinae (assembly GCA_020055645.1). NCBI lineage: Eukaryota > Metazoa > Arthropoda > Collembola > Entomobryomorpha > Tomoceridae > Tomocerus > Tomocerus qinae. The sequence goes on from CM034547.1 coordinate 30,608,734, forward strand.
TGAAAAGTTTTTATTGAGGGAATTCCTTTGTCTGTTTCATGTGTACTAGACTACTTAAATCACTTCAGTAAAAGTGAAGAGAAAACAAAGTGCAATAATGCGAGAATAAGTACCATTAATATAAACTCTCGTGTAATTACCAATAAGTATCAGTCTTATTTATCACCACCGGTAAATAAGTCTATATTCGAACGATGGGTCGTGTTAGACTGAGATTAGTACCTCGGGGATTTACAAAACCTCTTAAGCCTGCCTTTGACTATGTAGATTGGCAAAGTCTTTCTTTAGCTGGAAGAAAAGAATTGGGAATGACTTGGGACGGAAGTGCAGCCAAACTTTTGCAGACTTTGTCACTACATTCTAGCGATATCAATGGTGTTGCATTTGGAAGAAACTTCACTCTGGCCACTGGCTCTAGGTAATTTTTCATACATCAATTGATTAATTGAGAATTTTACCATGTACAGGAATATGTTTGATTTTACATTTTTCAGTGACAAGAAAGTACAAATTTGTAATTGGGAGAAAGAGTCTGGATTTTCGCCTTTACCGTTTTCACCCCTTCAGGAGCATAAATATGGGGTGAGTAATTTATTAGGAAGCTATGAATAGCATACCATAGAAATTGCACGAATATTCATTCTTATATTTACGTGGGTATTATGCTAAATTAAATAATGCAGGAAGACTTAGAGAGAGTGAGGAAGTGAGCTTTGCTTACGTAAATGTGAAATTTAGGGCTACAGTCGTGCAGTCTACTGCACCTCTTAATCTACATTTATATCTTTTATTTGCATGATGAATAGATAACATGTGTCAACTTTTCTCCTTTTGGAACTATACTTGCAACTTGTTCTGTGGACGGCAGCACAATCCTGTGGGATGTTACTGTAAGAATTTAAAACTCGTTATTGATGGTGATAGGTTAGTATCTCTGAAATATTAATACACTTGCATTTTGTCCTTGCTTATTTTGCGATGAGTACAGACCGGAGATAAACTAACAAGCTTCATAGCACCAGGAAATGCTGCTGTGCGAATTTGCAAGTTTTCCCCTAACTCAGCATTATTATTCACGGCAGGGGATGATGGAGCTGTCAACATTTTTAACGTTTCCACAAGTAGCCTTCAAAAGTAATCATATAATACACATGCATACACAGTTAACTATACCTGAGGAAAATTTTAAATTGACGTGTTTTAAATGCAACAACGTAATCTTTCAGAACGCTGTTAGCACATGAAGAAGCTGTTTACGCCGGCAGTTTCTTACCCGATGACAACTACTTGGTCAGTGGTTGCAGCGCTGGTCTACTCTATCTTTGGTCCATAAATCAAGATAAGCCTGTAGCAGCTAAAGATAACGCTCATGGTACTTAATTAATAGCAGTTTTTAAAATAAGTGAAAATCAATACAACTTCTATTCATTGAAATCCACTTTTATATGATTACAGATCTCGGAATAACTTCGTTGGAGTTTTCAAAATTGCTCATTGACTGTAAGTTTCAAAAGAGAAGGTCATGATACTTCTAGCCAGATTAACTATTAGTTTCTTATATTTTAATTTGGGTCGGTCATTTAAGAGTAGTAGTAGCAGTAAGCAGTAACTGCTATATAGAAAATAGCGGTCAATAAGAAGGGCATAAATCAATTTCTTGTTAATTATTCATAGGTGACGGAAGCTTAGGAAAGTTGTGTTTAATGGTGACAGGCGGTCATGGTATGTTTAAAAATTCAAATCATTTTAATCTATGTATAAGATTCATGCGCTCATGTAATGAACTGGAGAACATTGTGTCGTACAATAGCCATTCGCACGAGTCAATAATTATTTATTTCAGACCATAGTGTTAAGATGTGGAATGTAAAACTGGGAATGGAATTCTCCATCCAATTAATACGCACCATTTCTGGGCACTCTGAATCCGTGATGTCCGTTGCAATAAGCGATGCTGGAGGCCTTATCGCTTCTACTTCTGGTGACAAGACTCTCCGAATTTGGAATGTATGCCGAAAAGATGATTTTAATGGAAATACGGCTTTTTTAGTGTTACATAACCTATCTTATGATATATTTTTCTGAATAATTAATTGTTTACTGTTTCTTAGTTAAGTGGAACTTGCACGAAAGTTCTAGAAGGTCACTCAAGATATGTCACATGCTGTAAATTTAGCCACGACGGCAAGCTGGTTGCTACAGGTTGAGAAATGTCCTAAACTTCCATTAACTATGATTAGTATTTTAGTCTCAATTTTTGTCAGAAAACAATTTGATTTACAAAAGAATGCAACTATTTAGGTTCCAATGACAAAAGCTGTATAATTTGGGATTTGAGTGGAACCCTTAGCATTGATGAAGATCTACGTGGGGATGAGTATAGTCTTTCGACGGGAGAGGTATGGTATCAATACGAAAAGCTGTGTCGTTCAAGAATGCTCCAAGAAGAAAATGGGGTCTCACTCACCGCTACTTTTCAAGTGCCTAAAGTAGACTTCAACTCTTGCACTTTCATTGGGTCATCAATTGTTGTCGCTGCCGCCAGGTCCGTTTTAGTTTAATTAATACTTATACCATCGATTAAAATTTTTTTAACAAATGGGAAAGCTTTTATCTAAACGCCTGTAAAGTCGAGTTACATATTACGTACTAATAGTAATTACGTTGTGTATTACCTAATGTCATGTTTCGAATTGAAATACTAAATGCTTGACTTTAGTACTAATTTTATCATAAATATTACTTTGTAACGTAAATTGTATTATTATAAACTAATCTATCAGTATTTACTAACTAAACTTGCAATTAGTTTGTTGACTAACGCTTCGAAGACGTAAGTTTGGGAACCGTACTAGTAATTTCTGCCCTCAGCTCAGCTCGTCATATTAATTATTAGCCTTTATTTGACTTGGATTGATTGATTGGCAATTCTGCATCGTGTTCTTCGCCCTGCTATCATCATGTTATTAAAATTGGGTAATATGAGTTGCTTGCATGTGCTTGAATTGGATCTTTGTTGATTGCTTTCGATACAACAGCAGTTCCAAGTGTGTCTTTGCCTGGGATTTGACCACCAGCGAAGAAATAGACATCTCATCAATTTGTAATCACAAATATGCTGTAAACTGTGTCGCTTACTCTTCACAACTGGATATGGTTGCTTCTGCCAGTACGGACGGCACAGTTAATCTATTCAACACCACAGTAAGGATATGCTTTAAATATTTACGTTCCTCAAAGAAAACCAAAATCCTTTCAATTATTTCGTCAATGTCAATTTATTTTCTAAAATGTCTAGGAGAAGAAAGGTGGGATTTATCATCCATCTGGAGGAGCCCTTCGCGTTGTCTGCTTTTCACCGGATAGTTCTATGCTCCTAGCAGCTGGGGATGATGAAAAGGCATCATTATGGCTAATGGAAACCATATCATTAATAAAGTACTTAATCCAATATTTCGGACGAATCGTACTTGGATTTGGCATACGTATTTTTAATTCTTCAACCAATTTCTTTAGGCAATTTGAGGAACATGAAGCTGCAATTTATGCAGCGGCTTTCTCCCCAGACTCCCGTTATGTTGTTACAGGGTGCGTTAATGGGTTATTAAAGCTATGGGATTGCTTGGGTGATCAATGTACTGCATCCATTGCCACACAAGAAGCTCATGAGCTCGGAGTGACATGTTGTGATTTTTCTCCAAAAGGAATGGGAGGATCTCATGGCCTTCATCGATTTCTTTTAGCTACTGGAGGAAATGATTCCTTGATAAAGGTTTTACTCATGGCAAAATAGAAACCCATGGCTTGGCATTTATTTTCAGTAAATATAACATTAAAATCTATTAAACAGATATGGGAAGTTACAGTTGGCTCAGATTCTGCAGGTATTGCGTTGTGGCAAACCTTCACCGACCATGGGACAGCAAATGTTATGTGTGTTCGATTTTCTTCTTCGGGGAAAATCCTTGCATCATCCGCAGGGGATAAGACTGTGCGAATGTTTGACATGGTAAGTTAATTACATGGGAGGAATAAAGTTAATTTAGTAAATTACAAATGCGTGATTATATACACGAGAGAAGTATCTATTTTAATGATCAATATTTGAGGGTTTGGGTTGCTGCGTACAAGTGATCGAAGCTCACGATCGATATGTCACAAGTTGCGCTTTTACATCATCGGAAACAGATGGATCGTTTTTAGCTTCATGTAAGTGGAACAGGGTATTATTAATAATTTTCTATGACAGTAGAATATTGATACATAAGAGTAATTGTATAGGTTCCGGAGATCACAAAGTATTAGTTCACAAACTACATGGATCTCTGGCATGCGAAACAGCAGCTGTGGAAAATATGGCTGTAGAAGTGTTGATATCAAAATGGACTTGTGAAGATGTGGTCAACTGGTTGGCAGAAATAGGACTGGGGGATCTAGGACATGTGTTTGAATCAAACGAAATCGAAGGAGAAAAGTTAGTCAACATAAACGACTCGACTTTATCTTCCGATCTGGGGATTGGTTAGATATTCATAAATTCATTAACTATAAACAACATTTATGACCTATTAGTTAATACTATTCAATTTGTATGTTTAGAGGATGAAACTGTCAGGAAGCAAGTTTTGACAGAACTTCAGTGGTTAAAATCACTTGGAATGAGTTCTGTAAAAAACCGAGCTAGTAAAGGGGCTTCTGTAACAATTGCAGCTCCTGTGGAATATTTCTGCCCTATAACACATGATATTATGGTAGAACCAGTTAGCACTAGTGGTAAGATCTTAACACTCAGGTAGACATGCCATCATCTTCGGGGACAACTATTTAATGAGCTTATATTTCCTTTTCGCTAGACGGCCACACTTATGAAAGATCAGCTATAACAGAATGGTTTTTGACTGGAAAAACTACGAGTCCATTGACAAACATGGAACTTGATAGCATGAACTTAACACCCAATTTTGACCTACAAAATCAGATCTCTGAATTTCTTGCTCAACGCCTACGCTCATAATGCCAACTAAAAATAAAGCAATAATAATAATTGAAGTATGCAAACAATTCGATGGTATCCATAATGAACGTTTTCATTAACAATCACTATACCATTCTTTGGATTTATCAAATTATCAACCCTGCAATAAAACTACGATATCTGTGATTTCTTCTGCCTGCCTGCACCACGTAATGGTACAAGCTTTTCGCTAAACAGTTCTTTGTGTATGCATTAGTACATATAAATGTTCTAGCGACAACACTACAAAAAACACGTCCATATTTGCAAACCAAAAGTATTCTTTCAATAAAATACACTACCGGTAAAACTGTCACTAATTAAAATGTTTTTACAATGTATACAATCGAAAAGCAAAAAGTGTCTTAAAACGCCTTTTTATTTTGTCCTATCCAGTAAATTAATACGTTCAATGTAAATACGCAGTAAATAAATTGTTTGCACATTTGCACAAAAGTTATTAAACATTATTTACTGTCTTTTAAAATAACTATATTCGTATAGAATAATGGCGAAGTTAGCTTTTACTAGTAGTTGATTTATCAGATTGACTAGTACTACCTTTTAATACCTCCTTGTCTTCTATTGGACTTATACTTTGTCTTAATTCATACAACTGATAAATTTGTTGGCCTTCAAATAGTTCCAGCTCATCAGGATCGAGTGCTCTTCCAACGGGTTTGGCTGTAGTTGGCCCCTTCAATCCAACTTGTTTTGCCAGCAATCCGCAATAATTCTAAAACATGAATATACATGCATGAAGTGTTACTTATTGATTTAAGTAAAGATACCTATATAAATACCTACCATACATATATGGACAAATGTATGTCAAAATGGTACTAATGTATATTAGATATAAGAAAAACACTTCTAAAAAGAAATTCTTTCCGTAACTTCCAATTTAACAGAATAAATGTGTGATGGGATGGAAAAAGCAATAGAGGTTTCCCACAATTGGTGGCCGGTCACTAAATTAACATGAATAGGTATTGAAATGACGCCAATACTTGTCTGTGTTATCCAGGGATTGTGGGAAACGTCTATTTATTAAAATTCGGTAGGACAATGATATACTTACTATAACTATTATGGAAAGACTACGAGGAAGCGTACTGTGGACATTTGCATGTGTACGTATACGTATGTAATTTTGTCTCAAAAATGGAAATGTTACCGTCCATTCAACCATGAAGGGTCCAATGTGTTCTTTTTCTGCAGATTTATGCCGTCTAAATTCATCTTTAACATACTGATCTCCCAGTTGTTGCAATTCACACGGAAGTGCTCTGTGTAATCTGGTTAAATACAGCCATAAAAATAATTAATTATTTGCAATTAGAATATAATACATTAAATGCTGGTATTCTTAATAAAATTCTGAAATTGTTCAGAATGCGATTACAATAGTTCACATTCAATAGATTTACTATACTCATAATCTACAAACTCACCGAAGAATGGTTTTGTACAAGAATCTAACTTGTTGTGTATGATTCATTTTTATTTAACAGAAATATTTTGTGCACATTATTTTTTCTCACTTTTCACTTTCAATTACACAACGATTATTTAAGAAACCAGAAAATAAAATGCGGCAGCTGCATGATTAACTAAAACTGCAACTTTCTCTGACTTTCACAACATTTCACCTGGCTTTCTCCATCCTTGTTTTGCCGCTTTTTGGTTGTAACAGAATTCAGCTTTCCAAAGCAGGATCACTTTCAATTTGATACTTGATTAGAGAAAGAACTACATTCAGCTCTTGTGGCACCAAATACGAATTCCATATACAGAAGCTGTATAAAAGTCATAAGCAAAAGTAGGTGTTTCTAAAAATTTACTTCATAAGGGGGGCTGGGACAGGGGAATAAAGATACATCGACTTTGTAATCTTTGTCCAGACTGGATCTTCTTCGTTAAACAGTTACTCGTCTTAGTCTTAGCTATAAATTATTTAACGTCCTCGACTACAGTTCTCTGGGGTGGATATTAAATAAAGGTAACATTTACTTAAGATTGGCACAATTAAGTGTAATTGAACATAATTAATTGTATTATCTAAATGTGTTAATATCGTGATAAATTGAAATTCTAAATGTAGAGTTCACAACTTAAAATACTATTTTGTTTAATTTGTTCCAGTAAGGTGGTCACTGGCACTAAACCTCAAGGGTGAAGGCGAAAAATGAGTCTAGGAGAACTTTTTGCTTCAAATGAGTTTGTCCCTGAAAAATGTAAACTAAATGTTTTTATAAGTCTGTTTCATTATGTTTGTTGACTCTATACTTATAGATGACGTTTAGTTGTTAATGGCCAATGGGAAGATCTTTTTACATTAGCGTTTGCTTACAAGTGGAATTCGCGATCTTAGAGATTCTATAGCGTAAACTTGTAGTTAGCAGACGGTTTTGATTGTTCTTTCATTGACTGTCAACTTTAATAATAATTAGCATAAGAGTCAAGTGTGTAATGAATAATAATACATAATATAACACTGTTCTGGGGCATTGTTTCTTCTACAGATGTAAATGAAATCAGTTCACAATGTGTGGGAGGAACAGAATTGTTGAACCACAAAGCTAAATTGCAGACGGTTTCTGATGAGACGCATTCCGCCTTAAAGAAAAATGTTTATCAGCACTATGAACAATTTATCGATACAGCCAAAGATATATCTTGTAAGAGAAAAATCATTTATTATGGCAAGCTTTAATGCAAAAGCAAATAAATCTAGGAGAGCGTCAATATTGTGTTTAATTTGTAGACTTGGCGGGGGAAATGTACCAAATATCACAAATGCTAAGAGATCAAAGGAATCTAATCCAGAGCCTTCAAGACGTTTCTATTCTCGGAACAAGGAAACCACCTACACAAGTAGCTGTCACACCAACCGAACCGGAACCAAAAACTAAGATTACCGAAGATGAATCTCGGAAGAAAATCCTAAGTGTATTAGAAAAGGTTGAAGGAGCAGCGGTAAGTTAAACAGTCAGATACAATATTAACAAGCATCTTGCCATCTCACTTTCTTAACTATCTGCAACCTTAATTTCTTTGAAGGAGGTTATTGAGGATGAAAGCAGAAATTTAATATTTGAAGGAGATTTGTTGGAAATCGATCCTGATAATTATTCAGCAGTTCAACGAAAACGGGGTTATTTATTCAATGATGGAATCATGTTGGCAGTTTGGGTTCCTAATAGGTATAGAACAAAATTAAAATAAAATACGAGTTTATCAATATATGTTTAGTTGTAAAGGTTTTACTAATATAACGTAATAATGTAACTATTTTTGAAAATAGACGGGGCCCTCAAAGATATAAGTTTCAAGCATTTTATGAGCTAGGGTCAATCGGTTTAGTTGTCAACATTAGGGATCCGGAGTGCCCCAAACATACATTTAAGCTGCTAATTTTTCCTAGTGTTCATCTATTGCAATGTCCAAATCAGCAAGAGAAGGTAATGTTCAATGATATCGTCGAAGTAATGAAGTAATGTTTCAATCAATGAAAGAAGTTTTATCATTTTTAATTGAAATAATTTAGGACTCTTGGGTAAACCAAGTTGAATCTATGCAGAAAATTTTAAGAAACCCTCAAAAAGCAGGAGGGTTAACAAAAGCTTTATCAATTGAAAGTCCTGTGCATGAAGCTCATGTCTCTTTGGATTCCGAAAGGGCTAAAAGCCCTGAAGACTCCATGGGCATGGTTTCATTTCAACCACCTTTACCTGAGTGGGTCATTGACATTCCAGAAGACTTAGATGTATGGATTGCTCAAAGAAATTTTGTTGAAGCTGTTAATCATTATGAATCATTTCAAGAATTCCTGGAGTCGCAACCAGTGACAATGAATTTGAAGGATATTAAGTAAGAAAAATACAATCTTGTTGAAATGTTATGTTGTGGCTACGGAATTGTTATTTCATTTCGATAATATTTTTTTACCCTTAGGCTTAAAGTTGAAATGCGTATAAAAACGCTCATAGACATCCTTGTAAGTGATTTGGAAATAATGACCCCCGAAAAAATTTTGCAAGGAGGTCCTCGTTCTATACGCAAATCTGTAGATTTGCTTGTACGCTTGGGAAGAGAAAATCAAGCCTCGCAACTTTTCTTGTCCCACCGTTCTGCTTTTATAAAACAAAGGTTAAAAAATTCATCATATATAATACCTATATATGTCATCGTGACTCATTTTTTGTGAATGTAAATTGTAATATTATAATCTTAATCGTTTAACTAATTGGACATTTAATCAATTAGCTAATTAAATTACCAGGTTAAAGCGACTGAAAACAGAGGGTCGAAGTCAGTTGTACTTGGACCACATGGCAGTTATATTTTTTTCCAATATTGTTGAGACCATGAGAGAATATAAACGGTCATTTTCTGATAAGACGGCTGAAACTGCTTGTATGTTTTTATTATGTTACATGTGTCTTACATTTATGACATAAGTCGTGTGCTTATTAGGGTGGAATTGGTTGTGTTTTAAAGGTCTGGTAGTCTGGATTAATAACGAGGTAGTTAATTTCATCAACTCGTATTGCAGACAATTATTTAGTCCACAAGCTCATCTTTCGTCTGTGTCACAGTCAGTGGCAAAGCTCAGATCTGAAAGCCAACAGGTCTGAAAACTTTTTTGAAAATACCTTTGATTTATTGTGTTCATGTTAAACTCATCCTGTTGCAACTTAAAACGAACGTTTCATTGGTTTTTCAATACAATAATATTGTGTTGCTTACAGCTCATGGATTTAGGGATGGATGTGTCATGTACAGTGGATTCTCTTCTGCTGCCCCAAATCGAAAGAACAGTCCTGGATGCTAAGGACAAGTTAATTGAAGCTGTGCGACACCGCTATCGATCTACAGATGAAATTGGAGTCCCCATGAAGTTTGCTGACAAAGCGCTGTTGAGTAGAGCGGTTGCTGAAATGACCGAATTGGGTGTGGAAGACTTAAAAAATTATCTAGAAGGTAAAATAACGTTGAAGCAAATAGTACGTAGTACTACGTAGTACTACGTAGTTTTATTTTACAGCGTTCATGAGACCTGGGATTTCCTAAATAAATGTATTCAATCTTTTTTACTCACAGGAGAGACTTCATTCCGAATCAGCAGTAACACAATTTCCTTCACGAAATCCTGGTTGCACTTTTGTAAAGATGTAATGCTTCTTATTGCTCCAGAATGGCAAAATTTGATTGAAACAGCGATTTGTGAAGTTATACTAGTGGAATTGAAGCATCTAGAACGAGCAAAGAAAAAGATTTCGAATCTCAAAGTGTTGGAAATTATTGATCGGGACGTGATCTTTGTTTTAGATTCTGTTTGTAAGGCAGCAAATCAAGCATACAAAAAAGGAATGGGTCAAGAGTTACCAGAATTGTCAATTATTGTTACTGAATACGCAGGCCTTAAAGTTTCATCAAGTCCAACGAGAAAACCTCCAGTGCCTATCCCCAGGACACAGTTACCTACACGTTCCAAATACACAACGCCGGAGTACGTTTAATATTCGAAAGTTTGTTTTTCTTTTTCTATTTACACACATCTAACACAATGTATTAGCCCCAACTAATTGCCTTAGATGAGGTAGCTACTATGAAAAATAATTTTATGGCTGTTGGAGAACAATAATTTATTTATTTCGAAAGTTGAAAGGGAGTTGTTATTTATTGTATGATTTATAGTGTAGTTATAAGCTGATATTTTTTAAATATCATCTTTATGTATTTACTTTATCAAGTAAATTGATCGACCGAAGGAATGTATTCAATTATCGACTTTATTGACCCAAGCTTTGAAAGATATCCATAAAGCAAAAAGCTTGTTTAGCAGACCGGTATTAGAATATATAATATGGTCTACTCAACTCTATACTACTCAAATCCAATAAATCCTTCTGAAACTTCCAAATCCAAATTGCAGATCAAGGCTTTGCTGATGATCATAATCACAACATAGTTACTTGCTAGTCCTCATTACAAATAAGCAAAGTCATAAGTGTGATGTATCTAAAAGTATGACCATGATGTTATCTTGGACACAATTTTACAACAAATGGTTTTTGCTAACGTAGCTTGTACCTATTCATATATTTGTATTAAGTTACTAATTGATGTAGTGCTTGTTATGAATATGGAATAGCAAAGTTATATTTGTAACTGATTTTCATCACAAATGCATAGGCCAAGAGAATATAGTTTTCCGAAACATAGCTAAAGTACATATAAAAATTCACATAATATAATTAAAATGTGAAAATCATTCCTTTATTGTAATACCTATAAATCTTTTATATGGAACCTTGTGAATATTTTACAAAACTTATTTGTAGATAGTAGAATGACAATAAAAGATTCAAAGCACGATTCTGTGAGAAACTGTACCCTATTTGTCGCCAAAGTTAACTTTGTCTTTGTGGTTGGGGCAGAGCAGTGGCAAGCTTTGTACGCTTCTTTTCTCATCTCGAAGGAGTGAGTAGTACCAAAATAGCTGCAAATAATGGTAAACATTAAATGGGAAAGGGAAGGTTAAGAGAAGAGATATAGTGGGAGCAATAGAAATAGAAGAAGGGGAGCATTTGCCTACTCCACTCACTCTGTCTGCTCACTCACTCAAACCGCTCGAATGTTTTATGCAGCAAAAAAGACGTAATTGCAGTTTAGGTAGAGACCGGTACCCTGTACATGGAACGTGCACAATGTCTATCTATACATGATACTATTCCAATATAGAACTGCATGTACTTATTTTAGTTATATCGTACTAGGAGATACATTGCACATTTCAACTGGAACTTGGATAATGATAGTATTATATTATAGTCAATTCGCTGCTAAAGCACTATCCTATGTCGATGTCGATTCTTACATGATCCAGCAGACAAGACATAAGTAATGATAGCATTTCCAGAGTTGGTAGCATTGCAAGTTTTAGTATTTGTGCAGCAGTGCAGTTGTTGCTGTAATTTGTTTGTGTGGGATGAATGTGAACAATTTTAATTTCTCCCCATGACGAATTCGATGCGTGTCCTACCACTGCACTGTTTCACTGATTCTTCTGTCTCTGCAGTCGAGTCGACACTGCACTCTACGTACGAGTTAAATACCCTTCGATGTGAAGCCTATTAATAGATTGTGACAAGAAATGACAGGGATGCAAGTTAGTTAACTAGACAGAGTTGAGACTTGTTTAAACCCAGTTCAGACTCAGACTATGATTCAATGTTTATTCAAAGGTTCACATTCACTTATTAGTAAGTTAACAATACTTTGCTTCAATTAAGACTTAAGACAGTTCTGATCCGACATGCAAGACAAGAGTCAATGTCAGTATTGCATTACAGCTGCACTCATGCTAATCTATCCCTAGTGGCGTTGATTACGTTACATGTATGCATGCAGTATATCTTTGGCAGTGCAGGTTGGATTTTTATTTTGGATACAAAAAAGCAATGTTTTAGAATATGCAGTGTAGTAAGGGGCAAGGTGTGTCCGACCTTTTTTAATGGTGGGTACATGTGATTAACGTAATCAATAAGCGAGACTGCGGTTGTTTTTCGGTCTTTGCTTCATGTAATTTCACAGTGATGGAAGGAGCAGGAGCTATACTAGTTTCAGTTGGATTGACTCATTGGGCTTATTATTTTGGACCGATATACAAAATAAAATTTTATTACCTCGTTTACACAGAGCATTGTAGGCAATTTCATTTTATTCGAAAAGAAATAGTTTGAGTTGTATGATATTATGATAAAGGTTCTTTATATATTATTTAGGTAATTCTTGCCCTGGTGAAAGGATTTCATAGCAGAAAAGATAGATTCAATAAAGGGCCTTTTGAACTCATTACATTTTTGCAATAACCATCTGGCCAAATGAGTTTTCGTTTTAGTAGGAGAGTTGTCATAAGATGACACAGCATTTTCTACATAGTTACGTTCCCTCTGACTGAGCTTCCTGCCACAAGTTGCGTCATTCTTAACGAAAAAAGAAGTGTAAAAAATCGTGAGCCGGAGCTGTACTAGGATATTTGTGTAGGGCACCCGGCAGAAAAACTAGACATAGTCTGCTTGTCACATGACGATCTGTTTACAAGAGATTCGTTAAAGGAAGTCGAGAAAACGTGAACGTGCTCGGTTTTTTCGTGTGGTAGGTATCGTAGTCCATCTCCACTGTACGGGTTGGTTGGCTGTCGGATCGGATGAGATCGGTCGTCAGACCCGATCCCATCTCAACGAACTTTTCCACATTTTTTACCTTTTCTTGCGCTTGCCTCCTTCCACAACAGACTATTCTACGTTACACAGAAACATTGAAATACACTTATCCGGTAGGTATCTACCGAACACCATTCCCCGACAGACTCTGCAAATTTTTGACTAAATTTCGCCTAATTTACTATCCGATTTCATAAAGATGTCTTGTTCCGTAACGGGAAACGATGAAATCCTCTTACTACCAAATAAACTTAAAGTTGGCGTTTACAGTAAAGTTGTTATTCAGCCAAATGAATGTATGTTTATAATACCTCTACATGTCTACAGTCTACATCGTACGAGTCAGTCCGACTAGTATACTATCATTGCACAATGCGGTATTAAAATATATCTATGTCGTACCTACATTTGCAATTATAGGCGAACATTTCTCAGATTATTTAGCGTAATAAAATGTCAAATAAATATCCCACATACATCGATGCATTATCAGTTTCCTGAGCCAAAAGTGTTACAAAATAAATTAACTGCTGATGCAGAACCTGATTCGTGCTGAAATTGTTTCTCAGTCAATCAGTCATTAGTTTAGTTTTAGTCATTAGTCATTACCTAATTACTATTAGCTTTATGGGGTAATGTAAGCATGTGTTTACTGCATACAAACTTGATACCAAATCTATACTTTTTTCTCCTCGCTGCTGCTAGTGTGCTAGTGCACCATTTCTAGCTATAGAGCTAATACATATTGCACAGTAGTAGTATAATTTCTGTTTGTAAATGTAAATACTTGAATACACATATTGCTTATTGGTTCGCTAAATATTTAATAACCCATACAATAAGCAGAGTAATTTATTTAACTCGATTTAACAGTTATTATGCATTATGGCTTCTGCATAAACCTATGCATAAAATATGTACTTGATATTTTATTTAGGGAATCAATGTATGAAAAGTAAAGGTACAACAAAGTACTTAACACTAATGCAAATAAGCAGTTATTCCATTTAACTACTGTATGTAAAGACACTTAAGTTCAGTTAGGAGCATAATACATATAAAATTGGTAAATTGATATTACGAACGTGAATATGTATGATATCCTACACTGGTTATTATGTTAACATATTAAAAAGCTTTATTATGTAGCAAAAAGATAAACAAGCACATTAGTTCTATCGTAATTAGTTTTATTTAAGGGCTGAGCAATTTTAGCCGTGTGCCACAACGTGTGTTTGTTTGAATACTGTAGTAATTAGTAAACGAGTTATGCCAAGAATGTCTAAGACAGATTTAGTTGAGTAGATCTTGTAGCAGCATTATGTTAGAAGGGATTTGAAAAAAATGTCGATTGGGCAATTTAGAGCTTGGGATGGGGAAATCTTGGAATTCAATTTAAAAATTCCATGAAAAATGTTTTATTAAAGAAGTATGAGTTTGTACATAGTTATATTATGGGCAGAGTCAGTTGTGTATATCCGTTATATATATTTGAGTCATAATTTTGTGTTGGCCTGTGTTTTACTGAATGTGTCTTTAGTGTATGAAGGAAAAGAAGTAAGGCAAGTGAAGGAGTACCTAATACAGCAAAATTTACGGTTGACTGCAAGAAGTCTAGCAGGCTTGGCTAACTTAGATTTTTGGCTATCTGGTGCTAGTAGAGTATAAGTAGTTTGTATAGGAGTAGAGGAGTACAGCGTATGTACACTGAAGTTTAGTAGCTAATCGTAAGTTGGCTGTTTAAATAGAGTAGTGGCAATAGGAGAGTAGTGGATGGAGTTGTATTTGTAGTAGTAGTAGAGTTGGTGGAGTGAGTATGAATGTTCGTTTTTGTGCTATACCTGCAATGCAATGCACTACTGTGATCTCTTCGTCGTCGTCTCATGCTAGTATATCTGACATTAGAGTCGCCAGACGATATAGTAAAACTTGGCCATGCTCTCTGAAGCTTTAAGACGGTTCTGGTGGCGAAAGAGTGGTAGGAGCCCCAAAGTGTTCAGTCGGTTGTCGGCAGCTCTTGCGAGCACACCCACCTCTGCGTCTCTTGTCACACAATAATATAAATAAGACATACACATTAATATAGTTCGTAAGTAGTAGCATATAATATTAAATACTATATACTAATACTCTGCCATCACCAACGAAAACACCGTTACATTACAATTAATATAATCCCCTCCCACAATATACAAGAACAGATTAGCCAATTCACAGTGACTGGACTGAACTCGACTTTACTTCAACTAATAAGACTTTTAACTAATTAATAGTCAAATTTAGCTTATAAATATTAATTGTTCGTA
Source organism: Tomocerus qinae (assembly GCA_020055645.1). Lineage (NCBI taxonomy): Eukaryota > Metazoa > Arthropoda > Collembola > Entomobryomorpha > Tomoceridae > Tomocerus > Tomocerus qinae. The sequence goes on from CM034547.1 coordinate 30,624,288, forward strand.
ACTGATACTACTAACAGATCAACTGCCACTGAAATAAATATCGAAGATAAATAAGCCAAGGTAAAGGCCAACTAATTACATAAATTGATTGATTGTTGCCTTTACGCTTCACTTCTCCATGCTACCCAATTAATTAAATATTAACATAAATACGACTCCACTACTTACAGTACATTATTTATTTAATTAATGCGTGCTGTTCTCCCAAGAAATACTACAACGACTGCTGCTACGACGTCTTCTCATACATAAAAGTACATAATATTATTATAGATTGTTCGATATACTTGTACTGAATCTGCTGCTGCACTGCTCCTGTTTCTGCATAAATACTGCAACATCTGCATCTGCATTACTCCTTTACATTACAGTACATATAGAATATTATCTATTATTATTATTACTTCTACTACTGTCACTCGTTACATATTACACTGTTATTCATTCTACACTCCTACATTACATCTCGATCGACTACTCTGCTGAAGTTTCCAAATTCCTGTGATTTTCCATTCTATTTATTCCATAATTGGACTTACAGTTACTATTGAGTATCTACAGTTCTTTTTGTTGTTTCTTCTTTGTTGAATTTTGTGTCCTTGTGACTCGACGTGATTCTTCTATTTGAACGATATTCATGAGTTCGATACTGATACCGAAGGAAATTCGTCGAAGACACATCATCGCTCTTACGTAACTCCCACTTCTTCCTATTTTCAAATCCCGGAGTATTTTGTCCACAACCAGAAATTGTTCAAACTGACTGTGACGTGACATCAAAAGAGTTTCGTAATGGAAGGAGGCACGGCAGAGGCAGAGGCCAATGCCGGAGCCAACTCGAAGGTTGCGGCTGCCGCCGATATTTCGGATTCCGTAGGAGCTATCGGCGGTGCGACAGCCTTACCTCCAGACTGTAGTGAAGTTATGGAAAAGGGATCATTGTCACCCTTGACCGGCTCATATTTACTCATTGTTCTGGCCGAACCCCATTCCGATGAAGATCGTGAGATCATTATTCAGAGACTGACGAAAGGTAAGAAATATTTCTATTCATTTTTTCAGCATACACAATATACTGTATAGTAATACATGGAAACAGGTAACATCCTTTGTCATTTCATAACTGTATTACCAAATTGAGTAAATCAATTACAGATAATAGGGATATCTATTTACATGTCGTCTCCTTTCACTCCGGTTTAAGACCAAAGATGATATAAACCATCTATCTTAAAAAAAGCAAGGAATATTAGACATAACGCTTTTTCTTACAGTCTGCAGAAACTTTTCTGATTCCTTTTTCATGCACCAAAACTCTACTTGACTGACTACGTCTCATTTTTCATTTCAGTGTCTGTGTAGATACACAGATATACATTCGTGTTATTACCTTTGAGGTTTGCCTACAGTAAAAGTTCAGAACTATCTACACACGGAACGAAAAAGGGTGCATATAAAACACGCTACACAACTACAGTTACACAACGTATCCAAGTTTTACATATTCATCCATTTATTAGATCAAGTTGCACTACATTACATCCTTCCTTTTTCATTTCATCGAGGACATCGTCTCATCTATGCTATCTATGTAAAACTACTTATTCATGTACATATTTATATGTTGGTATATGTTTGTATCCGATTCCACAGACAATAGACATCCTATCCAAAATCGAACACAAAACCATCACGTAGAAACTCATTAATTCACAGGGTAAAAATCTTGGTCATTGAAATTGGAAGAAGACTTACAAAAAAAGTACAAACTACCTTACTACATTAGACAAGTATGACGATCATCGGCTGGTTAGTGAAGCTAATACATCCATTTGGTTTAATCAAATAATGAAATCCGTCTCATCATTAGCAGGCGTGTTGTAGTTTTTTCTTGCTATTAAAGTTTCCATAAAAACTACTATAATAAGAATAACTCAGTGCTGGAAAACGTTTTCCTGCTGAAGGAAACTGTTTTAAGCCAAAAGGTAATAGTTGTGTGATACATATAGAGTATAATGTAAAGTGTATGTACTTAGAACAGGAAAGTATTCATGACTGAAAGTCGAATCGATAGAATTACGGAAAAATGTGGATTTCTGGAATAAAAATCAATTTGAGTCTATCGTAGCCGACAGTTGGTAGCTGTAAGGTGGTAGGTGACTGAATTTCATATCTGCAGAACACAAGTTAGTGAAATATCATTAAGTATGTACCTCTAGTAGTACTCAGACTAAAGAAAGCTCGTAGCCTAATACAATTTGACGAGGGTAGTAATAATAAAGAAATGGAAACGAGAAGAGTTTGCTCAACATCAACTGTACTGTTATCATTAATTATGATTTAGTATAATGGTAGTTAGTTGAGTGTAGTGAAGGGGAATATAGGTCGGGTGGCTAGATCGACTGGTTTTCCAGTCCAATTTTAGGTATGAGTATTAGCTATTATTATAGTGGTTTTACTACACCAATGAACATTTTAAGCAGTCTATGCAGCTACTTAGGTATGTAAACCTGGTAGTTCTGTCTTTTAATTCTAATGAAATGTTCGACCGGTTTCCGGTCTCCCATTATTTATAGGGAAGCACTACCCAACCAAAACTCCATTATATTTCTATGCTCTTAGATACAAATGCAGACACATGCAGGATTCTGCTCTGAGAACTTAGTGAGCACAATTCAATCTTTTTATTACCATTACATTATTGTTATCCTTACGTAGATATGAATGAATAGTTCTCTTGGAAAGCTCCTTGAACTGAAATGCTCACAGCACGCATTGACAGACAACACATCCTTCATACTTATATTGTTATTATCATATATTTAATAGTACATCAAGCTAATAGAGTAGTAGAGGAATGTAACAAAAGAATAGAAAATCCCTTGAATCCATGATCAACTTTCTTTGCCTTTGCCTGACTTCTGCTGTATTCTATTGATTTCCCATCTTCTTGCCTTCTTGGCTTTTCCCTTGTGTCTGTAAAGAATACAATGTGCCTAGTACAGTATAATACTTCCATTGCACTCCCACTGATATCGGCTGAAGCAGAGAAAGCAGAGACCGGACTGGAACTTGGAAACAGCTGAATGTAGGTTATCTTTAGGTACTACTTTTACATTTCTTGACACACAACTCCATTATATTGTTCAAGGGACTAACACCCAAAGGCAACCACGCTAAGTTTACTACATATTTACATTTATTGTGATTACACTCAATGCTTTCTTTCTTACCTGTTCTAAAACATTATTCAAATTGAAAACTATGCATTATAGTGACATTTTATACATTACATGCTTATTGTACTTATTTATACACTACTTACTCTACTGCACTCGTCTATACCTAATATTCAATGCCTTAAACCAACCTAAAAGGTTCTTATGCCTTAGTCACTCTAATTCGTTCACTCTAAGGCATTACATTGTAAATGAAGCACTGCATGTAGAATTATTTACATACAAAATATTATTTTGCGCTTGAATGCTTAAGATGTATTTTATCAAGGCATGTTTCAACAACATAACCCTCTGCCTGCTGAACTATAGGTAATAGTACACATTACATATGCACAGCAAGTACTGTCAGAACGTCTTACTAAGATTGCAGTATTAATTACTTTATAATGTACGTGCGCTTAGATTGGTGATACAGACATTACCAAGATTCCAGTGCCAGTCTGACTTCTTGAAACTGAATGACAATTTGAGTAATTTATGATTTGCTTACTTTTAAACGTCCTTACAATTTCTAGATTTTAAACTACTAGATATTACCATGCATACATACATACAATCTTTCCCAGACAGTTTCACAACATCTTAAAAATAGTCATTGATGTTTACTAATAATATACATTTGTACAACTCTGTGTATCATACCTATTTGTAGTTATTTATAGCAGTGTGTATTATGTAACACTTTCATTTCAATTTCATGTATTCATACTTATTTATATCTTTTGTTTCTTGTGACATATTTACAAATACTGTCATTTATAAATAGTTTGAAATTTTCATTTCACTTTAGTAAGCAGGTCGGAACAGTATTTTATTTACTTTATTTTTATGGTCAGAGTGTTTGTAAGGAGACTCAAGGTGAACTACTTATATGTATACAATGGAATACATAGAATATATGGGTTGAAACAAATGGAATTGAATGAAGCACACAATGTGCAGGTTTGTATGGGCTGCGTGTGTTTAATCGTGAATGGGACTGGAATAAACTAAAGGTGCAGTCTCGCACACAGTCGTCTTAGTTCTGGTATTCAGTTCACCCAGACCGTTCTAATAGCATAGCATCTGATCTATAGCCTATTGTGTGATGTCTGTTATAAATGTGTTTATCCTATCCTAACCTAGCATTAAGTACCGCGCTGTTATTTCCTTTCATTTCTTTGCGCTTTCTTCCCATTCAATTTGTTTGGGCTGAGCTGTGTATTCGATTCGAGTGACGAAGTGAAAGGTGGCTTTCACCACACCACAAGAGTAATACTTTAGCACACCACACCACGTCCTATTAAGTTATACCACACAAGCCCATATTTATCTCTAATACTATAATATTACAAAACCTTGCATATTTCAGGTACAGACCTATTTTTAGTATGTAAAATATATAATATGTTTTATTTGTGTCTCACTAACTACAGACGTTTACATAATGTGTGGGTGCATTTTTGGAATAAATAGAATGTTACCGCATAATATGTCTTAGGTTTCAATGCTAATACACTCAATATATTTAGCCAACATTTATGTAAAATTACAACGTTATAGTGCATGGGGATTGCAGCATGACCCTTTTATTAAAATAATGCTGCATCAGCTTTTACCTACTTACATTACATCGATATAATGTCCTGGATGGTGCTCTAGAATATTTTGAGATCCATGATATTTTGGTACCCTACAGTAGTGGGTTCTTACAAGACGTTAAAGTCATGTGTCATCAGCCATAAGATACTGCAGTGACGTCTTATCTCTGTGAACTATAGATCTGTAAAATATGTAAATATGAACCGCCCAGAAAATGCAGTGTATTTCCTTTAGTAGCTATGGTCTCTATAAAATAGTACTCCAACATTTTCTATGAGAAATTGCATACGACGTGGCTGATAACTTTTATTTACTAGTATTCAATACCTTTCAAACGTCTAGTCGACACAATTGGGAAGAAAGGCTATTTAACTCGGAACGTGCCGACTAGAAATGAATGCCATAATCCTTGACTCATTATTGACTTTGTTTCAGTAAGCTAAAGAAAGTTTTACTCTTTCATCTTCTAAACCGCTGAAGGCTAGTAAAACTTATATTCTACAAGCTATGCCACATTAAAGTACTGCAATGCAACGGGTTTCAATTTTAATGATCTTATGCATTCCCATTAAGAACCATTGCCTTTATTGCTTGGTAATAATATGCATGCGTCAAAGAATGTCAGTATATTAAGATGAAATTCTCTGTAAAATACATAAACTTTAAAAACTTCTTGGAAATCAAAAACTCTTTGATGATATGTAGTACATCGAACAATGTCGGCTTTTCTTAAGATGTAGTAATTTGGATAGTAACATCGTTGATCTTCACTTTGACGTTACACTATATAGTGGACGTTATCAAGCTAATTTCCAAAAAACAAGTTGGGGTTAAATTTCTTTATGGTCCATGAGTATTTCGCGAGTATTTTGAAACTAACTTTATGTATAGATAGTAATTTGATTCAGTAGATTTATGACACAGTATGAAGTATACTTGAGTCGCCAAGATAAGTATGATAATCTTATTACATCAAGTCTTGTTTAGAAGGAGATCTGTCCCAGTTACATTTAATAACATTTAATATTTCCCCAAGACATCCATGGTCGGACATTTAAGTACTTGTAGTAATGAAGGAATGACAACATACGGGCAGCGCGGTTTCACGGATCTATTTCTGTAAGATTGAGCTGAGCGCATTAAATTCATTACTATAAGTAATGGTAGGTCCATTTAAAGCGGTAATGTTGATGCATAGACATCATTGGAGCATATGTGTGTATAATTGTGTTTCTGGTTAGTTTGAGTATATAATAGAGTTAAGAATGTAGTAAGACAGAGAAGAAAAGAGGATCGGACAGAGCCGGCAGTGTAAGGCTGGGCGAGTAGTAAAAGTACAAGTCATGCGACTCTATTATGCCTACAAACAAGGAGCACATATGATAAAAGTATTTGAAGAAGTACATATAGTTAAGTTAAGGCTCGACTTTTTACACTCTTCTTGTGTTATTAGAGATAGTGGTTATCAGGTTGATATGCAGTTGGAGCATGGTGTATGATTGGTGCCTATATTTAGTTCCTAGTAAAAAGAATGGGTATAGTGTGAGACATATTAAGAAGACGAGTGATAGGGAAAGTGGAGTAGAGTTGGTTGAGAGTAGGCTATCGATCGTTAGAGCCAGACAAGACTAGGGCCAAGCCAGGGCAGGCAGGCCAATCCAAGCCAGGCAAAGTACGTACATTAGAGATTCTATCCCATTCTCCTCTATTTCACCATAAAACTTACTCTGTCTCTCCTGAACTAACAATAAGCCAAACTAAACCGAAGTATGCACTGGGAGGAGAACATATCAGGTCTAGTTGTTACTTACTACTAGCCGATATGAATGTGCAACGGAAGGTTTTCTTCCTTTCTGTCTGCTCTCCTTTGATAGTTAGACTTATAAGGAATCAGTTTAGTGCATATGTACATAGAGTGCCGTGCCATGCTGACTACCCGGTTTCGTCTGCAAATACGGCATTCATTCGGCTTGGTTCGGTCCTTATTGTGACTTGCCTTGGACCATTCGGCTCGTTTGGTTGCCTTTCGTTGGTTTTAGCTCTCCTTCACTAATACTTGTACACAATCAGCTCCTATTGTACATTGCAAGTACATAGTACTACTACATGATGACATAGCCACCATACCATAGCAAGCAAACCATTGTGTGTCTAATAGAATTGCATACTTTCCCATTTCCACCCTTAAAGTTTGCTTTCCTTTTGCTATACGAATTATATTGCTCTACGACATAAATACATTGCTTTGTTAGTTACATAAAACTCGGCCTGCTTATGTACATATTGCTCCAGTTTAGCCACTTCAAATGCTATATTATATCTGTAGTGTGTATGTATCGTCCTATAATAATATGTCATTGTATTATTCCTAGACCACTTATACAGAACAAACTACCAAGACAAAAACGGAGAAAGCTATGCATGGTGCTATTAATGTCCCAAGACCGGTTTACTGCTTTATGAAACTATAGTAGTAAAAGTTGTAGCGACTACTACGGGGCAAGGGAAACTGGACAGGACTGAATGAATGGCTTTTTAGACTTCTTTCTTCCCTATTTCTAATACACCAGTCATTATTACTGTATTAAAATCTACACATATAGATTAGGGAATTCCTCTCGTATGGACGGAAAGAATAGTTTTTAATGCCGCTCCACTGCAATATAATATTATGATGTACATACATACAAGAGTTGCTTTAGTATGTCATATTAGTACCATGTTGTAGATTACGTAGTCTACTCACTACTCACTCTGGCTAACATACGACTTATTAGACTTCGAACGGATTTAATACGTACAGAAGTAGGAGAGTGAAGTGGAAGAATTGCTAGTTAGTTAGTAAAGTCGTAGACTTAGATTTAGGAGCTAAATGCAGTTTAGAAGAAGGGAATAAGCCAAAGAGCTCCCAATCTGGATGAGAATAGGGCAGGGCAATGCAGACAACTTGAGCTACAGCTTAACTCTCTCCCTATTACCAACTTAATAACTCCTCTGTTAACTTTACTACTTGCAAAAAACTATTGCAACTATTCCTCAGATTTCTATTCGACGAGCACCACACCATTATTTGGCAAGGGAGGACAACAAAGTCGAGTGCTACTTAGTTTCTTTATACTGAGAATACATTAGCAACCCAACTACCTATACATAGGTACTAACACCGTCTTGGTTAATTTTTTTGCTCCAGAAAGGGTGATTAAATGAACTATGCTCAATAACATACGTTTCCTTTACTTTTTTCAAGAATAGTCAAAACGGAAATTCCCCTATCCATATTTCCTTAAAACAAGAACTAACCGAAACTTGTCTTGCGCATTGATGCCAAAAATATCTTTATTCTATAGACTTTGATTCTTTTGGTACACTAAAATTTACAAATCTGTGACAGAAGTATATTAATAGAGACTTGATAAAACAATAAGTTCTCAGAAAGGAGAAAAACGCAAGTAAATAACATACAAAGCTGTGTAAATATGCTTATCTGTCTCGATTTGGCCAGTCTAAAAAGAGTAGACGTTCTACATAGGTTAAGCAAACTAATTATAGTGCATTGTGTTGTGGTGGTATACATAGAATTGATGCACAGGAGATAAAACTTAAAATGGGGATAACATGTGAATCAGCAAAAATCAATACCATTCCATGCCAAATGTTTATTAGGCACTACACTCAAAATCCAATTTAGTCTCTTTCTGCAGAAACATTATTAGAACCACTAGTCGCCCACAGATGTAATACACAAACACAAAGAAAGTCAAGTTATTTCAGAGGGAAGTAATTGTGACATTTTGTATTCGTAAAGTAGGTCTTTAAAGAGCTGATTGACTCTTCAAAGGATAAATAAACAAACCTGTCTCTCATTCATTACATGCTTTTGACAATCGCAACAAATCAAAACCGTCCAACCATTTGCATATCTAATGTACCTTAAAACTGTCCCCAGCTGTGTAATATCTATTATTTGACAACTATTATTCTTATCCCTATACTGTCATATAATATTCACTGTGCTTTCCTTTATTCAATTCCTCTACGGAAGGAAACCACTGTTTGGTAACTAAATGTTTGTTTGATCTCAACCTCAGCGAATTCAGAACATGCTCCTCATACAAAAGGAACTGCTATAAAATACTTTGCAGCTCATAGAACTTCGTATACACAAAATTAATATTTCAAATTCCAAACGGTAGTTTCAAAAAATCTGAATTGTTGATTACTATATATTAATATTCTATTGTGGAAATTATTTCTTCGGCTTTTTAACGATAAAAGTTTTTGAAATGTAATGATTACTTTATTTTCTCACCCACTCAAAACGTTTCATTGGATTTTATTACAGGGGATGGGGATTAGCCTGTAAAATGAGGTAACAGTAGAAGACATATGTGGATAAAAGAGGGAGAAATGAAATTATGCAGAGACGAGCTGTGAAATTAAAATGTAAATATCTGGCAATTCTGTTTGTCCTGTGGCCTTCACGTCTTAATAGAAGGATTTTGAAGTAGAGAAGTGGGAGTAAGTCAGAATAGAGATTAACTTTCATTATAAGAACAAATACTAGTAAAGTGAAGCATCAAATCGGCTTAGGGGTTTTCAAAGACCTGAAATACAGCTAGGAGAAGATTAGTGAGACAATTTAGTTAGAGAAGAGGAATAAATTAGAGCCTTTTGTTAGGCATAGTCACAGAGTCTCACTCTAAAAATGTTCAGGGTGCTCTGGGATTGGGATTTGAGATATGGGCACGAAGAGAGAGTCGAGACCCAAAGTAATTTTATGTAGTCTGTTAATTCAGCAAGTGAGTTGAGTGAGATGCAAACCGGCATGTATATACACAAACCAGTGGTAACGAAAGGGCCATTCAATATTAGCAATAGAGAATTCATCCATTAACCTTTACTCTATATTAGGTTAGTTAGTTAGCCCATTTCATGTTTGGCAGGGCATGTAAATGTGTACAAAGTGTACATCTCTATAAATATCTCGTTCTCCTTTTCTGTTCTGTTTCAATTAACAATTAATAAAAACAGTGAGCTAGGCAATGCTCTAATGACTCTCGATCAGATTTATATCTAATATACCAAAAGAAAATCTTGCAAAAACAGCATGTGTATTTGACCGTGAACTAATATTGAGATTTATACCTTCGAAAAATGCGGCGAGTCAGAAAGTCGACTTTGAGTCATTTTCAAAATTGATCTTTTGCTATGTCTGCTAAAACAAAAGGAGAGCTTCTAATATATTTTCTGGCTTCATTAGTAGTCTAAACTGGAAAAGCCTTTGATACACACTGAAGTGTGTAAATGGAACTGCGTCCTTTTGTTTTACACACACTTACTATAGTAATGGCTTACTTCACTAACTTTAAATTGTCTTCGGGTTTTGCAATAACACTAATGCGAGTCGAAATTGCATGTGTCATGAGCTAAGGGCGTACCTATGTTGTTTAGACTGTCCCGGAAAATCGTAAACCTGACAGATCTTGAATTCGCATACTTACATAGATAGGGGAAGAAAAGAAGGTTCAAGCAATAGGACCTTTCCATTGAGAGATGCTCACTTCGTAACCAGCGAGTCAAATGAGAAAACAGGCAGAGAGACAAGTGAAAATTCAAGGAAAATGTCAAAGATCAATTGACGCTGCTCTGAACTGAAGTAAACCGGGAGACAGACATGGAGACTTTGTCTGCTCAATGTTCCATTGTTTCCTATTACTTCTTTGCAGAGGCGGAATGAGACAGAAAAGTCTCTCGAAAAGAGTTGCGTTGCGGTAGCATCGTCATAAAACTAAAGCTGATCTAAACAGTAGTACGAGACTCCCTTGCATTTGGCAATGCAGATACTCCTTTTTGGCTTTTATTTTATTTAAATATGTGGTTGTTCCTTTTTATCACTGCCTCTGTCGCTCAATAAGAAATATGCTACAAACACTGCATGCCTTTTTAAAAGAATCGTGGGTTACTACAGAGTAACAAATAGGTACACAATATGCAGTTGCCTGCTATGCATGCTATATATTGAGCTAACGATGTAAGAAAGTTCTTTTTACGTACCCAACACAATTAATAGTATTTTGTACTATCTTTATGTCAGTTAGCTATCCATTGTGTCTGTCTAATGACCCAGTACGATTCATGTTCAATTCAAAATTCTATTGCTGCAGAGGAATACTAAGCTATTAAATCCATTCCCATGACATGATACACTTTCGACTAATTAATAAAAATAGAAATTCCAATTTAATTTTAGTTTCCAACATAAGCTAGGGCTTTTTCTAATACTATCTAAAAATTTGATCATTTATTGCATATAATAAAAAGATTAAAACGTACCTGGTCCTATAAAACTATTATCAAGCAAATGAGTGAAAGAGATGCTCTGACATGTCACACTTAAACCATCTTAAACAAATCGATAAGAATTTTATACATGTTTGTGAACGTATATTATACTTTCCAATTTACATATGCATTTCACACGATTCTGTATTATCTGTATATACATTAGCAAGAGTGGAAAATACTTTCCTTATTGATTTGACCTTAAGCATGAAATCGGTTTTATAAGGCACATAAAAATAACCAACTACGACGCATGCCGGACTGACTTACCTAAAACTGGTTGTCTTGTCTAGGTCGATAGAAAAACTGCATTGAAATAAACCAATATATAGCAAGTAGTCCACAGATGAAACTAAGTCATGCCAAGCAAACAACATAAGATACATAAATCCATTGTAGAGTTGAGGTTCTAATGGAATGAAAAAAGAGCAGCGTAATGAAACGAAACGGAAGAAGACCCACCCATTATAAAGAAATTTGATTCACCTTAACTCCTGTGTCTGTCGGCTAGACTTGGAGTACACAAGGAGATTATCTGTGTCTTATCTCTTCTCTTGCACTTGCTCTATTACTTACTTAAGTTGTTAGCTTTATTAGAAAGAGGAGAATGTTACTATTACAAGAGATACGACGTTCCAACAGGAAAATATTCAGTTCAGTCAGTCAGTCAGACTGCAGCTTTTTGGCACCTGGTTCTCTAACATGTTCATAAATAGTGGCCATAAATATACACAATGCTAAAGTAGGCTAGCTCATACTTCTGTAAGGTAATATTTGGAGTATGATATATGTAATACGTTTACCAAGTGAACTTATCAAGATTAAAGTGAACTAGCTGAGAACTGAAGGCTTGACATCATCCTCTCTAGTAATAACCTATGTAAAAATACTTATTAAGACACTATACATTAATACCTGAGCCGCAGATGTGGTATCTGTGCTTGATTCTCATGTTTCTAATTTTATACTTGCACTTGTATCTTGTTCGTGTATGCAGACAGGTACAGGTCTGCAAAAGTAGTTTATTAGTGAGTGTAGTAGTAGTAGTAGTTACCTAGTAAGACAAGGCAGGTTTTGTTGCGATTGTATAGACTAACTGACAATGAAGGAGTGCATGCTCTTGCTCATGTTCATCTTCAGTCATGCATGGAATCTGGAATCTACCTCTAGTTACTTCAAGGAGTAACATCGGATTGCATGCTGATAAGAATTTACACATCACGCCGTAATATGTACAGATACTTGTATCTTGTACCATATGCATTTCTCCATAACAGAATACAGGCATCTATAAACTGTACATTCACTATACTTGCATGTACTTCAAATACCAATTATACTTGCCTGCATATATTGAGCATAACCTTCATCTATTCATTAAAATAAGGCTTTGCTCTTGTATTTGGGTATACACAACAAACTTAGCCTTGACTCCCTGTCAGAAATGATATAAATACGACCTAAAAACATTTCTGCAGATAAGAAAGACTACTCATCGATATTTCTATTTACAAAATTGTCCTACATATTTGTTTGTATATATGCGAGCAATAGTAATATTCCTATTGATAGGTACTGTCTGTGTCTATTCAATAAGTTATGACTCGGGACCTAAAGGTACAAGGCACGATGCTAATCCATTGCTTCACTTCGCAACGAATTTGGGTTCAGAGTTGAATGTAATTTATTGACCAAATAAGTTAAAGACATATAGTAAACCAAACAATTAAATTAGGTATGTCTTTTAACAATCTAGATTTATATCTTTTTTGTTACAATTTGCATAGAGTAAGAAATATTAAATGTGTGTTCAGATACATCCTCGGTGTAAATTACAGTCAGCCCAAGTATATGATAATATATTATGGGTGTACATTGAACATAAATAACTAAAACAAAATGTTTAGCATGTAGATGGTCAACTTTACAATGTGTGTGCAGGCTTTTAAGTATAATGTAATGCACTAAGAACTCTGGCAAAATTTTAAGCCATTCTACATGTAAAATAGGGAATACAACATAAATCAATATTTATGTTGCACGTAATACCGTCGAATGGATTAGGTTGAATAATGGTGCTAAAAGTAAAAAAACTGCAATAATAACTGCATAGCGAAGCAGTTGCAGCAATGTAATGCCATTAGATCTCGTTTTCCCCACAGATATTAAGCCTGACCATGATATTTATATGTATTCACATAGTGCAACTTCTATCTGTATGAGAGCCAGCAGAGATTCATTGTCAGCCCAATCTAGGTTTAGTATTTTGAATTCTTTGCAGACAACAGTCTTATATTTTGTAGGTACAATAAAAACAACTTAAATTGTATTACTTTTTGTGCTCCTGTGCCTACAGTATCAACTAGGCTGGCTCATAAAAAGAAAATATGAGACAGGTAAGAGGCAATTGTGCACGGTAGTATTGACTCCACTGTGTGCACTCTTCTGTCTCCCTCTTCTAAGACACACAGCCCAATTCTATGTAATCGCATCGAAAAGATACTTCTCTCTCTCTGGCAAAATTGTAACAAGTACCTATTTAAATACAAAGTGGAAACTCCTACGCAGCTACTACATTATGTTACCTATTTACACTCTGCTCTATGTTAGATTTCCTTTGAGATGCATAAGTACATGACTACGTATAACTTGGATGCGTAGTACTTAGGTATAACATTTTCAGATTTCTAGTGCACACATGACACTTTATGTATTACATTTGTTTGTGGTATCGTAAATAGGATGTACTAAAGTTAAATGTGCTGATGATAATGATACATTCACTTTAAACGTGGTTCTGACTGAAACGCTGTAATTATGGTAGAATGCATACAATATGCACTTCTTTACAAATATAACTGTCAGCAGGAATATATTTACAAACAGTTATGCGTAATTTAATAATACTTACAAGTACACTCACGTTTTCTAATTTTGACATTTTTATACTACGTTTTATGCGAATCCATTTATCTACTTACATCTACAGGCTATTAGCAGCAGAAATTTTTTGCTAGGAGAAATGTAGCACTGATTTAAACTGAGATGTTTTTTATTCGCCTGAGGTTAGATTATACCTAGTTGTGTTTACACACCTCCAACCCTAAACAACAATGCACCATTCCACAACGTCTGCTTTCCTATGTACAGTACTTAACTTTTTGTACGAACTGAGTCATACTATAATTATTATTGGGGCGGCAATGTACCTGGGTTCCTGTGTATTGGACCCTATATTTGTACCTTGACAAAAATTACAAAACAAAATTACGTTTGAAATTATGGTAAAAGTAAGAGTACAACTAATGTTTACAATTATGGTGAAGTTGAGAGTATTAAACTAAAATCTATTGATATAGTGTAAGAAATGGTATGTAGTAGTAGTAACACAGTTTTACAAATACTATGAAGGACATTTTGTATACGAAAACACGATTGGATAGCTTTACTACTTGTCTGGAACCAAAACCAAATTCCACTTAAAAAGTAATTTTACAGGAAAAGATTTTGTAGAGAAAAGTTCTCATTCTCATTATTATCTTAATTCCCTTACGCAACTAAATAAGACAGGTACATTTGAGCATTTCTATACGTACTCCTTCTATTTAATTCACTTGGTTCAGTTTGGGTTTACATTTGTTTTAGTTGTTGGGTTGCAGTGGATTTAGATTCTCATTAATCATAGACTGCTAACAGTTTGTGTGCAGTTTTATATAGGGCCTAAGCTTTTTGGTTAATACTGTTGGATGAAAAAAGAAGTAGGTAATTATTTTCTATGGTGCCATTTAGTACCATGCGCTCATTGTTAGTGTCAGCCTAGTATCATCAACTATAGCAGAAAAGCAATCTGCATGTCCTTTACACGTTGTACAACCCAATCTTTATTACATAACACATATATTCAGTTTAACTATTCCAGAATGCAAATACTTTTTAAGTTCAGTACCTGAACCAAGCCGTCGTATGTCTTCTGTCTTTAAGCTTTAAAATGTACTACTGTACTGCTACCTAAAACCAATTGAGACAATGCATCTGTAAAGAAAATGTTCTGATTGTTGCGCAGTACTGTAATTCCAAGACAAAAAGTCTCTTCCAATTTGCAATCAAGATCATTTTCTCAGATTTGGCTATTGTAGGGCATGTTCTGTCTATATATAACTAGGTAAGGGAATAATGTGCAACGTACTTAATTCTTTCATTCTTTTTTATATTCGCAGTCCCAACGCAATGAAATAAAATGAAACCTACAATTAGTTAGACTAGTGTCTGGAGAGCTAAGACACAGAAGAAGCCTCTTCTGTTGTTCTATACTCTACTATATCTGTAACAATAAATAAATTTGGCATATCCTTAGCTAAAGCATGAAAGCATGTTAACGTATTAGTGAGTATAGAGCAGTAAGTCATTAGCAAGAGAAGAATAAGGAGAACAAGAGTAAAAAGGCTGAATTGAATGAAGGTATGGATACAATTAAGCACAGTCTTTATTTCTGAGAATAGTTTTTGCTCGCCTAACAAGCTATCTAATGGGGATTTTAAAATTTACAATAGAATAGGCTTAAGAAAGAGAAGGAGGCTCTTGTGCTCCTATATTAGTCATTCATTAGTGCCACAGCTTTGCTCTACCTTCCCTAATATTCTCATTCCAATTCAGCCATGGAATCTTAACAAATCTTTTTTGAGCTCTTAAATAAGATTCTCTAAATCTCAACTCAATGTATAGCGCTACATTTATACCAGACATCTACTTAGATATATACACAAGTCGTTTTAATTGACATCTTGTGCAATGCTTATAAAGGGCGTTCGATAAATGTACGACTGGGATAAAAACTGTACCGATGTGAATCATAAACTTTTTTGTATATTATTTGTCATTTTCCGTTTAGAAACGTAACATTCCAAATTAGTCAGTTACAGTCATTGCCATGTGGAGCTGTGCAGATGTGTTTTGGTAATGGGGATTGTTACTTTTGCATGGTTTGCCTTGTAACAAAGTAAAGTCAACTGAGTTGTCGTCGGGCCAGGCAGGTGAAGACAAAAAATGCAATTTTTTACACAGAAAGTGATTACATGGTGCTAAGCAAATTTTAAAGGCGAGTTGCACCGAGTTGCAGCTGCAGTGCAGTTTATTTTGCATCTGTTGTGCTTCCTCTGAATTGAATGAAGGAACTCGTTGTTAGATGCAAGTTAATATAATTATTTGGCCTAGGGCTGTATGAAATTGTTATTTATACCAACAAACCAACAAAAGGAACTAAATTCAAAGTAAATCGTAGTGATTTAAAATCATCAGTGTTATTACTGTACCACACCGCAATAAATTGCTAGGAGAGTGAATTCCCTTTCTGAAATCATGACTTGGCTTTATTTATTCTTATGCAATTTGGTATTTGAAAGTGAGATTAGTTTAGGTGGGACGTTCTAGCGTGGTCATAAAAATATTCGTTGGTTTGTAATAATTTCTCGGGCTGGGCATTGGCTAAAATGAAGTACCTATGTAATATGCATGGAGACTATGTATAGTCTTATTAAATGTAGTTCTTTAGGTGTAGGTATGCAGAGTGCATGAAAATGAGTGAAATTCTAGAAGGGGAATAGGAATCCCTAATAAATAAAGAATCTCGGTTGGTTCCACGAAAGAAAACAATCTACTCATTTACAGAAGACCACAATAGTTCACCGCAGACAAGCGCTAGTTCATTTTCGTCAGTTCTCTCTGTAGTATCGTGTAACTTGAGTTTTGTTGTTCTGTGTAGCGATTGCGTTATTGCCAGTCAGTTAAGACTTGAAATAGAGAGTGTTGAATGAATGCTAAGTTTAGTTGAGTCCACAAAGAAAACAATATCATAAGCAAAGGAACTTACAGAATGCTCAAGAACTTCTCTCAGAATTTATTGAATTTATACACTGTACCTTATAAATAGCATTACAATGTATTAGCCTTGTAACTTAGACTTAGCGTGCATGCCAATAGTAGTATATAATATAATACACTTCCTAGCTCAACGTTCACGCTCACTCTCTATAGATAGTAAAAAGCTGAAGCAAAGTTTTCTTAAAGAGGAAAAGATGAGATGAGAATTTATGGTATTAAAATTCCCTAGTGCGGTTTCGTCTCGTTTCAGCCTGAACTTTGAAAGTGTAGAAGACTTCACCCTTCAATTTCATTTCACTGACGACGATGAATTGCTCCGACTCTGAATCGAATAGAGTACACTACATAACTCTTTCTCTCTCGCCCTACACATTATAGTATTAAACTTTGTCTTGTTTCTTAAGACGATTTCCTACTATTCCGGCTCTACCACCGCAAGAAATCGAACTGTAGTACCTACTTCCCTTATTTATGTATACGAAGACACATACATAAAGATTAAATATCCACTATCATCTCACACTCTCATTCTCAACAGACAGAGATGAAGAGTTTGGTTTTCTTAAGACATTTGACTCTCTCATACATTACATAGTACACTATACATACATATGCAATTTGCACTTGAGGCGATGAAACTACCTTATACTTCATCACGTCTCTTTAACAATATCCTGTTTATTGTGATCTTTCTAAAATTATATTCCACGTATAAAGGTTTGTCTATATTTCTTGGTTGATGATAGTTGTCCTGAGTAATTTCAACTGGATGGGGTTGACTCGTCTCGTAAAGAGAATCCGTCTTGTTGTTGTAAAGTTAGTATTCCTCGGAACAAAACAACAGCCGGCTCCGTCTCTTCCGAACCATCTCGTCGACTTCTGGCATTTCCTCACACTATGAGTGTATATCTCCCACACTGTATTAAGTGTTATATATAAATATACACTTATATAGTGTAGGAGAGGTTTGCAGACCAAGTCACATTAGTATCGAGCAGAGTGGAGAGGAAGCACGCATAAG
The DNA here is from genome assembly GCA_020055645.1 of Tomocerus qinae. NCBI lineage: Eukaryota > Metazoa > Arthropoda > Collembola > Entomobryomorpha > Tomoceridae > Tomocerus > Tomocerus qinae. The sequence continues at coordinate 30,642,348 of CM034547.1, forward strand.
TTAAGCAAGGAAAAGGTCACAGTTCAGTTCATCGCCAAGGAAAACAACGGAGTGAGCTAAAGGAAGAAGATGCAAGTGGATGCAGTAGAACAGGACAGAAGGCATGACAAGGCAACCCATTGCATAAGAACAGATTAGACAAAACGAGAGAGATGCATTAACATCTTATTTCTAGACTCAAGATTCGCCTTTCTGAACCTACAATTTACTCCAGCTTCCCTTCACTCTTAAGACAGTGCTTCACAAGTCACATTCACACAAAGCCAACATCATTAAATCGTAACATCTGGAAGTACATTATTTCTACAGATATTCGCAGTGCAGTGAATTACCAGAATGACAAATTAGTGTAGCGACTATACTTTGTAATTGTTTAATATACGACAAAAGAATTAATTTTGATGTCTCATGTCCCGTGCATTGCATTTAATTCCTTCCCACTCCCAAACACTACCTAATAAAGATCAAAGTAAATATCCCCCACCCCGTTGTTGAAACTAATAATATACATAAGTGTGAGTGAGGAGTGTGAGCGGATTCAGTCAAAGCGAGTATCTGTACTTATAAAGCGAGGACACGTCGGGAAGAGTTAAAATACAGCGGAGCATGGGCACAGAATGTCTAATGTGGAAATCCACATCTATATTTAGTCGTTGACTCTTTGGGATCTGCATCACTCTCCCATTTTCTCCATACAGAGAGACGACTTTAACTACAAACTCACTTTAACTCAGAAGCAAACCACACTCTCTCTTTCCAGCTACTAATATAATGTACTTTATTCGGAATCCCAATGAATCCTAGTCAATCCACACTTGAGTTGAGTGAGCCTCGGTCTACATCTCTCATTGCACTTTTGCTCTTTCAGACACTGCACTATTCAACATTACACAACTCTCCTCACACTTACATTTACTTTACATTTTAGTACATCGATATGGAGTCGAGAAGAGCAACTGTTATATTAAGACAGCTCTCCTTCAGGGATTTTCTCCGAGTGGGACATCTGACAGCTTACAACCACTCTCTCCCTACCTACAGACATCCAATCTCACATTCCCAAATCCACTCACATCTACACTCTCTTAACAATATCTGATATTCACTGGAAATATTTTCAGGCTCAATATTTTAATATACAGATACTATATACAGTATCTCATCCAAACCATCCATGTACTACTAGATTGTTCCTAGCACGGTGCCGGGTACTAAAGTCGTGTCCAGAAAATTTTACACAGGAGGTTGTCAATCCTAACATTTTATCCATTTCAAAGCATTTCTTGGGTCAATATTTGAATCTCGCTGTACACACATAATATATTATACAGGTTGTACAGTACAGATACGAATAGTAACAGTAAGCAGCATACTTTATATGCTGATACTTCGAAATTAGTATTCTAGGTTCTTTGAATCTTTCCTTACACTATTGCATGATACATTTCAATAGCAAAAGAATCAGACTATAAATAATCTAAATAAATATTATCTTTGAGTAGGTACATTTCTAGATCTATTGTGACCTTTCTCCACTAATGTAAATATACGGTAAATCCGTTACAAAGTCTATGCAAACGCTATCGTGCTTACAAAAAGATGTCTATAGCCAGACGTACTCTAAACCACAAAGATCTTGTGATATTTCTAGCAGGAGTATCACAAGACCTCGCCCGGCATGACATGACCCTCTTGCTAGGGATTTCCTGCTTCCTCCCTTGCAATCACACAAACTAGTTCCGAGAAAAATCATTAATATGTATGCACGTAGCACCAATAGTGCATAAAATGGATTGACTCTGTGCATAGCCAGGTTAGGTGTAGGTATAAATTCTGAAGTGCTGTACTATACAGATATAAATGCTATTTATGAGCGTGTGTAATAATACCATATTATAGAGCTGGGATATACACCTTCTGGATACATTCAGCTCCGAGGTAGCTTATCTCTTAACCCGAGAACAATCAGACGGAACTTTTCCCTATGAGAAATTTATTGCTATGCTGCCACTGCTACACTGAAAAAATATTGGATTTTCATGACATGCAAATTGTGATATAGCTACGTATATATTATGCATATTCTGTGTTTCTATGTTTCTTATTGCAGGCTTGACTTCCAACCGTTATGCAACAAAAAGGGTATAGTCTAACTTGAGAATTTACAATTTGAGTATTGTATTCTTATAATATGCAGCTAAATCAGTAATATTATTATGCTTGACGCAAATAATTTGCGGTTCTGGGTATCTCTGAGTTAATTTGCAGTATTTTTGTTCGTGACTATGCAATTCAGATATATGCATCAGCAAACATTTGTATGAGTAGTAATATTGTCTAAGGCCAAGCAGTTGTAAGTAATGTGGCATAGACAAGATGACAGATTTCTATTTGTACAAATGTGATGTCTGGTTCTTCTAAAAGTGAAGACGGAGAGACTGAATTACGTTTCTTTCCTTTCTCATCATAGTCAAGTATGTCTGTAGTTGGAACTCGTTACCGATGCAATAACACTTCACCAATATGCAGGGATGTACCCTGAAAAGTTTTATGGGGAAATAGCGAGCTATTTTCGGCAAAGAACTCAACTGACAGAGTGAGTGAGCATTTCAGCAGACAGAACTAACTTCCCTCCACATCGTCAACTGAGTCTTGTCTTCCCTGCTACTCGAGTTTTCTACAGCCTAAAATATCCATATAAGATGAACCTGCAGGAAAATGAATAGCAACTTGAACTGTTCAGGGTGGTGAAATTTCCGGTTGAATGGCTACAGCAATGAAGGAAGGATTTTAAATAGGACTTGGTGCACATAGGTGGACCCTGTAGATTGGAACTCTTGCTAACTAGGCTAGTTCTGAGTCAACTACCTCAACTTAACCGACTAGCTTATCCTGCATAAAATAAGTGCACTGATTTTTTGCTTTTATTTTTTCTTCTAAATTCTAGACATTTTCACAGCCTTGCATTCAGCTTCGACTATACTTATTAGTCTCCCTAGTAAGTTTGACTGACTCACTGTCAATTCTATTCTATCCTTTCTTTAACTTTTCACAGTTGACTTCCCTTTCTTTCTTCAGTCAGAAATCTACATACGTAAATATATGCCTCGACTCTCCTTAGAAGAAGCCCAGTCCCATAATTCTTTCAGAAATTTTGTTATTACTAGAGCTAGTGCACACTGACTTAAGTTAACTACTAACTAAGTCAGTTCATAAGGCCATGTAGTAAGGTGGAGTTGTGGAATGACTATGGATAACTATGCAATCATACGGAATGGAGTGGAAACTTGAAATGTGGAAGCACTACCTAAATAGAGTAGTATATATATCGTGAGCATATAGCTAAATGCGTGGGTACCAAAGGTATAAATACAACTCGATTACGCTGTACTTTACCCTATAATAGTATAATCACTCTAGTCTGTACTGAGAATACAACTTTAAGGCTTTGTCGGCTATAACTGCAAAAAATGTAAAAATTGGCCATCTCCACTCAGTTCATTACGTTCACTGAGTTGACGCTTTTCGACAGCACGATACTTCTTTCTGGTTCATTTGCATAGATCTGCATGCAATGAGTGTTCATTTCCCATTCTACAAAACATTGTTGCAATTCTAAAAGCTTTGTTAAACTCTCCTGGAAAATGCATCAAGCTCTCTATTATTCTATCAATAAGACAAACCTGTTTTACAAATGGATTTTCCTTTAAAGCCCAATGCACATTTTGCATGGGAAAGCTTATCAGATAAGACTTGACGTTTACGTTTTGGCAGCAAATGACATTGACAATTAAATCGATGAAGTGTGCATCCTAGTTAAGTTTCATCTTATCATGCAATATAAGTACTTTTGGTGAATGCTTGTTCTCTACTTTAAACACAATGTAATAACTACAGAGAAAACCTTTTAGGTGAAGTTAAACACAGAGGTAGAGACACATTAGTCCTTTTTTACTAATTTCGGTTTGATTAAGCTCGATTAAGATTTCAAGGAAGGGACATAATAGTGACAGTTCAAGACATTGGTTCATAACCCGGAATACAAGGCTATTGCAGACGATAATATTTTTATTCTTTGCACCCTGAAATTATAAAAAGATTACTGTGTTGACTGTGTCGTTGCATTATCTAAAATGTTTCCCTTGTAACATAGTACTATATAAAAAGTACTTTTTACCAATGTATAAAACGTTTTATATCGCTTTACATGTAAAATGGTACTAGTATGGGACATGAACTAGTGCTATGACCCTTTTATCGTGCCTTTTTCACAAGACAAACCTAAGGTTCTTCTTGGTAAATAAAATTTAACAGTTTACATTACTTCGGTACTTAATGCTTTTAAGCGTGAACGAAATAGTTAGCTTTATTTCGCTAGCTACCTCTGCACACACGTATAAATACATGGATATTGTGTCTTGATAGACAAGTCTATTTTTCGAACATTTGTCGCCGTGGTACGTGTCTCTGATGTACATGTGTACTGTGCGAATGAGGGAATACTATAAAAAGGAAGTAAAAACATGTACGCACATCGAGTGCTCCATAAAGTTCAGGCTTCCTGTTTAAGTCATCCCCAGTATTAAGCACGAACATTTTATTATTCTATGTTTAGCAGAAACTGGTGCTCCGGCTTATTAGGTACCTTTTTATGAATCACACATGTACATAGTATCAATATGGCATATAGTGTCTTAGGAGTAATACAAAAAGTATATTGTAAATTCTATTTTATCCTTAGATAGCAAAGTACGTCTCGTTGTTGGGTTACTAAATGCATTGCGTAGGTATGTAGGGTCTTATCAGTAGAAACACTAAAGACAAAAATAGGCAGAAGATTACTTCCGGATTTTATGTTCCTCGTTTGGAATTGAATTTCCCTAATCCGATATGACTGGAGACTGAAATATAGAATGCATAGAAAGTTTGACATGTAAATCGGCGGAGGTATTATATTATTTATATGTTTGTCCCAGGCTACCCTATCTCTTCTCTCATTCCATTTTCCACCATAACAGTCCATTGATTTGCTTTCGCAGTTTTACTTTCTTTCCTTCTTTTCACTTTGGATCAGTCTGCACTTCAACTCTCTCTCTCTCCCCGTATATTTCCCATTTTCAACTGGTAACTTCTGAAGTTATTGGTAAATCCTTTTATACATGAAAAGCGAGTAGTTGTAAGGTCCAGGAAGAAAATGTCTACGTAAATGCATTATCAGTAGTTGGAAGCCCAGTTCGCTTTTTGAGTTTATAGTCTGGCATTATCAGGTATACTTTTCCTGAGCTGAACATACAATAGCGGAGTGAGCTGAGTGAAAATCAGTTAAGTCCGAAGGTTAGGCAGGGTGAACTGTGAACTATTCTAGAATTTCCTCTCCACTGCCAGACTACACATTTTTTCATTTCTTCATGAATGAGCTACAAATATCCGATACTCTACGGCTTAGTCCGGATATGACATTTCTGTCCTATTCGACCGTTTCTATTCAATGTGCTCCGTGGTTTTAACAGTTTGCCTGTCATGTTGTCACGTCACAAATAGAGAATGAATCCACCATATATACCTTCCTACCTTACATATACTTGCATTACCTAAGTGTTTGTATAAAGATAAAAATGTACCTTCACTGCACATGTTGTATATACATCTGTATCGATTGGGTTTCAAAAGAGACCTGTTCTATTCATATACAACATGATAGCTCCTGGGGTAATGAAGCGTTTCTAATCGGAGTGCATAGTTCAAAAGACTACGTGGTGCAACTCTACAATTGTTCACCAAATTACGCTTTAACGATTTGAAATACGTATATGAATACCTTTGTGATGTCAAAGATATTTCTTATCACTTCCATTCTATATTCAGCGTGGATAAAAATTCATTATAAGTAGTACAACTGTGCTTGTCTATTATTTTGATGGTACATAATAGCAAATCTTGATATGCACACCCCCATGCACATGTCATAATGTAAAAGAACTACACAATATCACAGATAAATGCTGTCCACCATACATAATGTTTTCTTCTCCAGTATGTTCAACGGAGCACAACAAAATCAAGTTTAAATGTAACATCAAAATTCGCCAATTCGGACACTAGCAATGTGAATGTAACTCAATCAAATAGTAGAAACTAGTGCCGCGTGGTAAATAAGTGTTATGCAATTGCTAAATTAACCATTGCGACATTGCGAGTGCACTGAAAGCCTAACAGGTAGATTTGCCATTTCATTCACCAACACACAACGACTACAAACCGTATTTGCCATTGTATTAATCAGTGGAGATAATTTAAACATGAACATAATATAATCTGCGGAGAGCGTGTTACATTTATCTGAACTACCTACCAAAATGGTGCAATGTTGAATAATTAAAATTCGCAACAAAATGGATTCACATCACTCCAAATTGATTGATATTGCTTTTCATCACGAAATTCTACAATGTGATTGATTTCTCTCTCGGGGAAGTTTCTATTTGTCGCCGTGTATCTATTATGTAGCATTTATATCCATTAACCATAGGTTAGTTTGAGCTGTGACAACTAGGTCCAGAATCTTTCAATATCAACTTAGTAGAATGTAATAGTTAAAAATGCTGAAAACCCCTTTCATCTGAAAAAGTTATAATAAATTGAATTATAGAAATTTTGGGTATTATAATAAATGTCATGAGAGTTTATTGCAAAGTAAATGTACCAAAATATAACTTATAGTTTGAAGGATCTGGGCAGAAGTTTTAAAATGTTAGAAGTCATTAGATTGCATCACATCAACTAATGATTGTGCCGGAGTAATTAGTCGGTTGAGCAGTTAACTCAAAGTTCACTGGCCATTGCATCATTTGACGATAGATATAAATTAAGGGAAGTAGAGGGAGTCTCATCTAAAAGGTTGTTTGTGTCCGTGGTGGTAATGATAATAACTTTCCCCTCAGGGCACTAATGTACTAATAACGATGGCTAATGTAAGAAACTAATGAATGATTGCCCATGGCATGCTCTTCTACTGGAAATAGTAATCTTTCGTTATGAAAAGCTATGTTCCTCGCAAAACTTGGTAGGATCCTAAAGTGTAGACAGTTATAGTAAATAAACACATTTATTACTAGTAAGAGGGGCTATATTCTTTTCGTGTGCGATCAGACTAGTCACAAAACAGCCACGTTACTTCCCTATATATTTACATTGTTAAACCTGCCCATTTGCCATTTATGCTCGGCTGCTTCATTTGCATTTAATATTGATGGAAATTGTAGACTAAACTTGGTTATCTCGTCTGGTCTACTATGTAGTAGTATTCTATTGCCTAAATAAACAACTCCCTATTGCTACTAAAGGTAAATACTACGTTATTTGTATTAGTTAGTATTTATTGTCTCTTGTGTGCATTTAGTATTTCAAAAAGAATGTAAATAAAAAGAAACTTGAGTTATTGCAATCAAATCCGACGATTCCTTTTATCACTTACAGTTTACAATGTACACATGAGATAGTATAAAAAGGAGGCTAATAGAGACAAGCTGTAGAATAAAAATCTGTCTGTGGACAACCAAGGGCTTTTAATAAATGAATGTACACCTTTTAATATAGCATTTCCAGTTAATGATTATGCATTCACACAACCTAGCTATAGAAATTGCATGCATGCATGCGAACAGATGACTCTATGATATTTTCGCATTCGCACTCACAACAGCAACTATTACGTCTATGGATGAACGTTTAGCATTTTGTTTAGTGGTGAGTTGACGGCTGCTTTCAATTCGGTTCGTTCAGCCAAAGGAAATGAATGTCTCCGTCATGAGTAAATTGGACATAGTATACCTAGCTATTATATTATGACTAATACAAACACAAGAAGAGACACAAGATCATATCAACTATACTTTCCTATGATACCTATATAAATTCAGTTAGGGAGCGATACTAGTAGCAGTAGCAGGTAGCGTACATTAAACGTTACAAGTGTACATTATTAGATATAGGAGTGATTATGTAGTAGCATGCTGCTGTGAACACAGAATACAAATCACTATATACGAACCCTATAGTGGTCACGTAGAGAGTATTTTTGTCATCGTATTAAGATCGCGTGAGAATCTCAACTAAACTAAACGAAAGTGTGTGCTGTTTTGTTAGTCATGTGTTCTTTCAGTGAGAGTCAGACGTAGAATTAAAGCTAGAAGAATGAAACTACGAATGCCAAATGATATATTCAATACATACAAGTTGTCTGCTACCATTTTAACATAGTCTGGTCACTTTTACTATTTACTACTATGGAGTCTGCTATATTTATTATGTCTGGGTGAGGGAGTCTCAAAACAGCAGCCAGACTCCAGACTAGAGGCGAGTTAAATAGAGATAGAATCATATTCGCATGTATAGTATGTTTAGTTCACAATCATTTTGCTGTCAGTGTCATCTTGAGTCTTTAGAGGTGTTTGACAAATGTTATATCCTATATGCTTCTATCTGTTGCCTTAATAATCACTCTGCATGTGACTCTTACTCATTTGGTCAATACATTAATGACATGTATATAATGCTCTGCTACAGATAATATTTATAGCTCCTTCATGCTCTACATATTAGGCACTCATTTCAGCCAATCTAACCAGTTTCTTTCAACAGATCAATAATAGTGGTGTAAGTGAGACCAAGTTAATTCCAGTCTGTTCCCTACATATTTTATTACTTGTATACTACATATATATTTAAGTTCAACTCACTTGACTAATGATGAGGGTGACAACAGGAGTCTATCTAGTGTTGCATATTCATTTTCTCACCGAAAATGCATGTCCGTGCAACACCATAGAATGGGAAATGGTTATATCTTTGACAGATGTACTCTTGTATGTTTGTTTCCCATCATACCTATTTGGCTTACTAATGGGTGAATTATTTTGTGCTCATTTGCTTGGGAATTGTAAATGACATCTATACCCTTGTTTTAATTCGTCGCATCTGTTTATACTTTATAGCTTGTGCGTTTACACATTTGTGTGTAACTGCTGGTTTGCTCAGCGCATGAGATTATAGCTATACGGAACTGCATGACTTCACGTGCATGGTACATTGATACAGAAATCAACTGCTAATAGCTCTTTCGTAACGTAATTACGCAATACTCAGGTACAGTTCCCTGCTATCATTTTGTGAATTTCAATTTTCATTTCCTCTCCTCTTGTAACAGCGACAGAGACTAATCTATTTACCTGTGCTCTTCCATTTTCATTAACTGTAGGGTAACAACTCTCTCTCTCCAAATTCCTGCTGGGTATTTTCTCATTTGTAAACCTTATTTATAGCATATAAACCTGAAAATTGCATACTTATTCATTTCTGACAGTTAAGAGAAAGCAAGATTCTTGATTAGATGAGCAAAGTATGAAATGCAATTAACAGATTTAAATTAATACCTGCTAATTACATTTTACGAACGTTAAAATCTTTGATAATTTTTATTTTATTACTAGCAATATAGATAGTATCAATTGTTGTAGGTTTGTAAGTTGTAGCACTAAGTCAATGTAGTTATAAATTTGAAATGGGGAAAACCGCTATGAGTAGTCATCAAATCAAGAATGATGGGGATGGTTTGTTTTACAGAGTAAATTGCATTTGAGCTATCAAATAAGATACTAAGTAAATGTTCATTAGTGGAGTTTTCCATGTGATATTCAAGATTATTTCCTCGTAGAATGTGCTGACGAATACGACAAAACTGCCCATAACCTCGTTAGGGAAAACTCATTAATAATTCTGTGTTTGACATGCCACTTTAATCTGAGTCTGACAATAGTAATTGGAACTGAATTGATAGTTGAGAAGGATGAATTCGATTAGAATTACGTATTTAATGGAGAGAGAAAGAAATGAAGGAGAGGAGTTCCTCCTATTGGAATATCATCGGAAGGACTCTTCAGAATTACGTATTATTAGCAATGTAATTTAATGGGAGTAGGAAGGAAAGGAAATCAGAGATGAGAGATATTATCTCTGTGTTGTTGGCTGGCTCTGTGAGTGCCATCGTCCTCCATTTGCTCAACGTTGTCTCCTCAAATAAAATTAACCGATACTGCCCTCGCTCTCCTCCATACCTATTACGAACACCAGTGTCTTTTTGGTCTAATGAATGGGCAAACAAAGTATATGGGTTTAGTACTTAAGTGTATTGCATAGGAACCCGAAATGATAGGGATAGGAATATGTCTGCACTGAGTGATGCTCTGTCCTGGACATTTGTTTTCATGTTCCGTCATAATGTAATCGAATTGCTAGTCATATCACTTGTGTATGAAGCAGGGTCCGAGAGAAGCACTCTCATTTAATGTGGTCAAGTAACCTTCGGTTATTGTCGTTTGCCCTTGTACATTTCAAAGTCACTATATCTCAAATGCCATTTCATCCTGGTACCTACCCTACTTTAGTGATGTCATCTGATGTGAGATTCAATAGATCTATGATTACCGTAAGTCCCAATTGATCGCTAACCGTATTACTCTTTCATCCCTGCGACAATCGTTTGATCTACAACTAATCTGCTGTTGTCTCCATCCCCAACAATTATGAAACAACCAGAACTAAATACACATTTACTTTGGATCAATCCTTTGTGGTTATTGCTTGCTACGCAGATAAAATTAATGAAATATTTCTCGACGAGTTCATCTCGTATGTATTATACTAAGTTTATACACTTATGTTTGCGGAAATAAGAAGCTTCGGATCTAATACTAATATTTGAACAACCTAGTTTATTTTTCTATCATTTTTGCATTTCATTTTGCACTTGGATTGTATAAACTATGGTCTTCTAAATTTTAAGTATGGGAAACAAGAATTTTCTAAAAATTCCTTATATAGTCTTACCTATAGCTTACTGCCTGAAGTTACGTACTACCGCTAACATTATTGAGATGTAAGAAAACCGAGTCTGTAAATAGAAATATCATTTATAAAGACATGCTCCTAAATAATAATACCTGTTTCCATTCAAACAGTAAGAGTCATCTATAACGTATCAGCATTAGATTCTTATATTGTAGGCACTTGTATTATTGACGTATTCAGTCAAAGCTTTTAGAAGTTGAAACCGGATTTCTGCTGAAGAAGCACTTTACAAATGGATTCACTTGCATAGGATCATCAGATTCTCAACCTGTATTTGAGAGAGAGAGGGATGCATATTTAAATTAAGCACAAACAGCATTAATATTTATTATCTAGCATTACTCAACATTTTCCTTATTTGACTATCATTTTGACTTGAAACATACGAATGTCTAAAAGGTAGACTTCCTTTTAGATGCTTAAAGTAATCTGAGAGCTTGCTTAAACTGGCTATCTCATTTACCAAGTCTTGATACTTTGCATAGTATAGTAATGCTTTCACGAAGTAACTATCTGTGTAAGTAGTAAATAGTTGGTAGTAAATACATGAACATTAATTTTTGTAAACTTAGTACAAGCGTGCTATTCAGATTTATGTATCCATAATAGTTATAGTGCAGTTGCATGCTACAAACCAAGGGAATAATGGTTTGTAATTTCTGTATTCGTATATACATACGGAGATAATTTAGAAACGAGGATAGTAATGTCATTAACATCATTAACAAAGATTTAGGATTTCTGCTGTCTCATTCGGGTGGAATTCAATCACGAACTCGAATAACGACACGCTATTACATTTTATACTGTAGCATTTACTACATAATGGTGACATAGAGCGCTATGGCTTTGTCGATACGCTATACTATTAAATCAAGTAGAAATTCAGTAGATATGCGCTTTGTTATACTATACATTCAGTAAAATTGCAATTTGTTGGATATTTACAACGATTTCACAGAATTGTAAGATTGTAACTTATGTTACTCTCCTCAATTGAGTCTTTCCTTTCTTTTCCCAATTCTCTACACTGCTGTAGAATGGAAAGTGCAATGCAGCCAGACACATTGATATTTTGGTTGCACAGAATTACGCAGCGGTTCAAATCACATTGCTCAATCCTCAAACTGCAAATTGTTAGAGATGTGTGTCTGCGAATATGGGGCTCTATTTAACTTTGATGTTTATATGTCGTGTACTATTATGCACTTTACTAAATGCAGATGACATTGACGGAATAAGGACAGACCTTCTATTTATTTTAATTGCAATGCTATGCTAGTGGGGTACCTAATGCATAATAGAAACACAACCGCGCTCTGTTTACAGATGCGATAAATTAAATGTTAACCAAATACAAAGTCAATGGATGGATATGTACTATTTAACAAATCCTTAACTAACATTTACAGCATTGCAACTCTACATAATGTTATCACTCTGATATGTATCTCTCTGTTAGTGGTACAATAAATATCGTATCGAGATGCTATGCAGCTGCACAAAGAATGCAAAATGCAGTGATGATGATGATGATAGAAAGAAATGGATTCGTATCCTTCGTCACGTCACATCCCATCAAAATAATCAACGTCAAAGCCCGAAATCCGCTTTGTCTCAATTTTCAACTTCATTTCACAATTCCTAGCCCAGCTGCCATCAGCATGTCTGTCTTCAGAGTCTTCAAATCAGTTTCCATAATATAGTCCAAATGGAATATTGGGATCATTAGGTATGCATAGAATATTATGCTCTGTGTAATTTCAGAGAAAATATCTTTCAAAGTAACAACGATGTATTTGATCTATATGATTTTTAGTATACTTAAATTTTGCGTATAGGAAAGAAACATAATTGGATATTTATGAACAAGTAGCTATTAGAGTATTACCAAAATGGTTCAACTCAATTTTTGGTGGGATTTCTCATTAATTTAGGTTATTAATAAACCCCAGAACTTTATTTTGGTGGTGATAATTTTTGTATACTAAATATAATAGATCACAATCTGTTTCAATTTGTATAAACGTGTGGATTTCTGTGTTTATGATTGGCAAGTGAATAATTAAAAATATATAATTGAAGTCTATATTTATTTAATAGTGAAGAAAGACTGCAAAGTTTGTTGTAATTTGACTATTTATAAGGTGATAGTACATGAGAAACGAAGGAGGAAGGAGCAATTAAGATTTAAATTTTATTAAACAAAGGCAGAAGTAGGTCAAAGAAATTTATACGCTAATTACTTCTATGTAGGTAGATAGAGTGGTCTTATTTAGATTTTTGCAAATGCATGGTATTAAGAAAGACAGGGAAAAAATCGTGCCAAATAGTTTCCAAAGTGAGTTGAAGAGATTAGGTAGAGAGTAGTCATTATTTGTGGAAGCTTCTGTGTTGTGTTAGTTAGGTTTGTAAGGCTGAGAGTCAGAAGAAGTTTGAAACCTTAGGGAATGCAGAAGCAATCAATCCATGTAACAGATTGCAAAGTAACAGGAGTAACCTGCAATTTCTGTGTAAAACTAATTCACTAGTCAAATGTAACGATATTGGTTGTGACTTGCCTATCTGCTGTTCAGACTTATCTAGGAAAAGGGTCAATAATTGAAAGACTGTGTATCACCATGAACTGATAGTGGAATGGATAAGTTAAGAAATGTGGCAGAACGGTAATAAAGGTCGGTGGGGTCGGTCGTCGGTCCGTTTCAAAAAAGAATTGTAATGCAAGGTGGTAGTGATTTGTAACTGCTAATTGTATATGAAATGAATTTATAGACAGATAGTGGTAGGAACAGAGCCATAACCGACGGAAACTGACGAACCGACACGAAAGTGCATTGCCAAAGCCAAGCAAGCAAGCGCCATACAAATGAAAGTCGTAAATCATCTCGGCCAGAATTTATTTTTATTGACACTTTAATTGGTTCGTAAATTTCATCTAAATTTGGATTACGAACATTTGGCTAGCACAAGTAGTACGACTGTGGATCACATATTTATAGTCGTAACGTAACTTAACTGCTTGGACTAATTATTATTATTATAGTACATAATACCTTGGGAAACTGAGCAAAAACTATTCACATCATTACTGCAAGGCATATTGGCAGTAGCAATACTGCTACAGTGTTAGATTGTATCATCATCATAACGCTACGATAAATAGTTATGTGTATTAGTTAAACATGAAGTGCAGTAAAAAGAATTTGGCTTCTGTCACACTACAGACACTACTACGAGGATATTTCTAAGTATTGCTGCATTAGAATTCTTATATACATTTCTCCAGTAATATACCCTTTTATAGTGCATTGCATTCTATTTCCATAGACGATGATATAACGAGGGATTACTTCCTCAAATTTTCTGGTGCACTAGATTGTTATACTTTTCACTTATATCTTCCCGTTAAATCGTTAAAAGTTAAAGCTAACAGAGCAAGTTACGTTACTACTATATATAAGCAAGTTTCATGTTTTGACGGTGGATATAATATAGAGTATAGTTAAATGCTGACAACAACATTCACTATATAAATACAATAGATAGCTACTGTATGTATTAGTAGTTCTATCTGTAGTACACGATGTGATTCCAGAAATCTAGATTCCAGCTGTGCACGGCACCAACATAATATAACAGTAGAGGAACCAAAGTTGGCGATTTTCCAATTTTCTTTCATTCTTTCGTTTCTTCTCCTTTTAGCCATTCAATTCAAGTAAGTCAACTGCTCGACAAACTAGTAGACACAGACTCAACTCATATGGAGCAAATAGGGAACATTGCCCTTTTGTTCTCTTCTTTTACTCCTCCAACGATTCCATCTAATATTATGTGATGTAATGTAAATCTCTTTTCCTTATATCAAACCTTCTGTTTCAACATTACACAAATGCAGATATTTTATTCGACTTTTTTGATCCAATGTGGGATACTATCATTGTATTACCTACATTTCAGTCCTACTACACACCACATCGCTAGGAATAAAACACAATTTACTACACTCTCTTAAACCCTGCATTATCCCAACCTACTGTGGTTCTGTAATAGTTCGTTTGGTTATAATATTTATGTCGATAAAAGTTTCCTCGAAAATTCGCATTACTATATTTAATCTGCCAAAAATCCACAAAACTTGGCTCTTTGCAAGTTCTAACGCAAAACTACATAAAATCAATACGAGTGTCTATTTATGTTCACACTTTGTTAATTGCTAGTGTTCTGTTTAATCTTTTGTAGCGAAATTATTTTCATTTAAGCTGCAAGTGTCAAATGATTTCTTTTGGTCTTAGTGTGCATAGGAAATTTGTTAGAGTTGTGTGGATTGTTTCGTATTTCAGGCTTTACATAAATAGCAATTGTAAATTGTAGTAATAGTAAGTTACCATACAAAGAAGAGACACTGACAGAAGTAAATAGCAGTAGGAATAATCATTAATTTATCTGTCAGCATCCCGAATCCTAAATCTTAACGGGAAGACGGAAGGAACTTTCACGAGTCACATTGCATCTCTGTAGACACACTCCGAAGAGACGAAATCTTGTTTACAAGAACAAGATGGAACGGCAAGGCGAGCCAAGCCACCCACTTTGTTTTTTAGCACAGTAAACGGAGCTTACAAGATTTCATTTCATCTCTCTCTCTCTTCCCTCTCCTACGACTTAGGACAACTCCAAGCATCTGCAGGCAGACTGCGAAGACAACCGGTACAAATACAAACAATGCCACACCGCACTTCTAGAATTTTGGACAGTTTTACTTGCGCGAGAGAGAAGGAGACGGACGAGAGAGATTCACTTTCCTACTGCCAACACAAGTGACAAAAAACTAAGTTGGGGCGGAGACGACCGAGATACAAGATTCTCACTACTATATAGTAGAAAGCATTAACAGACTTTCAGTCTGCTTTCAGACAGAGACCGACTATTAGGACACAAAGGCTCTACTATTCTAGGAATTTAATAGGGATTCCCTTCCAGTCACGATTAAGATAATTAATACGCAGTATACTCGACCAACCCCAATTTGTATGCTTATATCGCAATTGTAACTACATTTAATGCATAAATGAATTATGACATTGCAGCTGTACTGTGTAGACTGATAAGACTTTTAATAATTCGTTACAGTTTTTATTCGTGTTTTTTTGCATGTACTAAATTAGCATCTAAAGTTACTATGTCATATAAATTATCGAGCTGAACGAGGGGCAGATGACAGATAATTAAGATAAGAGTTACTAAAACTAAATGAGTAATTGTCATCTGTAAAGTATGAGATAGTGTCAAGTGCTACGCTGTAGATTTGTTTAAAAATGCAATGTTGCGTTAGTGAGAGGAAATTGTAATTTTGGCAAAACTTTTGGTATTGTTGGTGTCTATGAGGAGATGGCTTTTGTTGCAGTGCAATCACATAATTTTATTAGAAAGAATCTAGGGAGAGTGCCTACACCGTTTCTTATTCTTGACGTGATAAGCGTACTCATAAAATGTGTTTGTTCTTTCGGTTTTGTTTTGCTCCTCTCCCCCTTGTTTATCTCGACTCTTCCCTGTCTCCCGCATTTGAGTGACGGTTTAGTGTGTATCTGTGTATTTAAGTGTGGCTGAGTACAAAAGTAGGGAACACAAAAATAAAAATCTTCTCGTGTGGTTTGCTCAACTATCAGCTGCCTATAGCTTCTCCTCCGATCACGTTTATCTTTGTGAGATGTAAGTGAAGGGAAGTCACCTCCAAGAAAAAACGCATCAAGATGACTACAATTTGTGCATGTAATAGTCTAGCTCGTTTTTGTATTCAGACACAGCAGCACTGCTACGGACTTACTTACGGACCCTTGCAAAAACAAGAAACAGAAATCTCTTCAGCATCTGCCTTGTCTTGTACTCCACATATATTACCTGACTGTGACTGACTTCTCCCGTGATATTAAGGCTCTTGTTGACTGTACACACAAGTACACAGGAAATACCCACAGCTAGAAATACAATATATCTATACTGACTATATATGGTATATCATAACGAAGTGGCTGAAGTAACATTGTTCATCAATAGTTGAGTTGGTGAGGAGAAGGAGGGGAACTTCATGACTTTTTCCATGTCCATCTAAAAAATAAATGATCATCCTTTGAAATTGTTGCTACAAGATTTCTTCTTTTAGCTCAGATCATTTTGTTTGCCTCCTTGATTTCCGATTCTTAAAGTGGGAATTGTTCCTAGATTGTACTCTGAATGCATTTAGATAATATTATAATATTCTATTTAGTAGTTATATCTATTCAGTACAGTGTTTACTATTTGATATTCTACATACATCTTGACAATGTACAAGAACATTTACGAAAGAATACTGAGAGAATGCAAACTAACTTTGCATTCTCAGTGGCCAATGCCCCATCAGTCAGATTTGACTAAATCTGCCTAAATCTGAATGTCGCCACTACTCCTACCTTGTCTTTCTTGGAATTGTCTCCAATTGTCCCTATTGCTATCACATACCTACCTATCCTATCCTAACTTATCTAAATATGCTAATCATCATTCAATTCCTTCTAATGAACTCCTGAACTTGCCTTTCTACACTCACTTACTTCTTGACTCTGTCCCTACTTACATCTCGACGGTGCTGTCCGCACCGAGAGATTTCTAGAAAAACGCCCCCATTTCTCTACTAAAATTACATTTATTTCTTTATTGCTAATATTATTTATAATTACTCAAATCAAAATTATCCTACCAATCCAATCTGACGCTAAATTCAGTCGCTATCCTAAAATAAAAATAAGTCCCACTTCCCTACATAAATTATTATATTCTCTCCACTCTTTACACTCATCTACCCAGCAAATCCATTTATTTCCTGACAAGAGCTAGGAAGACCCCGCACACCGAGTAAACCGAAGTAAGGTAAAAGGTGAAATTAAATACAAATACACTCATATTATATTATTTTATTTGATGTAATAATAGGATATATTTTTTTGGTCAAAATTTCAGCGTTTCATTTCGCCCCAAGTGTGGCAATGACATAAAACTCTGCGATCTTTAATTTATTCTTTGGAAATTAAATTCCCTAATTTTTAATAATCATTTCTTTAGCCGTCAAAAATTGCTACCTACCATTTTCCCATAAATTAAAATCAAAATTCAGTAAAAATTCACTAAAATTATTTTTGTAAAATGTCCTTTCAATTATTCCGTCGAAATTTAAAAAGATAAAGACGAACTAATATTTTTATTGCGTTCTCCTTTAAAATTCACACCACCTCCGGTATTTATTTTGTCACTATTTTTGATATTTTCTACGAAAATAATTAATTCATTTCAAGTGGTTGTTTTTGCTGTTTTAGGCGTGACATAGATGGGCCCTAATATTACACCACATTATTTTCCATTCCATTTCAATTGCAACGAATTACAATCTAAATACACACCTACCGTAATGTAAATAATTATTCGAGTCGAAATCCAATTTTTAGTTTTGTTCCAATGAATTTTAATGCGTAAATTTTTGTTTTCTGCCATTTCATCTGTCAAAATCACACCCTAAACTTTCTAATATTTGTGATTTAGCTAAACAAAATTCACTGTAAGTCCTTTTTCACTAATTCATGCTAAATTACTTTCAACAATGTCATGCGTGTCTTTAAGCCGAAACAGAGATGGGCCCCATCCTTCACCATCACTCCTCACTCATCATTACAAAATACGCATACGCTACTACTGCATCAATTAAAGAGGCACAATTCATTCCAATAGCACTATTTAAATTTTTGTATCTATTTTAGTCTTATTATTCAACAAATAGAATAAAATTATTTCTACTATTTTCGCTTTTACCTTACAAAACCTACATACTACTGCCTTAACTCGGTTTACTTGCGTACTATGTAACTGGCCAAGTATAGTGCAACTATTTGAGCTACATTAAATTGTCATCCGCCCCATACCATCCCATATTTTTGAAAACTTCTATTTTCACGATTCCACTTTCTTATACTATCAACACAAACCCCATTTCATTCTAGCAAATCAAGAGTAAAGTCAAGCAACTTTTTCCATCTCTACCCCTATAAATTTCCTTTTACCATTTCTATTTTTAATTTTCTTCCGTTTATTTTCATTACTCCCAAAGTCTCAATTCCTGCAAGGTTATGCTGATTTCCGTGAACAAAATGTCGAAACAATTATTCCATTTTGACGAATATCTAACTCCGAGTTTAATTCATTTTTAAATTGGCGGACAAACATTCTTGTTTATAGCCAATCATTCATTGAACGACTTAAAAATTGTGCTCCGTGCCCAATTTTTCTTTCCATGCTTTGCCTAGCTATACCTGAGCATCGTGCAGTATTAGGAGCGTAAGCCTCTCAGTCAGCAGCCCGTACGTACTGTTTTACGTTGTAAGCCTCTATAGTGAACGGAAATTGCATGAGGTACCCAACTTTGACTTCACATCGTATCTCTAGTTATTTATGAGCCTCGTGCAGTATAATAAGCGTAAGCCTCTCAGTCAGCAGCCATTACTGTCCCACGCTGTAAGTCTCTATAGCGTTTTGTATGATGTGCCCGACTCTGACCAATAATTTTCACTTACTTGAAAATTTCAATACCCATATTCAGCTCGGAGGGACTAACGGAATCAAGCGACGATACCCCTGATGAGGAACCCGAGGGACGTAAGGGAATGAGAGAATGCAAACTAACTTTGCATTCTCAGTGGCCAATGCCCCATCAGTCAGATTTGACTAAATCTGCCTAAATCTGAATGTCGCCACTACTCCTACCTTGTCTTTCTTGGAATTGTCTCCAATTGTCCCTATTGCTATCACATACCTACCTATCCTATCCTAACTTATCTAAATATGCTAATCATCATTCAATTCCTTCTAATGAACTCCTGAACTTGCCTTTCTACACTCACTTACTTCTTGACTCTGTCCCTACTTACATCTCGACGGTGCTGTCCGCACCGAGAGATTTCTAGAAAAACGCCCCCATTTCTCTACTAAAATTACATTTATTTCTTTATTGCTAATATTATTTATAATTACTCAAATCAAAATTATCCTACCAATCCAATCTGACGCTAAATTCAGTCGCTATCCTAAAATAAAAATAAGTCCCACTTCCCTACATAAATTATTATATTCTCTCCACTCTTTACACTCATCTACCCAGCAAATCCATTTATTTCCTGACAATACATTTGTAGAAACTTTTTAACCCGAAGCCGAAGCCTGATTCATTACCTAATAGTTACACAGTACAGTGTTATACCTTTTTCCGTGTGGGATTTGGAAAGATTTGAGGTGCAGTTTGTAGAGTGTAGACTCACGAAGCAAGTAGTAAATTTATTTTGTTACAAACACGTATATAAATTATCGTAGAGTAAATGTAGCTTGAAGCATGCTGTATTCCGAAAGATTTCTTCGATTTTCTCCCCGCAGTATAGACGGACTATTTTCACTGTCGTTCCTGCCGATTGAGAAAGATTTGCCGGTATGGTGTACACAACCCTTTGACTTCTGTTTGCCTTTTTTCCCATCTCCCCAGAGGAAATGCCAGAGCGTAGCGTAAATACGAACAATTTCGTTCTGTTCATCTAAAACAAGGATTTATCTTCATTAGAGTGTTTTCAATGAATATTAGTGACAGGTAAGAGTGTCAAATAGCTCATTTACGTGTCTATCTGGAAAAAATAAATTTTCTAATGTCATGCCCTTAGAGATAAGATAACCTGATGCTCCTTTTACGTACATTACTTTTCACGTTAAGGGGGATAATATACTGGAGAGACAGAGCTTTGCTAGCTTCGGTAATAAAATGTATTATAGGCATCCACTTTGCAATGCTCCCTTCCCAATTTGAACTTTCGTTTTGCTTCAGTTCAATGTTATGGTGTTACATGAAAGGTTTATTCAACTAATAATAAGATAAAATTGGAAAGACAGAGACAAATAGGTAGGTTGTTATTTGCAGACAAAAAATTGAATGCCTAGCCGTTCCTCGTTAAAAGAACCAACTCTTGGCTCTCTCTATATGCACATGTAGTTGGGACGCGGCCGTTAACAACGTCGAGAACATCTATAAAATTACAAAGCCGATTCTGGTCTCGTCAGAGCAAATAATAAGTTCAACTGTAAAATAAGCTGAAGAGACAGACGAGACGAAAGCGAATTTGCGGTCGTAGGAACTATTCTCTCCTCTCTGTACATTTTTCAAATGTCTACGGACATTATTCGGTACTACTCTAGCTTCTCCCTCAAAAGACTAACCATTCCATCCAACTTCTATTCAGGTCGCTTTTTATGCAGGCTACTTTGCATATTACTCTCTCACTATTTAAGCCTACTATATGCTACTTCACTCTCAGGCATATAATAATTTTCTTACGCTACACTACACTAGCCTTAATATTTACAAATGCCTTGAATCACTCTACGAAAAATGTTTTTCTAATTTAGATTATACTACAACCGTATAAGTATATCTAGCGTGGTATTTTAAGCAATATACAAAATAGTATGCAAATGTCTAAATGCTTACAACTGCAGATATGTCTGCGTATGCAATCTAAAACCACTCATTATTTTAAGTCAAATTAATAAGTAATACGTTCTCTTATGTAAACTGTACCGTAACTTGAGTTTTTGAGTAGCTTGGTTATGAATCACAAAGTAGCCAAGCTCATTCAAAAACACTAACATATCTGCAGGATAAATGGTACAGAAGCCACCGCAACGCATTATTCAACAGAAAGAGCTTCTGTTGTTTAATAACCAATAAGTATATTATAATAAGGTTATGTGTAAACCTATGGTATTAATTAATTACAAGTTTTTCTCCTTTTCATATTATTGAGCATCAGTACGAGTCAAAAGTTTCTATTCTAACAATTTATCGTAGGTAATAGTACGTATATGAGTATACTTATGTACTTTTATAATAATTTTCACCTATGGATAGAGTATTGCATGGAAGAGAAAGCATTGCCTGCTGAACATAGTTCCAATTTTCTGGTGAGAATATTCGAATGTTTTCGTGGAACTGATATAATTCAACATTTAATGTACTTTGATGTAACAACTAACATTTATTGTGCTAGTCAATGTTTAACTCGGTAGCTAGTAGACTGTTTGATCATGCAAGCAAATATAAATACAATGTTGGCAATGCACTTAATAATTATTAGGGTGTTTTAAAAACACTATATTGGGACAATTTCACCTAAATGTGAGTTATAACCAAAATTATGTCTTAAATTAGTATTTAAAAAGTATTCACTCTTGAAGTAACGTTTTGATCCTATAATTTATTTCGTCTACTGTTTGATTAAAACAAGACCTGCAGTGAAATTATTCTCAAGCCATAAGTTGGCTGCATGAATTAATTCTTAGTGTAACTTGTAAGTTGTCTTACTCATTAGATTCATTTAGACATAGCATAATTTGATTATGCATCATCAACTAAAACTAAGGTATAAAAACTATAATTTAGAGTGCACTATGTCCGTCTACTCCCACATTTTTGCTGGAGTCAAAAGGTGAATACCTACGTGGCAAGTACCTAAGAATACTGATATTAAATGTGGGATTAATAGAAAGCGTTTGTTAACATTTCTAACACATAGGTATTAATAGTACTTTTAGAGCGTCAGAATTGTATTTCACACATGCACTTACTGTTATTTTTGAATGAGTGTTTGAATAGTACATAGTAAGCTGCATTTAAATAAGCTGTTTTCATAGAGTAGTAATTATAGGTTTGTCCAGAACCTAATAATCCCTTCGGCAGTCGACTACTAAGTAATAATACTTCTAGTAAATTTAAAGCTGCATTACTATTAGGAAGGACACGAAAGGACCTTGTGTTGAAGCTGTTATGCATATATAGTACTTCAAAATCCGCTAGTATGAGTGTATGCTATATGGTGAATATTATGAGAGTGTTTTGTTGTAGGCGGGTGGGCTTGCTCCCGCACACGGAATATCCGGCACACTCTCAAGTTCGCTCTTTTCAAGCCTACATGAGACCTTTATTTTATGGACAAAGTTTCCATTGTGTTCTGTTTTCCATCGCAATATATTAGCCATATCAGACTGACTCGAATCATAATCTGAAATATCGGACTCGCATTCAGAAGCTATAAGAGTGGTGTGCATACAAATTATAACCCACATCACATACTCTTTCTTTAGCATACGAAATGCTATAGCGTAGAAATTTCAAAGAAAAACGACCTTGTCTAGCTGGAGTTTACTTTCCGTGATACGTAAATGGTTAGTGCGAGTTGGGAGCTGGCAGCAATAAGGTTTTAATTCGAGCAGTTACGCCTATCACACGTTCGCCATCAACATTGCACTACTAGTGCATGATGGACAAGACTACGAGACTTGGTATCATTGTCATTGTCTCTAGCTCTTTGTCAGTCTTGCCTTCAGTCAAAATACATACATAGAAAAGTTCTTTCTTTCGGGTAGAGGCGACATGAAAATCAAAATGGAGATGGAGTAAGATAAATGGGAATTTTCTTTCTCTCCTCTTTTTCATCAATTTGACTGGGAGGGACCTGCAGTGCGACGTTATGTCTACTTTTGGAATTATAAAAGAATAGTGATTTGAGATTGTTTGCTTCCTTACACTACAACGCACTGATTGCGGGTAGAATATATAGACACAGTAAACATGTACACAAAACAGTGGACTAAAAGGAAAGTTGTGATTTGAGAAAACGATAGTATTCCGTGACTCGTTTCGAAATAAATGCAGTAGACTGCATTTGGGCTAAATGAATGTTATTTCATTGTTTGTAGCTATGCAATAATATTAGGAGTGATCGCCCACATCAAAAATCTGTATCGTAAGCACGTATCTAAATATTTACGGCTTTATTGTCGTATTATATCTACCTTTTCCTTTCTCTACGTGCTTAACTTAACTTCAAACTAGTATAGGTCATCCTATACTTGTCGTTCAATTTACTGTCACATCCATTTTATTAAAGATAGTAAAATTCGTCCGTGAGATACAAAATACAAACAATATATCTTAGAGATTGCTGATTCGAGCTACTAGGTGGTGAAAGCTCTTGAGAAAATAATGTTTATATTTATCAGTGGTTCAGAGGATGTGGTGTATGTATACCGTAGAGTTTTATTCTACATGCCATTTACAAAGAGATTATAGATAGTTACACAGACAGACTTATATGCAACGCTATCAAAATTCTTATTTCTAAGTGTTTCCTAAAGAAACCGCACGAAGAGTCATCAAGGGAGCCAGGGAAGTGTGAGTGCTGTAAACCAAGGAGAAATTCAGTTAAAATGCCAAAGGGTATTTTGGAGAAAACTATAATGCATAGCGGCTAACGGTAAATGTAACTAGCTGTGAGGTGCTCTGCTCACCACAGAAGCATAAATAAATCCGTTTATTTTCCATGAGTTATGATGGCGTGAATTTCCTCTACAATTTATGAGTTTTTTGCCGGCCTTAAGTAAAGTGTCATTTTAGAGCTCGCACGAAACCTATTCGCCCCCGAAAGACCAAGAAACTACTACCAAGTTTTCTAGGGAAAAAAGCCAAGTTGGAAATAGATATTATTTTCGAAGATGAACGAAACGAAATAAAATACAAGTTTTTATATGATTCTACAACGCTTAGAAGGTGGACCTCCAAACCCTTTAAACTATAATATACACAACTTTTTGGTCTGCATGTCCTTCCGACAATCACTTGGCAATGCCACCAAAATACACACACCGCGGGCATTTCACTCTCAAATCCTCATACTTAGTCTATTGCTTATTTCTACTTTTATTGCACAAGCCCCATTTACTTTTTTCCACTCCACTAAAGGTACTACTACGTACCAGCCGGGTCATAAATACACCATTGGCTATACCTAACACATCCTGTACCCAACAGTATAATAACAGTAATGAGTCAACCATACTAAAACCGAGAAACACAAACCTATACTTTTTAATAATGTAAATAAGCCCATATTTAGTGCAGAAAGTGCAATTAAAACTTGCGACTAGCATGCCTTTTCACTTAATGAACTAATGAATTTACCATAATAATAGTACAATTCAAATGAAGGTAACAGAATTCCAAATTGCAAAAGTGCAATTGCAGTCTTTGCCCTTTTACATTAAGAATTAAATACATTTCATTTTAATTTATGATTTTACCTTCAGTGCTTTACTCTGTTATAGTCCAGAACGAAAAACTAAATATCTGATATTAAATGTTTAATATTATAATAACTCTAGCAATTTATATTAGCTGGCATTAAGATATGTAGCTACCTACGACCGCACACTCCATTATCGAAGTAATTCTGCATGGTTGTTACTGTTTATCCAATTCAATTAAGCCGAATATTTGATTCAGGTTACCAGTAACAGCTGCAAGTAGAACTCCATGTTGACAAACTGCACAAAATATCATGCCGAGCAAATCGCAGAAATTTTAAAATACATGAGCGTTCGATGTGTATGATTTGCGTGATATAAATTGTTTGCCAATTTCCTCCTAACATATTGCAGCAGTAGGCAAGCTATGAATAATTAAGGGATCATCAATCACAGTCATGAATGAAATGATTAGCTCAATTTGAATGTATTTATTGAATATGTCGCATAAATTACAATGATTGTAGGAAGATAAGACTTGTTGTAAGTATGCATATCCTTTATATATCCTGAAACAGTGTTAATCATAGTTATTTGTTTTTTACACTTTTACTTTCACTAAGCTGCCTAACTGCAGGAAGGAATACGTAAACATTAAGGTTAGATGAGTGGTTTACAGTTTTTCCACCACGCTCATCTTATTACAGTACACGTGGATGTATTATTGTTTTTAGTGAGACCGCAGCAAAATGTCGAAATGATTTTGACATTGATCGTTCACAGTTGTTATTTTCTTGTCGATATATAGATTCCTAGTAGTAAAGTTTCTTCCAAATCAGATTTAAGCATTAACATGGGACATGGTTATGAGTCTAACTAAACTTGACAGGAAGTTACTTGATTTCATTTGAGTGACGCAGATTAGCAGTACATAAGTACTACTACGTGTACGTCCTTGGAAAACTTTGTTGGGGGAACACTTTGCAGGTCGACTATTAATTTTGGGATTTTCTTTAGCAAGTACTAAGATTTGCAAGCATTTGACTAGGCGTAGAAGTAAGTAAGGCAGTTCTTTGCCTTATACTTTCATCGTTGGTATAGGTTAGTTACCTAAAGCTGGCCTTGTCAGTTGCCAACAAGGTGCTTGATTTAGTTTGGTTTGGAGTTAACATAACAATGTTAAGTCACAGTTACTCTCTACTAATGTTTTCATGCACACGTCTCCGTTATACTTTATAGCGTACCTATTTGTACAAACAAATACTACAGTTCGCCAAGTACGTTTGCAATGCAAAATATTAAAGCAAGGTTGCTCTATTTAAACAATTGCTACTGCATCTCAAGGGATCTATCAATAGTAATATTTTATCCTGTAGTAACACTGCCTACATAATAAACGTTCTGTAAATTGTTTCCTAATACTTCAAGTAGATTTTAAACGCAATATGATTGAACGCAATCTGTGGAATCTGTGATTGCAACCGATTACTATGACGCATCTTCGATTTTATTGCGTGTATATAAAATCTAAACTAATATGGGAATTTAAATTGTGTCATTTGTTTTTACTCTTGGACTTTTCTCCTCCCTATCCCTTTAAAGTTGTGGCTACTCTTTCATAATAAATCTCAAGCTTAAAAGTACTAAATTCCTATTAGTTATTCCTGCATATATCTGGAATCTGCACTCAACAATTTATAGATTACAGTGTAAGAGCCGAGTATCAGTTTCCGTCAGAAATAATTTCTGGTTATTTTCGCAGTAAGTATAGGATAGGTGCTTTAATGTATGGTTTGTTTTAGAATAGGAAATATAGGATTTATAAATAGCATAATAAGTATAAAGTGGTTGGGCTGGACTAGGGAATGGATAGATAGGATGGCAAAGTCAAAGATAAATACCAGAATCGTGTTGAATATTATTAAGACTAAGCCCATTAGCTGAGAATAGAGAATCATTTGGTTTTGTTTAGTGGGAGCGTTCATGACACCACGAAATTAACTGTAGACATAGACAGTGTAGGAGAGAACATTAGTCCAACTGAAAATGGTGTGGTTCCCTGTTTCTCGGCTAAGTAATGACTTAAAATCCATTTGGTAAGCATGAAAAAGGAGGGCTCTACAGATTGGACGCTAGGACTGTCTCTCTCGGTCACATTCAAATGTATATATACCTTGTGTACGTAAACCTATCCGTACGTATAGACAGCCTACTAACATTTGCTAATGTCTATGAAAACGTTAGCACCCAAACCGAATTCTAATTCTGAGTTGGTAGCTGCCAAGAGAAGTTACATATTTTACAGTAGGTTGGTAAGTACGTCGGAAGGTTTCAAGATATAGGTCTGTAGAGAAAGCAGGGCATGGCGATATGCAAAGACTCCGGAGTTAGATTGTTGGTTTTGGTAATTAAAATGCGACTTGTATTACCATTTCGCCACCACGGAATAGCTCATAGGTAGTCGTGAAATCGGAGCAGAAGCGCAACCTAATCTCAATGACATGACGTAAAGTAATAAAACCAAGATGGCCTTACTCTTTCCTCTGATATGCCGTCCTATTCCACATTTTTTATTCGATAAAAATAGCCTTTTCATTTCTCTCCTTGCTACAACACCTTTCGGAGGCCACATTTTAGTAGAATCCTATGTGGTCACTGTGCAGACATATAAATGCTCTAATAAGGAGTATTTAAAATGTATATATATGTTATCGATATGTACGCAATGCTTGGATTATCAATAGAATGACCTTTTTCTACGAAAATCTTTCAGTTAAAGCAGTTTTTTGAGCCTGGGATATTATATAATACTCTTTTAGAGTATTACAAATAATCTGGCTGTTGTACTGCAACATAAATTGACCCAGGAAAGCTCCTTAGAAAGGTACTATAAAGGGACAGAGAGAGTTTTCATGTTACACTAATATAAGTAAATAAATACTACAGTGCTTATACAGTATTTATTAAATCTCAATTCACAGTGCAACGCTCCTGTGAACCACTGCAGTTGTTCTTGCTTTGTCAGAATATCCAGGAAAGTATAAACAAAGTTATCCATCTTGTATATGTAAGTAGTAGGGAAAATATGTTAAATTCAGTTTCTTCTGAGATTCTCAGACATAGACGAAGGCCAGATAAAATCAGGGCAGAGATTCATAATATATTTACACTTTATCCTGAAGTAACTATAATATTTAGAATATTACTTTTCGTACTAGTAAGTTTGCCATTGCGCATTAACCGCCTATCCTTAAAATGTAACTTTAAAGAGATTAGTACGGTAAGGAAGTTTTAATGGGGTGTGTAGCAGTATACAAATGTATTTCAACATTCCAAGTAAATCAGACTAGGAAATGTTTTGTACAGTGTATATAATTATGTAGTGGTACTAGTAGACCTATATAGAGTACAATCACACACAGGGCATTCGTTGTACGTGATTTGTCACAAGGTTACATTTAAACCTCCGTGGTAAAAATAAGTTTCTCCTGCAAGGAACTAGCTGTAACCTACATTAGAGAAAGGTAGTAAATCTGTGTGTGCATATTATAAAGTATATCTAATATCCCTTTTAGGTGATATACTTAAAGAGAATATAATACAGGTACCTACTTGTGTGAATACTTGTCACTTGTATAATAGGAGTTTGTAGTTGTGCGCAGACAACCGGCAAACAAACTGTTTTTGCATTTTGCTTTGTACGTAGTATATTTTGCAGAGAGATGTGGAGTGATGTGTAGAAATGTGCACATGGAGTATGTATGAGGGTGCCACCATATTCCAATTTCATGCCGAAAAACACTCTCAAAGGAACTTAGCAAGTAATATTGGGGATATGAAAGGTCCATAGCATTGGCGAATGCGAGAAAAGGAAGGATCGGGCAGAGATGTCTAAATGGCACACAATGTATAGAGAGTATGTAAATATTAACCACGACTCTTATAAGTTATATAAATGTGTATAGGGCACAGTAAAAGATCAAATCCACTTGAAACGTTACAGAGAAAGGGAGACTTGAAACAGCAAATAAATGACAAGCTGTACTACAACTATTTCTCATTCACATTCCTATGTATGGAAGTCCTTTCTTGTCCTCTCGAGTATAAAATAGTACTAGTAAATACTACGAGGTATGTACACAGTACACACACAATTATCTACGCTTCATATCCCTTCAAAAGTCCCTCTTTATCTACCTACTTTATTTACTCTGACAAATTGCAAACTTTAATGCATGCAACTAAATACTACTTTTTAATATTTGTATTTCGACAGTTATGATAAACTTTAATGTACCCTTCGACTTTCGAATGTACAAATCCTTGCTAATAAAATAGCAATTCAAAGTAAAGTGGTGATCTGCCTGGAATGATTGTTATTGTAGAGATGCATAGATTTCCTTTGTATCATTTAGAAAAGTTGTGTATGGTACCTGCTTTAAAGTTGGATGGCTTTGATGGGGCATTATAACAATTTAGTTTAGAGTTGACTGATTGCATAGAGATGCAGGAGAAAGTAGCGAGAGAGAATGTAATAATGTAAATACATGCTATTATGCAAATTAGGAAATTTCTAGCTCTTTCGTTTGTTCGAGAGTAAATCTGAATAGTTGAATACGTTTTGTTTGTTCCTTTGATGTTCCTGTAATTCCCATTGATAGTGAAGAGTCGAGAAGACGGAACGATCTGAAGAGCTAGTTAACTTCATTCTATTATCACTTAGCGCCCCATTGTTTTTCTAGTGCCAGTCCCATCCCTTTACTTTTCAACTACAGAAACTACTACTGTATGTGTTTCTAAATCCAACTTAATATATGTGTCATTCTCTCGGTATGTATCCCGATGAGAAATAGGAAAACAATTGTAACTCGCTTCGTAAATTTCTGAGATTGTAAGTTGGAGCAATAAATGGCAGTTATATTATTATGAAAGGATTGTAAAGATGTACTACTTGAGCATTGAAGTCGAAGGCCGTGTTATATGATGCTACATAACATTTATTGGAGTGTTACTTACATGTTTATGGTTCAGTGTGTGTATACAGTATTTGTATCATTAGATTGCGTTTTGGGACGCTTGTGTATACAATCACATTTGACTTTGTGTCTCTTCCTGCGTCTGCTAAATATCTACAATTTTTTAGTTTTATTATGACATGGGATTGCGTACTTGGTAAATATGGGAGGACACTCGACATCAACATCAGAAGAAAGGCAAAAATATCGGGAGGGGAGTATTTGTCGTAGTGCATTTATTTTTTATTCTCTATTGAGTGGCTCCTTGTGTGTGATATGCTTGCATATAATACATGCGGAATGCACACAATAATATATAGGTACACATAAGTGCTAAAGATAAGTGGAGTAAACCGGAGTAAAAAATATATGTACGAGTATGTATATAGTGCCGCATTGCAGATGTATAACTTTCCTAATATTTCTTTTTATACTCCCAACGAACACAACCGTGCCGTGAACAGAACTTAACGAAACCAACACTAGGACTACTTACTTAGTAGCTAAAAGGCAGAGGAAGGATGGGAGCAGCGGACTTGTATTTTCTATACTTTCTTAGTTGTGTGTGTGAGTGAGAGCAATCGTTTTATTAGGTGAGCTCATGCCATTCTACATTTGTCCCTCCAGAAGAAAACTGACACTCTTTAGTAGTAGTTTCTTTCTTAGCGACGATAAGTAAGTCTCCGACGACGAATTCACTACACACACTCACCCATTCAGTCCAATCGACAAATTCATATTGAGTTATTCCATTCGGGATTCCGTTCCGCCTCCGCCCCTCATTCAAACTTTCTTTTCATACCCCTACCATTTATTGCTACCAACTTTCTATTGTTGATATAAATACGGACTCTAACTCCCCATTTCCTTCAGATTCATCAAAATACTTTCCAAACAATATCAGTCTGTGCAAGAAAACTTATTTTTCATTTCCTTCACTAGTAACTAGCTACATCAACTCGTCTCCTAGTACGAGCAACTTTCCTACTGTCAAAACGCTCGCTCTTTAAGCGCTGAGATTCTAGGTCCTGAATTATAAATTCGAATAATAAGGTCGCTACATCTTCTCTAGGGGCGGGGAGGCTTTAGTAAATTAATATTAATGCTACTTGGGTATGCACGGTCATAAATAACAAAGGATATTATTTTTATAATTAACAATTGTAAGATTTTTAGAGAATAAATGCACTAGTTTGTAATTCTGGGCATTGTTTAACGAATCATGTAGAATTTAATGAATGTAGTTGAGACTCGTATGGTGTATATGATGAGCATGGATTACTACTTGGATACACATCATAATTATGGATGCTTGTTCAGAAAAGTGCTACTTGTTAGTTCTTTGTTAGAATTGTTGCAGTGCATTCTGAAGAGCGGATATTACTGCGGTTTTAGTACGGTAGCCTCCCACGGCCTATATATGTCTGTCATCATCTATAAATATAATTTGCAGAGTAACGACTACAAGTGTATTATTCATCATAGTCTGTAAGACAAGAAGTTTTAGTTATTACGCAACCCTTTATACTTTATGTTTCCTCATTTTCCCAGACTTTCATTTATGGGAGATCCTTTCTCTTCTTCCCGTCTTATACTTTTTAGCTTATGAGAAAAGCGAACGTGCAGAAATAAATTGCCTCGTTTTCGCTTCCTAAAATTCAGTGAGCTCCCAGCAACTTTCTGTAAAAAGAAATAGTTACTAATACTTGAAAACCACATAAAATAACCGTGCATTCTACACCGTCGCAATATATACATTGTTACACGATATACGACTTGTAATATGATCATTCTATCCTCACCGGCGTCTATTCTTTGGCATGAATAGCAACCAAGTGTAACAACAAAGACATATATCTAATATGGTTTCCATTTCCTCTTCTTCTATTACATTAGTCATATCTCTGAAAACCAATTTCATAACCTTTAGCATTTCCACTCCGAATTCCATTTATTTCCCAGCTCCACAATTCAATTTCGAATTTTCTAAATTATAGATATCGATTAGGATGTCTCAAATAGGATTTGCCACATTCAGTTGGTGATGCTCACAAGAATGAAGAAACTAGGCTTCAAAATTTGTTGACTTCCTTATTAGAGATATCAAATAGGCAAACGTCGAAAGTAGACCAGTTCAATTTAACTTCACTCATCACCCACAGTCTTCTCAATTCTAGTTTAAGCTCCATCCCAGGTTGATCTAGATCTAACTGGGTAATGCACTCTCGGGGTATGACTTTACAAATTTAATTACCATTCCATTAGTACCCTTAATGTAGGCAATGTGCAGAGGAAATTGTGGTAGGCAACGTGCCGCAGTAAAAGCAAAAATGAATTTCAGATCCAACTTTGAAGCGGACAGCATAGCGACTAGAGAGAGGGAGAGAGATAGTATAAGCACATTAGCCCATCATTAGATATGCCTAATTGAATTTAAAACTCTTCCGTCGGATACATCCTTTTTAATTTCCATCCAGAATCTCGTACACTACTAAAGTGGGTATGCTCTAAATTATTATTGTATGCATTTGCCTACTGTGCATGCAGAAATGGATGCTCGATGCTCTACTACCGTCCTAACACACTTAATGTATATCCTATCATATAGTACCAATGAAATTGAAAATGGCAAATGTCATTGCACGCTGGAAGGAATAAAAATTTAGAATATCTACAAGCTTGATCTACCCATTTCAAAAATTTATATGCAATTTAACACCAAATTACACTTGCTTGCTTCCTAAATTGGAATTATACTGTATTGAAAGGCCAAAGGGTAGTACGTAACCCAGAAAAAGGCTCTAAGACGCTTCGAATTCAAAAACAGATTTTCCCATCGTTTTTTATTCGACAATCAACTTGCATTTAAAAAAGTTGATCAATACTGTCAGTATATTTATTCTAGGTTCCTTGATCCAATATCAATGTAAATATCAATCCCTCTATGAAACATTTTAGCATAGTACTTTCTGACAATGCCACAATGTCGGAGGGCAACCTAAGATTTAAAGAATATACATGTAATTATATTTTAATAATAGCCACCAAGTCTGACGAAAAAGGGATAATTCAAAGTGTTCATGTTTCTATTTGATATTACTATAGCTCATTCCACACTAAACACTACTATAGACCTTTAGACATGCTTAGACTTTAAAGTACAACGTATCTTGGTGCATTTAAAACCTAATCCAAGTAGGCTTAGAATTAAATCCTTTATGTATTTTGTAATTAATACATTTTTAATATTGCTTAATCTTAAACCTTAATGTGTTGTAGTAATAAGGACGTAATACCTTTGGAATGATGCAATTACAATAGTTAAATAATCCACATGCAGTTCATTCCTTTTTCATTTTTCGGCAAAAACGTCTTGAACAAAGCCCCAGCAGATAAGCAGAAAATGGTTTGGTACATAAAGCATACTAATACTACACACAATAGTGAATGAAATTGCATAAGGAATGGACTATGAACTGCTCACTGTTCCATTACAACAACTACAATGTCAGTAGCGTCTGTACTAGTGAATGCACAATCTGTTTTCTCATAACTTGTGTGCTTATTCAGGGTAACAGTTGCAGTATGAGATATTAGTACATAATTTAATACTACTTTATTGTACATTATCTCTTTTTCACCCTATCATTTGTAGGCATGATTTACATTATGTATCTTATGTACTATCAGTACAACTTGTATACTTATGTAGAAAACTAATATGCTGGTAATAAATCATTCCAACTATTTACTTATAGCTTCCGCTATTTGTATTCACTGGTAAAATTCAATTTTAGATACTATGTAATAATATATTTAGCATGTAGGAAGTTACAGCTCTCACACTTCGGACATTTTAGGACATTATTTGCAAGAGTGTCTGAAAGTACTTCAAATGGATTCGTCAGGTAACAACTCTGTGGCTTTAGAATCAAAAGGGTAATTGTACTTTATCTAGTTTAAAATTTCAAATATTATATTTATCTCTACATAATATATTTTCATTAGTCCTAAATAATTATTTCAATTCTATTAACGTAATTCGCAAGTAGATTCCTCGCTATATACATACATATATTAATTGATGTTTGCATGTAAAACTGCATTAGTGCTAGTACAAATTTAGCATTACTGCTATAGTACAAACGTAGCAAATGCAGTAGCATAAATGTTCTTTGAACTTTTTTAGGAAAGATGAAAAGCATTTTGCGGCAGAGTACTACATTAAAGCTATGAAGAAAACTGGCATTAGAAAAAGATAAAAGCAAAGCAATTTTATAGCCTTATAAGTGACTGAAAAGTGCTTTAGACAGCGAAATAGTTATGATGAGGAATTGTCTTGTATGCATGAGTATGATTGAAGGCAATAAAAGGTGAACGTTTCTATATTATTATGCTTGGCTGACTATCATCTGTGTTTAGGTACCTGCTGATGGTATTTTGTATGCACTACTGCAATGTACTACATTTAAGCTGTACTTATCCCTAGGCTAATGTAGTTACACACTTACATAATTTATACTTAAGGTAGGTAGAGTTTCTTTGTTGGTAGTAAAAGATGCAAGAATAATGCACTTCAATAAACGCCGACACTTGCAAACGCCTGCATTAACCTTGTGAGATGTAGAATCTGTATAATATGGAAATTTGACTCTTCTATCTCCAGCCATAACTCATATTTAAATATACTTTTATTGTTTGTTTCCTTGTTAATACAAAACTAATACAATTAGCTATAGCCACGAAGTAACATTTATCTATATACAGTATGGAAATATTTGTATTTACGTTACTGAAGGTCATTCTTAGTCATCGCAAATTCTTTGCATTAAATAGATCCATATGGAACCTACTTAAATGCTACTTTACATAGTTAATATTGTTTACTGATCTAACTCTACAAAAATGTTTGTATATTTAGATAAGAAATTCTACTGACAACAGAGTGATGATTGCCAGTTGAGTTTTAAACAGTTTGGACAAATGATTATAAGGAAGTGTACTTTACTGTAATGAAAATGTTGTTAGAGTGTTGTCGAAGAAAGAGGCTATTTATGTAGTTAGCGTTATAAATACACGAGGTAGTTGATAGTGAGGTGCTAACCAAGATGTTGCAACATTATGTATGATTTGCAAAAAAGAGGATATCGTCCTAGTGGTATAGGTCAACTACCCCAACCTCGAGTTGTCTTTAGTCATTTATTCATCCCAAGTTTGTTGCAGTTGAGTTGGAAGTGTGTCTAAGTCCAATATTTTCTTGTCTGTTACACGAGAAACAGTACAATAAATACCTAAGGTCTGAGATAAGATACTTTTATAATTGGAAATGCAGCTGCACATGCATTTTCAGACAGCGGAGTGTGTAAAATAGGTTAACGATGAAAGTCTGTCTTAAAGCACAAACTATTAATAGCCAATAAGGTAGATAAGATGTGTTGTTTCACATGTCTTGCCTGTCATGCTCAGCTCTCCACGTATCTATTGCTGTAGACATTAATTGCCCGTTTTATGATTACTTATTACAGCGTGCTTTCAGATTTACTCAGATAGCCATGAAGCAATGAGGACTAATAAAACATTTTTAGGCGGTGGGACTACATTGTGCTTCCATGTGTAATCTCACTTGATGTGTCGGAGCACGGACTGCACATCACGACACGACATCACGGTACACAATCCAAGACCTGTGTGTCCAATTCACTCCATTTATACTCCTTATATGCACTATTACTTCATTCTAATGCACTTGCCATTCCGCCCATTACAATTACGCCAAACTATAGTTATCTCTTCATCTGCCATGCATTTATCATTTATGTAAGATGCCAAACAATTTAAACCACCCCATCAATTACTACCGTAAAATCCCTTTCAACTCTCCTTATGGTCCTGAATTTTAAACTTTACTATAGAACCAATAAATATTTTTCCATTATACAGGACATTATAGGACATAGTATACAGCACATTACACCTTATAGGAAGCAATTAAACGTTTTTCTATTTATATAACATGTATTCAATTCTTGCTATTATCTGCATGATTTATTGCTTATTTTATTTACTTAGTCAAAGCTAGCCACTAATATTAATTATTACATTTGGATCGTTAAATCTTTTAATCAAGTAACTTAGGTAGAGAAGCATCATGTTATTTATTTTTTGAATCTGAATTTAAATATTGAGTACAGGAAATGTACTACAGTGTAGTTCCGTAAACGATTCAATTTATTATCCTGTAGGTGCATTATTACATTTTGCTCAAAGAAATTGAAGACATTAAATATAAAGAGGTAATTTACTACAAATATCAAGACGTGTGGCCCAGACTGTATGTTATACATAAATTGTTTAACCGACTCGATTTGTGTGTCTCTATACAATACAACTCATAAAGAAAGCACATATCTGTTTTGGAGCTGGTAATAATTTACAAATATGACCCAGTGAGGCTATAGACGAAGAATGTACATAAGAGTATATGTATATATTTAGCACCTTGTAGTATTATAGGAGCTAATCCAAA
Source organism: Tomocerus qinae (assembly GCA_020055645.1). NCBI lineage: Eukaryota > Metazoa > Arthropoda > Collembola > Entomobryomorpha > Tomoceridae > Tomocerus > Tomocerus qinae. The sequence goes on from CM034547.1 coordinate 30,678,933, forward strand.
GCAAACCTGTGTTCCTGACACTGCATTTGTCATTAACACACTCAAGGATGGTGTGGAAGGAGAATGGAATTGAAATGGAGAACATTATCATCACAAATAACAGCCTCCTATGAATCAGCAAGACTCAGGTCTTGAAAACCATAAATAGTTACTGTATGTACATAAGGATGATAATATTGGTTTTTGAATTGCTGGCATTAGTCATCTTTAAAGGTTCTTGGAGCATTAGTCACACCGTTAGTCTGTCTATAAGTGTGGTTCTACACTTGAATTCTCTGTGCACTGTCCTACTACTCGACTTTTTAGCGGTTTAGATGGTCTGGATCTTCTGTTGTCTCCCAGCTTATCTCTTTCCCTTCCTACTCAAAAGTGGAAAACTGTGTTTAGGAGAGTTGCCTATTGTCTGCAGACAAGTACAGACGTTGAGTATAGATATTGGACACTCGTGTAGCTATAACCGTTTGGTATTTACATGCTCGATTCTTCTTTCTGGGTAGACAGATGCAACAAAGGATGGACTCTCCGTTTTGTTACACTACACAGATTAATGGTAAAAAGTCTTGGTTCAATCCGGATCTATCGATATAAAAGTATTCCATGGTGGTGGGACTTTAATAGAAAACATTCACAGATTGCCAATCCGTTTTTCCCCGTCTCTTTCTACAGCAAAGGGAGGATGAATGGCTCCTTCCCAATACAAACGAAAACATGAGTGTGAAAAAGAATTTTTCACTTGATAGAGAAAGCAGTCAGGGTATAAATAGTACAGTACAGCTGAAGTCGGCCAGCCTTGACTCCAACTGTCTTGACGTGGCCTTTTCTATTGCATTTCTGTCTCGTTTTTTATCTCTTTCTCTATGTACACACTCAATACTAAACTATACTTTATACCACTATATATTATCTTCTCAATTCACTATATTACATAATATACTTCAGAAAAGGGACCATCTATCGCTTTTGGAAGGATGCAGCACAAAATTTCATGTCATATACATATACACATACTTTCTTTGGCCTTGTTCTCCATACATGCACACTACCTACATCAACGGCTTCTCTCATCTCTTTTGGGAATTTTGAATGGCAGCCCAATAATGTAGTGCAATGTCTTGAAACGAAAACCATATTACTCGCTAAACCTTTCTCCAAAATAACTGCACCCGAGAAGGAGAAAAAATCAACAGTAAATAATACCCGTCCCATAGTAATCCAAACTCATTCTCCGGTTGAACAAATAAATTATCTAGGTTTATTAATTGAAATAGAGTCTGTAGGTTTGTCCGACTTAGAGTATCTTACACAGAATTAGACTCCATCTTTACGCAGTATATTTTAAGTGTACCTAATTGTAGTTTGATTAGTATATAGGTACTAATAATTCATTTCCTCACTAATTAGTATCTATCTACTACAACAACGCGGGAATACTATATTATTTACGGATTAGAATATAATTTCTGAATTAAAAAGTCGAAACAATTTTAGTGCTTACAAAAATAGTTACCTGTAATTGCTTGCGGGTATAAAGTATTTAGCCATGTATAACTTAGTTCATTTCGGTAAAATGTCATAATAAGTGCAATTCAGTGCAGAGAATTGTGGTCCAGGTAGTCCAAAATTAGTTCGGTGCAAGTAAAAATTGGTTGAATCAATAGGTGCTTGAGTGGCTGAAGTTGTTAACAGTTTTCCAGACGTTGGTACTTAATATTGAGTTGGTTAATTTAGTTTTTGCCTTGTCTTACCCTTGAGTTGAATTGGATCTAATTAGCAGAGAAACTTAGAGACAGAAATTCATTTTCCCTGTTTCATGTCGTGAGTTGTTTCCATTTAGGTTGTTGGAAAGGTACAATAATATAAAGGAGAGTCTAGTTTTGTACTTCCATGTAAGTAACTAAATAGGACTGTCTTCATTCTTTCCCATTTAGTAGGTATCTTTCTCGGTTTGTTTCTCTCACGATGAGTATAAGTTAGCTGGAGTTGGCTGACATGTGACTGCGTATCTCTATTGGAGTGAATTCATCTACACATACATAGTGGGAGTGTAGTAGTACTAAACAAACCTTTCAAGCTGGTTAAAAGTTTTTTTCTTCTGTACACAGTAGTCTTCTGGTTGTAAGTTGAATTGTGCCGTCTAGTCGTTGTGTAGGCAGTGTGCTAACTTGAGTCCTCTCTTTAGGGAATTCTAGAAAAGAGTTGCTCTTATAAGTGTCTTCTCATATGTCTCCTACTTGAGCTGTTTATATTTTATTTTTCGAGTTGGATATTTCTATCTAGAGACAGAAAGGGCACATTTCCTAGAAATAATAAAGTCGAGACTGTGCGATGCCTAGGTATACCACGGTAAAAGATAAAGTTCATTTTGGTACACAGATCTCGCCTTTGTTTTCGGTATAAATACAGATAGATTACATTACATTCCATTTCGTGCCTGAGAAACTACTCTTCTCGCGACTCTGCAAAAAAAAATTAGTATGAGATGTGGGGAACGTCATCTAAATTGTGTTACGTGGATGTATACACATACCTATTTCTATGTGGATATGCATTTGGTAAAAGGAAGACCGGACTCTAATGCGCCAAATCAAATTTTAAAATTCATAGCAAATGCACACTTTTCCAAAGATCATGTTAGTGCAGTGAGGATTTGGAGGAGTGCTTTAGTAAGTACAATTTCCTGTGTATACCTATACTGGAGTATGAGTTAGGATTTTTAGGTCAGGTTTCCAAGCCTAACGTGAATACATGAAGACTAGAGAGAATAAAGAGCAAATTGAAAGTTATAATAATGATAAGCTAGAGAGCTCTAAGTTCAGTTGAGTGGTTTGACTCGCCTACAGATAGAATAGAATAGAGACATGGAGAGCCCTTGTACTTTCTAGAGAGAGATTCGCTTACTTAAACACAATATCATACACACTGTATTCTTACTCAGATAAACTATCAGCTATCTACTTTCACACAATGCATCCCATTGTCAAAATACCTTTTTTCTAGTGTGAACTCAAAGTAGCTTAGTGCACACCTTATACATAAGACTGGAATTAGGCATATAGGTAAGCACAAGTGCATAGCATCTGTCAGTTCCCATCTCGTACGCTCTATGAGTCCATTAAGAAACTCCCAGGTATTTTATCTCCTCTCGGTTGAAAAACCTCTTTATATAATGTGGAATTATGAACGGTGCATACATTTCTAGGTTTAGATCTCTGCCTGCCTAATCCCATATCCTACCTACCTAAATCTCACATGACGACAGGGAAACATATTGAGCTCATTACACTGCATATTTTTATTTTCTGCACTCTGCACACTACTAGTGGCCATCCAATGTGCATACCGGTGTTTTTGGTTTCTTTAACTCCCTACTTTACATTTTCATTTCGTGTAACGTTTTGTGAACAGAGTGTGTTTTAGTATGCTATATCTAAGTCAACGAATTCATTAGTTTGCATTACACACATATGTAGACGAGAGGGAAGAACAAATAAAATCCTGCTTTCTATGCCACAGGAAACGAATCATTACTGTGTATGTCCCTTTTGATTAGCTACGTCAGCTCCAATTATGCATTACTCAGGTATTTCCAGCACACATTAAATCTCAGAGGGAAACCTTCTGTTCCATCATTCCATGACTCACATTTGCCGACTTCATCATAACTACAACCATTACCTATATATGTGAATATTCATCATCACAAATACTACATGTATCTTCTATTTTTGTATTTATGATCTGTGACTCCAGACTCAATGGAATTGTGACACATTGTGGAAATTACACAGACAAGTGCAATTTCTAGATAGACTACCTACCACTACTTTAGTACTGGTATCTATCATTGCTTCCTATGCTGATTAATAGCAATGGAATTTGGGATCAGGTGCTTTCCATGTGTGAGAGCTAGAGAAAATTGTTCAGTCAACCATCCAAATTCAACACAGAAGCTTTAATGCTTTACTTCCTGCTGTTTATATACACTTCTACGACTTTACACACACAATCGTGTCAATTCAATGTTTTCATACACAATACCTATGTTTACTTATCTCTGATGTAATTTTCCTCTTGGAAGAATGTTTCACTATTACTAAACACACATACTTCACATAATTCACATAGTATAGTATGAAAAAGTTTGTAGCAGGAGTCTGGGACCTATTTTTCAAATGGGACTCCTGTCGTAGTGAAGTTGAAAAAAAAATTCCAAAAACAATGCAAAGGTTTGTAGTTCAGTATAAATGGTACAATGGAAAACGTATAAAAATGACTGCATTTCGTTGTTCCAAATAGATAACACCCACTTCTGAAAGTTTTGGTTTTGCATAATGGGGAATCTCCTTTTTTTCATTCTATGGTGCAAATTATTTAGCAACAGCAGTTAGTGATTCATTTTATCTGAGAATTGTGAATGAAACTAAGATTTTATCACACTGATTCATGGAGCATCTTTATTTTGGATTTTACCCTGAATATGGCTATGTCATAACTACAAAACGCACAAAAGAAGCCGTATATTACATGTATATCCCAGTAACAGTTTTCTATTCTACGAATATATGACCAAAAAGCACAAAGGTAGTCAGTTGGTTTGCTCTGATGTACTGATAATCTTCTCCTGGCATGAAATAAATCTTTTGGGCTTTGTTGTAATTTCGTACTAATTTTAGCTGTAGTAAGCTACTTAGTACGTTTGTATTTCTAAATTGTAGTACTCTCTGCTTGAGGCTTCTACATGTCATACGTCATACCATATCAGGTTGATTTAAGTGCTTTGTGTTTGCATAATTTAAACTCGAGTAAGTTTTGAGACTGTAATCTGCAATAATTGTTCCTTCGCCTTTCCTTTTTAGTTACATTGCACTTGTAAAATTACTAAAGTGCTGTTTCAGTTTATTGAGGTTTATAGTATATTAAGCTAAATAACTCAGTCTTTACACAATATTCCTTATACAGTAGATGTGTAACAGATATGTAACCACAAATCCTACACTCATGCATTTATATTTATATACATAAATAAAACTGTAAACCGTATTTTCCTTTGACTCTCAGAAGTGTTGTATTTCCATTAATATACCACTCACACAAACATGTAGTGCAGCAGCCTAGATATCTACTAGTTCAAGTGAGTGTAGTTCATCATAAGAGTAGTATAAAGTATATAAAGCTAATAGTTTTGTGCTAAATTGTTAGAATTTGATACTAAAGCACCTGCTTGACTTACCGCTCTTGTGAATTTGAGATTTACTAGTGGTACCTCAGCCAGTAGACCAGAAATCACTCTAATGTTACTGCTCTGTGTACCTATAAAATAAATCCACTTTTTCCCTTAGCTGTGATTTTACTCGTACAAACACATATCGAATCACAATGCGAATTAAGTTACGAACAATAATTCTGTCTCAGGTACACGACGAAACTGAATAGCCAAAATTATGGTATCGATTTACTCTTCATGTTAACATGGTGTTGGCTTCACAATATATGATTTCTTTACACAATAGCCCTAAAGACGTAAACACGTTCTAGCAAGTTTAGAAGGGTTTTAAATAAAAATTGCTTTATTATTATTATAAAAATTAGTAGGTATCATATTTAAATCTTGTTCATCTGGTTTTTTATATTATTGAAAATTTTATTATCGATTATCATAGGTGTATGGAGTTAATTGAGTATTATGGTATAAATAAGATATGACTATGTCGCCTGTTAGAGTAGAAAAGTAGAAACCTACCTACAAACAACTAACCTACAAAATTTGAGTGAAGTGATTTGCATGGCCAAGTTAGTATACAAATAACATTAATAAAGGGAATTCGGAATGAATTTTTAATTTCTTGTGAAACAATTAATAGCATGACTTATGTAGATGAAAGGGTGTCTTGTTAACTAGAAAAGCAAATTGAGCAGATTGTAAGCAACGCATTGCTTAATTTTCAGTAGGAGATCTAAGTGCAGTATAAGCCATCTGCATAGCCATAGAACGGATGATGAATACAGATTGCTTAATTTAAAGTGAATTCCAGTTGTGTTGCTTATAATGCAGCAGGAGCATGTAAGTTTTATTTTGAGTTTACGTACTCACAGGAAAACACAAAACAGAAACCGCAGTTTTCCTGAAGTAATTCCCAATGCCAAATGTCACTTTATATCTAATTTCACAACTAAAGACTGCCAATTAAAATAAACTACCTCTTTCATCTGTAAAATTGAGGATTCTACTCGTCATCCACCGGTTTTGTAATCCTTGAATTTGATTTTCAGATGCAGTTGCGCACTTTCATGTGTGTCCCTTTTATCTGGCACACGAATTCCCAATTAGTACATATGGGCTTATTTTTCATACAGCTGCTTAATAAATGGAAATCCATAGACATCATGCTATACAAGGGCTTGCCAACTTTTCCAGATTCCATCACTATTGTACAATGCCCATTTAATCTCCTACGCATAGTTACCTCTTACATAATCCAAATATAATTACGGATTCTTGTTTAGATATAAACGAACTTTATAAATTGATGGTTGTCTTTGAAGTATCTAGGCATTCACATTATTATCTCATTCATAAGTGTATTGTCGGCTCTATTAAGTGTCTAGTCTGGTGAAAGCTCCGTTTGGCGAAGTTTACAAAGCTTCAGGAATATTTTAGAAGGTAACCAGGTCTCTATTTTAAATACAACAAACTGACTTTAATGTTTACGTTAGTACAATACACTTGGGTTACATCCTGTGAATTTTGTAATTGTCATTCAAAGCATTGGTGATTTACCTATCTGATTAAAATTCAGGATATTATAGTGTGTACAGATAAAATATCCATTGGCGAATCGAAGCTAAATTGCAACAGTACATCATTTTATTTAAAACAGACTTTCTGAGCTTTCAGAGATTTAAATATTTACATGTATGCCCCATTTGTTGTAAATTGTAGTGTGAGATATCTCTAGTAGCCTGTCATGTGAAGCTGTTCTTGTCAACACTTGCATTAGCAGTCAGTTAAAAGCTAACTTGTGAACAGGAGTGTGAGTGCTAGAACATCATTTGAATTTAGTAAGACTAGTAGGGAGCCCGTCTTATTTACTTGATGGCGGCGTACGGTAGAATTTCATAAGGGGCAGACTGCAGACATAATCTAACAAAAAGCTTTTTGCTCTTACTTGTGATATGTTGTGCAGATAAGGTTTAATGATTCGTACAGTTACTAGATATGTATTCCTATGAGTTACACATTTAGCAAAAGTTTACCTTTGCTTCGTTGCTTCCGTGTGAGTGTGGTTTGTAGTAGATGAGTTTGGTATGGAAGGGGTTAGGTTACTAATATAGTCGGACGATAAGCAAAAAGGAAGGAAATTATTTTATTCTCACCTCGTAGTAATCTGGAGCCAGACTAACAGCAAAGTAACGAACTGAGAGTAACCATGTCTGAGCTCAGTCTGACGAGACGGAATAATACAGCAGAATGCTAATATGACAAAATAGTCAGGAGGTTAAGGCGTAGAAGAGTAGACGAGACTGGAAGTTTCGGAGATTCCGTATAGTTATGATATGGCTATTACAATTTGTACAATGCATACTATAAGGAAATATTCTGAAATTTTATACTAAAGGCGAGTCCAAGTCGAGGGAAAGTAAATTGCTAAGTTTTTTGCAAACAATGTAAAGCACTAATTAAAATGTTCCGCTGCGGACATTATCTTTATCTAGAACATTAGTAGCACATTAGAAACATGATGTACATGTAGTTTATTAAATAATTAAAAAGTGTTGTTACATCTTTATTATCTCACTACTATCTGTAATTACTTTTTGCTGCCAGCCAAAATGTCCTTAAAAAACTAGCTAAAAAGTTGTTATAATTGCATTTTTGTGCGAATACCGCACTAAATCCTAATTTAAACTTTTAAGTTTAGATAGAAACATTATTTAACCTACCTTTGACCTACCATAAAGAGTTGAATACTCGGTTCATTGAGGAAATGCACAGAAAATCATTTCAGCCATACTTAATTTATGTACACGTAAGGAGTGTCTGGAGCTGAAGAACACTGTTGAATATCTAAACATGCCTAGAGTAAACTGTACAGAATATATTTCAGCTAATATGACTAAGATGATATCGAAAAGCAAAGTAGGATAACTGCACAGTGCAGATCTTCTTTAGTAATACATGCCTGGGAGAAAGCATTACGGTGAAAGCCGGAATAGAGTCAGGTAGTTTTATGACCTTTTCACGTGTGCACTCACACACTATCGGCTCGTAAATCTATGAGGTCCATCAAAAATGCATGGAAAATTAAAGCAACACTAAAATGATGGGAGAGATAGCTTCCTTTATTATGGAACAAAACAAACAGGAAGTCACTTCATGAACTACGTCGAAATGAAAGATTCCGTTGCATGAAATCTAATTTCCTTTGATTCAAACCTATCAATCTATTTGAGTTTGACTTATAAGTCTATTTCTCTCTGTTCCAAGAATTTATTTCCTATTTATTTACCTTCTAAGGATTTTACAACTTCATAATTTGAAATGCTGATGAAACATTTCAAAACGTTACTCAAATCAAAGTTGTTTCCCTTTTAGTACAAAACTTTAGTTATCTAAAGAATAAAGATGAGAAAAGCAAAAATTTGCGGTTTCATCAGATAGTACCTTTCAAATTTCAAATTACATTGAGGTTGTGCACCTTGTCCATTAGAACAACTTTAGCTACATAACTCTGCATTACTGATGTACAGCTGGGAAATAAGTTGGTGCACAGTCTCAGTTGACTACATTTTACATTTATTCAGGGCAATAGATTTCCATCTCTTTTCTCATCTGCTATACACAACTGGGTCGATTTTATTTCATTAATGTCTCTGCTAACTTTAATTAGCTACTTGGAAATATTTTAGTCATCCTTATTGCTTGATTAGGAAACTAAGGGAATATGAAATAGAAATATGCTTACATCACGTACAGACTCAACTATCTAGACATATATACCCAAGGGTGAATACCTATATGTCTCGATAAGGCATATAAGATGTTCACTCTAGAACTATATTTATTGGGAAAAGTTAACTTTCCGTTGGTACACTCGAGCTTTTACTTTGCATCAGTTGATCTCTGTTTCCAGTGCCTGCTACATGTATTTACAAAGTACAAGTATCTGTATTTATGGTGCATTATGTATAGGCAATATACAATATAGTACAATTTTAGTTCATTGAAACAAAAAAGAATCTAGACTACAACCCTATAATACTATTCTGTTGTGTGTAACTTATACCAAGTGAGGTTTACACTGCATAACTGGAAGAGGTTTTCGGCAAGGTAAATTTTCATGCACGTCCTACATTTACTTCAGACGAATGCCGTCGACGCTTCAAGCGAAAAAATGAAACACCTTTAAAAGAATACTAAAACAACTAGCCTTACTGTGCTGATGCTGACTTGAATCTTTACATACTTCGACCACTTATCGATCGAATTCAAGGGCAAAAAATGAGCTTCTTTATCTTATGTTATAAAAAGCAATATACCAACGGCGAAGTGACCTATAAACAACGGGGGTAGGTTTAATTTACCAACCCGTTTATAAATTGCGAAAGAATCTCTGGTGTTACAAATAATTATTTCAACGTGGTCAAATGTTTCTGAGCTTGACATTCGCATATTTCTTATTCTGTTTTATAAAGTATCTGTGGATTAACAAAAAATGTTCTATCTGTACGGGGATTGAGCAGGCCGTTTAGAATTTCGAATCACAAATTCAGTAAAATAAAACTATTAATTAGATAAATTTTGTTTTCTTGCTGGCATAAAGTTTGTAGGATACTTCATATTCCAATTTCAGTTCTAAAATGTATCTACTTCTGGATGACAGCTCTCTGATCGAATGACTATTTTATTGACTACATAATTACTTTTTGAACAAGTAGACCATAGAATAATGTATTAATCATATATTTATAAGGAGATTACTAAGAACAAAGAATAGCTAATGACTTCCACCTGTTCAAAACATTATAAATCCTAATAATATGGTACGCTTCAATTATCTGTTCCTTACAAGATTACGAGTAATTTGAATCACATGTCGACTCGTGACTAATTTCTGGTTTTCAAGTATAACTTAATTAGTATCTAATTAGTGAGCGTAAGTTTCTATGGCTGATGGCTAAAAAGATGATTCATGAAATATCTAACATGATAGTCTGTCAAAGAGCCACATCATGTATATGCATGTAATTGTAGTTACATCATTGCACTTCACAAATTCACAACTATACACAATGTAGATAAATTATGAGTACTGAACGCCAGTGCCTGTAGGCTATGCATGTGTTAACTTACACAAGACAAACTTTACACATCATATCTTCACAATGGTGAAGTATGTTCTTGTTTCGGTGAGTGAAGAAAATGATATAGTGGAATCACATGTCATGAATCCATGAACTAATACTTGAATTATTTTGAAAGCAAAACTTATGTAGTCGGATATGTACTTCAAGTCTAAGATTACTTATACTTACAGAAATCTATTGTACTCTGTGCACAAAAGCTAATTAGTTATACAACAATACCTCAGCAATGTTTTATTATTTTTCGAAGTTATTTTTTGTTAAATGAAGTTTTACCTATTGTTCAATTCGAATAAAGCGTGGAGTATTAAGTAGTAGGTATGTTACGTCTTGTAATTCAATCCTACGCAATGAAGAGCCATACAAATAAACTTTAGCATCTACCGATATTCTTAGTTAAACTCTTGGCATTTTTAATATTTAGTACGTGTACTAGTATTGTGCGAATTTTTCACCATTACTTCTCACAGGGATTTATTTTATGTTTATGTTTCTTTATGGTATGCACTAAGTTTTCAGAAGACAATTCATTTTGTAGACATAATACAAAATACATGGACTAGATTGTTATGAGGAAAATGTTTGACTACTAACGAGATTCTTTGTTGAATATTCACATTTAAAACTTCATGTTTGTAAAGAAGTACAATGTGAACAAAGACAGCTCAAATTAATTATGTCTTGTATTCGGAATCATACAAGATAATTCCCAGCAAATATGCAGCACAGTAAACAAAGAATTTGCATATTAGCCGTCTTAAATTACTTTCTCTTAGAAGGACTTGCAAAAGAAATTGTAAAAAAGCATAAGTATAGGATTACTTACATGCAGTACATAAATCCAAAATAGGATTAGATTTATGTCGAGAATGTACTACAGCGTACCGGGACAATGTACTTAAATGCATCCTGGAGTTTGTTTCGTAATCCACTGTTTTGAAATCATATTTCACCTTCAACCGTGGTCCAGAGTTAGGCTCATAAATCGATGCTTCACGACACAGTTCTTTAAACTATATACCACAGCTGCTGAAAAAATTTGAGTTGGTTAACATAAAATCAATTTTAGTTCTTAAAATACAGCGTTTAATTGAGTTTCTTGTTGGGTGAACAATTTTAATTGTAATCTAATCCTATTCTTACTTTTATGGGATCCTTGATCAATAAACTAGAAAAGTATGTCAAAGGTAGAAAAAGGTCGGTAGCGATAACATGTAAAAAGTTAACGAAAACAATTCAAATCAACGTCGGTTAACTTAGACGGTCCATAACTGTTGTGTGACATGCGACAGACGTGAATTTTGCTGTGACTAGTTCGATCGGAGAATGAAAATTGTTAAACTGATATCTTTACTGGACTTTAAGCACGTGGCGTGTGGTCATTTATTAGAAGGCAATGTCTAAATGTACTAATGGACATTCTATATAATGTGATTACCTTCATTTTTAATGAGGGCCAAGCTGCATTTAGTATTAAAAATTTAAGTTGGCCATGTAACAAGTACCAGGTAGGTACGAAGACGATAATTTACCTTTTATGATTATTCTCACAAGAATAGATAGGTTTTCTCCTGAAGTTCTAGAATGAAAGCTTTCTGCAGGACAAGTTTCAGCCAAGTATTATTTCTCTTATGTCCTTTCTTACACGTTAAATGACTTTTAAAATACCTTGCAAGTTAGCAATTTCAGGAGAAATCCAAAGTTTTTTCTTTGCACTCAAGTTTACTGAAGTGTATAAAGTGATTGTGCTTGAAACTAGCTGAAGGCAACCTATTTTCGCCTGTTCATTCATTCTTCAGCTTTCTCTTTCCATTCTAGGAGAAACTTTTCACTAATCCATATTCCAATCCTATCAGAAAGAAATTGCGGCCAAGGGAAAATTACTTCTACCTTGCTTTTCTTTAACTGGGCTTAGGTATGTGCACACCGAGTAAATTATATGACTTTATTGTCTACTCTCTGCCCCGTTTCATTTCCAATTCTTTCCTTAACTTCTCCCTACTTTATCCCTTCTGGGATTTAGTCCAACAACCTTAAAACAGATATACCTATACTCACAACACACTCCGAATAATCTAAAATATACCTAATTATTTGCTAAATATTTCCATGTGTGTCAAAACGATTTATACATGAACTTTATTGTAGCTAAAGCATAAACTACTAATTTATTGCTTGTAATTTTGTTTAAATATGCTATTTTATATTTAGGTTACTGATTTACATATAATCATAGACATTTACGAAGTATTATGGTAGTGTAAATTGAAAAGTAAAATGCGTTTATTAACCGAATTGTATTTTGTATGGAGGCTTTTCGAGAAAAGCAAGTTGGTTGTTTGTATTGTAATTGAATACCTAAGAGAAGATTCTAAAAATAGTTCCTGTCCGTAATTCATAGGTATAAAGGTTACTGTAAGTAGATACTTGGGTATGAATGAGGCGGACAAAAGTCCACAGTGAGAAAATAGGAGGAGAAGGATTTTTATTGGAGAAAGTTCAGCTAAAATTAGCCCAACACTACATGAATATTAATATGGCAAAGTCTCTAGAAGGCATTAGGTAGTTTAAATATTTATTTATCATTTACACCATCCCTTCCTGACTGCCTATCGAATTTCATTATCTATTCATACCCAATTGCGATGATGAACATTTGCTACTAAATAAATATTCAATGTAGCCTTTTAATGTGATGTCAATCTATTTTCATCCTTCGTTTACGACTATACTATGTATATATGTATACAAAATAGTACAAACAGAGAGAGTAAGTGTAATAATTAAAGTTTGCTTAACGTGCTCTGATATAGTTTTCGCCTCTCCCCACTCTAATTTATTTATTCAAATTACAACCGTTCACTGCAATTAGGCGAAACACATTGCGAAGATAATGCACTTTGACATTTTTATGAATATTGTATGTACAGCCAGAGTCAATTAAACAATTAAGAAATATTTCTGAGTTTTCTGCATTTGTAATTTTTGCAAATAGAGTGTGAAAAAATTGGATTTTGCAATAGCTCATGATAAATTATATTTCTCCTGTAAGCAGTTTTCCAGCTTTGATTATTCAGGCAAAGTAAGAAAAATTAAGACATGGATTTACGTAACCAGAATTTGTTTGAAGCCTGAATAAAATTACAGCCCTGAAATAAACGCTGCTGGTACTGAGTGTGAAAATGTAGCAATAGCTTCCTGGGCTGGCTTGCGTTTCGCCTTTGAGTTAGGAAAAGTAATTAACATCTCTCGTAAAGATAAGGGTATGCGTTAATTCGTGTGTAAATTTCCACAGTTTTTATGGAAACTATTAGACAGCGTCGTCGTGATTATCTTTTCTATCCGTTTCCCTATACAAGAAGAATTCTCAGCCGATTTGAGCTTTAAGTGCTATATGCTATGTGATGCATAAGTAAAGACAGCGGATAGATAAAAGAAGCGCATTGGTCCCTGTATAGTAGATGTAAATGGTACTTTGAGGGAAATGGGGACAAAAAGACAAGGGGACAGCCGAGGTAAAGATAAGCAGATAGCTACAACTTTTGGACATCTACTAGAAGCTTAAGGTAGCTTTAGAGTCATAATCCGAGCATTTGAGTGGGGAGAGTTGCCCAAATTGTGTTTCTCACTACATGATGTAATGATGGAGATAAAGGGAGTAGGCAGGACTAAAAGTAAGCAGATGCGAGGATGGGACGCAGATTATTACAGGTTGATCGATATTGACTCCTGCTGAGTAATTAGCTTCGGGGTTCCCTGGCTTCTTGTCTTGCTCCATTCTGGACAACGTTTCCCTATTAAAGTGTCCAAGTTATCTTGGGCAGGAAGAGGGATGTTTCGTTATGTGGAACATAATGGAAACAAAGGGGTCCTAATGGCAGCGGATGTTAATTGAGTTTCCATTAATTTATAGCTTCGTTTATTGGGCACCTACTTGAATTACGTAATACATTTGGGTTATGAGTGCCTAAGTGCTATAAATAGTTGTGCGATGCACTTATTAATACAAATGGTCTCTTGCCTCATGAGATATTCATGCACGCTAACATCTCCTATATAGTACTAACGATAATAAACAGTGTAGTGTGTTAAAATATTGCCTTTCTTGTCTATTTAAATCCACCGAGATGCAATAAGAATTTAATACATACCTAACGTCTAAGAATGTCTTCTTGGCGTGTCCTCGCACTCAGTCGGATATTATTTGGCAAACGGAATAGATACAGACAGTAGATAGAGAGTATGTTGTATATGGACGAAGAGCAGACCCCCCGCATAAGTCTGCCTCCTTAATGACTCTTAATGATTCCATGAAAAGTGTGTGCACGTCTGTATGCACATTTAAAAGCAAGACAAACAAGACAACTTTTGTAATAAATACAACAAGTATTTGTTTAAGGAAAGGCTGTAAGTGTAGGGACGTTGCAAAATATTCTTCAGATCTGTTTCATAACATGACCTTCTTTTCCCTGAACAAACATCATTTGCTACGTACAACATCATTAAACAGTTGAATCAGGACTTACTAATTACTTTTACTCAGTTTACATAACATTAAACATTAGCTCTAGTTGACAGTGTACTCACTCGTCTCCCCGTATTATTCCCACATTGCGAAATCTAGAAATAATTTTTTTTCTCTACTTAAGGCCTTAGTCATGCCCCTTTCCTATTTAACACATAATTTTTGCAATATTAAGCGACAAAAAGGATAACCGTAGTGGTATTAGCATATTATTAGCATCAGACATTGATGAGTCCATCCAGATAGGTAGTCTCTGTACATGTTCCTACTTTGCATTCGCGTCTAAGTGATTCAATAGTTTATCAGAATATTTGCACGTCCTCATTTATTCCATAAGCCTTGAGCTGGAGCTGCAAACTAGAGACTGGCATTATTTACTTGCATATAAATCATAGTGGTCGTGCATACAACGACTTGCATATCACTCCCTACTATCTGTATTGCTTTGTCATGCCATGCATAGCCAAATCAAATATTCTCAATTTAGCACTAGTTTGTTATTACTGCAAGGTCCTACTTACCAGACACAACAAGCTATGCACTACAAAATGTTTTACTTTCATATACCATGAAAATTATTGTCAAATCAAGTGTGCTATTAATGAAAGCCTTGCTCTGTGTTACTTCCATATTTTAACTGCCAATAAAATATTGACTGCCAAATGAACATAGTCCCTTCCTTCACTTAAATGTTATTGTCATGTTCATATAGGATTTATAATTATAGATGTCACGTAAAGATGCAATAATTGTATATACATGTTTCTGACTTGTACATTTGATTGTTTGGCATTAGAAGTCATATTGCTTTTAGTGTTAGTAGGATTTATGCCCACGCCCACAGTTTAATGTTTGATGCAGTTTAAACACTGTACTATCCACATTAAACTACATTAAACTTGCATTTTCTAATTGTATGCAGAATAAATATTAATGTTTGTATTACGAGCATCGTGACCTCGTTCTACAAATATTAATGAAACAGATGCTAATGCTTTTGATTTGAATAGATAACTGCATAGTATGTACAAGTAGGACATTTACTTTCCGTTGTGAACTAGCAGGAAGGATTTATGAACTGTGATTATTGGTAGGGCAAACACAAGAGTTGAAATCTCAAATGCTTAAAGTAAATAAATATGCGTTAAATAATTATTGTTCGTACTTCACACCTAAAGGGTCTATTGACGGATATAATACACAGCATAAACATGGGCTAGATATTGAACATTGAAAGGAAGTGTATGCATGCAGAAAAGAACCATTAGAAAAAGAAATTAGAACACCTCAGTATTTTATTTTTGACAAGCTGGGCAAATGAATTTGGTGGAGTGGGGAATAAAACGTTCTCTAAGTAATGTAGCGTAATCCCATGATAAAAGAGTTTACTTTTACATCCTGGCTCTAGAGCTGCGGGTTTAGATATGAAGGGAATGCATTAACATTAGACAGAAGTTTTATATCGATCCCTGATGCCTCCGAATGTATTCCAGGACGGTAGATACATACTCAACGAGTAGATTGTTATTTTCTAGTGGAATTTCGTAAAGTTTTTCCTTGTAGTACATATTATAACTGAAAATATAGAGCAGAATGTCTCGGCTGATAGGATCGCAAGCGAAATATTTTAACATAGAAAAATGTAGAAAAAGGAGAAAGAGGACGGAGAATACTTTAAAAAATTCCATTATTCGGATCGTGGCTTCTTAAGCAATGTAAATTGTAAGTAGGAAGTAGCAGACGGGTTGGTTCTCTGTTCTGAATTACCTCCTACACAATAAAAGAAGGGAAGCAAGCTCTGCATATTTATTCCGTGCTAGCTCTATCCAGTATTATTAACTTAGTAGGCTTATTCTTGTGGTGAGATTGAAACTGGAGCGAAAGGAGTATGATTACAATATTATTATATTCATGCTTTAAATAAGATATTTTAACTTTTATCAGGAAGACACAGACTGGATTTGTCCCACACTTGTATTAGACTGAAGATACATACAGAATATTATTATCTCAGCCTTCACGCAAGTGTGACACACGACATATGTGGGTGGCTTAAATTGGCTTACCTAGATGCTCCTACTTTCCCTTCAGTGCTAAGTGAAAGATATCTGCACTCTACAAATACTAATACTTGTAATACTCCTCTCTACCTGTGTGAGGAGAAAACTTTCCGCATTCGTCTTCAGTCGACATACAATAATACTTATGTACCTACACGACAAATAGAATGGCTCTTTTGGACCAGCCTGTGGACTAAGCTCCTCTTCTCCTCCCCAACACAACTCTCTTTTCTGCCGCAGACATACTTTTACGGTTTTAAGTTACGGATACTTCCGAACTACTACTGTATCTATTCTAGCGAAATTAAGCCCTTGTGGGTTGTTTCCTCCTGTAGTGGCAACTATCCTTCAGTTTTACTAACCAGACTGCACCCGAGCAACCTCTCTCTTTCAAATGCTTAATGTATTGTGCACACAACTTAAATGATTAAAATTATTTTACACTACACACACATTTTCAATTTTAAACTTTGTCTGACCTGTTGTCGACTTTGTTGATGTAAATGACAATACTAAAATAATTAGTTCTGGGACATGTTAGTTTGTCTCATTCTACATCATTTATTGTTGTATCAATTATTAAATCCCAGCTATTTATTTAGTTTTATGGAATTAATAAATTCAAATCTGCTTTAATATGAAATACTCTAACTAGATTCATAGGTATTCCATAAATTCTAGAGAGAATTGAGTTTTCCCATTTGCTACTTTTGTTTTCCCCGAACTATAAATCTTGGGTGTAGAGAAGTAAAACATTGCCCGACATCTGTATGCATTGCCCATAGTATTAGGTAGCTAAGTATTTATTTTAGGTCTATATGTACATTAATAGTAGTAAGTCTTAGACAATAATGTCAAAGTTAGTCATGGGGAAGAAATAACTTGATGCTGTCAGTGGACAAACCCCACTCAACTCACTTTCGATATTGTTTTTGGAGTTCGTCCATGCATAATGTATTTTCCATTGCATTAGAATAAGAGGGAGGGAAGCCATGTAAGACTATTTCAATGGTTCTGGCTGGTGCATTTGCTTTTGCCGCAACGGAGGACTCTGATGTATAAATGTATTTATCTGTACCTGTGACGTCTTGTAAACATGCAAAGCAGACTTTCAGTTAGATGCGTTTTCCCTTGGACATTACTAAAACATACTTGTACACAAATACAATTGTTAAATAATGTTACTAGTAATAGTACAGTAAATATGATTTGTGACTGTACAGACATGATAAGTATTCTGCCGCCTGATTTTGTGAACGCGTATTTTTGACAGAATGACATTGATGGTGCGGTTAGTACAACAAAATAAGTTGGCAGAGAAAGAGAGACAACACAATTTTACTATCGTGTCACTCTAGCTTTGAAGCTTTTAACAAAATCGATAAATGTTACGATCTGAAACGAGATGAAACAAAGTTTCTAACTGCGACAAGACTATCGGAGAATCTTCTTCATCTAAAAAGAGATGCCTCGAGGAACTTTGGCTGCAAATAAAACTCCTCGTTCTAAGATTGATGCTAAGAACCGTAAAGTAAAATAATGGACAGAAAGATTTTCGAGCACGAAAACACAGTAGTATATTTCCTTCAACTACAGAACATTAAACACTAAGGAGAAAACACACAAACTATCCTTTACCTATGATAAAAGAACCTCACAACCCAATTTTATTGCTGCATAAAACCCGCTGTGATGCTTTTCATGTATGACGGCTAATCTGTTAACACCACCTACTAAAAGACTCTTAGTATCAACCATTTTCGTCAACAACACCCCTCTTTTGCTATCCAGATAAACACTTTTAGCTTAATGAAACTTACTTTCTAACAAGATTGACAATTTCTATTAAATTCTCTTTCATTGGCACCTAATATTAATACAAAATAATTTTATACAAACACTTGACTTGTTTTAGAATTTTTACTGACAAAAAATCTAAAATGTCAGAAACCTACATTTTCATCAGAAAATAATTTGGAAATATTTAAACAACTGTCTTTGGGTAATCTGCTTGTACGTTTTAAATATTTGTAGAGAAATCACTTAGTAGTCTGGAAAGTTTATTATATGCACACTAAAAGGTTCGTAGAGAGGGATTTGAAATAGCAACAATTGTAAGTATGTAAGTAGAAGTAAAAAGCGATAAAAATAAAATGAGGGACATAGTGTGCTGTGTGTGTCCTACTTAGGTACAAAGGAGTGGAGAAAGATATGAAGAGGAGGAAAGGAACAATAAGAGCAACTCCCAGAAGGCCACTAAAGCTGGATGAATAGGCCCTCCTCCATTATTTGTATTTCAAGGATTTGGATTGCAATGCATTAGAATGTACATTAGATTGTAGATCCACGTATAAGGACATGCCATTCCATTCCATACAGCTGACTCCTAATATCCTGTCTAAAAGTCTATGTGATTTTCTATGTGCACGCCAAGGTATACTTAATAGTAGAATTCCAATGAAAGGCAAGCAAGAGGCACAGCGAGATTTATGCATGATGACATTTCCATTACATAATGGCAATACATAACTACACAAGTTTGCATTTATAAGAGAAAACACACTCGAAGAAAGTTTCAATGGCATGCCAGCCAAGCAGTGGGCTCTCGCTGCAAAATAAAATAAAACATAAATGCATACATCTATTATGTATTCAGATATACAGGGCCGACAAGGTGCTTTGATCTACGTCCATAACGCTAAAACACTACTGCACTATATCCAAACTGACCTACACATTCTTCCGCAGGAAGCAAGCAATATGCATATATAGCCAACCCAATTCCGTCCATGCTACATTTTCAATCTTCCATGAATTCCAGCAGTACATTGTCACATGTCCAATTTGTCTCCTTGCTTTTGACTGTCTATTCACATATTCACATTCAAGAGGATTCAATTTCCCTTTAGATTGGGACATTCACATCTACCCAGCTAGACTCCAGTATTTACCTATTCATACTAAAGAGAACATTCCTTAACCAAACAAAACGCGCCTGCTGCCTTTGCATATGTCGTCTTTTCGATTGTAATAAATATACACTACTCTACTAAATGTCTACCTGACTTCACTGACGAACGAAATGAACGAGCACTAATATTTACTACTATGCTTGCTGGGAATATTTTCGGAATGCAATTGCTGTTTTACGAACATTAGATATAACAACCACTCTATACGCCATTAATGCATATAAACTCAGAAATGCATACCATGGGAAGTCATACATCAAAATAGACACAGCCCTACTTCTCATTCCGCAATGCTCAATGCATTTACTATTATAATCTGCAAAACTGACCTAGATTGCTACCATTTCCCTGACACGGCATCGTCATTATTACTATTCTACCCCGGATTTATGTACATCAGATTCAGGGAAATCTCATCTGTGTAATCATCGTAATTAATTGACTTTTACATAACTATAAAGGCACTCTTCACAATAAATTGCTACTTGTTTCCATGTACTATTATGACAATATCCACGAGACAAACTGTTTTTTCTCTAATTAAATGTGATACTACAACTTTTGCTTTTATTCTCTTTCCAGGACTCCGATCATGGGATGTAGACACATCTCATGTGGACCTAAGCTGTGAACTCCTGAATCTTGCCAATGCGGCACCGGAAGGAGATGAAGCTCGAAACGGTGAGTTCATTTTTGATACACTTACAATATTTACTTAAAAGATTCAGCCTACATTTTTGACAAAAATTACACAAAATAATATCCAGATTTACTTTTAGTTATCATATCAATATTGCACTTGCAAAATGATACTTAAAGGTTGAATGCTAAAGTTCAAAATGTATTAAATTTTTGAAAAGAGTAGACTGGCAGTGTTAAAGAATTTTTTCATCTCTTTGCTTCTCTTTGAGACTTTATTGCTTCGAAGTAAACATTGTAATACTTGAATCAGCGAAATTGCTGACTGTACATTTTGTACTTCATTCATAGTACCTCAAATTGAAAAATTATATTGCTTAGAAATGTGTGAAATGTTTACAAGTCTATTCTTCATCCACATTTCAAAAAACTAATGTATTCCGAGTGTTTGTTCTGCAAAGCTATGATAAAAAATAGCTACATTTTTCCTATTCTCTCTAGCAATAAATAATAACGATTCCTTCGCAGACTTCTCAGTGCCCAATATCCCAACGCCCCATTTCCTACTTTTCCCTGTCTTGACTCAAAAATCAATTCTTTGGAATGCATTTTCCGACTCCGACAACGATTCCCATCTATTACAATCAGTCGAGCGAGTTTTGCTAATCCCTATATAGCTCAGGATTCAATTTATAGTACCAAAAACACGTACTAGATATCGAATGTGTTCATAGTCAACCCAGACGTATCATGCGCCTATTTACAATTTATAAATATTTCTCAATGACACAACATGACTTTATGGCCGTTATGCCATGGCTTGGTCTGTGCAACTAGGTTTATGGTATATGTAGGTATGCATTACGCAACCATGAGAGTTATCTGTATTGATTTTGTAGGTACAAATATTGAAAACTAAAACAAAAAACTTATACAAAGTCACATATTACAGTTTTACTATTTGATTTTAGTTCATTTGAAGAGAAGCAGGATTGAGATGAGATAATAACTAACTTAATTTGAATTAACAACCAATCTTTCAACTATACTATAACAATGAGAAAGAAATGATAATTCTGAAAAGTTAGTCAATACCACTAATATTTATTCTTCATGTTGTGGGCTGGCGTCCGAAAACATGATAAATAAAAAAAATACCTAATATTTAATCTGTCGAAAATATTTTGTATTGAACACGATCTCTGTTTTCGTTAACATATTTGTACATTAGGTAGTCAGAATCACCAGATTAATCACCCACTTTGTGACTGTAGGGAAATAACTGATTGTCTGGATGATTGTATTTACACCACAGTTTTATTATCGGTTGGAAAGTGAAAAATTTGTATGGTAATATTTTTGGTACTTATTGATGGTGTCTACTGGGTGGATTCACAAGTAAAAAAGTTGGCAAGGTCGGAATTGGTGACTGGGATGGTGAAGAGCTAGTAAACATATCCAACACCATTCCCTTTAGCACAGTAAAAATGTTATAAGGGGAGTAAAGCAATATATCTGTAAAATGTCCCTCTCTCGAGAAGTGTATCTGCACAGTGCATATAATATCGTGAATTGCAAGTCAACGAGTCTCCACCGAAAATGCAGTTGGGCGAACGAAGTTTGAACATATCTGGATTTACTTGGCTGTTAGTTATGCTAGTGTGGTACGTCTGTGTCCCGTTAAGTCTGGTGATCTAGTCATTCCTAGCCACTGCCAAGGAAAGGAGAAAGTTGGAGAAAGGGAAGAGCAAAAGTAGTAGTAAAAGTTAAAGAAGTCCAACAGAGATCATCATAGACGACGAAGTCAGTCTGGTATCTGTAAGGGAAAATGCATTGCACACTCACGTAGAGCCAAATTTCTTTTAGTTGACTTGAGATTTCTCTCTGGAGTCAAGTCGAGTTTATTTTCTAATAAATGAATACTACCTATTAAACTGTATGCACATTTATAACTTGCTTTTATATCTATTACATAGAGATAGCTACCATGATTTGAGATCTGTTTTGTATACAAAGGACATATATATGAAGAGGATTTGCATAGAAATACTACACTCAACTTATGAAATACTAGAAAGATTCGCGGCTGGAGATACAGAAATTGTGTTCGTATTCTCACTATCTTGATAAAGTTCCTTAAGAAAGCTTTAAAAGCTACATGCAATTTGGTTTGATGATGAAACATGCACATAAGTACGACAGCATCTCCATAATAGTCCACTTTTTTGCTAGTCAACGGAGACGGACGGACATCTTTACGAAGAGAATGCTTCAACTCCCTCTGACATCTTAGGATACTTGAATCAGAATACATACGAATTTCAAATGAGAATTTTTCTCCGAGTTTCGGAATTTTTCTGGAACTATACATTTGAAAAATGTCAGGAAGCTTAGTAGCATGCATCAACATCATGGATGAATAGAATATGTATGTAGGTATTGAGAAATCTATTTGCTGTAGCCTTGTACTGACGAAGTTAAGCCAAAGTGGACATACTTATTTATTATATGAGTTTACGTTCCTTTAGTTGTGTCAGATGTTCTGTAGCAAATTACATCTATGGCATATACATATAAGTTGTTAGGTAACATCTCGACTATATGCTAGGTGCACTTTTCCTAGAATAGAATCCAATTGAATTCAAGGAGAATTGATTACATTTGCAAGTTGAGTTTCTCTCCCTTCAAGAAGACGTCAGATCAGTCAGCTGCTTCGTATATTTCACTCGAATCCTATCTTATTGGACAGCTGAGTGACCAATAAAACTATTTTTACGGGATCTGACCTTTTCTTTTGTTAACAAACTGCAGTCGTAAATACTTTTTATAGCGAGAAAGTCATTTGATATGAATTTCCAGGATTTTATTACAGATCAGAAGTAAATAGTTTGCAATAGAAAACAATCTAGACACAACATTTAATTTTCGTAACTACCAATTTAAGTCTGAAACTAATGTGATGACGAGACAAAAGACTTAGTATGTCCGTAATTATTTTAGAGCTATCTTTCAAGGAAACTTAATAAAGTAGAATAATTAGCTTTATTCATCAGTTAATGAAGATATCATTTACATAACACGTAATAAATAAATGGAAATAAATTCTGAATGAATTCATTCAGGTTGGTTTGGCTCATTGCTGAGGAAATGGGCTCATTTATGGCATTAGTTTTATCTAGAAAGTTTTCAAGAAATATAAACTTTGCTTTTGAGAGGGAGTCGTGGATGGAGTGTGCTGGAAGGCGGCTAACAATAAGATAAGCATGTCAGAGGTGGAAAAGGGAAATGTTTTGCATAATAAACTTGATTTAGTTGTACAAGAGTCGTCCAAACGGAAAGAATATTATGTACATGGAAATATAGGGAGGAGTTCCTACCCGGAGAATTGACAAACTGAATAGGACATCTTCTCAAGTGTTTCTGCAGAAATCAGCACATAATATAATATGAGTGGAATAAAAGAGGTCAGGCACCTACTTCACGAAACACTAAGGACTGAGGACACCTTCAGCTTTGTTTATGGTCTCAAAAGGAAAACGAGAACTGTTTGCATTAGGCATATTAGATTACCGAGAACCTCTGTGAAGATTTTCTAAGGTGCTATCTTCATTGCACAAATATATACATATCTCAAGTAGTATTCCGAGGATTTGCAAAGAAAGTCTTTCTCCGGGTGGAACTTAACTAAAGTTATCTAGGTCGAGAAAATATGCGTACCTACATATACCTCGCACATAATAGCTACTTTGATTTGAGTTTTCAAAGTTTCTTCACTTGTCCATGTAGAGTACAAGATTCAAACACAGACTTGACTCTTTGTACAGTACAAACAAGAGAATAAAGCAAAACGACCATCTACTTTTTTATTTAGAACTTTTCCCTGTCTGTCTGCTTTGCTTAAGTTTGAGGAAAACTTTGCAAATTTCCAACGACTACATACTCCTCCCTGTTCTTTGGCCTTTTCCTCAATTTTCGATCCTTCCCTTTGCTCTTTACAAAATGGATGGCATGTGTTAGTAGACTAAAGGACTACAACATACTCATAGTAATGTGTAATACTGCAACACAGACAGAGTTTCTCTCTTCCTACTCTGATTTTCCTGTCCATTCGCGATATACTACTACAAACACAAGCGATGAACATATACCTTACGTTATATTTGTGCTTTCTTTATCGAATGATTGTTGTTTTGTATTCAGGAGAAAAGTTGGTGCAGTGGGCGTCAGAGAATTTGGTGGTGGAAGTGTTGATTCACTCACAAGTCAACACGTTGCTCCAATGCATCAAGAATCTACTCGCCAGCTTCACTCGCCACAGACATATAATCCATGCAGGATACACTTTCCAAGGAAGTGGCTCATGGATATTGCAGGTAAATTACCTTTTCATACCCGATGATCATGCATTTGTCACATTTATATTAGGAATTACAACAAATCACTCTAACTACTGGAGGAGTGGAGTTGTAAAGTCAGATTATTTTATGAAAATCACGTTTGAATACTTTTCCCAATGATTTTCTCATAAGTTTAGGACAGAGAGGCATATGTCAGAAGAACAACAACGGGTAGAGTGCAGATGAAGGGAAGGAGTGAAGATAAAAGGCATTATAGCAACGGACCATTAATTTTTCTTTTTCTTAGAGACCCACGTAATTTTTGAGAGGCCGACATTTATATTTTGAGCTTTGCACCCGATAAATTCTCCATAATGAGCTCGGGCAGACACCAAAGAGACATATTTTGTCTTTTTATGGCTCTCGGTGTAAAGGCAGGTCTTAGCATACACTACTAGGAACAATATTTCAGGAATTCAGTGCATAGGAAGAAACTTGCTAATGGTCTCACTCACTAAGGTAAAATGCATAGGTAGTTACATGGGAATGGGGAATGTTGACAGGCAGAAAGGTAGAAACAATCCTTGTATATATATATTTACTCGGAGTAGTACTCGACAGATTTTCGGGTATCATGTAGGCAGAGTGCAGCCCTACCCCACAGACCCTATAGAACTAACGTGGTAACGCATTCATTTTTCGCATTAGAGCATTATGAATGTAAGAGGAGGTCCGTTGTATAGTCAGGAGATGGTATTATGTAAAAGAACAACGGAGAAAAAGGTTATTCCATAATAAATGACTTTGACATATCCATTATGTTTTCAAGTAGTTGAGAGTGGGTAGAAGAGGGAAAGTCTTCGGCTGGAAAAGAAAGGTGCAGCCTAGGAAAAGGTTCCAGCTTGCATTGCATTTACAATGTATCATCAAGAGAAGACAGCTTGAGTAGGCACAACTACATTATGATCGTTTAGATTAGGTGACTGGCCATTCTGTACAAAGGCACTTTAATTGTATTCTTTAGTTGAGCATGTAATGCGAGAGCAAGCTGTTTTATATTAAAGTAGGCATGAATGAATGGGTGGAGCGGGTAATGAACTCATTTTCCATGTTTATAAATGACATTTTTCTTGGAAATAGGGAATTATAAATAAACAAGGAGGTTGAATGTCTAAATCGTTGATTTATGATAGGGAGAGAAAGTACTTGACATAGTGGGGATGAGTGTTGAATAGAAAATTGAATGGGGAGATGTTGTTGTTGTATGATACAGGATGGGACCTTTTCCTTCACGGACTTCATCGAATTATGGGCAGAGCCGGAAGTCTCGCGGATCTTATCAGCATACAAAGGTGATATTAGCGTGTCTATGCATTGTGCGACTGAGAACGGTTGGACTGATGAGCGTCTTCGGAAAGAGTCGTTCAGTAAATTGTGCCAAGTTCGGATGAATCCTCCGGACAAACTGATAGGCCATTCTTCAGGCATTATCTCCTTCGTCGACTACATCACGAAAATGTTGACGGCGGCCCCTCTGAAAGAGATTTTGGAGCCTTCCGATATTGTCGGCAATATTCGATTCAGCCACCCGACACTTTACGTCTTTCCGGGTGGACAAGGAGATGCAGCTCTGTTTGGAATAAATGGTTTCAATATGCTCATCGACGGCGGGTTTTCACGACGGTCCTGCTTCTGGGATTTCACCCGCCACTTAGACAGACTCGACGCCGTACTCCTGACACGGGTGAATAATAACAGTGTGGGAGGTCTGGATGCGGTGCTAGATAGGAAAAGAATGAATCAAGTCTATCCACAAATAGGCCACTTTTTCGGGAATGTGATGGAGAGAAAGAACCCGGATGGTGAGAAGGAAGATAATCCCGATCTCCTTGTCAGTCTCACCGACACTGGCCACCGGATGGTCGAAAATCTTAGAAATGTAAATCTAAAACCTCATCTGTGTTTCCGAGAAAACGTCATCGAACCTATAAATCTCTATCATAAAGTTGGACACGGGAAACTGGACTTGTATGTTTTGAACCCTGCGAAAGACTCCCGGGAGGTGAAAGAATTTATGTCCAAATGGAATACAGACTGCAAGTCCTTTGTCTCTGCCCGCATGTCAATGAAAGTAGAAGGGAAGGAGCTCAACTATCCAGTTCTTAATTTGGTCTCGATTTGTGCCCTTTTGGTTTGGCAGCCAGACAACCCACGAGATCCTATCACTCGTATCCTGTTCCCGGGTTCCACCCCACAGCAGAAAATTTTCGAAGCATTAGGAAAACTGAAACACTTAGAATTTTTGCGATATCCTGTGTGCACCGCTAAAACAATTGCAGCTTCCCACAAGAGCAAAGTAAAATCTGAACGAATCGTTTCAGAAGCGAGGCACCAACTCTCGTCTAAATCTCACTACTACAATACACAAACTATTTCCTCAACGACGACGACTACTGACGGAGGGGCTGCTGCTGCTGCGGCCGCAGCGGCGGCGACTGCCACGACTGCCTCGACGACCACTTCGGCCACTTCCACTCGACCTCCTTCTGTTCATAAAACAACGTCTTCAACCGGCATTCCCAAGTCGTCTTACGGTCGAGTTTCCTCGAAAATTTCCGCTCGTAGTGACTCTTCAACAACTATCACGACAGGCGAGAGCGCGGAAAAAGAAAAACCTTTGAAAGAGAGAAAATCAGATAAATACATCACTGCCAAGTCAGCCGATAATAAATTGGCATCAGAAACTCCAAAAGTGAAATCTTCATCGAGGATTTCTTCTCGAATTGACACTTCTGCTCCTGCCGGTCACATTTCAAAGACTTCCAGCAGCACAAAAGTCACGTCATCCTCAACTACTACTAAATCATCAACAACAAAACACAGGCAAGATATTGCTAAGAAAACGAGCCAAGCGAGTCCTACTAAGAAAGTAGTAGAGGCGAAAACTGTTAGTAGCAAATATGGTATATCTAAATCAACAGTGGGGAAGACTTCTGCTTCAGTTGTCTCTGCTTCCCCACCTCCAACACCTCCGAAATCTGCTAAAGAAGCCAACAACCGAAAGGTCATTGAGCACAAGACAGCCAGTCAAAAAACGAGTCTGGCAAAATCATCTAGCACGACTACCGCAAGTTCAGACACGTCCAAACATAAAAGCGTTGCTGAAGCGCGACAAAAAACAAAGACCTCTGCAGTCAAAAGCACAATCCCACGTCCATCAACAACAACAACAACTCCGGCGGCGAAAAAAGCCGGTGGGGAACCAGTCCCCGTCAGACGACCCAGAGTCGGAGCAGCAAGTGCAGTGGCAGCCACCACTGTCACGGCTGCTGCTGTCGCTGCAACTGCGGCTGCAGTCGCTGCTTCTGAACGAGCATTCAAAGAGGAAGCCGAAACTGATGAAAGCGTTCACGCTGCAACGAACGGAAGCGCTCCCGAGGAGCCGGAAGTGTCTGGTGGTGAACCATCAGATGCTGATGGAAAATCTGAAGTGGGAGCAGAGGAAGACGAGGCCGTCGCTCAGAATGGAATTGCGTTGAGTGCCACAGCGACCGAATGCAGTTCCGAAATGAGTTCTTTAGATCACGTCTCGGCCAACGGGAATGATGAGGACGCGGACGGAGAAGATAGGGTGACCATTTCTGAAGATGTTATTACCGCTGTGTCTGTCTCTAAGGATCAATATGAGATGCCCTCAGAGAGTCATACCATTACAGATGTAGAGGCTATTATTGGAGAGACTGTTGACGGAGAAACGACCACTGCGGATGCTGATGAGGAGGAGGATGAATATTTAATCGTCGAAAAGGATGAGTCGGCTGGAAATGAGTTGGACGGTGACTCTAATCTCGTCATTTCCCAAGATATACAAGAAGAAGACGAGGGGACGGAGAAAGAGCAAAGGTTCATTGAAGACGAAGAGAGGAAAGAGAAAGAGATTGAGGAGGAAAAGGAGGGGAAAGGAGATATCATTGAAGAAACTGAGAAAACGGACGAGGAGCCTGAACAGATAGATATTTCTAAAGTTGACGATGAAAATGAGGAACAGGCTGAAGTTAAAGAGGAAGAAATCGTCAAAGCAATAACCACTAGCAAAATCGAGTCTGCTGCGCCACTAGAAAAAGATGCTGATGTCGTTGTTGAGGAGAGTAGAGAGGAAGGTGACGTGGAGGCTCAAATTGAAGACGCAGTTCAAACCCTCGAAAAGGAAATCGAAGCTGCTGAAACGGCAGACGAGGAGAAAAAAGAAATTGTTGACCAAGAGAAAATAGAAACAACAGACACTACTGAAATCACTAAAGAATCTGCTGAGGGTGATGAGAAAGATGAACCTTCAGCAGAGACAGAGACTAAACCCACAGAAGATGCGGCGGAAGCTGTGGAGGAAAAGGTTGATGCGGATGCGGAGGAGAAACCAACAGCGGAAATGGAAGAAGCTGAAGTCGAAGAGACAATTACCAAAGAATCAGAGATTCTAACTGGCGCCGCAGTAGACGAACCACAAAAGGAATCTGAACCCGAACAGGTTGTGGAAGAAACTATTGAAGCTGAAATAGTAGCTACACAAGAAACTCAACCTGAATCCGATGACTCAAAAGAGACAGAAGTAACAGAAGTTGTCACCGAAACAGAACCAATAGAGGAGTCTAGAGAAAAAGAAGAAGGGGAGGGAGAAGAGCAACAGGAAATTGTAGAAGAAGTGCTAACAAAAGAAATAGTTAGTGAAAAAGAGGCAATTGCTGTTGAGAAAGCTGTTGAGGAGGAAATTATCGAAAAATCGGAGAAAGCGAAAGAAAGTGAAGAGACAGCTGCAGAAGATGTAGATACTACACAAGAAACAATTAAAGCCATTCCTGTAGAATTAGAGAAATCTGAGGAGGCAGCAGAAGCAGCCGCTGAAGATGCAGTGACTAAAACAGAGACTGTAGACACAACGACTATAACTACCGAAACAGATACCGAGCAGAGAGACAAAGAGTCTGAACCGCAGGAAGAGGAGGAATCAAAAGTGCCTAAGGAGATTGGAGACGAGGAGGAAGCAGGATTAGAATCAGAATCTGGCGTGAAAATAACACCTGCCGATCAGGAATCAGTGGAAGAGAAAGTTGAGGATAAACAAGTGGGCGAAACTCCTTCAGCTGAGCCTGAGATTATTTCTCAAGATGCTAAAATCCTTTCAGAATCTGTACCTACAAAAGAAAAAGAGGATGTCGAGGAGACAGATACACAGATTACAGCCCCTAAAGACGAAATGGATGAGACTAAAGATGATGAGGGTGATGGTGAGGGAGAAACGGACTCTCGACGAGAGTCCGAATCAGCTGAGGGAGAACGGCGATTAAGTGCTGCCAGCGTGATGGGTGAAGAGAAACATGGAGAAGACTATCAAAAAGATATTGATGAAGTACTAGATGAAGAAATTGCGGCAGAAGAAGACAAAGTTGATATCATCGACGAGAACTTCCTAGGTGCTGCAATCAACTTGGAAGCAGACTCCGTCGGGGGAGATTTGGCGGACACGGAAACCTCCCGGGAATCACAATTCGGTTCAGAGTCTAAACTGATCGATGACGATCAACCAACAGATGAGTTACAAATTGAAGAGTTGGATGAGAAACTTGAAGATGTTATTGCATCTGGATTGGAAGCTCTTCCTTCTCAACAACAAATCGACGGCGATACTCCAAAAGTAGAGAAATTGTCAGAAGTAGAAGTGGCTAAATTAGACATTCAGGAGGACAAGCCTAAAACTCCTGTTGTATCATCACCAGAAAAGGATGAAGAAGCTACAGAGCGTGAAGATGGAAAAGGAGAGGAGGAAGGTGTGACTCCTTCCCAGGAATTGAAAGAAAGCCGCAGGGATTCAAAATCTTCACAGAGAGACGAAGACGAAGGTCTCTTAGCTCAATTGGCTGATACTTCTAAGTACTTGTCTGAAGAAAAGCCACTGGCCCCGCCTGAAGTCATCCGCAGTGCAAGCGGTGCAAGTGAGACGGGGTTCATTCCCAAAGATGAATACGAACTTGTTCGGACTAAACGAGATGTTTCTCACGAAGTGACTCCAGAACCAGAACCCATTCAACATTCTGTCTTGCCTGAGAAAGCAGGAGACGAAATATTAGCTGAAGTAGTAGAAATCGGTGAGGAATCCGTTCCTGGAACTTTGGGTGAAGAAAAAGTTGAGGAAGAACAGCGTCCTGCTGCCACTTCTCCTGCACCTGCTCAACATGTTGACAAAGAACTTGAAACTGAGATTGAGAAGGGAGAGGCAGATGAAGAAAAAGCTGAGAAAATTGTCCCAGAAATTTCTAAGCATACATTGGAGAAAGTTGACGATGACAAAGGCACAATAGAAATAATTGGAGAAAGTGAGGAGCCCAAGGAGGAGGGCGGGGCGGAGCAGCTGTTACAAGCAGAGCCAGAACTTGTCAAGGAAGAGAAAGATGTGAGTGTGAAAGGAGGGAAAACAGAAGAGTCTTCTCGTCCCATTCCAACTCCATCAGCAATCCCATCAAAAATTCCCCGGGAGTCTCGCGAAGTGATTCGAACTCCTGACGAAGTTGCAGACCTACCAATGCATGAGGAAGTTGAGCCTGGTACTTACGAAACAGATGAGTTTGTCCAGGAAGATGAAGAATACTCGGAGGAGGATCATGGAGTTGATGCAATTGGAATTGTGCACTCACCATTGCCAGGTACGAGTCCTGGCCCAATTCCCACTGAATTGGAACAAGCTCTCCTGCAACAGAAAGGAGTTTTCCAACTTCAGAGTGAACTCACAGTAGACAAGACAACTACAGATGCTCAATCTACGACTCCCGAGGCTAAGGAAGATCTACAAGATGAATCTACTCCAGAGAAAATCGAAAAAGAAACCGAGAAAGGTAAAGATGACGAAAAAGAAAAAGAAAGTCCGACCAAGGAGCAGCTAATAGTGCATGAAGCTGAAAAAACTGAATTTCAAGTGGAAGTTGAGGAGGATGATGTTGCAGAAGCCAAAGAGCAACAAATACCTACCACTGTTGTTGTAGTTGAAGAAATAAGCAAAGAAACTCACGAACAACTAACAGCCAAAGCCCCTGCCCCAGTTCCGCATGGAATTGTTGAAAAAATTGACGCGGCTGTATCGCCCGTCTTGGAGTCTCTTCTCACCCAGAGTGTTGGAAAAACTTTGGAGAGCATTATCAAAACAACGGAAACCACTACAACTACTCTCGCTCCTTCACAAAAGTTGCCCGCTAAAGTAACTGATACTGATAAACAAATTGAAAAAGTGCATGAGGAAATTGAGGTGGAAGGAGATGCAGATCAAACTGAGTCCGAACTAAAAGAAACTAAAGGTGAAGATGATGACAAGACTAGTGAAAAAGAAATCCAAGAAACTTTGCTAGCAGAAAAAGTTACAAAAGATGATGACAAAATATCTACCGAAAAGATAGATGCCACGGGTGAAAGCGAACAGCCTGGAGCTGAACAGAAACTTTCACCTGAGGAGACACAAGAAGCCGAGCCTAGTGAAACCGAACAAGTTGATAAAAAAGAGTCAACTAAAGATGCAGCCGAAGAAGTGAAAGAGGTAGCAGAAGAAGAAAAGGAGGCAATCGAAGAAGTTAAAGAGGGAGCCGAGGGAGAAAAGGAGGCAGTTGAAGAAGTTAAAGATGCAGCCGAGGAAGAAAAGGAGGCAGTTGAAGAAGTTAAAGATACAGCCGAGGAAGAAAAGGAGGCAGTTGAAGAAGTTAAAGAAGCAGCTGACGAAAAAGAGGGTCCTGACGATGTTAAACAGGTAGCTGACGAAAAAGAGATAACCGAGGTAGCTGACGAAAAAGAAACCGCTGAGGTGGCTGACCAAAAAGAGGTGGTCGAGGCTTCCGAGGTAAAAGAGGATGAGAATGCTAAAGAGGCTGCCGACGAAAAAGACGTGATCAAGACAGCCACCGAAAAAGAGGAGGCTGAAGATGCTAAGGAGGCTGCCGACGAAAAAGAAGTGACCAAGACAGTCACCGAAAAAGAGGGGGTTGAAGATGTTACTGAGGCGGCCGTGGAAGCTTTCGAAAAAGAAGTAGCCGATGCAGCCGATGAAAAAGAAGCCACTGAGGCAGCTGAGGAGAAAGAGGTGGCCGAGGCAGCTGACGAAAAAGAGGCGGGTGAGGCAGATGACAAAAAGACTGCCGAAGACAGTAGAGAAGCAGCTGAAGAAACTAAAGTGGCACCCACAGAAATTAAAGAGGCTGAACTTATTACAGAGGTAGCCCAAGAAGCACCAAAAGAAACTAAAGAGGTAGCCGAAGAAGCTAAAGAGGCAGCCGAAGAAGCTAAAGAGGCAGCCGATGAGACCAAAGAGGCAGCCGATGAGACTAAAGAGGCAGCCGATGACACTAAAGGGGCAGCCGATGAGACTAAAGAGGCAGCCGATGAGACTAAAGAGGCAGCCGATGAGACTAAAGAGGCAGCCCATGAGACGAAAGAGGCAGCCGATGAGACTAAAGAGGCAGCCGATGAGACTAAAGAGGCAGCCGATGAGACTAAAGAGGCAGCCGAAGAAACTAAAGAGGCAGCCGATGAGACTAAAGAGGCAGCCGAAGAAACTAAAGAGGCAGCCGAAGCAACTCAAGAGGCAGCCGATGAAATTAAAGCGGTAGAAGATGAAATTAAAGAAGCAACCGAAAAGATTAAAGAGATTGCCGAAGTGACCAAAGAGGCATCCGAAGATACTAAAGAGGCAGCCGACGAAACTAAAGAGGCAGTCGATGAGACTAAAGAGGTAGCCGAAGAAACTAAAGAGGCAGCCCACGAAATTGTAGAGGCAAGAGATGAGACTAAAGAGACAGTCGATGAAACTAAAGAGGCAGCCGAAGAGTCTAAAGAGGCCGCCGAAGAAGCTAAAGAGGCAGCCGACGAGACTAAAGAGGCAGCCCAAGAAATTGAAGAGGCAACCGATGAAACTAAAGAGGCAGCCGAAAAAACTAAAGAGGTAGCCGAAGAAACTAAAGAGGTAGCCGAAGAAACTAAAGAGGAAGCCGAAGAAACTAAAGAGGTAGCCGAAGAAACGAAAGAGGCAGCCCACGAAATTGTAGAGGCAAGAGATGAGACTAAAGAGACAGTCGATGAAACGAAAGAGGCAGCCGATGAAACGAAAGAGGCAGCCGATGAAACGAAAGAGGCAGCCGATGAAACGAAAGAGGCAGCCGATGAAACGAAAGAGGCAGCCGATGAAACGAAAGAGGCAGCCGATGAAACGAAAGAGGCAGCCAATGAAACGAAAGAGGCAGCCGATGAAACGAAAGAGGCAGCCGATGAAACGAAAGAGGCAGCCGATGAAACGAAAGAGGCAGCCGATGAAACGAAAGAGGCAGCCGATGAAACGAAAGAGGTAGCCGATGAAACGAAAGAGTCTGTTGATGAAACGAAAGAGACAGACCAAGAAATTGAAGTGGCAGCCGGTGAAACTAAAGAGACAGCCGATGAAACTAAAGAGGCAGCTGATGAAACTAAAGAGGCAGCTGATGAAACTAAAGAGGCAGCTGATGAAGCTAAAGAGGCAGCTGATGAAACTAAAGAGGCAGCTGATGAGACTAAAGAGGCAGCCGATGAGACTAAAGAGGCAGCCGAAGAAGTAAAAGAGGCAGCCGAAGAAGTAAAAGAGGCAGCCGAAGAAGTTAAAGAGGCAGCCGAGGAGACTAAAGAGGCAGCCGATGAGACTAAAGAGGCAGCCGAAGAAGTTAAAGAGGCAGCCGAAGAAGTTAAAGAGGCAGCCGAAGAAGTTAAAGAGGCAGCCGAAGAAGTTAAAGAGGCAGCTGAAGAAGTTAAAGAGGCAGCCGATGAAACTAAAGAGGCAGCCGATGAAACTAAAGAGGCAACCGATGAAACTAAAGAGGCAGCCGATGAAACTAAAGAGGCAGCCGATGAAACTAAAGAGGCAGCCGATGAAATTAAAGAGGCAGCCGATGAAACTAAAGAGGCAGCCGATGAAACTAAAGAGGCAGCCGATGAATCTAAAGAGGGAGCCGATGAAACTAAAGAGGCAGCCGAAGAAGTTAAAGAGGCAGCCGATGAAACTAAAGAGGTAGCCGATGAAACTAAAGAGGCAGCCGATGAAACTAAAGAGGCAGCCGATGAAACTAAAGAAGCAGCCGATGAAGCTAAAGAGGCAGCCGAAGCAACTAAAGAATCAGCCAATGAAACTAGCGACGAGATTAAGGCCAGCGACGAAACACAAGTAGCTGATGAAAAAGAGACAACTGAAGATGCTATAAAGACTGTTGATGTAAAAGAAACCGCCGTTGATGAGACAAAAGAGAAAGTGGTTGAAAAAGAAAAGCGTGAAGGTGCGGTTGTAGCTGCTGATGAAAAGAAGACGCCTGAAGAAGCACTTAAAACTGCCGTTGAAGATGAGAAGCCCGAAGATTCAGTTAAAACAGCCGATGAAAAAGAAATCGAAAAATCGGTGGAAACAGCCGATGAAAAAGAAATCGAAAAATCGGTGGAAACAGCCGATGAAAAGGAAATTATAGAAAAAACGGTTGAAACAGTCGATGAAAAAGAAGATGCGAACGAAAAGTTGGTTACTGGTCATGACAAAGATGCAGAGGTTATTGCTATTGATGAATCTGAACCGAAAGAAATCAAAGAGGATATTGTAACTGTACAAAAAGTAACAGTCGTTGACAAACTTGCTTTGAAGGACGTAGTGGCTGATAAAGATGAACAAGAATCAGAAGAACAATTAGAAGCTTCTGTACAAGTTGCGGAGGTAGCAGATGATGTGTCTTCTGTTGAAACAGCAATTATAGACGAAATAATAATTTCTGCTGCCGGTGAAGAAGTCTCTGAAGTTGCTTCTGCAGAGAAAGACTCTGAAGCTGTCACAGAAGAGAAAGACCATGAAGCTGCCGCAGAAGAGAAAGGCTCTGAAGCTGTTGCAGAAGAGAAAGTCTCTGAAGCTGCTGCAGAAGAGAAAATCTCTGAAACTGCTGCCGCTGAAGATAAAGTCTCTGAAACTGCTGCCGCTGAAGATAAAGTCTCTGAAACTGCTGCCGCTGAAGATAAAGTCTCTGAAACTGCTGCCGCAGAAGAGAAAGTCTCTGAAACTCCTGCCGCAGAAGAGAAAGTCTCAGAAACTGCTGCCGCAGAAGAGAAAGTCTCTGAAACTGCTGCCGCAGAAGAAAAAGACTCACAAGTTGCTGCAGAAGAGAAAGATTCTGAAGCTTCTGCGGAAGAGAAAGTCCCTGAAAAATCCGATGAGACAATATCAAAAGTTGACGAAACCAAAATAGAAAAAATAGACAAAAAGCAACTCGAGGAAGACAAGGATTCTGAGACTGCGGCCAAAGAAAAAGAATCTGCACCTGCAGCTGATGAACAAGAATCCGAAGCTGTAGCTGATGACCAAGAATCCGAAGCTGTAGCTGATGAACAAGAATCCGAAGCTGTAGCTGATGAACAAGAATCCGAAGCTGTAGCTGATGAACAAGAATCCGAAGCTGTAGCTGATGAAGAACAATCAGAGGCTGTAGCCGTTCAGAAAGAAACCGAGGTGGTAACCGATGAAAAAGATGTGGCAGCTTTAGCAAAAGATTCCAAAGCTGTTCCCGATGAAAAAGAATCTGAGGTTGTGACTGATGAAAAAGAATCCGAGGCTCTAGCCGATGCAAAACAAACCGAGGCTGTTGCCGATGAAAAAGAATCAAAAGCTGTGACTGAGGAAAAAGAATCAGAGAGTGTAGCCGATGAAAAACAAACCGAGGCTGTAGCCGATGAAAAACAAACGGAGGCTGTAGGCGATGAAAAAGAACCAGAGGTAGTAGGCGATGAAAAAGAATCAGAGGCAGTAGCCGATGAAAAACAATCCGAGGCTGTAGCGGAAGGAAAAGAATCCGAGGCTGTAGACGATGAAAAACGATCCGAGGCTGTAAGCGGTGAAAAAGAACCAGAGGCAGTAGCCGATGAAAAACAATCCGAGGCTGTAGGCGATGAAAAAGAATCAGAAGCAGTAGCCGATGAAAAAGGAACCGAGGTGGTAACCGATGAAAAAGGAACCGAGGTGGTAGCCGATGAAAAAGGAACCGAGGTGGTAGCCGATGAAAAAGAAACCGAGGTGGTAGACGATGAAAAAGCATCCGAGGTTGTAGCTGATGAAAAGGAATCCAAATCTGTGGCTGAGGAAAAAGAATCCGAGGACGCAGCCGATGAAAAAGCATCCGAGTCTGTAGCTGATGAAAAATTAACCGCAGCCGTAGCCGTTGAAAAACTATCTGAGGCTGTAGGCGACGAAAAAGAGTCAGAGGCTGTTGCCGATGAAAAACAATACGAGGCTGTCACTGAGGAAAAAGAATCCGAAAGTGTGGCCAATGAAAAAGAATCAGAGGCAGTAGCCGATGAAAAACAATCAAAAGCTCTTACTAAGGAAAAAGAATTCGAAAGTGTGGCCGATGAAAAGGTATCAGAGGCAGTAGCCGATGAAATACAATCCGAAGCTTCAGCCGAAGGAAAAGAATTCAAAGCGATAGCCGATGAAAAAGAATCCGAGGCGATAGCCGATGAAAAAGAATCAGAGGCAGTAGCCGATGAAAAAGATTCCGAAGCGAAAGAACTCAAAGAAAAAGTTCTTGTTGCAGAAGATAAGGTTGCTTCGGTAGTTCATGAAAAAGATTTCACTGCTGAAGAAAAAGAACCTACAGCAGAGGGAAAAGAATCTACAACAGAGGAAAAAGATTCTGTAGCAGGAGAAAAAGAATCTGCACCATTTGCTGCAGAAAAAGAATCAACAGATGAAGAAAAAGAATCTGCACCTGCTGATGAAGAAAAAGAATCTGCACCTGCTGATGAAGAAAAAGAATCTGCACCTGCTGATGAAGAAAAAGAATCTGCACCTGCTGCTGAAGAAAAAGAATTGGCACCTGGTACTGAAGAAAAAGAATTGGCACCTGGTACTGATGAAAAAGAATCAGCACCTGCAACTGACGAAAAAGAATCAGCAACTGCAACTGACGAAAAAGAATCAGCACCTGCAACTGACGAAAAAGAATCAGCACCTGCAACTGACGAAAAAGAATCAGCAACTGCAACTGACGAGAAAGAATCAGCACCTGCAACTGACGAAAAAGAATCTTTACTGGCAGAGGACAAAACACAACTTACATCAGCGGAAGCAGAAAAAGAATCTACAGTTGCCGAAAAAGAAACTACATCGGACATTTTAATGGCAGAACAAAGTACAGAATTGACAGCGGTAAAAAGCGAAAAGGAAATAGTAACTGTTACAGACGAGGAACAAGTTGTAGCTGCAGATGAGGAAAAAGAATCAACCACCGAGAAAAAAGAAGCAGCAGCCGATGAAACAGAATCAGCGGCCGAGGAAAAAGAGTCAGCTACAGAAGAAAAAGAATTAGCAGCTGAGGAAAAAGTAACTGCAGCTGAGGAAAAAGTAACTGCAGCTGACGAAAAAGAAACTGCAGCTGACGAAAAAGAAACTGCAGCTGACGAAAAAGAAACTGCAGCTGACGAAAAAGAAACTGCAGCCGAAAAAAAGGAATCGGCAGCCGAGGAAAAGGAATCGGCAGCCGAGGAAAAGGAATCGGCAGCCGAGGAAAAGGAATCGGCAGCCGAGGAAAAGGAATCGGTAGCCGAGGAAAAGGAATCGGCAGCCGAGGAAATAGAATCTGCAGCAGAGGAAAAAGAATCGGCAGCCGTGGAAAAGGAATCTGAAGCCGAGGAAAAAGAATCGACAGCCGATACAGAAAAATCAAATATCGTAGGAAAAGATAAAGTAATTTCAACTATCGAAAAAGAAACTGCCTCTGACCAAGTAGAACTTCCAGTCGATGTAAAAGAATCTGCAACAGGGAAAAAAGAATATGTAACTGATGAAAAAGAAACTGCGGCTGACAAAAAAGAAACTGCCGTTGACGAAAAAGAAACTACAGCTGAGGAAAAAGTAATCACAGCTGACAAAAAAGAAACTACAGCTGAGGAAAAAGTAACCACAGCTGACGAAAAAGAAGCTGCAGCTGAGGAAAAAGTTACCGCAGCTGAGGAAAAAGAAACTACAGCTGAGGAAAAAGAAACTACAGCTGAGGAAAAAGAAACTACAGCTAAGGAAAAAGAAACTGCAGCTGAGGAAAAAGAAATTGCAGCTGAGGAAAAAGAAACTACAGCTGAGGAAAAAGAAACTGCAGCTGATGAAAAAGAAACTGCAGTTGAGGAAAAAGGATCTGCAACTGTGGAAAAAGTAACTGCAGCTGACGAAAAAGAAACTGAAACTGAGGAACAAGTAACTGCAGCTGACGAAAAAGAAACTGAAACTAAAGAAACTGCAGCGGAGGAAAAAGAATCTGTTGCCGATGAAAAAGTATCTGTTGCCGATGAAAAAGAATCTGCTGCCGATAAAAAAGAATCTGCTGTCGATGAAAAAGAATCTGCTGCCGATGAAAAAGAATCTGCTGCCGATGAAAAAGAATCTGTTGCCGATGAAAAAGAATCTGCTGCCGATGAAATGGAATCAGGAGCAGGCGAGAAAGAATCTCCAGCGGACGAAAAAGAATCGGCAACTGAAGGAAAAGAACCTGCATCGGCAGAGCACGATAAAGATGCGATTGTTGAGGAAGTAATGACGAAATCTGCCACTAAGGAAATAGAGGCAGCACCCACTATTTGCGAAAAAGATAAGATATCGGCGGATGACGAAAAAGATGCTGAATCTGACGAAAAGATTCCGGTGGCTACCACCGATGATAAAGAATCCGAGCTTGCGGCTGACGAAAAAATTACGGAGCCTGCCTCCGAAGAAAAAGGATCGCAGCCTGCGGCGGACGAAAAGATTACGGAGCCTGCCTCCGGCGAAAAAGAATCGGAGCCCGTTGCTAAAGAACAAGAATCAAAGCTCGTCTCCGAAATAAAAGAATCAAAGACTGCTGCCGGGGACAAGGATATGAAAACTGCCGACGACGAAAAAGATATGACGGCCGCCGACGACGAAAAAGTTATGACGGCCGCCGACGACGAAAAAGATATGAAGTCCACCGACGAAGAAAAAGATACGAAAACTGCCGTTGACGAAAAAGAATTGGAGTCAGCTACTGAGGAAAAAGGAGAGCCCATAGAGAAAAAAGAGTCTGCTCCTGTGGAAAAGGCACCAGATGTTGAAGTTGGAGAAAGGGAAGAGGAGCCCTCCGCTGTGGAACAAGAAACTGAGGATGTTGTAACCACAAAGGAAGAAAAAGGATCAGTCCCCGATACCAGTGGAGAAGACGCCACTTTAGATTCAGCAAAGACAAGCATTGCTAAGGAAATCGCAGATTCTACTGATACAGAGAAAGTCTCCATTGTTGAATCCACGGAAAGTGCCGAGGAGAGAACCACAGTCGTGGATGTATCAGATGAGAAAGCTCCAGAAGAAACTGTCCCCACTACTTCTATAGATGACAAAATCACTGCCGAAGACAAATCAGAAAAGGAAGTTGCAGGAACAGCCAGCGCTGAGGTTGCTGAAGAGGAAATCTCTGAAGTTATCTCTGATAAAGAAAAAGTCTTAGCTGAGGTTTCCGTTTCAAAAGAGACCACTCCTACGACCGATACCATTGCTGATGACAAAGAACCTATTGTCACCGAAAAAGAAGCGCTAGCTAAAGAGGAAGAGAAAGATACAGACGAGAAGGAATCAATTTCAATTGCCGAAAAATCGGTGGCAGAGAAAGATATCAATTTAGCAGAAAAGGTCGAAGAAGCAGAGGAGAAAGTAGTATCACCAGCGGCAGATGAAAAGGAAGAATCTACACAGGAGCCAGCTGTGGCAGTGGAAGATGTTATTTTAGTAGACAAAGAACCGGCTGAAAAAGAAACTGAAGATGTTGACGAAGAAAAAGACTCTTCTGCTAAAGAGGAGGTTGTGGAAGAAGTTGTTGCTAAAAAAGAAGTAAAAGAAACACAAGCCTCTGAGAAAGCACCTGTCGAATCTAAGGAAACCGAGGCAGTGACATCAAAGAAACAAACCGATGCCCAAGAAGTGTCCGTGGGGAAAGCTGCAGAAGAAATCGATGACTCTACAATGGACACAACAGAAGACATTGAAATGGAGGCTACCCAAGATGAGAAGAAAGTAGTTAGTGAAGAAAAAGAATCTAAAGAAGAACCCAAAGACGAAACCATTGAAATACAACCAATTGATGACGATGATGCCAACGCAAATGTTCCGGCAGCAGAAGCGACTGAACAAGAAAGTGGGGAGAAAGAGGATGCCGAAAAACCTAAGGACAAAACTCCCGAACCAGAAATAGCTGCTGGGGAAAGCATAGAAAGCGAAGCTGTAGCTGGAGCTGCCGATGGAAAAGAAGTAGAATTGCAAGTTGCAGAGAAAGAGTCAGAAATTGAGGAAACGGTAACACAAACTTCAGTTTCTGTGACCGAGGCAGAAGAGGGAGAGAAAGAAGATATTTGTGCTGAAAAAGAAAGCACAACAGAAACAGAGGAAAAATCTGAGACTAAACCAAAAGAGCAACCCGACAACAAAGAAGCTGAGGAGATTGAGTCGGCTAAAGTTGCAGAGATTGAGGAACAAGGTGATTCCGCGTCCGTAACAACAGAAATTAAAGAGTCAGAAGAAAAAGTAGAGGAGGGAGAAACAATTGAAAAAGAGGAGTTAGAATCAACGGAGAAAGAATCCGTTGCATTAAGGGAAAAGGATGCAGATGCCGCTGAAGAAATTGAAAAGGAGATTTTAATGAGTAGTACTTCTCCAACTACGGAAAAGCACGAGGAAGAAATAACAGAAAAGGCAGAATTAGAGAAAGGAGAGAAGGATTCGGTTGAAGAGTCTTCAGCAGAAGATAAATATACTAAGGAGACCACTAGCGAGACAGAGAAAAGCCAAGATACAGATAAAACAACAGAAAAGAGAGCTGCGGCCGAAGAAAAGGGAGATGGGAGCGAGACGGAGCCAAAACAGATTGAGAAAGAGAGTATAGAATCAGAAACAGTTGAGAAAGAGACAAAAGTAACATTAAGTACGTCTGTGACGTCATTATCCCCAGCCGACGACAAATCTCCAGAGAAGAGTATCTCCGATTCAGTGTGTATTCCCGAAGTAAAAAGTGTAACAGAGGGAGACGAAACTGGAGCAGACATTGAAACACATATTCCTTCTAAACAAGATACAGAGGAGGAGATCGATGTGAAGAAACAGAC
The DNA here is from genome assembly GCA_020055645.1 of Tomocerus qinae. NCBI lineage: Eukaryota > Metazoa > Arthropoda > Collembola > Entomobryomorpha > Tomoceridae > Tomocerus > Tomocerus qinae. The sequence continues at coordinate 30,721,006 of CM034547.1, forward strand.
CGCAGCAGTTGATGAAAAACCTGATGCGGATGTCATTAGCAAAGTTGACAGTGACGAAACGGAGAAAACTCCCACTCAAATTTCGTTAGAGACGGAAAAGCCTTCATCCAAAGATTTCTCCTTATCTCCTTTAGACGTAAAGCCAATAGCTTCGGTTGTTATTACCCCATCCACTCCTCCTGTACAGAGTGAAGATGATATTGATAAGGAAACACAAGCGACACGATTCCCCATCCCAGGAGAAAGCGAAGCAAAGAAAGATGCAGGAGAAAAGGAGGAATCTAAAGAATCAGACGAAAGTGAGAAAATATCAGAAATTCCTGAAAGTGGCACTAAATCTCCCGTTGAAATTAAAGAGGATATTGCAGTCTCTTCTCCAGAGGCCACTGACCCACAATCAATTGATAAATCCCCAAAAGATGAACCCAAAGACGAGGGAAAGGATGCAATTACTCCCGTTTCTCAACCTCAATCGATCGATGCGGAAAAAACCGATACAGTCGATGCACCTAAGGAATCTATGAGTTCCTCCTCGCCAACTGGCCTGTCCGCTGAAAGAAAAGTGTCCAGCGATGAGTCTTCTACTTCCTCTGCATCCGCACTGACAGCCATTTCACGAGCAATTGATGAAACTACTACGACGACAGCAATTACAGATAGCTCAGCCGATGCAGCCGAGAGATCACAAGAATCGGCAGCTATAGAGATACACGAAATTGTAGAAGAAGAAAAGAGAGAGAAACTTTTCCTTCTTCCAAGAGATGATGATGACGACGAAGACGAGGATGAAGAGGATGGAGTCAAATCAGACGTTGAGGAAATGGAAACCGAAAGTTCAGTAGCATCAGGGCTTTTGGGTGCAATTGGCTCTGGGCTACTCACAGCTGCCACAACTCTTAGTGCTGCTCTTGTTCACCAGTCACCTGAAAGCGTGGCAATAATTCCAAGCAGCCCTGAAGGACAAAGATCTCCTACAAAAACCCCTGATAAAGAAGAAATCCAAAAAGATGACAAAGAAAGTTCCAAGGAAGGTAGAGAGGGCGAGGCTGCAGCAGAGCAAACTAGAGATGAATCTGAGACTGAAAAATCGACAAAGGACAGTGATGAAAAAGAAGTGTCCACAGAGAAAATTGCCACACCAAAAGACGGCGGTGAAAGTAAAACTGTCAGTCCCGCAAAGTCGCCAGCATCTTCCGTGAAAGGAGACGAGGAGAAAGTTGAGGAAACTGAAGAGGTAGATGATAAAGATGGAGATGAAAAGGCCGACAAAATAATTGAAGAGATAGAGACGTCAAGTGCTGCTGTCCTCTCCAAGGAAAAAGAAGTCACGGCTGCCGAGCGGGAGGATAAAAAATCAATCGAGGGGGAAAAGGCTTCCGAACAAATAGAGACAGTGACTCAATTAGAAACAGAATCATCGGAGAAGATTGAAACTGAGAAGGATGCGGATTTGCATTCCGATGAGTGCGTCAAGGACGCAAGTGAGGATGCTGCAGCTGAATCAAAATTAGCCATTGAAAAACAAGAAGCAGAGTCAGTGCATACTGAATCCGTTACTGTTGAGGCTGATCAAGTAGCAGAAGTCTATGACGCTAAATCCGAGGAGAAAGAGAAGAAAGCTGGAGAAAGCGAAAAGTTGGAAGTGGAAGTGGAGACAGAGAGTGAGAAAGTAGAGCGAATCTCCGCTTTTGCTGCAATGGAGACGAGTGCAGTGGATAAAACGTACACAGAGGAGGAAGAGAGCCAAAAAGAAGACGAGAAAGATGAAGATGAAGGAATAGATAGTTTAGAGTCGATGGATGCAAAAGACATGAAATCCGTTGGGTTTACATCAGAAGATAAACAAGTAAGTGAGTCTGATGCAAGGAAAACATTAACAGCTAAGCACGATGAGTTAGAGACAGCTGAGCAGGCTATTAGAGACACAGAGGAGAAAGTTAGGGAGACTATTTTGAAAACTGCGGAAAGTGCAGTTACATCTGCTGTAAGTAAAGCAGAGGAAACAGTTGCAGTGGCTGAAGAGACTATAGAACAAGTTGAGCAGTCAGCTGGAAAGAAATTACTTGAACTGCAATCTCCCGAAAAGGAAGTTGTGGAAGAAATGATTGTAAAGACCACTGTTGCTGGAAAGAAATTGCATGGACGGCAATCTCCCGAACAAGAGGTCGTGGAAGAAATAATTGAAAAGACAACTATTGCTGGAGATCAATCAATATTTTCCGATTTCTTGGGTGGTGCAGCAAAATATGTGAGTGGAATAATTACAGAAAAGGTCACTGAAAAGGCCGCTTTGTCTATCGAGGACGATATAATTATTACCGAAGAAAAAGCTGTGAAAGGAGTTAAGGAGAAGACACAGGATGACTTGAAAAGTGCAGCTGAAGGGATTAAAGGAGAATTAAAAGGAACAATAGACACAGTAAAGGGAATTGCAGCAAAAACTCTTGAAGATAAAAAGGGAGAAATTCTAGGAGAAATCGAAAAACACAAAGGGAGTGCAGCGGACAAAATTAGCAAAACTATCGAGGACACGAAGGAAGGGATTCTGGGTAAAATTGAAGAAAAGAAAGAAATGGCCGTGTCCAGCATCAGTGAAAAAATTAGCGAAGGTGTGTCTGTCATCGGCTCTGCTCTTATTGGGGCTCTTGGTACTTCAGAGAAAGTTGAAGAGAAAGTAGTCGCGGTGAAAGTAACAGGACAGGAAGCAGTAAAGTCACCGGTTACACCAGTCAAGAGTCCAGTGGATGAGGATGAACCAGTTCAAACAGCAGAGCCGACTCCTCAAACACAAGAAGATATTTTAATGACAGCTGAGCAACCACAAGAAAAAGTTCAAAGTCAGAAAACACTGCAAGACTACGCAGAGACAATGCGTGAAGCTAAAGCTGTATTCGAAACTTTGCAGGAAGTAGCCAAATCAGGACAGGCATTATCAATTGCAGTGGAAGAGTGCAAAAGAAATGTTGCAGAGAGCATTCGTTTGAAAATGGAAACGGATGAGTACAAACCTGCCAAACAAGAACCCCTACCACTTCCTGACACTCCAACACTGGAGAAGCAAAAATCAGTTTACCAACACCTTCAGGAAGTAGCTCAAATCAGTTCCAGTGCATTCTCTGAAATTATCAGTAAGGTGGAGGAGGAACAAGCGAGAAAAGCTGAAATTCAAAGAGAATCTATTAGCGCAACCACAGAGAGTACTATAAAACAAGAAACTAGCCAAAAGATCATATCTAAAGATGCTACATCTAGTACTACTAGTAGCATGTCTCAAAGTATTATCGATATCGAAGATGAAATTGCTGCTTCCCTCCTTGAAGAACAAAAGAGTGTGAAAGAGCAAACATTGACAGAGAGAGAAAAAGGAAAATCTATGACTACTACCACTGTAATAACAACCACTACAACCACTAGCAAATCAGGAAAATCGGATGATGAGATTAAAGAATCAAAATCTTCCACTCCAGAACCCACTTCGAAAACAAAGGAGGAGGATGACGACGAGACGGAAATCGAAGAGGACTCTATGACAAAATCTATCAGCTCAGCTGTCTTCTCACAATCTATTATTAGTGACTCGCAGCAAACTACAATTCATAAGTCGACTACAGGCTACGAAACTGAGAGTGAGACTTTGCGAGAAAGTTTACATTCTGTCACATCAGGAATTGTTTCTGAGGCGGATGTGGAAACGGAGACGGAGGAAATCAAAGAAACAGCTAGAGATTCGACTCCTTCACCGAAACCAACAGAGTCGGAAAAATCTAAAGAAATTACTGACAAAGGTGCTAAATTGATCGGAGAAACAATAACTACCACCACAACTACTACAATCACCTCAAAAAGTGCAGCGGAGGATGCGAAAGAGAGTTCTGCTATTGATTTGAGCGAAACGACAAAGGATGATACGGGAGCAGAATCAGAATGCGAATCAAAATCCGAGAAATGCAGCGAAGTGAAAGAGGAACTAAGCACGAGTGAAGCTCTTCTATCTTCAAGTCTGCAGGAGTCTGAGAGTGTTTCCAGTGTTGTATCTGTTGAAAAGGGAGGATATGACGAAACGATATCAAAAGGAGAAAGTGAAACCAGAGAAGCTCGTCAGACAGAAACTCATTTATCCAAATCCGAAGAACATCAGACTGGTGACGGAGGATCTGAGACAATTGTAACGACAGTTACGAGAATCACGAGAACCACAAAAACGAGTGGAACTGAGGAGAAAGTTATAGACGATGAAGAAAAGGTCAAAGAGGACGAATCACAGGAAAAGACTCCAGCTGGAACAGAAACGATTAATATTGTTGAGACTATTAGTAGTGGAAGTGATATTCCTTCTAGTGATATTTTATTGGGACCAGATGAAACGAAGAGCACTATGTTTACTAGTAGCACTACAGAAGCTCAACAAAGCTCGAGCTCATCCAAACAGGAGGAAAGCGAAACAAGAAAAACAATCGTAGCATCATCATTAGAGTCACAATCAATGAGTGCCCAGAAAATAGTCGAGGAGTCTAAATCGACACTTGAAAGTTTATCTTCATCGTCATCATCAAAGGTAACGGAGGCAATGAGTAGCTCCAGTCGTATAGCATCCTCTTCCATTTCTGCTCTCAAAGAAGAAATGACATTGGAAAAACTCAGCTCGGAAAAAATTCAGGCGGAGAAAAAAATCAGCTCGTCAAGTTCTGCAATAGAGAAATCCATCTCTTCGTCTACAGCAATGGCTGCGACATCTTCCTCACGACTTTTAGAATCCTCTGCGTCTAATATGGAAGAGCTCCATGAGAAATTCGAAGAAACGTTCACCTCCTCAACAGCAAAGTCGGCTGTTTTCGAAGCAGTGAAAGTAGAAGAGAAAATTGGAGAAAGCAAAGAGAAAATTACAAAGGAAGTAAAAGAGGAAATTATTCCTGCGGAGTCTGAGGGCGGGGAGGTTAAAACTCGAACTGTGTACTATGAAACGAGAACTGTGACCGAGGGACCTATTGTCTCTTCAACGACAACAACAACATCAACATCACCTGGAGGAACAACTACAAAAACAGTCATAACCCGACGATTCAGCTCTACTGATGGAATGGCTGAAGCATTCGACGCTCAGAGACGAAGGGCTTCTGAAATGACTACTACAACTGTCGGACACAAATCTCACGGTTATAGCTACGTTTTTGGCTCGACTGCAGATGAAACGGAGACAGAGCCAGATTCTGAAACTCCGTCCGAGGACAGATCTGTGAGCATTCCGCAATTACCTGTGGATATTGAGCCCACGCAACAACAGCAAGATTCTGTATCTTACTCCAGTGTTCACGGTCATAAAACAACTGAATTTAGCTCCGAGCAGGGAATAGAGACGACGAGTGTTGATAAAACATCTGGTGATGGAGGACCTAGTATTACTACAGCAAGCACTACGACTATGACGACAACAACAGCCGCCACAACATCTACCGCCACTGCTCAAGCTACCGAAATTGGTAAAGTGCTAACAATTGCCCATGATGTAGTTGAAGAAGAAACATATTCTTCTGGGGATTTCTCCGATAGCCAATTGAGCACGGTTCCGCAACATACTCTCCCGACGGATGATGTGCTTAAGGAGGAAGCCACGGAGAGTGGAGGTAAACAAGAAGAAAAGAGTCAGGAAGATGTAGAAAATGGCAATATCTCAGAAGCTCCTGCTCAAGCTGAGGAGGAAGAGGGAGATGAGGAGGGAACTACCACAAATGAGTCCATTACTACAACCGTCACTACTACGACCACTACAGTCTTGGACAAAGACGGTAGGAAAATAACTAAAGTTACCCGCACCACGACCTGCACGGGTTCTGGAGGAGAGGAAACGAAAAGTAGTGAGACTACTACTACCACAGAGGAAGTAGAGCCAAAAGCTTCTGGCTCCTCCTCCCAAGACAAGAAAGATGACGGGAGTGACATTCTCAAAGAGTGGGGCAAGCCATTGGGTCTTCCTGCAATTTACCCAGAAGGTGATGGAGCGGTTGCCGGGAGTAATGGACCTGACTCTGGTACTTTTGGTGCTACTGCTAAAAGCACTCCCAAAAAAGATCCTGCCAGCAGCAGTAAAGCTGATAAGCCTTCCACAATGAAAGCCACCCCCGGCACACCAGCCAAACACTCTTCGGCCACTAAAAAATCTTCCAAAAAATCCTCCAAGACCAGCCCAATTTATGTCGATTTGGCCTATGTACCCCATCATGGTAATTCACAATATTGTGATTCCGAATTTTTCCGCATGATTCGAGGGAGGTACTACGTCTTCAGCGGCTTGGAGCCCAGTCGTGAGGTCTTTGACGGCCTACTCCAGGGAAAGCAAGCCTGGGAAGATAAAAATCTAGGTAAGTCCAAATCTACTTCTTTGTCCATTTTTCATTTTCAAGGGTGCTGCATCCACGATGATTTTCTACTAGTCAACAGCTACGCCCATTTTTATCTTATCTAGCCAAGAGTCGGCGACGAATTTATCATTCTTTCTAGATAATCAGTTCACTCAGCCCTTCCACCACACTGTCTTTCCTCCTCTCGTTCTCTGTGTCACTACACACATACATTGACTATAATATTAGTTTTGTGTGGCGAACCAAGCGGAGGCAGCTGCTCCAATTTCATTTTCTTACTATATGTAATATATTTACTATGGGGAAATCAAAATTGCAAGTTTATCTATTCATGGATTCATAAAGAGCCTTAAGATATAGCATACACCTCTATATTATTGCAAAAACATGGAGTTCATATGATATTAGATGCCTTTTAGGCAAATGTGCAATGAAAGTTTGTAAACACATAAAATTGATAGTCGGAGAGACGATAGACAAGCCATTCAAATAAATTCCCTATAATATCTTGTGGATAAGTATAGAGAATCCTCCTGTTATACATAATGGGATCCAAAGTGAACGATTTACTTGGCTCTTTAAATTTGAATCCAGATTTTCCTCAACTCAAGACTCTTTTCGTAATTTTCTTCACAAAGATACTCAAAAAAGACGAATGGAATTTCTGTTACAACTTCATAGTAACAACCATGGTAGGCAGTGTATATTTAGTATGCATATATCGAGCCAAAGATGAGAGAAATGAAACACTATCATAACATAGCCCTTGAGAAAAGTATTGATCAATTTAGCCCAAATACTTAATCTAACTATACTGCAGAGCGTACAACGATGTAGCAGTAACACTCATAACCGGACTATTCCTACCCCGGCTGAATTGGAAAGTGAGTCAATTATCTTAACTGGAGAAAATTGTCGTTTTCTTTGAAGACTTCAAGCTCAGATACACTTGCTGTACACAAAAGACTAACGTGCAAGCACGTGAACATTTTATTTGTTTATGTGCGTGACTAAATGTATACTTTATGCAAATGTCACTTTTTTGTTTGACCCGCTTCTTTTATATTGACCTATTTGAGATTTACTATTGTGTTCTCTTATTTAATTCTCTCTGTGAACAGGGTCAAACTGAAGTTTAAGTATTCCTACTAAATATTTACTTAAATCACTAAAGTTCAAAGAGCCACTGATAGGTACACAAACCATGTCAGTGGACTTTCTGCATACAGATTTACAGATGCTGTGTTTATAGATGTTTGTCTTAGAGACATAATACAGGTATTGTATGTTATAGTAGGATGGGTGGATTAAAACTCTTGCATAGGTATATTTTAATTTACTTTTTTACGTAAGATTATTGAAAACAAGAAAACATTGGGAAATCAGTATTAAATTGAATTGAAGCAAAAAAGTTTAGTTAATGGACCAATTTTGGTAGGAATATTCCGTGAGGAACATTTATTGAACCAGAGGAATCAGGTCGAAACTTGCACAGGGCATAGGTACGTAATATCGTGTTATCAGACACTTGGTTGTTCAAAAGCAGTGGCACTTATGTTCGATGTTCGTATCTCCTGCATGTGCTGCTCAAACTCCTTTAGGGTTCATGCATGAAATTCGGGTTAGCAAAACATAAAGTAGCGTAAAAAGCTCATAGAATGAGATGAAAATATGAAAGCAATCTCCAAGTTTCTGGTATCTTATAAAATATTATAGTAGGTTATGTATGTTACATCCTATTTTCAGGGCTGTAGGATGTCGAATAATGGGTAGTGGCTAGTATAACAACTATATTTAGTTGAGTTATATTGGTAATATCATTATGATAAACTAAGGTGCATCGTTTGGTGCAGTGATATCATGTGTCCTAACTTGAAGTAACCTAATAATGGGTTTGAACTGTGCATCGTAGATCTAACGCCCATCGTATCCTAAGATAGTCATAGTATGTATGATATCAATCTGTAATAATATAGTTTGCAATATACATTATTATAGTGCGACTGCAAATAAGTAACAGCCTTCTGTATTCATCTCCCCGAACAATATGTGTGTATCTGCTTTGGTTTTCCTTTTATCCTTGCAAATTGCTAGAAAGAATCCACTAGCTTCAGTTCTCATTTCCGTACAAAGGCAATTTGCGATTGAATCTCCAATACTAACAAAGAAACTACAAGAACCCAATCCATTCAAGGATGCACAGTCTAATAAAATTGATGAAAGGTTGTGCTTTCTATTTGTGCTCTTCTTCCTCGCTCCGCAAATATAAACTCCTTACGTTTGTCAAGGGTGGATCTTGGGAGGAAATCCTTTTGTTCCACAAAATCTTAGTGTCTATACTGTCTTAGCAAAAGTTGGCCATCCCTGCAATATAGTAACCATTTACATGGAATAATAAGTTTAAACTTTCGGAATGAAAATACATGCATTGAATTAAAACAACTATGTCATCGCTCTATTATAGTACTTTGTCCGCTATTGATTTGCGGAGGGGAAATAATGAAAATGGTTTAGTCTGTTTAGTTTACTGTTGCTGAACGCTGTTCTAGAGAGAAATAGCGGAGAAATTCATTCTGCATCTAGGTTATTTACCCCAGAGTTATTTTCATTGTATGAATATAAATGATGGGACGAGAGGAGAAAGTTTCCCAGCAAACTTCAGTTCACTTCCATTCCACTTTACCTACTACTCCATCCACACTGAATATGCATAGATGTATGTAAAAGAACAATATAGCATGAATATCAAGCTAACTTAAATGTATGGAGACTAGTATTCTGCAGATAATGTATGTAGCGACCATTCCCTACCAAATGGGATTTGACTGTGGATATATGATATCATAATATATCGTTTCGCATAGGATATTAAATAGCAAGGAGACTGCATATAAACGAGCAATGATGCAACGGGAGAAAGCAATGCATCATCCTGCAGTACACACAACTGCCACCATTATGAAATGCACAGGGTTGCACTCTGCTGTTCAACAGAAACTGATACAGCGTCGTGGTAAATCCTTGGTATAAGTGCATGCTAACAACTTATTGCCAATTTCACACCACACTCAGACAGAAAATGCATTTAGTACTATATTTCATATAATCAGACTAAAACTGTCCCTTGTTTTAGGCTAACCGATGCTTGCTATGCTTGGTAAAATAAAAAATACCTAGAACGAACAAACTATGGTTTGGGTTTATTGCATTTTTTTCTTTTCTTGTTCTGGTATATGTGTGCATGTACTATTTTATTGGATTACTTTCCCATATTCATATTTCTCCACTTTCACTACAGTTAGTTACCTATACCGTGTTCGTTTCCAATATCTACAGATGCCGGCTTCTCTGATTTTTTAATCAATTCCCAATATCAAACGATTTTCCACCTAATGACTTCTTTCTTGCCACAAAGTGCTAGCTATAAAATTGGCACTTAAACGAAACTTAGCTTAACCACTTTTACTCAGTATCAGCAGCCTACTTAATAGATATTTTAAGCTCTAACGCATTTAGCAATAGTAGTGGTAATTTAACACCTACCTATTCCTAGAACTTGTAAAGCTGTATGGTCATGGTTAAATGGAGGTTATAGCAAGGCTGAAATATTAGGCACCCGAGTATTCTTTCCTCCTACAGGGAATTCTATTAAAATCAAAAGGAGCTATTCAAGGGTGGAGATAAAAGTAATTTTTTATCCATAGGCTAAAATTTCTTAGAAATTACCATGCTCAGAACAGCGATGCCTAACGCCAGCAAAAACCTTGTAGAAGAATCCAACTGTCTATACTGTATGTAGAATCATAGAATGTATAATGGAATTCAAGGAAGGATCCCAATAAACGAATAATGTTTAGTTTAATGGAATGTACTTAGTAGTTAGAAACATAAATTCATAGTGGCTACTTGAAGTATAATAGGAAAATGTCTAGAGAGTGAGTTTTAGTAATTTTTCTTGAATTCCTTTTCAAGTGGACGGATCGTTCCAATAGATTTCTTACGTAGCTTGGCAATTGGATCTTAATTTGGAGGAGGGGACATTGAACATAATAGGTAGATAATAACTCGTACGATAAACCAACGAAATCTTGAACACTAACAAAGAGGGTTATTGGGAGAGAGGTCTACAGTTAGATTCTGTGATTTGATTGGAGCCAGACATTGTTATTTCTTCCTCGTTTTGGCCCTGTATTGTGCATATATTTAGTACCTGAAGAGAGTGTTATGTTAGTATGTACATTTGTACAAGTATGTCCTTTGAGTGAGTAGTGGGGTTGGTGTACTAGTAGCATCTAGGTACTAATGATCGTGTGTGTATGTAAAGGAATTGTGATGGGAAGTCTATTCGAGAGCCAGGAGCCCGGCACGGTGAAAGAGGGCAATCGATTTATTCTAAAGAGTTAGTTCACAGTAACTGTGTACAACATGCAGTGGTGGTGGGGTGTATATTGGATTCTCATAGTAGACGTTAAGCCAGGAGTACATACAGCAGAAAGTTGGAGATAGTGAACCGGAGGAGAGGAAAGGAGAGCAGGCAGACCGGTAAATATACTTTCTCTTTCCTCCCATCCGATCCTGCACAATCAAGGAGACTTGGCTCCTTTCCTTATGCATGTTTCTCTATTACGGTGAACAAGTATGTACCTGTTCCAGTTTCTTTCTCCAGATAAACTCTCATCTTATCCATTTCTTAATGTTTTCCATATGAGAAAGCTCTTTTACAAGTCTTTCTTCCAGTTATTGCATTGCATTGGTCTGCATTGGAGGTAGTTGCTGGTTAGACTACGATTCTACGATGTATAGCGTCGTCACAGTCATTCTCCCTGATCTGAATTGACTGCTCTATCGATCTCTTAAAAGCTTTTCGCTTACATTTCACTGCATCGCAATGTGGATGTGGCCAGAGGGAAAGGATTCGGGACTTTAAATTGCAATTCTGTGTACCGTTGACTGAACTGTAGATATGCTCTACTCAAGATCAGTGCAATTTCGTTTAGCATAGCACTAATGTGTATTATTTATAGTTTCACTGCACGGGCCAAATGAAAAACTATAGTATCTCTGTAGCAGACAAAATAAATACTTTTTCTCTTTTATCTTACATTATCAAGGCAATTGGGAATCCATAAGTATTGCACTAAATTATATAAATAGTAGTGAAAATTATCTTCGTCTAGCTATTTATCTATCAAAGGAGGTTCGTAGAGTTACACTTTTACCACACTACAATAAATCACAACGGGTAAATGTTTACTCTGTCTCACTATGTCTACACTGTAAAAGTACATATCTCTATCCTTGGGTGCTGCGAGTAATTTTATAGCGCACAGGATATTACAGAGATGGTGAAAGCAAAGGATTAGATGAAGGATCGCACTAAGTCGCTCTACAATGTACTCAGTAATAGTGCTTAAATAAAGGGCTTATTTATTTAGTTTAGTTTGCCAGTTATCTGTTTGAGTTCCACGAGGACTACTGCCAACCAGACCAAACTAGCGTAAAACTAAACCAATTGATACGACTGAATAAAGACTAGGTTAAAAGCATGGGGTAGACACTAGAGTTCCTGAACTAAATGAAATCGAAATTGAATGTGAAGGTGGAGATAGATGATTGTGAAAGGAGCGTAATGAAGGACTATTCCAACTTCTTTACAATTAGCTTTCTACAATCAGTCAACAAACGAGAGAAAGATTCTCTATCCATAGGAAAGGGAGTAAACAGTAGGAACCTCTATTTATTCTATACTTTTCATCCTTATCCTCAAGATGAGTTCCATTCGAACAGGAGCAGGAAATTCAATTTGTCCTCAACTCTCATCATTTTGGCCTATCAACCAAAAGAAATGCATTAATCTCATCTAATGAAATATCCCAACGTTATTTGTGCCGGATGAATTGGCTTTGACTTGAGAATTATTACTCTTACTACTACACAAACCTATTCTTCATCTTATACGAAATACATGGAAAAGAAATATAAGTATATAACGCTCACAATAAAACTCGATACTGCAGTATTTATGCCCTAAATGCTTCTATTTGCAGTTTGTACTGCAAAAGTTCCTTAGAAGTTCTTCTATTATTTCGTTTGGTCTCTTGACAATATCTAATTGGCAACGGCTACCTACAACGTCGGAATCTCATATGTCTGTTCTTTTCTCCTTCCGGAGAAAGTAGAGCACGCAGAAACGTCTACGACAGCATGGTTATTATATAAACCTGTACGATTTACTAAGGTCCGAAAGGCTAAGAAAACAACCACCTTTTTCATGTTTGAAAAAGTGTTTAGCCAATTTATTGATATATAAGAATAGCCATCACATTACATGGTATACTAACCATGAAGAAGATGCATGTATACGGGGAAAGCTGTTGACTATAGCATAAATGGAGAAAACAGACATTTTTTATCGCGTGGAATTGGAATGGGAGAGAGAGAAGAGACATTGTGGTTAGGGACGCCGTATCATTTTGTGTGTAGTGTAAAGTGAAAGAAGGATGTAATGGAATCGAATGAAATTTGTTGAATTGTAGAAGTGACGATCATCCCAACATACGACACGGACACTCTGGGCTACTGGGTTGTTGACTCGGAAGACGCCCTTGCAGAGGCAAAAATCGATTTGGCACCTTCAGCATCCCGGTGCACCATCAACCTTCAGGATCACGAAACCTCTTGCTCTGCTTACAGACTCGAGTTCTAAATTACTATATGAAACGTTGTCTCTATACGTGCTTCTGGATTATAACATCTTGGTCCAGACTAAAAAAGCACCAACCACACAGTTCCAAGTAGTCTAGGCTATCTAAATACAAGGAGATTTACCCACACGAAAAAGACGAAGCCGCACATTTCCACTCCACCCGACCCGGGCAGCTTTGGATAACCACATCAAACTCCCGTACCAACTCCAGTACACCAATAACAACTTTCTCCAGTCGAATTCCACTGAAGCTGCCGGTTGGAGTGGCGGATACCTAATACCGACTCAGACAAAGCATGGCCACAGAACATAACACTGTACTATAGTAAGGGACGAGGCAAGGCCGAAACTACTCTCACGATCGCCTACGTCTATGTCCTCAATCGTAAGGCACAAAATAACCACTACTGCTGCCACTGTGAAAAACAAAACTATTGACTTGACTACAAAAACTACCGTCTCAGGTACTTTTCCATTATGATAAAATAAAATGAAATAGGATCTACCTATGTTATGTACGTAACGAAAGAGTAAGCTACGAAACGACTAGTTCAGTATGCCTCCTGCTATTAAAATGTATACATTTGGCTATATAACTACCAATCACCAACCTACCTACCTGAAGAAATTTTGAGATGGTTTGCCGTGGTGTGTGTAGCTACTAAACTGTAATGACCTACATAAATGCATACAAACTTTAGAATAATACAAAGAAAGCAATAGTTACCCTATTCTACGTTTTACTCGATCCATACTATATAGAGTACTTTACCTACACTATAATGTTACGATTATCCTCTAAGACACAAATTACCGTTAAATAAATGGAGAAGCGCATTACAAAACAAAATAGAGTAACATAGCCGACATTATAACGAATACTAACACAACAGCTCTAAAATATGTAATCTTAAAGTGCAACGTAGTAAGTACATACCATTATATACTACTATTTAATGTTAGCAGTAATGAGCATAACACCCCCTACTCAGAACAAACTTAGCTAAATAACTATTACAACACACCTACATATACATAGAACGAAAAGTTAAATAAAATAACAGGGCGTCATCAAAAATGTACCTAAACCAGTTTATCTTACACTTTATCAACCCACTTAGTTTACGCATAGTATTATTTGTATGTATAGGCAACTTTTACGCTTTAACATTATCATCAATTAAGAGAAAGATACAACAAACAGTTGTTTCTTTCTCTTTTTTGAATATTGCGTAAAAGTTCAAGCTAATTGTAAGTAATTATGGAATTCCAACCGGGTAACCCAAAAACATTTTGTTTAGAGGCTTTCGCTATGACTATTACATATATAGCATGGTAACTTACGTAATGAACTGAATTTTAGGAAAAATAGCAAGGGAGAAAGCACAAACTTTCTCTTCATATTAATTAAAAGTATACCAAAGGCACGCAGGCCCACCGTTCTCCTTGTTAATATTTTATTTAGCTATCTATTCATGTTGTTGCGTGTGTGTTCGTTTGGAGAGTATCAAGAAAACATGCAACTGATGTTTTTAATCTAATCGTAGAAACATTGAAATCACGCTGCTAATTATAAAAACATTTCCACACACACTACGCAATAATAGTAAGCCGAATTGGAGCAAAGGAAGGCTAGCACATTCTTATGATATCATACTTTGTCTTGTCTGTGTCTCTTACAGTAAAGTAAGGTAATAATGTGTAATTTCCTCTTGTCATGAATAACTGTGTGCTGAACGTAATTAATGACGCGAGACTACGCAAATCATAACTTTTGCAGTGACTTGAGATGTATTGTGTGCTTGGTGCATAAACGATGCAAAAAATGCATCAAGCATTAACGAGCAAAGACTTTGGAGGCTAAACAATAGGGACATCGGGTGCATTTACAATGTGCAGGTGTTGTAGACATAAAATAAGTTATCTTCAGTTTGTATGCGATCTCTGGGTAGTGTACTTACTAAAACGTTATTAGAGTATAAAGGAACTATGATAAAGTTACCTTGTAAGATTATCTATCTGAATAAACTATCTTTAGGTACCGTACTGTTAATTATAAGATTTTCTTGTTATATATAGGTATGTGTGTAAGTGTGTCGAAAATGTGAACTCTTTCCACAATATGGCATATAAATTATGAATATGAGGTTTTTAATAGTGCTGTGTATAATGAATGGATGTAATTTAGTGTGTATACAGGTTAACTACATCTTATAAAATACTAAGAAGGTAAGATAGGAAACACACTAAAAATAATTGATTGTAAGCTGGTTCAGTCAAGAAACACTGGCATACATGGAGAGACTTTGGATTTATACTTTTATCTGTATGTACCATATTATAATTGTAATTAGAAAATATAGCACATAATGCCACTGTAGTAGTAAGTATAGAAATAGATATAGGATTATGCTTTTCTATTGATTATTACATAACTTGTTAGATTTAATGTTGATAATAAATCTAAGGCGAATATGAAATGATGTTAAATAATGTTACAAAAATATAGTAGAACTGCAAAATATATGCAATAAAATGAATGTCCTTGTCCAGCAAAATTACAGTAGACTAAAGAACATCTTTATATACTACGGTATTATATGATCCACTACAGTGTACTTATTAATGTTAGGATAGTTATAAATTGCTTATGAAAGACTTTCAAAGACGTTTGAGTAAAGGGAAAGTTGGGTGCGATTCAATGATATTGAAAGTGAAAGACTGATTTTGTCCATGGTTCTAGCAGTATTGGGTAACGGCGTTCCTTTTATAATTACAGTTTTGAAATTCTATTAAATGACTTCCCGTTCATGAGTTACCTTGAACTTGATTGCTTTCTGTTAAGCGTTAAGGAGTCAGTTTGGATTTTATACTAGTTATTTCTGTTTTCACTTTTCTACTAAAATTATATTTGTTTATAATCAGCAACGGGTGGTAGATAAAATCCGACCTAGTTGTTTTAATAAGTTAATAAAGTAATTTACTAGTGGGATATGGTTATACTATCCATCGTATAATGCACCAAGTCTAGACAGTAGTCGAGTCCACGAAGGAGCTTTAGATCTAATTAATTGAGTAATAACTTACTAAACGTTTAATTAAAGAATGAAATCTTCCAGGCTTGATATTCTCGGAGAACGAGCCAATCGACATCTCATGTCTTACTATATTACTGCTAGAGAGTAAAGCAATTAATATGTAAAACAATTAATCTAATATAATTAAAATTAACGCACTAATTAATTGCCTGCCTGCCTATTTGCCTACTGCATATGTACATACATACTGTTACCTCTAAGATAATCATTACTACAGATTAGTGATGTAATGAAATGATAAGAGTGTACTGTAAATGTATGTATGCAGACATTTTGATGTGTACCAAAGGAAAAGTTTACCTGATCTTAAACAATTAACTAAATAATAACGTGCTACGACCGCGTTATTTAGGTTATTATATGTACTACTGTTCTATGTTGTTAAAACTTTGATCTCTTAACCTGACTTTGACTTGTTTACTTTCATTACAATTCTCCCATTCGATTCATATTCCAGTTTTTTATGATTTCGTATAAATAGTAGCTCTTAATTAAGTATTTTTCGCACAATTGTTAAATCTTGTTTAAGTTTAGATGTTTTATTCTGCGAGGAAATGCAGGGTAAAAGTAAATGGAAGGAAATTGCTTAAAAACGCATAGGAATCTACAACCAGACGCTGCAGTATAAAAAATAAAATAAAAATAGGTGCCCTATATATATTAAAAATACCTTTCATTGTACTGCTTTATCTGTAGTCTAGTAGGTTAGTGTTCAGTACTGTGGTGTACATTGCAACAGAGTGAACTGGAAATATGATCTAGTATTTATATTATGATACTAGTAGTAAGTAAAATGTAAGTAAATAAGTACGTGTTAAATTCAATACATACTTAACAGTAGTATCATTATACATTATTATCTCTCGACAAAAAGATTGAGCGTACCACTGCATTTCTGTTAAGTACTAACAAGAACTATCAAAGTGATTAAATAAATTCACTGATTAATCTAATCTGATTGGAGAGTTGATTGATGATTTGGCGAGTACTGAATACTCGTGCTCAATGGTATAGGTGATAGAGAGGCCACGTGAATATAAATCAATAATATTATATCTGTCTGTCTGTATATGATCTATATAAAACTACCTGTATAAGAATGCTTATCGAATAGATGTCAAAAGCTGCTAATTTTCGCTATTTAGACAACATTATAGATGCTCCTAATATTACTTATACCTACTCTAACTACATTGTCTAAGAAAGTATCCAATTGTGTAATTACAATATATCAATGGTAGAAATAGCAATACTAAAGTATATATGTAAAACTATTCAATGCTTCAATATAAATTGTACCGATAAGACTACAAAATACTGATTCATACTATTATGAATACGCTACTATCTGTAGATTAGTCTGAATATCATCATCTTCGCAAATACTAATAAATAAATTACTTATTCATATCAAATAAGTTCGGCTTAATAGGCCCATTTAAAGAAGAAAATTGTGCAAATGCTGCAATATTTGGATATAAAGAGTACATGTTTACATGTTGCTTCATATCTGTAATCGGATAAGTACTCGAATACTATAGCAAAGTCAACTTAACCACTTAACTCGTGTATTACTGATTGTGAGATCTAATAATATTATAATTGCGATTACTACTACACTGTATATAACATATTAATTTAGCAAGTCCAATGCAGTAGTTCTGTTATATTTACACTTTGTACTTAATACTACATTAAAATGTGTCTGTATGTAATAATCTAGGGTAGTTTATACTTTACTGTAGAAAAATGTAGGGAACGATAGTGATTTTTAAAAATCATAGCTTTGCTTACGGCTTTTCATACTTGTTGTTATATAGATAGATCTTTAATCATTACTCTATTGTATAGTAATTGTAAATACTGTGTAAGTTAATTAGGATGTATGTACTATGTACACGTGTGTAATGTCAAAGGAGAAAGCTGCCTATAAATCGACGAATTTTTCTTCAATAGAAGATGCAACAGAGTGCTTGACAGCCTAAATAAGTAAGAAATTATTAAAAATTTTAAAATACTTAGTCTTACACAATACTATTTCCTAACAATAAGCAATACTGAATAGTTACCTGTAGGTACGCATAAATTGAATCATGATTGATGAATTGAGTCTTAAAATGAAAACGAATGATTATAAAAATTTAATGAAATAAATGACAATTACCTTCTCCAAACGTGTAATCAAATTAAACAATTAATTCTGGTGCTGATATAGATGCCTTGTCACTGTGAGTTGAGTGAAACGTTTTCGAATTGAACTTGAATTGGGGTACATGCTGCAGCCATACTTGAAATTAATTCATTGTTAGATTTAGCATATAAACGAAAAGCTAAAAATACTATAAACAATTGATAAAATGAAGCAAAATGCTTGTCAAATGTCAAAAAATTGTATTACCTTCCTACGACACTAAACTTAATGGATGGATTGTACGTAGAGTTAGCCATATGCAATTTTCGCAACTACACCCAACTTCCAGAGAGACAGAAAAATGGTGATGACAGAGTTAACAGTAAATAACACTAAATCACAGGAACAGTTACACACAATTGAAACATTAAAAATTTCTTCGTAGAAAACACATTGTCAATCAGGAAATAAATCGCACTATAAGGGAAAACTGTTCAATCGCAAACAAAGGAAAGCTAATAATAAATTAGAGTAAAACTGATCAGGTCAATTACTACAGATGCATGCGCAAATTAGCAAATAAAATTAACCAGTGAACAAAAACCGTGCGCAATGTACCTTCTTCGGATAAAGGGAAAATGTCTTTGTTTCGTTTTACTTTTCTCTACTGTAGGGAGTAGTCCCCGTTTCTTGCTACTACAGCAAGTAACGGAACTTTTATCTACGACTAAACCCAATTAATGATACATTAATACCTACTCTTAGCAAATTGCATTAAACTCATCAGAATTGGAGATAATAATAGGAAAAGCAATCAAAATGGCTATATAATAAAAAATGAAGCAGTTGTTCACACATGTATTCAAAGAACCTTGTTAGAAGGTGAAAGAATGTGGTGAAAGTCAATCAATCCCAATTATTTGTTACATTAGTTTATAAACCGCGGATTGCATACAATGTCTGTTTGGCAGAGTAATTCCATCCATGTTGACGCGTTGAAAACACAGACACTTGCACTTTAAACCTTCATAGAGCCCAAGATTTTACTTAAACCTGAATATTGAAGTAGGAAGCAAGAGCATCGACAACCACAAAAATTATTATACTAATTACCTACTAAAAATCTTCTAAATATTGGTAAGTAATTAATTTGATTGTATATTTGTAGTTTAAAGAATTATTCTTCCGTGTTTCCAGAAGCCCAATTAATGTGTAAAAAGATGTAGTTTATTGAATTTGGGTGAGTCAGACACGTAACAAAAGTACTTTGGATTCTGTATTTGATTCAGTTTGGCTGTGCTGCTAACTACAATGTGTATAAGCGTCGTACGCTTAATAAGTGTAATAAAAATGTATTCTAAAATATGTAAGTACAGTAATAGTTAAGAAAATGTATGTACATAAGACGTACTGCAAAAAGAGTCGAGTGCTGCCTTTGTCATTTGTGTATAGCTACTTTGTGAGCATCATAGCTTACGGCTGAAATTCTAATTAAAAGTTATTTGACTAATTTTGATTCGAACTAGAATGAACTAAGTAATTTAAGTAAAGGTAAGGTATACTCTACGTGAAGAAAGTTTTAGCAAGTTTTATTAGAAAACGGAGAGTGGGCAGGAAGAGTGACAATTGGGAGATAAAGATGGACGAGTGAAAGTTGAGAAAATATGTAAAGTAAGGTACTGATGAAAATAAAAGAGACATTTTGCAAAACGAGACGTTGACAGTTTGTAATAAACACTAAGGTAAGATTTAACTAGACTATAAAGTTGATTTGACTCGACTTTGACTCAATGGATTTATTTGTGAGAGGATGAAATACGTGGAAAGCTGAAACTAAATAATGGAAATGGTTTTGGGTAATAAACGTTGGTTGGAATATCTATGGATGGATTACCCTACATATAATTCAACACTATCTGTAATCGAACACTAAATATTACCTTACAAAAGATAACCTACACTAATAATCACCTGGTTTGCATCAACAACACCTTTATTGGCAGCAGTTTATTTTCTTTATCATGTTCTAGATAAATAATAATCTATTTAGAAAACTCTGCCTCTATATACTATCTTATGTATGTACTACAGTGCACATCTCCCTTGTTACATTCATTTCCAAAGTTCTTGCCATGTCTTGTCTTACCGAGAAACCAATTCAAAGATAGCAAGAAGTCAATAAACACGATATTCCTAGAAAACTTACTGACTAATGAGCCCTAATCAAATACTAACTAAAAATTAACTAAACTCCATACCTCAAACCATACATACTACATAACATACGTAAATCACTAAAAACATTGTAAACCAGAAGTAAAATGTAATATCGAAATAACTAACATTTAGCCAGTAAGTAATAACTTAAAAAAGTAATGTAACGTACATAATTAAATAACACAGATACTTCATAAATATTATTTCCTGAGACTCATTTAAATTAACTTGAACTTTTTTATTCCACTGAATAAAAACGTTCCTTTTAAATTCAATGAATCTTAGGGAAATTGATTGTAAGAAATTCTTGTTCCGTTATTATATGA
Source organism: Tomocerus qinae (assembly GCA_020055645.1). Taxonomy (NCBI): domain Eukaryota; kingdom Metazoa; phylum Arthropoda; class Collembola; order Entomobryomorpha; family Tomoceridae; genus Tomocerus; species Tomocerus qinae. The sequence continues at coordinate 30,741,840 of CM034547.1, forward strand.
TGATTCTGTTTGCGCGTCCCGTATTTTCGTCATAGAGTTTATGTATTAGTTCGTACATAAATGCTATATTATTACATACAAATACCTAAGCAATGTTATATGTAAATTTTTTTGGGTTAATTTCTACTATTTTTAATTTTGCTAATGTAAGTTTGTTTTACTATTACTATGTTATCTAGTCTTATTTGTGCATTACATTTTTATCAATGAAACTAACGACATGGATTTATATACTAATAGGAATCTAGGCTTAAGAATGCTTACAAGAATATCTTTGAGAGTTTATAGGTGAAAAATAATAAATTGTTGTTTGTGAATGTTTATGCATTTCTCGCTGAATTCTCCGTCTCCATTGATTATTCTTTGATTGATTCCTCACTTATATTATGAATAAATAAAGAAATCTGATTCTACGGACAAAATATTCGCTTTATTTTCATATCCATTTTCACATTTACTGAGAATTTAAGGTATAGGTTATTACCCACAAACCATCATACTCACCTAGTTACGATCTTTAGATTAATACTAGCATCAAAGTTTCATCCTGTCGAAATCTCCCTAATTTGAAACATAATAATTATTCATTGAAGCGAACATCATAGAAACTACATTTGTGCAATTATGAATATAGTGGGAAATAAATGCACCCTCACAAAATAAACAATTGTATAGCCTGCCGCTGCCGGCGTTGAATGCTCATTTATTGTATCAGATCAGAGGTATGTACGTGACCATTGTGAAGTGCACCGTCTTGGGTTTCGCATTTCCTTCCAGAAACGGAGGCTACTATTAGAAAAATCCTAATTGCACAAAAATACAGACTATATTAATGAATTGAGTATTTTGATGGACATTTCTAGTTTTCAAAAGAATTGGAATATTATTGTAATTAAAATTGTTCAGATTGCATCATTTTGTGTATAATATTTATCTATATTATAACTATATGTACTCTTGAATATATATACCTGCCTATGTATCTTTGCGTGGAAGGTAGAGGCAAAATGCAATAGTTTCATAATTTGCACCAATGCGAATGCTGGAAGTCTACTTTGTGAAATTAAGTCACTATGCTGGGGGCTACTAGTCATGGCTAGAAAGTGGCACATGAGCATAAAATTTTGGCAACCTGGTTGGTGTGGAGCCAATAAAATCCTAGTCACTCTATAGTATAATCGTGCTGTTCGAGTTGCGCAGTGAAAAATTCCGTAGGTATGTTTGTTTATATCATCGTGTTAATTTGCCGCTCTGATAACCCAGCTAAGCAGAACCCAATCTTAAACGACACCTAAATGTGGTAAATCCCAACAAGTCCGTATATTTCATAACAAATCAGTTCATGCGTTCTGTATGCAATGCTGTCCGGGCCCGACTCCTACGAGGGAATTACTCCTAAAAGACTTTACTCCTAAACAACTCCCAAAAGTACTTCTTTCTCAAATGCAAGATATTAACTGAATGTTTTAATAATTTTAGAGTTACCATTTAAATACATCTATTTGTAACTCTTCAATTGGTTTACAAATCAGTTTAATTTAACAATATATTTAATGCTAGTAAAGCAATTTTAAGGTGAATTGTACGAAGAAGCTGCATTGCACATGGTATTAGCTGGCATTAGGGGTTCTTTAGGAGTAAAGTCTTTTAGAAGTGATTCCCTCGTCTACTATAAACTACCTAATAAAATGATCTCATGGGCTATTATTGATTTTTCAACACAATTTTCAATTGGAATGATGAAAACTACAGACCTTTATCCAGGAATAGCATATTTCATTTATTTTTTATCACGATTTACAGTAAAGTTGACAGAAATATTATGTACATCGTAAATACATTTTTAATAGTCTTGAATGGTCTGGCATTTAAAAACTTAAAGCTTGGTGATAGAACTGAAACAGCTGTCTTTGTAACATAAAACAATAGGTCTAGCATCATAATACATGTAATTATTTGAGGCTACACAGATAAGTTCAGAAAAAGACTGTTTAGAACGTTAAGTATTTCGATTACACTGAGTTGCTTTATACTTATGAAGGAAAGTCAGTACAAACGTTGATTTAGGCGGCAGACGAGTGAAAATGACCAAGAACACGGTAAAACGAGTAAACATTTCCTTTTTATCCTTTTCTTGTAGGCTGACTGGCCTTTCTAGTGGTAAAAAATGGAAATAATGTCACGTCCAATCGCCCCCGTCCATAAAAATGGAAAATTGCACTCTTGCACACACACTTCCCCCTTTATCGAGTTTCCATGCACTTCATGACAAGACTCCACTCGAGTTGGTCGCACTCGGACCGGACGATACTACACCCTACTCTGAAGATACTCCTAGACATCATAACATCTCAAATCATCTTGAACTATTTTGTACTTAACCACATTTCATATTTACATTGTTATATCTCAAAATGGCTACAGATACATGCCATATCATAGATAACGAAGGGTATTACACTACTAAAACTTATGCGTCTAGCAATATTGTATTACAGTCCAGAAGAAGTTACATGTATACTTATTTTAGTAGGTGGGCGCATATTACCTAAAGCTATAATATTTTTCTAACAATATAAAAGGGATCATTTTCACCCTCGTCATGCCCACTTTACAATAACTATGATAACAAATGGCAAAATCTATAATCCAGTAGCTCCCGTACTACGTATAAGTTATCTTCAATGTACTTAGCTACTAGATATCTGTTATCTTTGCCATGTCAGAGAGATACTCGCAGTTTATTACAGTTACGTACTTACAAACTGGAGCAGAACGCGCATACATCACATCACCCAAGTACACAACCTATAGATTCCGAGACAAATCAATACAATTCCCATTATGAACAAGTACCAGGTACTTAAGGAACAGTTTCCATTACATTATAAACTAGGTTATTACTTGTTACATGAAATTACTTTTTAATATACAGTTAAATATAAGAATACATTTTCAAAGCTGTCCAACCTTAGATTTGTAATACTTTAAAATGGTAATTGTGTTAGAAAACAATAAATGCTATTTAATTGCAATACACTTCATATTGTTGCATTTTAAGTACATTTTGAAACTGGTTGACTACAAATTATTAAAGGACTACTTAATCAGGGATTTTTGTAAAGAAGGGTATCTGTTCTTCTTTGACTCTATAGTTGTGTAGCCACTTTTCCCCTTTAGTGTTGCTGCCGTCGACTTCGTCTCTCCATTTTCCTCTGGGTAGATAAATATCTCGTTCAGTAGCACCCGGACGAAGTATCGGGGCAACGATGATATCCCCGCCAATACTAAATTCGTCACTAACTTTCAAACAGTTGGGATCTGTAGGGTCGATCATCCACAAGGGTCTAATAACAGGAAGTCCACTGGTCAGAGCTGCATCGATGGCTTTCTTAATATACAGATAGAGTTTATTCTTTCGATTGTAATTCATTTGGGTAGCAATATCGATGACCTTCTGGTCGTAGTCACTGGGTAAATAGGAGTATTGGACAACTGGGAGGAAATGCACGAGTTCTAGCCACCGAATATACAATTCTCGTTCTGGTAATAAAGATTCAGTATTGCGAGAGGAAGATTGAGTTTGGTCGTTTCCAGTCTGATTGGGAATTGGAGCGGGAGTGAGGCTATCAATAGTATCATTATCAGCAGAACGAATATCCGTCTGTGGTGATGCAGTGAATTGTTTGACCTTTGGAAAGTAATCACCACCAATGCACCCTGGAATGAGGAAAGGGTAGCCAGCAACACCTAAGGTAAGTATATTGGGAATAATACTCTGCAGACCTTCCCAACTACTCTCCGTGGGACTTAAGGCTACAAATGTAGGTAACTTGGGTAGTTTTATTGCTCCGGATACTCCAATGGTATTTATATTTGTTACGGGTCGGATAGTCTTAAGAAATAGTTCTTTGTAAGTGTCCAACGAGGGAAGACTGTGAGTGAATTCGTAATGCTGAGGAAAGTCATAAGCAGATCCCAAATCAACATACAAAGCATCAATCCCGTATTTCTCAACGAGGGTAGTTACTTTTTTCTGAAGCCAGATTCTAGCATCTGGATTTGTAACATCTAAAACTGCAGTACTCGTCCATTCTTTATATTGGGTTAAGGCAGGCACTTTAGTTTTAGTCGTCCGGCCATTTCGCCTCTCACCAGTCCAAATTCCATTGCCTGGGAAAGGACTTGATGTGGCTTCTTTAAGTCCTTGAACATAATTTTGAGACTCAGTGCTAAAGAACGGGGAAATTGTGAGAGCAACTTTGAATCCACGACGTCGTGTTATATTAAAAGTCTCGGGCATCGTTGGAAAACGGCGGGAGTCCATTTCCAAGTCTCCGATCCTTTTCTGCCACGACTCATCGATCAGAATAAATCCTTCGGAGAGGTGCAGAGCTGCAATTCTGTCCGTGTGATTTAGCAAAGCTGCTTCACTCTGATTCCCATGGTTGAGAAGGATTTGCGGAAGTATGCGCCAGATAGGAGCTTGGGCCAGAGACAAAGTCAATTGAACATCTTCGTGTTTCAGTCCATCCCAAATCTCTTTGTCTGCCAAATGGCTAGTGATATCCAGAATGTTGTCTGCAGTGCAAATTGTGTAATTAAGCTCAGGCAAATCACTCGCCTCGAGATGATCATAGCCGAAACCGTTCTTTGCTGCTAGACACAACATGCGATCCTTCAGGTGATTTATCGACACGTGTAGAGGAACCTCGTCTTTTATCTTGATAGCTGCTCCGTGAGAATTCAGAAAGAATCGGCACAGAGTTCTGCCCCATTGGAAAGAATTGGTCAAATCTTCAGATGACAACTGTGGATCGTATTCCTGTTTATTCCCTGTTAAAAACGGAGACATTGGAACTGTAGTCCGGTTCAATGGCCACTGACTAGTTGCCAACTCTCCACCACCGTAGAAATATCCACCACGGTTTTCCCCGATATTGAAACAGTCTTTTAGCTCAAAATCTTTATTCAAACTCTCCCACTGAACACCGTAGCATTTCAAATTTGTGTGCTCATTCGATCTGTCAGAATAAGAGGATGATGGTGGAGTTATCACTTTAAAATACAGTCTGGCTTTGTTCATCCACTCGAGACACGTATGGTTTTCTCGGAGGTGTTGCGGTAGACAAGGCCATGATTTGTCCTTCTTTGTTAAACTCATACCCAACTGTCCTGTCAGCACTTCTCTCCCTTTAACATCTGCTACGCGTATCTTACGATCTTTGCTCGAGAAGCGAATCCGTTCAAAGTAAGATTTCTGCAACCAAAATCAATAGCACATTATTTTATAACTATGATTATTTCCGACTTTAAACTAGACCCGAATCGATGCCAAATATCTAGAACAAAGGTACATCACTTTCAAGTTCCTGCTCTTGCCAATATTGTTACACTGATACTTTCTCGACAGCTTAAAACAATGGAGTTCTCTTTGTGAAACGATCGTAAACTACAAAGAGTAGTCATTCCTGGCTGAAATATTGCTGATTTTTTATACAGATTTCTTATCGCTGTCGTAAGAGATAATTTACGGAGAATATCAAACAAATGGACCTTTCATATCAATTTACTACCAATTCTACTGTATACTAAATCAAAACCGTATGTCAAATTTCGTCTTATCCCTATTTGCTAGTGTCTAAAATATAATTGATATAATAGATACGACTGTTTTCTACTAAGTATTTTTATTCTACTATACTAGTTTTTCCAATCCTGATTCTATATTATATTTGCTTTAAAATTGCTAAATATATTGACAACCTTATGTATTAGAACACATTTGCTATGATTTCAAATACATATAAGTATCAATTTATAATTTCATCATGTAACACTTACTTGTAATTCCTTTTCTTTGTGGATGACATAAATGGATCCGACAAGAAGAATTATCATGAGAAAGAGGACCGCAACGAAAGCTTGAATTCTGTATTCTCGAGGCTTTCTATTTCTGAAGACACCGGGAATGGAATTCTGAAATAACAATACTGATTAAATTCCTTTTACATTGAGATAATTGATATCATTAAAAATCCTTGCCAGTAGTGTGATCAGTAACCTGTTTAGAGACGACAAATTGAGAAATATGGGTACATTTTATAAAAATTATCTTGTTACAAGGCTGGTAAATAATTTACTAAACCAATAACAAATGGTCAAAATAACTCCAAACTAACCACAGCATTAGTTAAATTCATTTAGCAGAATTTTCTACTTCTACATGGGCATTTTTTGGTGTGTGTTGCGTATCTATCCCAATTATACAACGGATAACTCTCATTAATATAGAAAATCACAGCAGGTTAAATAATTTCTATGTACTTTTTTGTTAATATAATTGATCATGTTCACTAAAGCATTTAATTTGTTACTTACAGAAAACTTGTCTCTTAAAAGGTTGGAAATGGAAGCTGTGCTAGGAGTTGGAGACGAAGCATTTGAATCAACCGGATCCGATTTGAGAAAATTGGAATTGGGTATTTTGATGGGAACCACTCCGGACTTCCGTCGAGTTGCCAAAGGTTTCCTTCCATGGAAAGTAAAACAATCAGGAAGAATTAATGAAGAGCATTGTTCTAGTGGTTTCCATTTAAGTAAATTACACGAGTTCTCTATTGTAGTCTTAAAAACGTTACAGATTGCATTTAAATGTATGTATGTAAATAAAGTACGTACATGTGAAAACATTTTAAAGAAAAGTATACATTGTTAACAGAATTAGATACTTAAGTGGTTTGCTCATTGCACAAAGATTTCCATAAAATATTAAAAGGAAAGACTATAAAGGTACTTTAACTTACAGAGGTTGAATTTCCGCATTAATTGCATCCTCATCTTTGTCAATTTCCACAAACATATTAACTTTCCTTGTTTCTCGGTTGCGAGAGACTTTGGCTTCAGGGTCCGGAGATTCAATTTCACTAAAATCACTTTGACTGCGATTCATGTACTCCATTTCGCCTTCACTCTCCGACTGTATTGTGTCATAGTCTGGTCCTCGTTTTAATTTGTCTCCAATTTGCCCACTTCCTCTGTATTTACTTGCAAGACCTGCTTCTGTCAGATCGTCGAATGAAGAATTTACTTGTGGCTTAGTTTGCTGCAGACAAACAATTAGGTATAAATATTATTAAGGTTGATGAAAGAGGTTTTAGGTACAAGCGACGAAAACATCTCAAATGCCCAATACAATTCCATAATAGCCTTGGAGAAATGAGAGACGCAAAAACTATTTACTGCACCACTACACTAGATTGATGCGAATAGAATAATAAGCTACACTTATGATGCTGCTAGCCATTAAGTACCTACTTACTCACAAAAGAATAATAAATTCACAGCGATTACGCTAACTACAATATAACCAACCAGACTAAATTTCAAGGTTTTTATTGAATCTCTTGTCCACGTGTGTAACTGTATCACTAAAATTTTATCAACCCACCCCCCAGTTAATTACTTTTCAAGATTGGAGCAACTTACACTTGTAAACTATTTAAATATGTGCCAAAATCACATAAAAATAAGTGAAATGATATTTTGTATTTAAAAGTACTTCAAATTAGAATAAAATAGTAATTGTAGACTAAGTGTTAGGAGGATGGATCCCTCTGCAACGAGTTCAAGTAAATAAATAACGTAATGACAACCTACCTCCTTGAATTCTCAATCTCATTAGCTTATACCTACTTAACAATATATGTAGTAGTAGTCCCTACCTTCATATGTCTCTTACTGCTTCTTACTGACCATCTATATCTAGAGTTATTACTTCCACAATGTATTATGCATTACTACCTATACAGAATGCATGATCACTCCTATTTCTTAGATATGCAGTATAGTTAGACTTGATCTTTTTATGCAGAGGTAAGCTAAATAAAATTTAGCAGTGGTCGACAATATGCTTTGCTTGTGACGAGTTTTGATTCAGAAGCAGTCGAAGAGACTGTGAGCAAAGAAACTTTAAAGTTGAAAGTCAGCATGCAAACATTCCTTTAGCTTCTAGGGATAAAAAATTAATTGCTCTTATCCTTAGATTTTTTATCATTGTTGAAAGAGGCTGAGGACCACAAAGCAGATGCCATAACTTCGTGGAAGATTTTTGGCTATTCAGTAAAGCATGCTTAAAATACTGTCCAATTTTGATGAATTGATTGGCCACCACACATAAATTACTTCACAGAAATTAAAAACCATGATACATAATAATTGCAGATGAAACTCTTTTCTTTCCTGGATAGTTGTAGGCTGTATCGACATAAAATTAAATACATTAAAGGGACATTATGTATATTGCATATAGACATAAATACAAATTATAATGCTGGCATATTACGGCTATACAGTATGATTGGATAATGTAGAATTTATTGTAGTGCTTTGTCGGTGTATTATGTGAATGCATCATTTGAAAATGATTTAAAATTCGAGATTTGCAAAGACCCCTGTAAAGAATTAGGCGAATATTTTGGAAAATAAAGAAATAGATTAGGTTGTTAAAAAGTTTCACCTGCTCATCAGAATTATCGTTAGTAGTATTAAAGTTTGGAGGAATGATACTTGCATTCCTCCTGACGAAACGCCCACTTTCCACATTCATTCTGATTTCGTATTTATATTAGTGTATAAAAGACAAGTGAAAGATAAATGAAAATTGTGTCATTACTTATTTTAAAAAAATACTTAATAACAATCACAACTATACGATAGTCGATGCACAGTACACATTTTAGGAGTCAAATGGTAACAATTGTTTTTCAGTCAAGTCCAAGTCATGCAGCATGCACACCTTTAACACAAGCACAGTTAAATTACACAAACACGTGCATCATAAATAATATTAGATGGACTATTCTGCAGCTACAACAAATGAAGCACAGTTTTGTTGTGAAATGAATTTAAAAGAGCAACGAGTTTGCCATGCATATACACCTTGACTTGTAATTTGATTCATCAACACCTCTACATATAAACAACAGATAAGTCTATGACACTTTGTCGAAATTCATTGTCAGTTCAGTAATAAATAACTAGTAGTGGCATAAGTTGGAAGATAAGTACTTGGCTCCTAGAGGTGTACAATGTAGAAGCCTGTATCGTGATATGTAATCGTTATCTTTGAGTGTGTCAACAAAAAAACAACCACAACCCTGTTTTAGTACATATTTGATCTAGAAACCAATTATACAGGTTGGTTATTATAATACATACACTACAGTACAATAAGTAAATGAATTTCAAAGTTTATAACACATGTCAGTCTTAGTAATCCACTCGTAAAAACTATTAAATATGTCACACTGTCACAGTACCTATCAATCAAAATGCATCTCCACTCCACAAGTTGACTTACTCGATATTGACACTAATTATATGTGATTGCAGCCTAATAAGTATAGTTAGTGCTGGCAACTCATATCAGCTACCTGAAGAAATATAGAGATTATTTTTCATCTTTACAAGTCTATAGTCTCTTTATCGTACACATTATATATACCTGACTGTAACGCTGTAAAGTAATGACCCTTTGGATAAGTCAAACTAGTAATGGAACTTCCTTAGACACAATCTTTTAAGAACGAATCCTGCTCCGCTAGTAATAACGTTAAAAAATTATCTACCCCAAGTAAATAAACATGTCAATATCATAGCTATAATTTTAAATGACTGCAGTACTGCAAGAACTAAGACATATTTTAGTGGGACACATTTCCAAACAATAATTAATAAATTGTGCTTTGAAATCTATGCCGAACAATGAGTAATACAAAGAGTATAGAGCATAATTCAAATAGGTATATAAAACTCACTTTGTACACAGACTATCCATCCAGGAATACACACGAATTACTACTCATATACTAAGTAACTTCACTCAAATGAGCATTCAGTAATGTTTATTCTTTCCTGTGCTGAAGAGAAACATTATCCTTACAAGAATGATTTCGGTTCTAATTTCTCAGCTGAGTAATTGCTATTTTATGACTTAAAGTAATGTCTGGGAAGAACTAGATGTGTTAACAAGAGAAATGATAAAAATATATATAGTTAGAGAGCGACTCAATTATGCTGTAATCTGTCTGTGCACTTTTAAATAATGAGATGCATCTCATTAATTATGTATTCGCTATACTATGCCGTGCTGCCTCAACGTTGTAACATTGCCAGACATATCTAAATAACTACTAATGTACTCTTCGGATGAGTCGTTGCGAAACTATGGAGCTTAGTATAGACAATAAATAAGTAGTCTTATTTAAAGTAGGCTTCTTACAAATCATGGAACTATATACAACTTCTATTTTGTCGACTTTTGTTTATTCACTTCCTCTAACTTCGTTGGCATTTCACTCTTAGTTTTCTCAACATGTATATTATTTTATACACAATTGTTGAATTGTCGACCAGTTAAACATGGTTAAACCAACTAATGTAATTGCCAAACATACTGTGTTAACTATACAAGTCTTAGGCATACGAATTAAAATTGGAGCAGGGACTTTAAAAACAATAGTATGTGCACACATATTAACCAATCCACATCCCACGCCACCAACATTTTAATTCTGCGTATTAATTGTGTCCTTTCTTCAAATTCCCATTTTACGCAAGGCTATTGTGTAACCAAAAACTGCAAATATACACTAAAAGATCCTAGGAAGGAATTACTGTCTGATTAAATGTATATATAGATATCTGTACGTAATTACTGATGTTTAACTGTACTGTAGCTAATAAACACGTCAGATTATGGTTACTGCAATAATATAGAGTCAAGTATAAAAGCAGATATAAGGAATTTATCCAGCAAATGCATATAATGACATTATTGTCATCGGTAGTCTTTATTCTGTCATGCAAGTTTACTATTTTAAGAATGTAAGCATCTAATAACCATAATGCTTGGCATAGTCTGTCCGCACAAGTTCACTTAATCTGTCCTCTTAATGTCCTCAGCTCATAAAAATTGTGGTTATGATTTTCGTCTATAGGGATGTTAAATGCGTACGCGTATAAAAAATACTCGTGTATATTATACTACTTTTTACATGTCTATTTTATTAAGCTGCACTTTTACAGGCTATTAAATGCTTTGGCATACACTGATAAAATTAATTCTTCTGTAGCATATACATACTGTTATATACTCTCGTCGGGATTATTACATTACGTTCTAAATCACGTAGATGCTATACAAATACAATCAACTAGGCACAAACTATTGATAGAATATATTATTTGTGTACTCTTAATACAACTTGGTTGCTCTAATCTTTTATCCCGCTTAACTTTTATATTAGGGCACAAAAGTCAGTCGCTTTTCTCATATTAAAAAATAATGCAAGGGAGGTGACATAATTTCATCAATTTATATACATGTACATATCCACATAATCCTTATAATTGTTGAATTTGTTGAAAGTGTTAGTATCAACATCAGTTTTAGAAGTTCAGTTTGATGGAATGAGCCATTTTGGGTAAGAAAATGTTAAATATAGTAGTCAGGATCAGGAAGTAAAATATAGTTATCGAAGGTTACATGCATAAATAGCATTAGTGCTATGTTAAGCAATGTAAATGTATCCAAACAGAAATAGAAGTTTATCTTATCAGAGTTGTTCTCAATTTTCAATATCATACTCACTCCACGATATGTTCATGCAATATTGACTGAAACATTTTATACACTTTTTTAACTAACGCTTTGATAATATTACGGTAAACAGCAAATAATATGTCTATTTTTAGTCAATCACAATGCATGCATTATTGAGAATGGAAAAAATGATCATTATCAAATCTCAAATGTACTGCTTATCTATCGTATTACTATACAAACTAAAATAGGTGATTTGCACCATCACTGCTTTGTTCGAATTCCTCATTTTCAATGGAATTGCTATAAAACCTGGTTCTGGTTTTCAAGATAATGTTTTAAAATTTGTTAGCCCAGCTTTCTTTTCCGGGATAGGGAGCAATTTAGAAAATTATCTCGATAACGCTAGAAGAAAATTGAACTCGATGGCTTGAATTCATTAAAGAGTTGCTTTGTTACTGTTACAATTGAATAGAAAAGAAAATACCTCCTCAGAGTCAGATTGCGACATCGTCAGTTTTTTCTCGTCCGAATTCTGTAACTTGTGGTCATTTAGTAGAAATTTGCACAATTTTAAATCACACCAGCAAAATAGGAAGATGTGGAACAGAACAGATGAAGCATGTTATTTAAAAAATGTAATGTAGGCACTGTTTCATATTCAGTATAAATGTATATCGGTATTTGTTAGGTCCATTTAAGGTACAATAGATTATCTGCCGAAATAACTCCGTAGTTGTAGTAAAACTTGAATTTTCGTCACAAAGAGATAAATTCAAGACAATATTATCAATAGCTGCTACAAGGTATGTGCAACTGAATCTACATAGAAAATGCAAAGAAAATGAAGTGCTAAATGACCATTTGCATCAATTAGTCTAACCAATGACACAGTTGCTCGATGCAAAAGAAAGCTCAGTATAGAGTTAGACTAGTAGCAGAAGAAAATTTATATCAAAATCTTTAACTTGGCAATTATCCATATAAATCCACAAATATCCATATCTGGTATAAAGCGATATTACAGGGTATAAAATAACGCATCTTATTTAAATGTATCTTATTATATCGCAATCCCCGTACATGTATATTGATTTAAAAGCTTCTGCTGTTATAGCCTTTAATTTTAAAGTGGCCCAATTAACAAATCTGTAGTAGCTTGTCAATATTTCACTACTTCACACAATGGTCGGCATTTAATTTTATCTATTTATTTAATTTTATCTGTTTTTATCTCAATGTTTTCTAGGAAAGTGTTGAATAATATGAAATATCACTATGAAATACTATATTGGTCGATGTCAAAAGAGTGTTGAAAGAAATATCGACACTCGAGACTACTGGGGTGAAATTAATATTTAGGTATGCTATTTTTAGTGATAATAGCTATTATATTATGTAGATGGCTACTATAGATGTATTTTTTAACAAACTAGAAATGCCCTAGCAGTAAAATTATTGATAGAAAGCCTGAAGAGCTAAAAATGCAAAACGTAACCACTGCAGTCTGACAATAATGAATTACCGATTCAAGCATGCTTTTTAATAAAGTTAAAAATACTGTAGTAAAATGCGACGAATTGTTATTTTGGTCTTTTCAAAAGGTGGGCACGCACGAGATAAGCAACCAACAAAGCACATAATCATAATCTTTTATTGCGGATTATGTTTTATCGTGCCTAAGACCCAGGATAATAATAAAGTGTGTTATCTTCAAAAATATTTTAGGAAATAATCGTAGTGTAATTTCAAAGTTTTAATGCAACATGATTTATGTAACCATCTGTATTTGGCTACTTGGAGAAGGTCTTCCACCCGTTTTGATGATTTCAACGCAAAATATTCCTACTACATTAACCCATATAAATCTACCCAAGAAAGATTGACAACATATTTATCTAAAAATGGCGAACTCTTATATGATAGTGTTTTAACATACTATTGCCATGAGGTTATCAGCATGTAGTAGAAGGTGATTATTCCAATCCAATCTAGTACCAAGCGGTATGAACTCAACTAAATATTCATTAATACACGTCACACATGTACATATACTGGAACTATGCATACAAAAATGACAACGTTCCATATTTATATTAGATACGATTACATATTACATGCACCTACAATTTCCCTTTGCCCCATATCTAATAAGGTACATATATTATTGGCATATCTCCTCCATTTACTATCATGCATCTTTGCTTGTTAAATATACAAACCACTACGACTAAGTTATTCCAAATTTAAACCGTTGGCTTTTTGGAAAAAATGTGCAGTGACTGGAGCTTGAGTCATGGCATTGTGCATTTTAAAAATAATTATGAATAAAACTTTTTCCCTCACGTTTTGTCTCTGATTATTTGCAAATTCTAACCAATTTTTCTACTGTTAGTACAAGTGTACTTTGTTTCGCATTAACAGTCAATGAAATACTTTTTGAATACAATATTTATAACACTATGAAGTACTGAAGATTGTAAACATTCATTCATTGTTTTCAATTCGCATCAACTTTATGGCTATGGCGTAATTACTTTCGTCCAACTTTAGAAAGTGCTTATCGATCAAATAGTTTCCGAGTTTTATGACATGTGATATGTAATATTAAATACTTTATTATATGTAAATAGAGTTAAATATAACTTACCCAAGTATATTCAGCTATTTGAGTGAGAAGATCCAAAGCTGGCATAGATATCGAGGCCCTACGGCCACTTCTAGCCAGACCCGACTGTTCGGTTTCTTTTGACATCTCGAATATATTAATAACAATTAGATATTCTATTGAAGTTCATACGTGACAATCACTTTGAAATGTCTAAAGCTCCTTTATTTTAAAATTGGTTCTTCCAAATTCCTATTATGTCCGATGTAGAATAGGATTGTATGAAAACATGTCACTCGTAATTTGAAATTCACTATTCAATTGAACAAGCAAATATACACGTCTGTGTACTTATTTTCATGAACTGATGTAGTTAGAGTTTGAGTCTTTCAATGCCATAGAGGAGTAGAAAATAGGAATGGACCATGCACCTTCTACTCCCTCGGCAGTAAAAGATTCATGAATGTAAAAACTGATGCTGCTTTAATGTGTTTATGATTAAACAATACTAAAAACTCGAGTATGTTCTGCACGGGCAAAATAACGATGGGTAATCGCAAAAAGTCACACATATTTCATAATTGCAATAGCTAACTGCAGCGCAATGAAAACTGGAATGTTGTGGTTCTTGTGTGTTTGAAAACTGGTGTTCTTTTATTGTTCTTATAATTATTGCTTTATTACCTATAGAAGACGAGACTTTGCAATAAGTAATGTTCGTCGGAGAATATTTACTATGATATATAATATTATTTTTACTATATCTATTCCCACATGCCTATTGTGTTGTTCCAAAAACGAACGTCCCTCCTTCCAATTAACAACATTAATACGGCAGTTGGCACTTGGTTCTGTTGGCACCAATTAAAGTAAATACATCAGAATTTCTCCTAAGTTATATACAGTATATAGTAGATATGTCAATAGTTGACTCCTACTCTATAAAAGTACATTCAGAAGAATCTCAAGTAGAAGTATCAAATAAAAATACAAGGTTATCTTACTCCACCAACTCAAATGCTCTAGATAGGGAGTGTAAAAAGATTAAATATAGTAAAGATTTATGT
Source organism: Tomocerus qinae (assembly GCA_020055645.1). Taxonomy (NCBI): domain Eukaryota; kingdom Metazoa; phylum Arthropoda; class Collembola; order Entomobryomorpha; family Tomoceridae; genus Tomocerus; species Tomocerus qinae. Next base: position 30,757,120 of record CM034547.1, read on the forward strand.
ATATAGGTAACTGTAATCATTTAAATGTTATTTTCGTAGGACAGTTAAGGCTGTCAAGTGTTAAGAAATGACCTATCTACTTCAATTGCAATATTATCATACGCTGGATACGCAAATATTACTACATTGTATATACATTTACGTTCAAGTGGATTCTGAAAATTGACACAGATAAAACTTTGTTTACATGGGTTACTTTTATTTACCAACGTTGCATGTGCAAAAATCTAGTATAAATGTCACTTCTCTGCTAAAGCTTAAAATATAATGCTAAATCAAAAAGATGCCATTTTCTCGTTAGGTACCTTAAACAATGCTCCATAAAATCATACCAATAAAAACAAGTATTATTATCTAACTAAACACATGGCAATCTATTTTTCTAGCTTGATTTTTACGTTTACAATTTACCACTGTGTAAAACTGAGATGTAATTTGTTCACCAGCACTTTTTCATTTGCTGCACAAGTAAAGGATTTAGGATTGTGTAAAGCACTTCCTTGACTTCTAACATCACTGTAAGTATTCATATCACAATCACAGCACAAGTTCTGATTGTTCATTCAAAGGCTCTTAAAAATTATTGCTAGAGCAGAGGAGTAAACAGTAACATGTCGACTTTTAGATCGACGGAGACTAGCAAAATATTTTATGCTTCTTACGACTGTATATTTATTGCCTGTTATGCTTCAGCAGAGCAAAGATTAAGTTGATAAGCTGTATGATGATAATATAACCGTAGCATCACATAACTTGAGAGTCTGCTATGGAAATCACGATGTTCAAAAATAGATGAATGAGCATGAAATTATTCCATGACAGTAACCTGGGTCTGTTTCGTTGCATACAGGTCACAATATAATGTACCATTTCACAAACGATTATGATTATGACATTAGCTGAGCTGAATAATCTGAGTTCAGTTTCGCCTGTATAGGAGCAAATAGGGATACTGGCAATGGCGCACCAGATTATATATTACATAGATGCACACGAAATTACTATGGCTGTATAATAATACAGAAGTGGGTTCATTTGCATGTAATTACTCTTACATGATGTTTGTAGTTGTAGAGTAGCCTTATTCATGCTTGAGGGATACAAACTTTAAAGCTCAAGATTCACAAAATAAAAAAATAGAAAAATATATGTACAAACAATGAGATTAATACTTTGAACTCGTACAGTATATGCAGACACTCTGGCAAGGTAGCTGTAGAAATTGACACGTTAAATGCTAGAAGGCTCACATTTGCATAGCATTTAGATCTCAATTGTAGGCTTGCAGAATCTGTGGGAGATCTACAGATAGGAGTGAGTAACACTTGTGCTAAACAGATTTCTTCTACTGCTTTACTAGAGTATTGTAATGAGCCGCCTATCTGCTTGCATGTTCAACCGGCTTATTATTCATTAGAACTTCATATTTAAGACAGAAGAATAACCAAACGTGTAATGAAAAAACAGAAATGACGTACGTAATGTAAGTGGTGGAGAAATCATATTAGACTACTTAAGTGTTAGATGGATATGCACCTAAAATCAGTAAATGCACATGCCTCTAAATATATTTAACACCTTAGAGGTATCTACTTTAACATTCAGCCCATTTGAGATATATGACCTCATAGAAAAACCTTCATTTAGATTTTGATTATCTATTAAACTGAAACTCGACCATCAGTGCATTCCTCACATACGAATAACCATATAATTATGGTATAGAAATAAATTATTGCTTCTTGTGAGAAGAAATTATCCTCATTTGAATTGCTGCAGCATGCTTAGCGCATTTTTAATATTTATTGAACGAAAATTGATAAATTATTGCTCATCTAAAAGAAGTCATGAAATCTAGGTTCATGCAGCGATGAGTCATAAGATTTTGGTGTGAAGACATGTCGAAATTATAATTTGTTCAGTCTATGCGATAATATTTGGCATTGTAGTATAATTTTGCTACTCGTTACTGGTTATACAAAAGTATTCGAATTTTGGGACATCATGAAAAACTAATTGGTTAGAAAAAGGAAGTATAACTTTAATTATATGCATTTAGTACGACAATTGAGGAAACTTATTCTCAAACTTTCCTTTCTCCATTGCCTTGAGATGAACAGTTAAAATGAGAATAAAACTATTTAGCAGTATGAACTATTCTTCCTATTATTGTGTAATTGTGTACATGGACAATTTGTCTATACCCTGTAACATATACATCTAATTGGCCCAATACAGTGGGCCAATGCATTAACTAAAAACAAGGTATACTTTGGCCAATTATACTGATGAGAATTTACAAAATCGAGGTAAAATGAGGTAAAGAATAAGAAGATTTTATTAATGCCAAGCAATTTTCATTACCTACATGAAAAGTTGACTACATTACGATTATCTATGTTAACGGGTGATTTCAATACTATAAGGTGGCCAAGAACGAAATACAACTGTTAGATAACAAAGTAAAAGGCCTTATGGGCCACCCTGTAAAATCCAATTTTATGTTACTGGTTTCACATGTATCCTAATTTTATTATTAACTTAAAGTAACTTAAACTGGTTTATATTTAAAGAAGCAAATCTGTATGTCACTAGCGATCTCATATATACCAATCTTTTTATTCTAGTGTACTTATATGCAAGAAAACATTCAAAAATACATAAATTGTTTCTCATTACTAGCACATAATAACCGCATAGACTGATTTAATATTTAATATAGATTTCAAAGAATTTCAGATAGTGTTCGCAATAATCATTAGCTTTTAAAAATATTCGCAGAATGGTATACATCTAATTTGAAGCTGCTATGTATTTGGTATTGTATATGGAGTATATTAGACGCGAGTGCAAAGAGACTGAAGTTGTATGAATTGTCCATTTTCTGCAAATGTGATGACAGCATATATTATCAATTTATCAGAAACAATTGCCATTTTTAATCTATCTTTGTTAGACTAATGAAGGTAGCATATTGCATAAAGGTATTACATTACAACAATACCAGTGCAAACAAAACAACAAGTTATACTACTACCAAGTAGAGTTATTGCATAGATTATTAAAATAGTAGCTATATAGCGTATTACTAAAAATCTGGCCTTGAAAACGACACCAACGCAGAGTTGATGTTATGTAATCATAACACAATATATCCAATAATATGTAAAATTGCTCTAATACTTAACCCAAATGTACATATGAATAGTACACACCATTGATCTAAAGTCAGGTGTTTAATATAAATTTAGGATCCTTCCACAGAATTCAATCCATATACACATACACAACCTCATCCCAGTTTTACAATTCAAATTTCAGAAGAATCGAATTATCTGAAAACAGGAGACATCACTATAATATTATACTGTACCTCGATCCTCCTCTCCTTTCTACATAGCGAACATAAATGTTATGCATTTACGCCCACTTCGCCAATATATAGCAAACGAAAGTGAAGACACGATACTCTTTATGCTTATTATTTGTGAATATGTATATATGCAACTCATCTTTTTATATGATCTTTGGAGTTCACTGTATATCTGCTAGCATAGCAAACCGGTACATTCCATTTTTTGCCTCAATATGAAATGTCTTTGTCAATATGCACTTGTATGTACATACCACTTGAATAATACTCCGGTCACCGGTCTTTGAAGAAGAAGGAGAATATTTTTTACCTATTCTAGAACAACCAGTGACATTAGAAGAAGCTAGCAGACGCAGGTAGCAACTGCAGTCATACAGTTTGCAGAAGTCGAAGTGCAAGTCAGCAGAAGAGTGACTCCCAACTATGAAATGTGCAAGATCAAACAGACAGTGGAATATCTGTTTTTAGTCTTTAATTTACAGGCTGCCAATAATAGTAAGTTTTCAGAGTATACTTATATGGTTGAGGAAATCCGGCTAAAATTCATTTTCATTTTTGTACTCTATTTATTATGGTAGAATACACAAATGCAGTACAATTACCAATTACGATTAATCCGGTACATAGGAAAAACACAAAGGTACAAAGGGAAATCTGCAAGGCCACAACTTTTCAATTTTCCCACAAGGGACCAGTAAAAAATCTTTATTTTCCATTTAATCGAATAGTTCTAGCTTTCTGGTTGGTAGGAGAAGAATGTTTTCATGTAAGATTGCCATTCCATAACCTATAACTACTATAAAGAAATTGCCTGGCCTAATATAGAATGATTAAGTAAGTAGCCTCAAATGAGTAGTCTCGATGATTTTCCAAGTATGCTATTTGATAGAGTTATCATGGGAGTATCGGATCTGATGTTTATGTTAGTTGATGGATGTAATACACTTTCGGGTAGTGGATCTAGAGTTCGTCTCAACAGCATCCGACATTGACGCACTAAAATCAAATTAATGGAGCAGTAGTAGTAGTCTGCATCTATCGTATAGGTATATAGCACGTAGTTTTGTTGCATAGCAAGTGCATAGTGTTTAGTGTATTGATAAAGACAATGCAAAATGGGATGACAAAGGAGATGAGCTTGGTTTAGTATATCATCCACTGCGGATAGATGATTAATACTGTTAAATATAAGGAGTAGTACGTATGTAGTTTACAGTCAATATATATATGGCTTAGCTAGGACAGACACATCAATACATCAATTCGATCAGTATTCTCCAAGAGTGAAGCATCAGTGAATTCAGCTGATGTAACTCTACATAATGTACATGTAACTTTAGAGTTTAGCTCAGTGAACATGTACAGTAGTCGATAACATTTAAAAGCTAAAATTAGGATCATCTTGTTCGTTGTTTGTTGCTCAAGTTAATATCACTATAATATTCTGTGCTATAGCAATCTTTCATTAAAACTTTATCCATACATCCATGTACATGACATATAAGTACATATAATACCAACAAAATATACGTATATGGCATGCTTAACAAACAACACACCGATCATTGGATACACTATGTGACATACGCCGATATTGCCGATGATTGTATCTATAGCTTTCGCTAGTATCTTACATGTGGTAGGTATATTCAGCTGATTAGTGTCTCTATTTAAGTGCTCAAGTGTTCAATAAACTGTGTACACGTACATGAAGTACTATAAAGTACATATAAAATACTTGAGTTAATGCTGATAAATATTACTGACAACACCAACGAGTAGTTAATATTGACACATGGACAGTGCGTAAAAGCAGTTCCAGTCTAGCTCAAATAGTGTGTGAGGATGTGGTTGTGATTTTGTCATAAACCCTATTAGCTGATCATCTACACAAATAATATTAGAATTTATCGAGACCATCACTATGCAAAACTACAGCTGAAAACGAAATTACTTAGTAAACTACACAACTTGTCAATTTTTACATGCTGTACATGAGGGGTAAGTCAAAGTTCAAAGTCAGAATTCAATCAGAGTTAAATTAAGTCTCTCCGTGTTGTAATTTATGTGTAAGTAAATACTAAGTGATGCATTAAATATCTTTAACTTGAATTTTACTTATGCAAACGTGGTTTGTTAGTTTGTTAGTGTTTATTATACAATCTAATATTTTGACAGCTGTAAAACTGTTTATCTCCTAATTGTAAATCTCCTACTGAGTTAAATTCACGATTTTAAAGGGCTCAAATCAACAATTGACAAGATACATCGTGTGTGTACAATAATTGGATTTTTTCGAATTTAACTTCTGACTTAACTAATGTCTAAACATTTCAATTCGAATATCTTTCTTACGTATAACTACTTGGGTTTAAAATCCAATTTACTCCAGGAAAATATTGCACCTACATATAGAATTAATTAAGAATATTATTGAATTGTGATTATAGGGTAAAAGGAGTTAAGAAGGATATTAGAAGAATCCATCAGTCGGTTTCGACCGATTTGGGAACCGCAGGATAAAGATATCAACAATGAACGACGGGGACGACGAAAATCCATGGGCGCCTCGAGTTGTCAAAATTTACAAAAATGAGACTGGTTTCGGCTTCAATGTACGAGGTCAAGTGAGTGAGGGTGGACAACTAAGAAGCATAAATGGAGATCTTTACGCCCCCTTACAACATGTGAGTGCCGTCTTAGAAGGCGGTGCCGCAGAGAAAGCTGGAATCCGCAAAGGCGATAGAATTTTGGAAGTGTAAGTTTTATAAAGACGTCTTTAAAAATGAGCTACATAAAAGGCACTGAATTTATCCTTTCGTTTTATTACAGCAATGGTTCGAACGTAGAAGGATCCACACATAGACAAGTAGTGGATTTAATAAAATCTGGAGGGGATGTTCTCACTTTAACCGTTATCTCTGTATCTCCCCAGGTAAAATATAATTGTCTTTTAATCATCATATGTCCTCTGATAGTTGAATTGTGTATCATGGACAAAAATTATTTTGTGTTGTAGGAGGCGGAGCGTTTGGAACCTAACGAAGAGACGACTAATTTCCCGTCGTACGACTACAGTGAAAAGCGCTCTCTTCCTATCTCAATTCCAGACTATCAATATAAATACAATGAAAAAACCGGAGAGCGATATGTCGTTTACAACATTTACATGGCTGGACGTCATCTCTGTTCTCGAAGATACAAAGAATTCTCAAACCTAAATGTTAATCTCAAAAAGGAGTTTGTAGGATTCAACTTTCCTAAGCTACCTAGCAAATGGCCATTTGCGTAAGAAATACACCAAGATTGCTCTATATTATGTATATCTCAGTTAACGACAATTTAATGATTTGGGACACATTTTTATGCATTTGAAATTAGGTTAAACGACCAGCAGCTAGATAGCAGAAGGAGAGCGTTAGAGCAATATTTGGAAAAAGTCTGTGCCGTTCGTGTGATTGCTGAAAGTGATGTTATGCAAGAATTTCTGACGGATGATGAACAAGTTTGAACACAATATTATTATGCTGTAGAAAATAATAGCCATAACTGGATATTGTGGATATGCCTATTTAGGATAATATGCCTTAGAAAGAGTAGTAAAACGGTTTGTTTTGTAGGGTTCGGCCAACAAAATAGATCTAAAAATACTCCTCCCGGACAGAGAAGTTGTCACCGTTAATGTTCAGAAGAACGCCAATGCGGATGAAGTTTATAAAGCCTTAGTCAATAAAATCAGTTTGAGTGTCGAAGCGTCTAGATATTTTGCTCTATATGAAATCGTAGAATATAACTTTGGTAAGCAAACTTTACTCAATATACACGTAAGGAAGGGCCAATGTTGTTTTTTTAGTAAATGTGTCATAATTTTCTGTTTGCAGAAAGAAAATTAGCACCGAATGAGTTCCCGCATAATCTTTACATTCAAAACTATAGTACAGCTACGTCAACGTGTATTTGCATTCGAAAGTGGCTTTTTACAATCAGTAGAGAGCTTCGTTTGTCAAGTGATGAACAAGCGACGACGTATTTCTTTTGGCAGGTATTTGAATTGCATTGAACTTGAATATCTTGTATATTTATCTTACTGATATTTTTACATAGGATGTAGATGATAGTATACTCCTTATCTAAAAACGTCAAGTACCTACATTATTGCAGAGTGTACTTATACTAACGATGATGTGAATATTCGTAGGCGGTAGATGACGTAAACAGGGGCCATATAAAGGCAACTGACAGACTTTATCAACTGAAGGCACTTCAAGATGCATCAAGGAAAAATGAATATCTAAAGCTGGCTCGTCAATTGGAAGGTTACGGAGGAATTGTATTTCCTCATTGTCCCTGTGATTCCCGGAAAGAAGGACATGTTATTGCGACGATTTCCCTGGACAGTTTTGAATTGCAAGCATGTAAAGAGGATGGAACTCTAGAGGTAAATCATAGATCATCTTAAAGTATTTTGATGCACACTGTTCGCCATATATAGCTTTAATAGCTTCCTCCACTTTACTTCCTGAAACACTACCGCATATAACTCAATTTATGATCATAAATTAATGTACTTGTACTAGTTTTATGTAAGTAGGTAACACAGTATCCACACTTATTGACACTAGTCATTAGATAATTTTACAAGTTTTCCTGTAACATTTTTGAACGATTTCCTGTAACAGTGTCCGGAGAACTCGTAAACATATTTTTGTATTTCGGTTACGGAAATATCGTATCTGCAAATGGAGATTTAGTATGCGGGGGGTTCTTCAAAACGAAATCTCAGTATTCGAAATCTCCATTTGTATATTATTATTATAAGACAGATACGATATTTTCATTTATCGATACGAAATCTCATCCCCCCTAAATACGAAATTACATATACGAGTTCTCCGTCATCCTCCTGTAACATACATACGCCCGAACGGTCTCTGTAATCGTATACCATAATATACAAGTATTACTATCCCTCAGCCTGAGGGAGAACGTGTCAGAGATAATACTTAATACAATACATTAAAGATACATCCAGATACAATAAACAGGCTACATATATGCTTTGTATTTTGCCACTATTACTTGTTACTTATTAAAGGCATTAAATCCATTTACCTATGGAAAAATTACAACAATTATAACAATTTTGCATTTAATTTTTCTGATTCCAGTCACAAATAATACATTTCTCTTGGAATTCAATAATTCAATGGGATGTGGATGACGAAGGAATGGCTTTCGCGTTTCAGTATCAACGACCAGAAAAACCAGCAAGATGGGTCAAGATTTTTACTAACTATGTAAGTTGTTCTACGATATGATGTTTAATCTGCTATGTTTATGGCTTAACATTTTGCGTGAATTATTTTTTAGTTTCATTTTATGAACGACTGCTTTGAAAGAGTAAAGGAGGAAATGATGATACGGTGTAAAGAAAAGGATTACGTGGAAGAGCAAGATACACGATTGGACCAAAATGATTCAGATAACGACCCTTAAAAGACCGAGACATGATTAATTTGTCTGGTCATATTGAAAAAGCTGGTATAAACATCAAAAGCAAGAATCCCATGACCTCGATCAAATGGTTAGAAATTAGTAGGCTATTTCTTGTTAATTTCGTTCCCCCAGTTTAAAAAATGCTTGGAAGAAACACTGTATAAACCTTTAACAATCAGAAACAATCAGATGTAAGGATGAATTTTGTAATTGGAATTCAGAACTGATTTATTGTATCTCTTGAAAACACGGTTAATTAACATTTCATAGCTGGTTCCTATTAAGTAACATGTAAAATTATATTATATTGAATTGTAGAGCTCTGGATTTAGCTTTTTGACTACAATGTCTTGAAATATAAGAATGAATAATTGCATTCCAAAACCAGAAACAGATTAAAGTTTTTAGTTTAGTAAAAGCAGTATTGGATATTTTCAGTTTATTTCAAGTGTTTGTTACAATTCTCCAATTTCTATGCAAAATATTTATTTGATAAAAAAGCTATAATTTTGAACTCTTATACAACTGAAATTGCGTTAAAATGTCTATGCAACACTAATGTACTAAATACACATATAAATATATCCCAATTACATATAGATTGGTATACCGTCTCAGTTAGGTCTCTCGAATAATTAAACTAACCTGAATACTTTAAACTGAAATTATCGATATTGCCGTCTATTGAATTTGTGACTCCTGAACGTGAGCATTTACCATAGGATAACACAAATATTATTTTGTGCGTAGTATTTTGAAACTTGTTGAAAGAATCTCTAAGGTTTTGTAAAGAGAGTACATTTCGTTGCTACTATTTACGATGTGTATCCACCCTGATGAATGTTACCTGCAACCTATATAGGAGGGAATTGTGGGGTCTACTTACAGAAAGATTATACTCATGTGTAACACAATTAAAAATGATAGATTCTAGTTCAAACAACTAATCCCATATTGATATTGTAAAATACCAAATGCCTCTTTGTAGGCACTCTTCTTCATTAATTTTCGTCAACCCAGTGAATTTTAGCAAATAATAATGAAATAAGCTATAATAAGTAAAGACAGCATATGCAATAATGAATGCTATATGTACCAAGCCATATTATAATGTTGTTAGGATAGTAGTAAGTGGATCTAGGTTTGTCGTCTAATAATTTACACGCTTATAGAGTTAAGTGTTAGATGTGCAGTCTACTAAAGTGTTTATGGATCAATAATGTCACACGCAGCTTTTGTTAAGTAGTGTTTGTAGTAGAGTCGAGTCTGAGATAGTAGGATTAGCTGACTTACCTATACTCTGTTGCCTGAATTATAAGTGTCAGTGTACGTAGTAACAGTAATGCTTGTTCAAAATGTGATTGACAATGTTTTAGTAGTATATGTTGTAACTCAAAGCGACCACAAGTCCACACGACAATGCATAAATATTCATTTGTGCACAGTTGGACTTAAATTAGCAATAAATTCCAAGTATTTACATAGGTAATTGTAATAACCCTTAACACGTTTGTATGTAACCCAAGGTAAACCAGCGAAACGCTTTATTCTTGTTCTTTCCTATCCTGAAACGTTTACCCATCCTGCAAAGACCAGTCCCGAACTATCCGCCGACTCTCCCCCAGTCGCTGTCTAGTTATTAACGAGTAATCTCAATCTATGTACGATATAAAAATAAATGTATCAATATCAATGTCTTTGTGGTTGTCATTGTCATCCGCTATGGATTCTTCGTGCATGCACATGTACTGTACCGTGACGTCCAATTTGTGTAAAACTACTGATATTATTCACTCAATGTTCGTATCTATCCAAATAAATGTTATTTGCAAACCCAATAATAATATACTTACGTGATGTATGACGCCAAATAAGGGCTCTATGGTTAATCTATTAGAAATGGTTGAAAATCCACATAAAAATCAATAATTACATGGGATTTTACCCCTCGTTAAAGACAACTCGAGTTAACCTATTGTTAACACGATTAATATCAAGTCTGTTTTTTTGTTTAATTGTTTCTTGTTCATTCATAAGTAATAATGAGTATAACTCTGTTATTAGATTGAAATGTAAAAGACAATGTGTTGAATTTATAAATCACAACAGCTAAGATTGCCATTACTTATGTAATCGCTTGTTTCGTGTATGTATATGCCCATGATTTCGATAGCTCTGTGTAGAAAATCTAAGACAAAAACGATTATTGTTTCCTAAAGAAGGCATTTCAACAGAATATACTACCTTGAGCCAAGTTACATTTTTGTGGAGACGAAACTATACTCCAGTAGTTAATGTTACGTACATAGATTTACATTTATTGTATGAGAACAAATAAAACTTGAATGCATCACATAAACTGATTTGTTCATTGCTTTTCTTATAAAACACCAGTGTTAAATGCACATCATGATTATTCATTTCACTAAAAAACGAATATAGGTAATAATTAATAAAACGACTGATAATCTGAGATTGCTTATAATATAAATAGGGTGCCAATTAAATTTGTATGGCAGATACATGAATTTTGTATGGGGGATTTTTTGACAATTAGTGTGACTTTGTATGGTGTGCTAAGACTTACCTAAAGAATTTTTATGGAAATAATGAATATGTATGGTGATAGTTTTACATAAACATGCATAGTATACTGATACATATTACCATAGGTTAGTAAAAAGTCTAAGAATAATATTGTAGAGCAATAAGACCCAAGTAGAAACTGCACAGCCATGCAGAAAGTATGGATAGTTAGTTATGTGGACAAAGTGAAGTCAATGCCCTAAGCTCCGACGTTATCTCCTAATTACTATGTTATCAGTATTTTTCCAATCTGTATATTTCCGCTCCTCTACGGACAGTGACATTGACACTGATGAAAGTGACGTTGCAAATAAAGAAAATGAAGAAAAGAAGGCAAGGGTGCAACATACATCTAAATATACACTGTGAACTACCTGATAATATGGTTTACTTAGTGATTTAGTGAAAGTGTACACTACCATTATTAATATCATAAAATTACATTGTTTTCTAATAATTTAAAAATTCCATAATTTCCAATAGATTTGGGAAACATTCTTTCAATTCTTACATATACCATACCATGCACAACACAATCCAATAGACCTCATCTAGTATTATGCTGTAGAAACCATTTACACAATACTGATACTAATTTGAATGTCCGTAACCGTAACAGTTTTTGGATACAAATTAATCTAATTTATTGATTACCTCAGTTAAAAATTACAATTTATGTTTATGTTAATTTTGAAGTGCAATTATGTTCCAATAAAGTGTACTTCAGAAACTCAATAGTAAATTATTTGCCTTCCTAGGAAGGTTATTAACGTCACTGGTCCGTTAACCGGCATATGACGTATATATAACTGACCTGGAACATATACAAGTCTTATAGCATTTAGCCTTGGCTTAAGAGAGTAGAGACGTGTAGTCATGGCCTGTGGGTCTTCGGCTGGCTTTGGCTCCAACCTATCGAGCGTCTCACGCCTCACGCCTTTTACACACCGCACACATTCCTCAGAATCTCATCAAAACAGACACGCAAAGCTACGGCTCTCTCCGTCTTATTATTTTCATACAATTACATTTTACAAATCCAAATATTGACATCAGATAGTGAAGTGCTGTGAACTAGTGACAGGTTTTAGGAATAATTTGTAGTTCTTTATCAGTCAAACTGCAGAAATTGTTTCAATTAGCAATTATTTTGTCTTCTTTGTCAATTACTAAGTCTAATTACATTATTTAGCTATAACTGTCAACATTTTAGGAAAGTTCTTCATAAATTTTCAGATAGATTCTCTTTTCTGTCTAGATTTTCAGTTTCGGTATTCAGTTTACTAAGAAGTTAGAATTTATAATAGATTTCATGTTTACATGAACTGTTTAACTATAGGTACATAATATATTCACTTGTTTCTCTTCGTTGTCCACATTACACATAATAGTAAGTATTGAAGAATTAGGTACATTCAGTCGGATGTAAGGAAATACTTATATAGGCGAATCTCCTGGGATATGTAACCCCATTCACACATCTAGAGTATACAGTATACAAGTTTGTGACAAAAGTCTTTTAGGAAACTGGGGGAAGTCATTTAACTTCTACTTACGCTTAATAGTATACTCAGTTACGGGCTTTCTTCTTCGATTCACAGAATTTCCTTTACTACGCAGCGTTTTTATGTCGCAGGGAAAGATTTCATCGTTTTTGTCTATTATTCCAATGCGTTTTCTCTGTTACAGACACAATGACCATTAGGAATTTCACAAATTCATTTCCAATCCTCCTAAATCTTGACGCAACTCTCACACACAATTCCTGTACTTACAAATCCAATCTGAATACGTGAGTTTCACACACGTACTAATGCAGTACATACAGAAATAGAATTCAACCTCTGAACTTTCACCACATACCATGATATCATTAAGTACATATCTTAAACATCCTAGAACCTACCGGAGCCCTTAATATTACAGCAATCACCTTTTCATTGCACATCCCAGGAAAAAAATCACAAATATTTGTAATACCAACAAAACTCACTTTTTACCTTGAATATACTTTCACATTGTACATTTCTTCTATTTATGTAATACTCCTAAGTATATGATTCAAATTGAGATTAAGTCCCTTTTTGGAGGTGAAGTAAGAAATCATTTTGAATGTGTCATTTTGTACTTACGCAAAATAAAGTAAACACCAAAATCCCTAGAACATAAAACACGCAAGAAAGAGAGAATTTATTCTTGTTTCCATATAGTTTACAAATAGTACAGAGACTTACTCTCTATCAATCTCCACATTCCCAGCTACTTACAATACGAACCTTTACGTCTCATTACTGAAACTCTACATAAACTCAAATACAATGCAGTACTAGTCATTTCTATATCAACTCACACACATTGCTTTTGATACCTACTTGCACATCTTTATCGCTTTTTGCCTATCTCTCCCTCGATCTCATTGCCATTCTTTACTCTTTACAAATGTTGATATCAACGAAACAGTAGCAGACAGAAGACCTACCACACAAAGATGCATTCCCTATCTCACTACCTATTTGCTTAAAAACGTTTATGCTAAATGAAAATTAATGATCCAGTAAATCAACCAAAAACGAACAAGGTCAGGTCAGGGATTTAATTCATCGAAAATGACCTATGAAACTTTTCCAAACTATTGTATCCATATTTTAAATGATGAATGTGCTTAGTACATAAATAAATGAAGCGATACCTACATACATCGCTTTACATAAATAACTAATAATATTGTGTCATAATATTGGCAAACCTTTTAAACACTCTGCTCAACTAAGTACTGTCTAACAGCCAAGGTCTTCAATTCTAGAGGAGAAATAACGTACAATTGTAACCTACCCACATTTTTATACACATTTAGTTTCAACGAAACTAAAGTCATGGCATGCTAAGCAAAGCCATTAGGATAAGAAAGACAACAAACTAAAAAAGGCTTCCCTTCAATCTCCTACATACTATACCTAAGTTTACATTACCCATTAGTATAGATGTGCACCAACCATCGTTCTCTACGGACTGGAATGCATTCCTTGAACCAAAGCAAAAATGCTTAATACAGTAGTGTAAGGACGTCAATGCCAAAAAGTCATCACCACACATAGCCATATAAGAACACTTGAGCAGGCCGAACGGATATGAAATGATGATATGAATGAATGATATATTTCTACTACTGTAAATGCATTTTAGTTGAAGAGCAATAAAATGCAAGCCGCTAACCAGCACAATCCATAAACCTTTTATTTCATTTTTCTAAAGCTATATTTGTACTTCTACTACTTGATACCCATTTCCCTTGTCTTTAAAAATGTTGCACTGAACTACGCTATATGACCTGTAAAAGCATCTGATTCCATCCAACCATACTGCCCCATACAATGCACTTGACTTTAACTCACCATGCAAACCATGCCACTCTGCAGTCTCTGACGAAATAAAAGAATTTCATTTTCTCTATCTAACAATGCCATTCTCATCCGTCCGTCGCCATCCAACTATGCAATCCCCTCGTCTTCACTTTCAACTCCAACATACGATACAAAACACTTTCATTATCTTTACCATCTTATCCGAATCCCCTTTTCAGATGAGTTGAAAGAAGGCCTCTTTCCGACTCACTCACTATATAAATAGAACCTACCCACAATATTCTCTTAGTAAGTCTATATGCAATCAACTTCATCTATATCTATAGGTATACAAATATTAATTATTTAAGTTAGTTCTAAATATATGTACTTACCGCTACTCGAAAATAAAATGCAGGTGCAGCAAGACAATAAGTTATAAATTATTTCATTGAATTTTAAAATATTTATTTGTAAATGACAAAACGTATAAACATCATAGTAAGTATACTTATAGTTAAAATGCGCATTTAAATCAATACATTATTTATACCACGACCGGAAGCACTAAAACTATTACGATAGACATTTCCTTTCATTGTTTGTGGTAATGATAAAGATAAGACAATGCGGGGAAAGCAGATCAAAGTAAGCATTATACGCATACTTGGAGATATTATGTAACGTATAAATGCATAACCATTTTGAACAGAGTGATAAGTATACAATGTGGAAGAGGAGAAGAAAACAATACACGCAATATTATTACGAAGTAAAAAGGTCTATTATTACATAAGCATGACTGAGCTTTCTACTTAACTATAATAAAGTATCATGGTAAAAGAAAAATAAGGAAAACAGGTTCGGTTCAGGGAATGATTACTGAAAAAAGAAACAAAGAGAGCAGTCACGTATTGTTATTGCATCTAGCGTGTAGGTATCGTATTCTCTAAGCCTACATAACAATTCTCCATCCCACTTTGCACAGTAATAGACTTATAGATTCATATTCTTTCACAGTTTCTACTTTGTCTCATATGTATAGTGTTTATGTATAATTATGTCTCTATATAGCTGGTCGGTGGAAATGAAAGCCTTATTTGTAAATTGCTAACATGCTAACCAACCAAAATCAAAGGCAGAGACAGAGAACTCGTTTTGGATTCTTTATAGCACGGGAGGGTGTTTTCCCTCTGACTGAGTTTCTCGTGATGTGATGATGTAGGGAAGATAAAGGCAAGAGCATATGGAGTGGATCCAATTCACACGGATGGACGGAAGGAAGGATAAGGGCGTATTTCTACGAGAGTGTCCATGGAAAATGGTTGTCGGAATGTGAATTTCCGGAGAAATGATTTTAGGTTGATAAGGGAGGAAAATCGAGTGTTTCGGTGGTTGTATTCTTGGGCAGGGCAGCTCTTGGATGAATGAGAAGAAAGATGAGGTCGTTCTACCCGCCTACAAGGAGATTCCAGAAGGAGGTTGGGAAGCCTCCATGCCCGCGGTACCGCCTCATGCATGACACTTTCATCAGGATTTGGTAAGCTAGCTTAAAGCTTCTCTTTCTTACGCTACCTCCCGCAATGTTTTTATTACTGGAGCACCCTCCAAAGTCACTGTCACGATTAGGTACTCTCCGTCCGGCCGTCTCCACACTTCCACTCTTATAACTTCCTATGTTATCACACAAGTGCGTATCCTACACAAGTATTTTGGCTCTCTCTCTCTCACAGAGCAGCAGTTAGTATAGGTACAAAAACTAGGCTCTTCGTGCACGCAATAACATTTTCCCCGGCAATACCTCCTAATCAACACATACTTTCTGACTCTTCTTAACATTTCTCAGTCTGATCAAAAGATACGTGGAACATATCTAATTCCCTTCCTAGCTCTCCTGTAAAATTTTTATTAACTTGTTTACCAGTCCATACGGTCTATTATTATGTAGCAAGTGCGTGGTTGTAAATGAGCATTATATAAAAGTTCTTTCTTCTGTTCACATATCTGCGTAATACCCGGGCTTTGACGTCAAGTTCGACGAGCCGCTCTCCTTCTCACAAGCATCCTTCGATTCTCTCCTCAGTATAATCGATTTCCCGGATTACATCGCTATTCAAATCATTACAGTATTTTTTGCGGCACGAAAACGTCAGTGCACTTTAACAGTACATCCAGTAGTCTAATGGCTTTCTACTACTCCACTAGTTTCTGCTGCCAGTTTGTAGCCCGGTGTAGTTGGGAAGCGTTTTACTGTTTTACAATTTAGGCAAGTTATAACCTGCACAGTGTGAGAGAAAAAGCCGGTTAGCTTGTTAGCAATCTCAATAGTTTCTTAATACTCTAAACTGAAAACTTATAAAATACTACTGCGAGACAGTTAGCCTTTCGTACAGGGTGCAACAATAAAGTTAAGGAAAAAATAAAAACAAATCACTAACCTGTGTAGGATGACTTTTGCGACTTTTTTTTCGTCGTAAACGGTAAGAAGCGTTTACACCGAGGACTAGAATTACATTACATTTTTTGCACATTGACCTCTTCATTGTGAAATCTCTGTAACCATAAAAGGTAGTCAATTTATTAGTCAAAGATTAAATTAAGGCCCATATGAAGATAACACCGAATAAAGGAATTAACGCGAGATTCAAGTTTCATTTACTTTTACTACTGTGATTTGGCCGAACTGTTAAATTTATTAAAGCAGATCTACTTAGAGTAC
The DNA here is from genome assembly GCA_020055645.1 of Tomocerus qinae. Classification (NCBI taxonomy): domain Eukaryota; kingdom Metazoa; phylum Arthropoda; class Collembola; order Entomobryomorpha; family Tomoceridae; genus Tomocerus; species Tomocerus qinae. Next base: position 30,774,635 of record CM034547.1, read on the forward strand.
TTACTAGACTACTACATGTATATTTACTTTGGCCGCGAGACAAACCGTCAATAGTATTAAGATTTGTAAGGAAGATAACACCGATAACATTTGCCATTGGAAAATATAACTAACACTTAAACTTTAGATTGAGATAGTTAAAATTAATGTCTTCTAACTTATTTCTCATACTCTATAAATATCCATTTAAAAGCAAATGAATGACATTGCATGTTCATACTGTACCTTTTAGCTGCAGTCTTTTCAGAGATAATAGTCATAATTTTTCCATAATGTTGATTTAGAGTAGGACATACTTTTGCCACTTTCTCAGCCGCCTAAATGCATCACATACAAAAATATAGTTTATTAGGTAATTCATGAATAATACAAAACACAAATATGTGACAGAGAAGAGAGTGTGCATATTCCTATGATGCCATTTACACGAGACAAGTGTGAAAATGTATTAAATTAACAGAATAGAGAATATTTTAGTCGAAATATCTGAACCAGAACTGATACACATCCTTACCTATACGTGTATAATAAGTTGTAAAACGCAAAACTTCTTAATAACTAAACGGGAAACTGAACAAAAACTAGATCAAAATTACCTGAAATAAGTAGCTTATACGCGAAACATTATCACCGGCCTTTATACCACGTTTTTTGGCCATTTTGTGAGTTACACCAGTCCCATTAGTAGTTTTAGTAGATGTGGAGGTAGAGGTAGGATTCGTGGCACTCTCGGTGGCAGATATTGCACTACCAGAGTTAGTGGCAGATTGCAGCTCCGACATTTTGGATGTGTTAGGTTTGACAATGAATTAGTTAACAAATAGGTTTTTCAGATCTGTACAAAATTATAAAAGGTATTAGCTGCAATCATAAAACTTTCTATGTAATAATGGGTGAACAAATCTAAACCAAAGCTATATAAAGTAGCGTTCAAAAACAATCTTATTTAACACTAACAGCTTATCTAAAATTGTTTTGATTGATACAATTACATTTGTCACAATTATAAACATCTCAAATTCATTCTAAAGACTAAACAATTTTCTGACACATTTAATCATTCAAATAAATACTTCTGTTACAATAAGAAATACTTAAATAAATAGTAGACAGTAAATAATAAATACAATGTGAATGTGAACGTACCTGATCGTTATAAACATTGATATTTCCACGTAGTAATTAAGAATTGTTGAAGATTATTTATGGATAAAGTTGTAGTTAATTTTTACATTTTTAGTAACACGTTTGCTCCGTAGTTTGCGATAGTGACTTGAAATGAAAATCTGAAACAGAAAAAAGTATTATTATCCTAAAACACATTTAGAAGGTAGGATACAAGGATTTAAAGACTTTTGCAATCAATGTAATGATCAGAAGAATTAGAAAAACTTGTAAGAAGTTTCTTGATAAAGTCAAAAGCAGATGTAGATGTGCGTCCACGCAGTTACGATTTCAAAGCAAGACATACTAGGGTATAAGTATATTTGATTTTATACCTATCTTAGAGAAATAATGTCTTATTATTTATTATTATGTATGTTGAACTTTGAATGTTAAAAAGTTCATAAACGTAACATTTTTAATTTCAAAATATTACATAACCACTTAAAAGAACTTGATACAAATTCTTCCAAATTAATTCACATTTCAATTTTACTATTTTTGGTTTTACAAAATTACATTAACTTACACAAAAGAATTTCCCCGAGAGTCAAAAGGCGAAACTTCAAACTTCTGATAAAATATTTTTGTATTTTTTGTGACGAGAATTCCTTGGACAGTTGACAATAGGTGCATTGACAATGACAGGAGTGACGACGTTGACCTGTGAATGGACACGTAAAGAGAGTAGAGTAAGTAAATTAATTGTCAGACAGACAAACCTGCATAAAAATAAACATTAGTGTGTAAAGAAAATAAATCGGTAAAGGTTGAGACAGACAGCTGGTTGTGGAAATGAGCACATGGCAAAGAAGGAAACCTGTATTGTATAAAAGTAGGTATACCGGAGTTATATGCATTATGTACGTATAGGTATCTACATGTGTTTTAGGTAGTCTCGGATGGTTTCGCAGAATACACACAAAGAGGGTATACTGACTTGTGTTTTGCATTCCACCTCCACATAAGTTGGAACAGCCTATGAGAGGGAATAGAAGGGAGCTCCGTGTGTGTGAGCATGGAATGGAGCGAGTATACTTTTGGTATATACTGTGTGTGTATAAAAAGTGTCTAGGGATGGTGTGTGCATAAAAAGTGGTTGATGAGAGCGTGGAGAGGGAGTCTAGCAGAGAGTGAGCTTAGATGGGAGATGCCATTGAGAAGCTGTTGATGGGAGTAAAGAGCTATAGACTACTATAGAGGAATTAGAGTGGTAGGGACAGAGAGCATGCGCCTTGAGGCTCCTCTGGCCGAGCGACTCTTGAAGCTGACCTAGAAATGGAATAGTTGAGCGCCAGTTGCCCGGATGTCGAACGCGGCCTAACGCTTCCCATCCAACAACATGCATTCTCTTCTATGCAACTCGCCCAAGGCATAACAACCTTCGTTGCAGTTTACTCTACAACGCATTCTCCCTTCGCTTGCTCAGCTTTGCCTTGCACTCAACTCACACTCATCCTTTCTTCCCGGCTACGCACTTTTCAACAAACAACTCTCCCAAGTGCACATCTCACCTATTCCCATGTCTTTCCTTGTTGTCTACAATAGTGCAAAGCCAAGATCATCTCTTCCCTCACGGCTATGATGACCCTTCTTTGCCCTCTTGACTACTACTACTACATCCACTCTGTTTACTCACCTATGATGATGTATGCTATGAAAGGACAATGTATACAAAGCAATGACAGTCTCAAATCCTTTATTTTTCGGTGATTTTCTTGACTACATACAGATTAGCATGTAAATAACGTAAGGAAATGTATGTACACACACTCCAACCAACGCAAAACGCAACCACAAATCTACGACGAAGATTCAAGAGTGCGTAAATCGTCCTAGTCAAAGTCAAAATAATATCTTGCCTTTCGCTTTCAAGATGTTATTATACTACACGAGAGTGAGTAGTACATTATTGGGTTGCGTAGTTCAGGTTTGGTTGGAGTTGAACAGGTATACCGCACGCACTTCACCAACCATTACGCAACGCATCTCTGTACAAACGCACTGTTTCTTTATATTTCTCTGATGTATCTTGAATACTTTTTTATGAAAATTATGTGAAAAGCCGGTAACAAACGTACGCATACGCACACACAGATTCTTGATTTTGTATGTTAGTTTCTATTTGCGTGAAGTGGGAACGTGAAGGTAAATGGGTGGGGAATAGTGAGATGCTTATTGTGATGATTTGCAGGATTTATTAGTATTGATCTTGGATTGTTTGCAGTGATTTATGCGTATGTATGATTGCTTTGGTATTGCTAGTTGTGTTTGTGTGTTAGATAATGAATTGCGTCGTGTAGCGTTGTGGACGTGTCGTGTAATGAAATGAACAAACGAAGGAACGGACACGCAAGAGAAGTTAGAAACAAACAGAACACAGCAGTCTATATTCTGACACTGACAGACTAATACTTAAGTAGTTGATATGTATGTTATTACATAAGCTATAGGAATCTATAAGGAGATAGCAAACAAATAAATACTACACATTCTCATTAAGCTAAACTACTGGCAAACAATAAACTAAAGGAGTTGTTCTGTACATTGTGTAGGGGAATGCTTTTGTATCTATATAGAGTGTGATCTAACATAATAATAATGAAATTCTATCGAGCTTTGTTTACGTGGAGTTGGATTTGATATGAGGAGAGCATGCATGAAATTGAATAAAGACTAGGAGAAGGCAGAACTGAAGGTGTATCCAGCTATTATTATTATTATAGACAAAGATACATCTAATGAAAACTAAGGTAAGTAAGGTAAGGCTGCTACTTGCTATAATCATGTACTTTTTGTATGGAATTCTATGTGAAGCGATGTTAATAAATGTACCTGTTTATGACGAGTGTCTATATTTATATACACACGGCCATAGGTATTAGCTACGTTACATACTTTTAGTATAAGTCTGGAAATGAAGCTCCTACGTGCGTACAATGAAAGGAAATTGTAATGAGTGTCAAATTGTTGGACTTCTCTGTGGCATAGACACATACACATTTACACATAAATGTATCGCATCTTTTGTGCGTAGACAACGTAAGTGGAAACAGGTAGTTTATACATTATATCAATCCTATTTTACTACCACGACAGTTTCAGTTACTTGATACTCACTTGCTATAAGCAACAATCAACCCCTCGCTGAAACTTTTTGTTCTCGGATTTTTAACTTTATTACTATAAGTTGGGTGGACTAGAGAGAGAAACATAAGAGAGGGAGATAGATGAGTTGATCGCTAAGCTAATCTTATAGTACTTTACAATCCCTATGCCTATTATATACAATTATTTGTTACAAATTACTATTTAACTTTAGTTTAGACGCCAAAGTAAACGAAACGCAAAATTTCATGTACGTAAATAGGAAATTTTGATACTATTACAAAGACTAAATGGGATTTACAAATGTTAAAGGAAACATTTCAATTTACACAATATTACACATAATACTAACATATAGACTCGACTTTTCGGAAACTGAGATTTACATGCAATAAACTACGCAATGTTTTCTATCTCTTCGAATTGAAACTTACTAGTGGTTATTACTTTGAAACTATTCTTTTTTGAGATTTACACTAGATTTCTTCGCTTTTAGTGATGAAAATCGGCAAATATGAGATTTGTTCGTAGAGGAATGATAGCAATGTGACTTTGAGTATGAAATGATTTCTGGATGGTTATTTTTTGACAGCGAGACGCACTTGGAAGATGCACTGCACTAGCCTAGGAGAAAATACTTTTTTATTTTTGAACTATTTCAGTTTCAGTTACGCAGCTTTATGTATTGACTTGCGTTCCTCTCGAAACCTGATGAAATAATGAAGCAACCTATGTTCACAAGATGAATTTGATTCATTACCTACACGGTAAAAGAGGGGAAATGCCTGCAACAAATTTCACCTTGAGGAATCGGACTCGAGTGGGGCGGGATTGTAAAGTAAAGCAGCGGTATAACATGCTGTTTATACAGAATATGGGCTATAGAAAATATAGATTGCAAGTATGACATACCATGTTATTGTGCATGGCACAGGTAAAAAAGTTAAAACCTCTGCTGCCTACATATACCAATTTATACCCGATTACATTTAGAAGGCAATAGGTAAGAAATAAATACTATGGTAGAAGGCAGAGTAGGGCTAACAGAACCTATAATAATATATATCACTTCATGCATGCCACGTATTGTCTTGTCAGGACATTCATATGCATACTCTTTATAATCTGACCACTTTGACCATTTAACTATAAGCATCACTTTAGTCGACGTATATTTTATTCACCAAATAGGCATAGAGTAAACTAGTAAGTAAACATGATTAAAGTTTACATGCAATAAGCTCACTTGAAAAGTGAGTCCGTTCGTTCGTTCCATTGTCAATCCAATTGCTTAAAGCTTCATGTGTACTTGAATGGATCTTTTGATAAATGCTTAGTGTTGCTTATCAAGTTTGCTCGAATGTATTCAACTGCATATTGTGGATTATTACAAGCTAAATGCTCCTTTGCCGGTTATGAAATGAGGAAAGTATATCCGTATTCAATGCACAATATTATCTAATTATGCATGATTTATTTATGTTTACTAAGGCATTATGTATTATTGCCATATTATTTGATAACGATGACGGATGAAATGGCTCGTTGTACAACATTTATCGCTAAAAGTATGACTTCAAATGATAAAATTAAATATATTTATGTCTTGTCTGGTTTTTAACTTTCTGTTATTATCTGACCAAGTTTATTTATACATTTTATGTACAAGTTTCAACTTATATAGCTACTGTGAACAAATAGTTATGTTAAATAAAACAGTATCAAAAACAACTATTACACAGCGATGAGCTTAATTTATACAGGAACAGTGCCGAATTATCTAACAACACCATATACAATGAAAAAGTAACGAATATGATATGAAATAGTATTTAGTTGTTCATATAAATATATTTTACACCCTCTTGTGGTAATGGTAATATTTATTCCACGAGTCATCTAATCTTCGAAATATGTCCGTAGTGCTTCTTGTAATTTCTTTCTGGCTTCAGCGACTCTTTCCTCTTGAGTACGAATGTCACCTTCTTGAACAGAAACTGCCTGTAAATGTTAAACATAACTCAATTAGACAACTACACTTAAAAAATGAACTGATTTATAATTTTATAATCGAAATCTAAATTGATTATATTGTGGGCATTGGGAAAAATGTACTTGTTTGAAAGTTTGAAGACATCTTTCGATAAGAAATTGTTTATTAAGGATATTATGGTGCCCCACTTCACTTTTAATGTTTCAGTTTCAGTACTAATTACTGTTACTCCAACGTGGATAGAAATTATAGAATACAATCAGCGCAAATAATATCTAAGACAGTCAGTCAAGGTCAAGATGTCACAGTACAATTTGCATTATTAAGAGTATTTATGGAGAACTAAATAACTAAATAAAATTATTACTCGCCAACTACAACCGTCGTTGTAGTTGGCGAGTACACTTAAACGAGCGAACGAAAATACACTTAAAACTTTACCGGAAACATAAAAAGAGAGCTTTTATGTTGTGGTATTAAAGTAAAAAAAATTGTTTTGTGGTATTATTATGTAATCGAAAGATATCATTCCAAACAAAAGTGGTAGACTATTTTTCGAATTAACTGTAATTTTCTTTTCCAAAGTGGTTTGGTTTGTGTACCTGAATGAGAGGTTGGTCAGGATTAAGAAAGACCCCAGGATTTTTTTCCAAATTAGCTTGATTGCCAGTTTGTCCAAGAATGGGTAATGCAGTTAAATGCAAAGCAGTCGCTACAGATTGAAGAACTGTGTCTGGAGCAATTCTTGGTCCAACCCCATGGACTCCACTAGGAAGATCCAAAGCTTCCAATTCAACTCCTGAAGGATCACATGCCTTTAGACCTTCCAGTCTCTTCTCCCAGAAAAGCTGTACATAGATATTATGGCACATAAGTAATGAATATATTTTTTGGCGTTACATATGAAATACATACTAGAAAATGCTACTTAGGTGCTGCAAAAACATACAATGTTAATAATTCTGTAAGTATAATAATATTACAGAAATTTTCACTATTAATAAAGTATTTTAAGAAAAATCCCTGTAATATAGTCAAAAACGTAAACATTATTTTGTTGAGTTGATGTAAAAGAAAATATCTACAGGTATCGATATTAACTAGTGAATAATGATATTAGGAGGATACAAGGAATCCAGAAATCATGCATGGTATACTGAAGTGAAAGGTATATAATGTGTAATAAAAGATAAAAATATTTTTAAATGCAAGAAAACATAATAAAAGTTTTTCATTAGAATTTTTAAACGCCTTCCATATATTAATAATAAATTTTTTCCAACCTGTTTAGGTTTGTCTTGATGCCCATGCTTAAAATCCTGCTTAACTCTGCTTTCTTGAGTTTTAAATAGTGTCACAGGCTGTTTGAAAATAGATGCCGTCTGTCGTATAGGAGGAACTAAAGATGCATCATTTCTGACAGTACGGTTGTTACTAAATGCAAAAATAAATGGTTACAGTAAACCCACAACTTAAGTTGTGGGTTGATTATGATTACCCTTAAGTTGGATTTGATTATTTGCTTTATGATAGTGGTAAATGCTGTTACCTGTAATCAAATTGCATTCGCTGCTTTTTATTTTTTCGCAGCAACGACGGATTTACTTTACCCGAACGGAAGTCAAAAGTAGAAAGATCGACGGATTCTCCTAAAAATCTCGAGAGTTGGGGCTTGCTTCTGAATTTCTTTCCCCCAGGACTGTAGTAGCAAACATCAACTTTACCTGCAGAAAGTCCTGTTTTTCTAACGATTTCCTCCCTAACCCAGCCTTTCGGAAGAGAGCTACATTCGTACTTCTTCTTTTCCAGGATTTGTTCCATCATCTTCACCAAAATCAATGGAAAGTTACGATAAACTTCAATGAACCCACAAAATAAATCCTGCAATGTAATTTATATAATCAATACGTTTGCATTTTAAATAGACGTTTCCCACAATTGGTGACCGGTCACTAAATTAACATGAATAGGTATTGAAATGACTACAGTACCTGCCTGTGTTATCCTGGAATTGTGGGAAACGTCTATTGGTTGATCTGATTCGAAAACTTTTTACGATTTGACCCTCCTTTCAGTCCATTTGGCACTCTTCTTACGATTTGTCAAATTACTGTATTTATTACCTGTCTGTACTTTATTTAATAGCAATTTGCAAAATCTTGTCAGTCTTGTTCTTGTCACTTTGGCTCTCCTGTCCACCGACTACCGAACCGACTCCGATCCTACTGTCTCTGTTGTTGTCACAGGTTGTGTTGTGTTTAGTGTTTGTTAACTAAGTCAGCTTGTCACAAAAATTATTTTGTATTCCTTATGATTTGAAATGTGGCAGGAATAAGAGCAGGTATTAGATTCCAATCATGAATGAACATGAATATCCGTTAGATGTCTCACACAAGAGTCAAAATAATATTTGACTTGCTTTCATAGCATTTCCATATCCACATAGTCCACAAGCTAGTATACATTTTATGACAAGTAATACAGGGTAAATCATAATTTAATCTAAATCATAAAACAAAACACTAGTATAAAATATTTTCCTTACCCATGTCATGTAATCTTATTAATTGGCATGATTACCCGATGTTCGTCGATAATGTACCCACCAGCCAAGTGATTTTGCAGACTTCAATAGTATACTTGGGTTGGTGATAAAGTTAAAATTGATGTCTATGTTAAAGGAATCTATGAAATTATAGGGGCATTTCTTGAAAATTGTCATCTCAAATATGTAAATCACACATTAAACGAACTATTATTCCAAAATTTGCTCCGTTTGCCTGAATTTTGAATGTGGTTTGCCAAGTGTATATGTTAGCGGTAAGAAGTCAATTCAGGCATTAGGCCTAATGCCTAGGCATTAAGCTTAATGCCTAAAAATGCCAGGCATTAGGCCTAAAGACTAGTCTTTAAGCTTAAAGCCTAGGCATTAAGACTAATGCCTGAATTTTGCTCGGCATTAGGCTTAATTCCTAGTCTTATTGTTTGATTTGGATGGAAATGAAAGTAAACAACAAAAACTGAAGTCTAATATACACAATCGCTGTGTATTCATGTAAAATATAAATGTATAATATGTGCATCTTGGTAGGTAATACTAATGTGCACATGTAGAACATGAAAATGGTTGGAAAAGATAAAGATAGTGCAGCATGCGAACAAACATTATCGACTATTTCAAAACATCACCATAAAGAAATTGAACTCACTTATTTTTATTTCTGAAAATTTAAGTATGAAATCTTGTCAGAAGAATAATGAGAAAATAAAAAAGTTTTTAATGGGACCGGGTATAAAGTGTGAACAATGTTAACTAAAGAAAACAAGAGTTTCCAAATCAATAGTGGTGAAACCAAATGTATAAATGTTTTATGTATTGCCGGTAGACCGCTACAAGTGTGGGCGCATTATAATGTCATATAAATCTTCCGTAGCAGAAACGACTGTATTGTCCAAGCTATATAACAAACTTCACCAGTAACATGATCTTTGAATTCAACAACTTTAAATTTCTTGAGATTGAAATCGGTTCAATCTTTCTTTTCTGTACCCGGTCTCAATAAAAACTTTTTTATTTCCTCAATATTCGTCTGACTAAAAGATTTGGATTTTCTAATGTTACACTATCTATTTTTTTCTAATCATTTTCATGTTCTACATGTGTACATTAGTATTACCTACCAAGATGCACATATACATTTATATTTTACATGAATACACAGCGATTGTGTGTATTAGACTTCAGTTTTTGTTGTTTACTTTCATTTCCATCCAAATCAGGCAATAAGACCAGGAATTAAGCCTATTGCCGAGCAAAATTCAGGCATTAGTCTTAAATACTAGTCTTAAGGCCTAATGTCGGGCATTTTTAGGCATTAGGCCTAATGCCTGAATTCACTTATTGCCGCTAACATATAGACCGATAAGTATTGACTAACGTGGCATTACTAGTGTTCTGTGGCATTACCGTATGATAATTCTAATATTTGGAGGCATTTGGGGGTGAAATAGGTATTTAGTTTTCTTAGACCTGGTTGGTGTTGGTACAAGTTATAAGTGTAAATTAGATTTTTGATGCTTGATGATGATGGTATACAGTATATTGTAGTCACTACTACACAGAAGTAATTCCATAATATTCCATCCTAAGCTAAGTCTCAAAGCGTCAAAACTACCAAGTATGTCACTTTACCCCATCCAGTTTCTACAAAAGCTTAAGCATACAAATGCAATAATATGCAATACAATAACACAATATCAATATGGAAAAAATTGAACACGAATGGTTTTTACCTTTCAATATGTAATTTTTATTCAATCAATTTGTAATCTTATATTATTAACAAGTACAATAGTTGCATTCTTGTACTACTTATCAGTATCAGTTGGGTATCTATATCATTTTAACCGTCTGTTTGCGTACAAATTGTGATGATCAGTTCACTTGTATCATTTCCCATTTTCTACAATTTAGTGCAAATTCTACAAAATATTTAACCCAAAACTATTTATTGTTACGGTAAGAGATATTATTTTGTTATTAGCTCGCTAATATTGACACCACAAGTTTGTTTGTATTTAAAATTGAGTTTAAGTTGCCTTTCAGACAAGAAAAAAATGAGTAAGTGTTGGAAGTGATGATGATGAGGTGCTCACAGAATCACTATTTTATACTAATAATTTCTTCATGTCTTCAAGTGAGAGTAGTACTAGAGGTATATTATGGCAAATATGCTCTACTTAGCATACTGCAATATCGATCGAATGGAATCGAATTACAAGTACACAAACACTACGCTTAGGTAAGGTACGTCATTATTAATTATCATTTTCTACTATAGAATTACGGACCGGAGTTATGAGAGGTTCGGTTATTTTCACAGTATTTCAATTTGCGATTTAAACATGCGTACTCAGGTTGACGTAGGTAATTATAATTTTGACAACTCAACACCCCACAAAATGGTTTTAAATTAGTCGTGCGATCCATAAAACTATTTACATGTAGGTAGTCTATTTGTTTCTATGTACAATTATACGTATTAAAATTACTACACTTGATTAGATTATTGCGTTATCATCACTCTTTTTAGAAACATTTCCTCCTAATAAACAAAGTGCACCTGTATTTTAACTGCCAACGTACACAATCATATCTTTTCATTACATACAGTGTAAAACACCTATAGGAGGGTAAGTATTTCTCATGTCATGCCCATGCATTCTTGTTTGATACTACAAGTGTCTTAACTAACATTAACAACTATTATCCACAAAGTAGACAGTGACTGTACACAATACTTTTTACTTGTGTTTGAAAGGATAACACAATATCAACACATGAGAGAGGCAAAGCAGAGTCTTTCTTCCGCTAAACCTGGAGATACTTTTTGACAATTTGGTTTAATTGAGTAAAAAGAACACACGAACTATGTGCTAATTATTAGGTAATGTATTGGTAATGTAGTTAACTACAGTATATAGTATACAGACTTTCTAATTCCAAGTGAGCTATTACATCACCATTCTACAAGATTTCGATCTCCGATTTTCAGCTTTCCGCTAGTACTTTCTAAACATTGCATTCTTTTTTGACTTTCCATTTCACATTACTACTTTAGTATTATTTTCGTAATATATTGTAGATATAAAATTGAGACATTTCGGTGTAGCACTTTTTTATATAGATAAGGTAATTAAAAATGATAAAATCACAATAGGATCAGTTGCTTAGTTTACTAGTTCTACAACTACAGTGGTTATTAGATAAATTAACATTAAAACAGTAAAAAAATGTGTTACAACGGTTTACTACACTTCCACACAGTATACACAAAATCCATATTCCTCAAGTTAAATAACCATAACTATTTTTGTCTTTAAACGACATTGCAAATTGCATGATATATTTCACAGTTGTAAAATGACACAGTACAGATTTAATCTATAAACATACATATAAAACGAGGTTTAACCGAAAATTTCAGTCCAACAAAAACAGCATACAAGAAATTAGTAAATCTCGCTCGACTTTCTAAGCCAGTTAAATGTTTAGCTATTCAAATAACACAGTTAGTTAATAGTGACGATAAAACACATGATTTTTCATCATGTTTAATTGGTCATGAATATTTAACGCGTAAATGCCTAGTAGGTATTTCACTCGAAGTTAGTAGTGATCAAAACTTATTATTACCACACAAAAGCGAGGTGTACCAAACATTTACCAAAACTAAAATGGTTATATACAACGATACGTAAATAATAATTATGTACACCGATAACGAAATTTCGTTTTCCGTACGTGCGGTGACGACAACAAAAACAAAGAATCTCGCGAATAAATTATTAACTCACTAAAACTACATCTGTAATACAATATACGAAACTGATTGAAAAGACTAGCTTAATCCAACCAACTGATTATTATGCGAGTGAGTAGAATACAAATACACGCCGCAGCACGAATTAATAGTAACCGTATCTATTGTAGTGTACAAAACATTTCCAGTGTTAAAAATTTTTAAATTAAAACATTTATACATAGTCTCTGATTTGAATGAGTAAAATGCAAAATCAATAACAAAAAGCATGCTGCAACGAGTAAATGTAAAATATTGTCAAGTTTTTGCTTCGTTGAGTGCTAAAACATTGGTCAAGCAGCATTATTTGTTACATTTTTACCTATAAATTTGGTGTGAGTAACAGATACAAAAAATGTTAACAAAAACAATTGCACAGGCAGGATTTTCATCACGCACCAATGTGATTACTAACAATTACAAAACGGAGAAAACTAAATAACGAATGTGACACAGTTGACGATCACTAAAAACTACAGTGGTCAAGTGGCTAGTGTAGCAGTGGTGGTTGCAGTGGTGGCACTTGCAGCGTCGCTCTCTTCGACTACTAGATTTACCGGAACAGACAGCAGAATAGGGTGAAAACAACGTCCATGATAAGTACGATATCAATTTAACGTTATTATTCGACAGGACCATTATGTTTAATAAGGTGTCAGGTGCAAGTGGTAACATAAAAACAAACAAAACATTGAATAAACAATTTTAAAAGTACATCTATAGACATAGTTATGTATATTGTATTTACAAACAAACAATGCGAGCCAAAGTGTCATTTTTGAAAATAGCATAGTTAAGCTGAATTTTGCATGCTTGGGGATTTAAGTTAATACGATACATACTTTGTCCAAAATTATTAAGTTAGTGGAAAGCATTCACATTACAAGTAAAAAAATGGCAGTATATTGTGGTAAACGGCAATTTGCAACATATTACTAACAAATGCCTATGCAAAGGATAAATTACTAAAATAAAAGCAAACGTAGGCAAAAAGAGACTCGAAAGTTAATGCACAAGTATACTACATAATATGCACTAAATTAAATGCAAATTCCTACAGACGATCATTTGTACTTTTCATGTTAATAAAGTCATGATACTTTTGAGATATAAATAGAAAATACAAGATTAACGATGATACAGTTCAAAGGGCGTTTGTTATAATTTACATAAGAGAACATTATTTCAAAGTCGAAATGGATAAAAAAGTACTCTTCGTCACAAATCGCTATCATCATTTTTAAGGTTGATTTGATACTGACAAACTTATTAGCAAGAGAAAGATTGACTTACTTTATCAATGGCTTTTTTATGCCAATATTAATTCGTATCTTGTATCATGATAATTTTACTAAGGATTCATTGATTCATTGGATTTTGTTTGTGACCTAACACGATTAAAATATCACGTGTTCTCACTTTTCATAATTCATACAAACTAAATACATTGAAAAGATATATCAGCTTGCGTCAATCCAGCCCTTAAACTTGACCAAATGCAGCTATAGTTATTAAAGTATTAGGCGCAAAGCATAGGCTCCATTTCGGGAGACTGATTTTGATTATTGAGCTTACATTTGTTAAGGGATATTACGGAACCCGAGCTTTTGAGATTGTCAGACTGTGCAGCAGCTGTCGCATCTTCTTTCTTCTCTATCTTTCGGAGTTGGAAGAAGTCATACAAGAAGAGAGCAAGGGCTAAGAGTTTCAGGCCAGACAACACACCCACGTATCTAGGATATTGATTTCATATATCAGTTACCTTGCAAAGAGCTTTTTAATTTATCCTTTTAACATGTATTTTTACTTGAACAGCGTATGGTATAATGATTACTTTTACCTATCTCGTATAATATTAAAATCTGTACAATATAAAAATCAATATGTGTTTTATAGCATAAATAGAAAATATTCAAATTACTTGTAACGGAAATCCTGAACATCGTACAAGAGACATCTTCCACTGACACCAGGTAGAAGTGTAGAGCATCTCTTTACAGACCAAAGGAGACAAGACGAATCGATCACATTTCCAAAAATAATTGGACTAGGAATATATCCAAGCAGTCGGAAAATTACGAACTGCATCCCCAAAGCAAATGAGCGTTCTTCAACAGATACAGATCTGAATTCGGACAAAATAATATGACCATAAATATAAATGCAATGCGATTTATTAAATTTTACTGTGATTACCTTAAAACAATCATTAAAAGTGGCATTTGTGTTACGGCAACAGTCCCTGTCATAAAAAATAGTACAATCATGAAAGGGAGCAATGTATTGCATTGCTGATCTGTGCAACGACCCGGTGTGACATTTTCTCCTCCAGCACCTATAGTATTCAAAGATATGCCATACAAATTATTGATTTAATAAAAGCCATAATAGAGAGATAGGTACATATAAAACACTTACAAGAACATTGGGTCATATTGAAAGAGCAGCCGGCATGGCAAGGTGTAAAGAACGTGACACCTTTATGGCAAACATATTGTGAGTCAAGGGATGAGTCACACATGCACTCGGAATTACAAGGACTTGTCAAGTTTATATCCAGGGAAGTGAACTCTCTATATAAAATTTCCATTCAAGTATGCTTGCTACATTTTGACATTATATAATTAGACTTTTATGTAGTAACATATAGTTATTATGGAATTACGTTTGATCAGAAGAACCAGGATATGGTACAGTAGCTCCTGCCAAATTGGGGTTTGTGCAGCCCAAGAAAAAGAAAAAAACATAGCCAACAAGACAAATTATATTAGTCATAACGACAAACTTAGCAGCGCCCGATGGTTTCAGTTCCAGTTTCTTCATCACATAGCCGCCTGCAAATATCCCTAAGCAAGCTCCTGCAAGCAAACATAAAATACCAAGTAAACAATGAGAAAGCATACATCAGATACATGTTAAAAATTAGCTACACAACGTCTACGATTCGGTAGTCTTGCCTGGAATAGCGATTCCTCCTGTATACAGGGAAGCCTGAGACTTTCCAAGAGAAAATTGTGTTTCCAGATATTTGGGAAGAAACACGATGAATCCAGAAACTATATTTAATTCCATACATCCTCCCAAGCATGTTACGACGTAGGTTGGGTTCCTGTCAGAAAGTTGATATTTGTAATAAACTTTGCGTACTGTTACTGAATTTGAAATGTCAAATGAATCTAAAACTGCGGCTTACGTGATTAGACGCCAAATGGAGCGTGGAATGTCTCTTATTGATTGACCGTATGCAACTTCTAGTTCCTCGTGTTGAGAAGCAGTAATAACAGACGAGTCTTCTACAATAGGAGTTTCTTTATCAGATGGTAAGTATTCATCCTCTTCTTTGGTATTTGATCGTGCAGCGAGGCGTGGAAATGTCAAGAAAGGTAAGGCAACTACAAACAATAGCGCCCCAGCTATAAGAAAACCGCCCCACCACAGCCCAACGAATTGTTCGTCTGGATTCACTGTTTCCGATGATGGAATTGAAAGAAGCCAGGCACCAACAAGAAATCCTAGGACCGGACCAAAAGCTGCCATGGCGTAGACACAAGCTACAAAAAGAATTCAACAAAAGAATTTATATGCACATGTAATTTATGCCATTATTATACACTTTGATGTGTACCAATAATAATATAATCTGTATCTTACCAATGTAGACAGACGAAGATTCCGTTGGAACATGGTCATCGACGTATGTTATTCCCAGTGTAAACAGAGGAGATCCACCACATCCCAAAAGAAGCTGAGCAAGCATAAACAGTATAAGCGGATGGCCATAACTATCTTGGGAACCAGTGGTCGTGGTTGTTCCGTCTTCTTCCACTACCTCCACGGAACATCCGTATGACATAAGCTCTTGCTTAATGGACGGATATTTTGAGTCTCCGTCTACAACAAAATAGTTAAGAATGTGAAATTAGCTTAATATTATACATTTCAATGCATATAGTTAGAACATTTTGGAAAAGAATGTATAAATTGATTCATTAAAACTCTTTTTGAAGGTCCCTTCTTAGGCTTCACATGAACTTGTTTGGTCAAACATTTTTATCATAAGTTTGTTAAATTTATTTTAAACTGTAAGCTTTCAAATATTTAAAGTATATTGGAGAATAATGCATCCAAAATCAAATAAAGTCTAATGGAAGAAATTCGAACAATGATCAATTTATACATTTTCCAAACGGATATTCCAATTAATTGCAATATAATACATTTAATCAGTAAGTAATCGCATACAATATGCAATTCTTGGTATTCATTTACCATATTGGCATTCTTCTGGACTTAAGAAGGCTCTCCACGCACGCCTGCATAGCAACCACAACCATCTAAATGCATGTTAAAAAATGTTTTACATCTGGCTTTATTCCTCCCGAAGGATAAGGCCTATTTTTATGGGACTTACATTTTTGGAATCCTGGACTATCGAGGAACACACGAGGGTTCTTGGATTTTTGATATCATTGCTTTAAATGGTGTACAAAAATTCAACATTGTATTAAAACTAAATCTGATTCACTTTTTTTGGGATTAGATTTTTTCAACGCAAAGCAACGATATCAAAAATCCAAGAACCTTCATGCGTTCCTCGATAGTAAGTCCCATAAAAATCGGCCTTATCCTTCGGGAGGAATAAAGCCGGATGTAAAACATTTTTTAACACGCATTTAGATAGGCCCGTGTGGTTGCTGTGCAGGCGTGGAGAGCCTTTTTAAGGTTGCTCATCACGCCTGCATAGCAACCGCATAGGCCTATCTAAATGCGTGTTAAAAAATGCTTTACATCAAGCTTTATTCCTCCCGAAGATTACGGCCGATTTTTATGGGACTTACATTTTTGGAATCCTGGACAATCGAGGAACACAGGAGGGCGGATGGACTTTTGATATTATTGCTTTAAATGCTTTTAAAAAAATCGAATTCCAAAAAAAGTGAATCAGTTTTAGTTTTTATACAATGTTGATTTTTTTGCACCATTTAAAGCAATAATATCAAAAGTCCATCCGCCCTCCTGTGTTCCTCGATAGTCCAGGATTCCAAAAATGTAAGTCTCATAAAAATCGGCCGCAATCTTCGGGAGGAATAAAGCTTGATGTAAAGCATTTTTTAACACGCATTTAGATAGGCCCATGCGGTTGCTATGCAAGCGTGATGAGCAACCTTAAGTTAAAAGTTTTTGTTAAATAGTAATTTGCGTCAAGGAAAACCTGTGTGAATGGGTTCAATATCAAATGGGTTGCGAGGTGTAGCCCCAGAAATAAATTGAGATGATTTTGGATTAGCTGACTGACAAACTGAATTACGGCCTCCATCTCTTCGTACAGCAGCAATTCGTCTCAAGCTCTCGATATTAGTATCATTATTATTGGAATCAGAGTCGTTTGACTGCATCAGTCTGTCCGTATTATAGGAATTGTGTGAACGATGTACTACTTGATCCTTGCTTAAGAAATGCGGGAGTGTGAAAACGATGCATCCGATTACCATCACAAGGACTCCTGTCAAACCAGATTTATCAAGATCATTTAGGCATCCTTTATTCAAATGCAATTAACATATCTAGCTAGAAAGTCATAAGATCATGAAACAAAGAAAAAAGAGTACAAATTACGTATTGTAGTACACGAGTGCACGTAAATACAATTAGAGTGTGGCAGGGCAGGTGACACTCGTAAACAATGATGCTTTGCTTTTACATTACAATTCGTTTATTACTGGGTACCTATGTCTATGAGTATGATACTAGCTATAAATAGAATAGAGAGAGTGCTCAGAATTATGTATAAATAACATTTGTTCCACATATTTTAACGAATTGACTATACGACAAGATAACCATACAGTCCATACAGGACACAATGTTGCCTACTAAAGTGGCTAAAGTTACTAATGCAAAATGTAAAGTTGCCCTTCAACATAAATAAAGGTAAATAAAGGATATACTGTATTAATTCACTGAGAAAAACGCTATTTTTACAAGTATAGACAAATTTTACTTAAATATATTCCACCTAAAGCAAAAATAGCAGTGCTTCTAACGCTTGCATGACGTATATAAAGGAACATGAAACAAGAGGAGAAATCTAATAATTAGGATCTTGTATTTCCGCACATTTCCAAAGAGTGCGAATGTTGTATGAAAGCAAATTATGAATAAGTAAAAACCATTTACCCGGACATACATATTCAATTTGGATGGCCAAAGTAATTAGTAATACATTATCTACTAGACTAGGTAGAAGAAGTACCTTCACCTTCGCTAACTGTGCATGAATAATGCGAAAGCTAAATAAATTCGTTTTCGGTGGCCCATTTGGAAACTGTTGTCAGTAATGATCAATAAATTTAATTTATGTAAATACTTAATATCACTACATAAAGATCCGACAAATGGAATAAATAAAACGAATAAATAAGAGCTTGTCACTGTCACAATTATCTGTCACTCATTTGACTAGACACTTTGAGTTATTGTTAATGAATTTGTATTTTACAACTATTAGCATCATACATTTTCATCAGTGCCTACATGAAAAAAGAACCACAGTCTCAG
The DNA here is from genome assembly GCA_020055645.1 of Tomocerus qinae. Classification (NCBI taxonomy): domain Eukaryota; kingdom Metazoa; phylum Arthropoda; class Collembola; order Entomobryomorpha; family Tomoceridae; genus Tomocerus; species Tomocerus qinae. The sequence goes on from CM034547.1 coordinate 30,793,820, forward strand.
CAGATATGCTCAAGCTCAACTAACCCAACTAGTAAAAGCATAATGGGAAAACCATAAAAGCAAATAGATGCTTGTAGATTAAATTATCGCCATATGTTTTCCTATCTTACAGTTTACTTTACGAATATACATACATAATATCGTTCAAGCACAAAGTAAAAACATTACTACCACTTTGTTACATTAACAACATTCCTGAAATTGAAAAATTACTCTACTGACAATGAACGTAGAGAGGCAAGAGCAAACAAAACCATTATGCCACTCACTCACACTTAAAACGTCACTAACATAAGGAACAACACTAACGAACTGACAGTATATGAGTAAAAAAGTAAATATTTTACGTTAAGATTCTAAAGCTGGTCTTCCAGCTGCATATGAATACGAATTATCCATATAATCTGCCTAATAATAAGTATTTACGCCATACGCATCCCACATCGCTTAAATAGTTTTCTTCCAAATATGGGACTAAGATGCACACAAGAATCGAGAAGTGACTTTTGCATAGCAGTAGCAGGACTTGTATGCAGCACTTACATAAATAGGTCAAGGAGCTATGTTATGTTACTATTTTCTTTTGAGTGAACTTTCAAGCTAATAATATGAACCGTTAGTAAAAGCGAAGCCCAATATTACAACTTTACGACCAAATGTTAGAGAATTTGAATTTATCTATTTCCAAGATAATACTGAAACTTACCGATGGCAATCCATCTTGGTATATGTCTTTTAGCACCCAAATACGAAACGAAAAGGACTGTGACAACATTGCCCATTTCATAGGAAGAGGCGACAAGGCCTGAGAATCTAGATGGAATTTCGAAGCGCGTCTCAATTGTTGTGATGACCGAATTGACGTAACCTGACGCAACTGCTTGTTGGAGCGTTACCAACAATGCCAAAATGGACACAAAGAATTTGATATTCGCCATGGATTGGAAACATTTTGGAAGGTGGCACGGTCCAATGCCGCATTCCATAGAATCCAAACTTTTTACTCCTCCGTCCACAGACTTTTTTTCTTTTCTTGGAGACAACGGTGTTAGCTTTAGTGTGGCACGTCCGTCCACGATATTTCCTTCTGGCGACGATGGCCTTGATTCTGTGTAAATAATAAATTACATTCATGTGTTACTTATCGATTTTCCCAATCAACACATTTCAAACATTTCAGTCTTTGCTCGATTTCGGAACATGCTTGACTATCGAAGGGCGTTCATACTTAATACTGTGTATCTAGTGTCTATCATAGCAGTAGCAAATGTAGTCATAATGCATCCGCTGATGTATCGTGTATAGATTACCACAAAGGTATGACAGCATTCATCAACTATGTAAACTGAGCCAAATGCCAACTGTGCTGTTATCACTACCATTCAATAAAAACCTAGCCCAATACTATACAAGATATTACAGAATGGAGTATGGAGAATGCACTATAAATTTTACAATGAATACCAAGACATTTGTATAGACTCACCTTGACAAGGTATTTGTTATTTAGGTACAGTATGTTTCAATAGATAAAGAAGTATTCCTAAAAATCCTCATCATTGAAGACTAACAGAAACATTGTACGCGCGTGTTTATTCCCTTCACGAAAGAGAAAACAGAAATAAAATTATCTAAATCTAAACTGACTACTGTGACTACTAACTACCTATATTCATCTTGTTTCGCAAGCCACACATTGTTCATAAATCTAATGTAGATACTTACACTAAGCTTACATTCAATTTTAGTCATTGACAGACGTAAGTAGTAGATTAGAAGAGAAGGTATTTATTGTTAGTCTTGGAACAAATTAAGTGTAGAAACTATAAAGATTCTTTTAAGCTTTGTGTTACATATGTGTGTGCAAGTACAGTACTACATATAGCTCACAGTATATTATTATAACCTTATACTTCAACTTATTGTACATTACATGACTGCATCGACCTGCTTCGCTTTACTGGCTCATGGCCAACAACGCTTTTGCTATTAGTAAACGTCTGCGTATATACAAATCATAACCCAGGTATTTAAATGCATAATGTGCGTTAAAAAGTTGAATGTAATCTACGATACTTTAATAATAAGGAGTATGAATGAACGAATCATATTATAATAGAGCACAGACCGTTCATTTCATTGACGAATGACGTCTTGCGAGAGTCGCGAGTTAACTGTAGTGATAATAAAATATGATTTAAGATCCCAATGGCTAAAACTGTCCTTTGATAATATGCGCAGTAACATGAAACATACATTACACTGGGAAAAAGTAACACGCTCGTTCTAATTCAACACATCGTATTGGTTTTATTGTCAATGATTTATCAATCTATATCTATTACTTCCTTCAATTTTTGACATAATATCAATCATGTTTATCAGCCATTTTTAGTTCCGTACTAATCCATTGCTATTCATGACGACGCCATGTCATTCATCATGTCATCTTGTATTACCCACAAACACAAATCCATAAATGAAGCAAACTAATTCACGCAAATAATATAAATATAAGTCATACGTTACGAAAGTTTTTTTCACTAAATCTATGCTTATCATCTCTGCCCTCTGCTTATCTTATAAAACGAAGATTTCCAAGTGTAGCATATAAGAAAAAGAGCAAAATTATCATTCATAAGACTCGAGTGGTTCATTACTGATTACCAAAATCAACAAATAAATAACCACGCATACATAATGCTATATTCACAAGGACAAATAACGAATTTTAAATGTCAGAAACATGTTTCGTAGTTAAATCTAGCACTTGCAGCAAAAGTATAAGAAAAATATTTAAGGCCTAAAACTGAGATAATGGGATAAGGCCACTTTAGACTCATCCTATTCCCATCGTTATGCTATTTCTATACAGATTTTTGAGTTTATACTTCGATTGATACTATCGTTATAGTGATGTTATCACATTCATATAACTTTCATATTCATATAATTCTTGGACACTTTATACTCATGCTTTTCATATTCTAATTCTATCGTTGTCAAGAAAAACCTCAGTTGAACAAAGTTCAACTTTCAGAAAATTGAAACTCCCTTGAAAGCCATTTTGTGTATTGTAGTAGGGACTCAAATTACGACTTTTCTATTTAGTTGCCACAGTTACGGATCTACTGTAGTTGGAGTGCCACCCTCTGTTTCTTTCCTAATTTTGTCAATTTTATCACTTTATACCTTTGATTTGACGTTTGAATGATACACGAAGACGATAGGAATGCAATGCAAATAGGACAACCTAAAAAATAGTGTAAAGTGTTGCTGGGAATACCACTCGAAACTGTTAATAATATGATATGACAACGATAGAAATAGAATGAGTCTAAAGTGGCCTATAAACATTGACAAAATTGAGTTGTTTTTCCAGGTTGGCTCACAATAATTCATAAACATAATAATCATTTATAAAATTATGTAGTACCGTGTGCTAAATGCATAAAATGAACAGACGTACTGTTAATTAATTCCATTACTACTATACATAGCATTGTATTGTGCAAGAGCGTGGCACTCAAACGCGCGTCGGTAGCACTAATGAAATGTACCAAATCATACTGTGGGTAATCGAAAGTGAAACGCTCGTCAGAAAGTAATCTAAGTGGAATGGAATAAAGTATGTATATCAACATAATACAAAGCAGATCTGTAAAAAAAATCTCAATGTTTCTTGTTTCTATTAAATTATTTGGAGTAAAACCTTTTATGGGCTCTGGTTTTACCGTACTCTGGTTTCTGCTCATGAAATACTCAAAGGATCACCAAAGGATCACCAAACAAACCTTACTTACTACCTATGCTTATCAGCCTCAGCCTGTCCTTTCTTCATGTCTTAGTGTAATTGTAACTCATAACTATTTTTGCACTATTTTCTAAACAAGCTCTTTCATTTTTATTTTGCAACCCATAATAATCGACTGATCTATAGATTTTTTAGCTTCGAGTTTTGACAGGGTTTTGACATGCTGGCTGGTTTAACCCTTACCCCCCCTGGTAAAACCCAACCCTGCTTACAATATTATATTCTCATTTTGTGAATTCTGTGAATTGAAGTAGAGTAGAGACAACCGATAGCGGTTACAGATTAATGCGTTTATATAACAGACAATTAGATAGGGATTGTCGCATAAAATAGTGTCATTCATATTGGTTCTTAAAAAAAAGCATCGCCGTCTACATGAGAAGGCTAAGATTTCAAACTTTTATAATCGCACTTGAACAAAATATCCAGTCATAGCTTCATCAATGTAGACTGATTGCTTATAAATCAGAAGAAACTCTCCAGCTCTGAAGAAACTCACCTTCTGGCGATAGGCTGCGGACTGTTGAAACAGCAAGCTGCTGGAGTGGAGTTGGCTGCACTTCGAGTTCTCTTAGAGAAGACCAAGCAACAGCACCCATGCCGACCATCGGTAAACATCCTGATAGTGCCCGCCTGTGTCCCTTCTGCAGTGCGGAACTTGATATCGTTCCATGCGATGCCAGAGCTCTGCAATTGCAATAAAAAAGTAATCAAAAATCAAACCAATATAATTGAATAAAGTTATTATGACGTTAAGAAACCTTTACAGTTATAACAAGCCTATTGGTCAAAGGTTATATTTGATGTTCATTTTCTAGCAGAATAAGCGTTTAAAATGATAATTTGCAATGCAGTTGTACTGGTTGTCGTATAGTCGTATTGTATCGATTAGATTGCTATATGTATAAAGCATAATATTGCATTGGTAATATAATGGATTGTAATCGTTGGAACGGAATATTTCCTCCAAATGCGGTATGTATACGGCTCTTTCTCCTTCTTCATTTCTTGCCTGATTGTAATTAGTTCCGCACACTCCATATAACTATATGCATACGCATTAAGTAATATTAAGATTTTCCAATCGACAATAATTATAAACAGCACATGATGCACATGTCGTGTATTATCATATGATTATTGTATTATAAGCACAATACTGCGTAATTGCAATCGGTTATCACGTTATTTTATTTCATAAATGTACTTATATCTCTAATAAATGCTCTAATCTAACTCATGATACTGCTACATCAGTGTCTTGGCTGTTTGTAAATTGAGTCCACAAGGCACTAATCATTAGTCATATCATAACAGTAAACAGTACATTTACCAACCGTCCCATCTCTCATTGTAAGTTGTCAACTTTCTTTCTTTGAATCCATATAACTAACAACTGCTGCAATTTTTTCCTTCTTAAAATTTTAGGATAGTAATTTACATCTTGTACACACAAAATATGATGAAATCGACCAAACCCAGCCTTAATACACAGAAGAAAACTGAATCTCTTGACAATAGTTTGCAACAGTACCAAATGTAGTGCATTTAAGCCCTAACTGCAGTACACATTACATAAAATTTGAAGTTTACCCGTGATGTGTATTTGGATGAGATGGACGAGCTTCCAGCTGAGTGTGGTGAATTCCAGATGACGGAGGACTAACTACTCCTCCATAAGAATGGCCCCTCCTATGACCCCGATGCCCATGGTAGTAAGGTGTGGGTTGATTTGCTATCACAGAAGCAGCAGAAAGCGCTGCAGTAGTTCCAGATCCAGTACCATTCGGATTTTGGCCTTGAATTTGTTGACCCTGTCCTCCCCCATTTTCTGTACTTCCTACGGTAGTGTTATACAGTTGCCCCAGTCGAGAAGACATCTTTTAAAGATAAAAAATTTTAATTATGTTTCCTTTAGATAAAAATTGAATTGAATTAACAACGAGGTTAAAAATCATTCATGCAGATATGTGTGCCTTTGCCTTTCAACGTTTATTTCTGCGCTTGTGACACTGAACTTCTAAACAATGTATGTCATGTCATTCATTGTTAGCCTTTTAAAAATTGCAAAGCAATATTACATTACATACAAAAGTTGAATAAAGAATATGTACTATAGGTACACCTATGTAGTAGTGCCAGTGCCAATAGTAGTATGTCTACAGTCTACGGCCTACATATATGTATAAATTTGTAGGCAATAAGTTGCTTGTAAAAAAGTAAAGTGAGCACAATATTATGCACTATCCCAATGTCAAACCAAGAAAACGATCAAAGAAGAACACTTAAGAAGAAACTAAGAACAGTTGGTATTACGCCATTTGATTGAGAGTAACAAACAATAACTAATCTTAAGGCAGTCATTGGACTGACAGAAAATGGTTAAGCCTTCGTTTTATCAAATACCATACCTAGGAGCTGCTGCGTACAGTTAGCAATAAATTATTACCTATACCTATACTAGCTACAGATTACGTTGCGTTTGGTAAAGCAGAGTGGAGGAGCTTTTCTGGTTCTGTGAATCTCGCTATCTTTCATTTCTCATTTGTTAAGCTGCTGCACGCCAACGCACACGTATCACATAGATATTATAGACCGAAGCTGAAGTGAAGCTGAATTAAGTTAACTGTAAATGTTGAGTGTTGCAAGTTGGAAAAACTGCTATACTATCTACTTTATCTCATAATGTATACTGTATACCAAATATCTATGTGTATATGACAGCGAGTGGTGAGTGCACTGTGCTTTGCAAGTTTGCAATATTACTCACTTCGTATTTGCTCTTAAGCTAAGATTTAACTTTACTGTATTTTAGCGTAGCATAATGTAAAATATTATTTATTATACCTACTTGTAGCACACATACAGAATATGTTCCTGTTTACGTTACGATTAACAACTCTCTTTTGTCTGATACTGACGATAAGAAAAATACATATGCTGTAGATACTACCTGTCTACATTTGCCTCTGTTTTATAGTGTAGCAGCAAAAGCACAACAGCCTAGGTAGCTATCCTAGGTGCCTTAAAATCCTATAATATACTTCATTAAATTATAATCTACATAACATTCAAAAACGAAAAGGAAGTAAGTGTAATAATTCAATATGAATTATGCTTATGTTTACAAAAAATTAATACAAAATCCTCCATGATAAAAAGGTTCACAAAGGCCAATAAGTAATGTCTAGCAGAAAAATGACTCAAACCTTACCGTTCAATCGAATCGAATGCACAAGCGATTTTATCTTAGACCCTGGATTGGATAAAGCTGCCGATGGCAACAAAGGGTCCATAAAGGTTCCAAATATAATCTGATCTTCACGTACTACTTGGGTTGAAAGTTACAGAAGCGTATGAGTATGAGTTGTATAATTGAGGAGAAAGTTGTAAACAGAGAACTGACTTTAGGAGATCTGAAAAATATAAAATATGCTATTTTGATACCAATATTATAATGAATAATTCCAAAATTCTAAATCATAATGGATTAAAATCAAAAAGCCTATAATTTACTTTAAAAACAACAAAACAATCGGAACATTCGCAACAAAGAAGTACTGTCCGATAATGGCTCTTTTAAGAGGGAATTACCCTGAAGGACTCCTCCTAACTAAAATTATATTAAATCATTCTCATTCTCATCATGTATATGTAATGCAGTGGCTTTTCCAATAAGAATTGAGTAAAATTCATAAGAAATGAGTAAATCTTGGACTGCGTACTTCCGAAAATCTCTTTCATGGCTTTTGTCCGTTGTACCTATTGTACTGTATCACTAGTAGTAATCAAAAGTAAAATCGAATCGGATTTGATTTAGATTCAGATTGAAGAAAATGGATCAAATCCAACATAGCTTTTGAGTGCTCTGATTAAAATAATTTGACGACTATGACGATTCAATAACAAAAGTAATGATATGAGCGGTTCGAACGAGTAAGGAGGAATATCAAATTAATTTATTATTAATATAGTAACTAACCAAAATCAACAAATCACAAAGTACAACAAGTTCCCCCAAGGGGATATTAACCCTTCCACGACCAAAATTGTAACAAATTGTTTGAAAATACTTAAAATTGTTTGAAGTTAAACTATTACACTGACAAACTACTTGAACTTGAACCACGGATGTGCAATTCTACAATAAATCGAGAAAAAACTGCTTTTTGGAGTTAGGGAGGTACTCAATCATTCTACGCAAATCGTTTAGCTTTTCTTGAGAAATAGGCAACTTTTGTTGATAGGCCCTAGGCAAATTCATATCAATTATCCAATGTGATTCCCAAGGCATTCTGTTTATTAATCTTGTATGTCCCGAAAAAGGGTTGAGTACGTTATGAGCAACCCAAGGACTGTCGGCGTTATGAGATTCTTTGGTTCTAATAATGGCAGGAAGATTTGACTGCATTTGAATCCAAAAATAATGGCTAACGTTGAAGCTTCTGGGCTTAGGAATGTATTCAATCAAAGCTGCAATATTTTTGAAGTCCGTAAACTGCATTTCAACCACTGTAAACGGATTTTCAATCCTTGTTGACCTTATAACATTAATCCAATCATTAGGTGTATGAATAATAGCCGATTTTTGATGTCTTTCAATGGACGCAAAATGACGATCGCAACAAAGAAATGAATGGCCGGACACCAAGAATTTTTGATTCACCTCAGTGAAATATTTGTTTTGAAGCAAATATTTTAGAAGACAAACAGTGGAATAGTTGTTGTTCTGTCCTTTGCACCTGTCTGACCATAGGGTGAGAGTTCTTTCTTGAGTTTCGACTAATTTATCATATTTAGAGACAATGAAATTCAAAATACAAGATCCAATGTCAATTTGCCCACGATTTCCTTGATCTTCGTTCCAAAAGTACATTGACGACTGGTCCGTAGCCGGAGATGTTAGTGCTAGGTTGTATGAGGAAAATTTTCTAAGATAGTACATCTCCTGGTGGCTTAATCTTGGCGATAGAAGTATTTGCTGCAAATCCAAGCATAATACTATAAAATTTGGATCCACTTTAGCTCTTGCAGTATCTTCTTTCATAGCAGAATATCCCAACTCGGCAGACATGTGATGATGTTCTAGTTCAATTTCAGTGTTTGCTACTGCTTCATTTTCATTTATGTTGTAGTTAGAGAGCCTTGCGTAGAGCTGGTCGCACACGTTACAAGTATCTGTTTTGGGAATTCCAAATCGAAGGTTTGTCTCCCTAAATGTGTCTTTATAGGCATTTTCATAATCCATGAAATGATCTCCGTATTTCGAAACGAATAAGCGGAACATTTTGGAAGCATTAAGATCAGTCTGTAGGTATAATCTATCTGGATTACCATTGGCTCTACAGTAATGCGAGAGATACGTGGGGAAGGATTGATGTGCTCTTTAATCAAATCAACAGTTTCCGTTGGAATCCTATTGGGTCTGTTAAGATGACGACCTCGACCATCTTCAACTGACAAAATCCCCGCTTTCTTTTTCTTTTGAATTAGTTCTAGTCGCTTTTTTGAAATAGTGAAAACATTCATAAACGTAGCTGGACAACAAGGCAATTTCATTCCATTCTCACTTATCAAGGAATAGTAGTACGATGCTGTTTTCCTGCTGACATCAATATCCATAGTTCTCATCGCGGGGACAGACCAGTCAATCAGCGATAATAGAATATTTGATTGTCGATTGTAGTTTTCATCAGAGACTTTCCAAAAGTCATTACTTATTCTTTGCTTCTCTTCTTGAAGGAGAAGACATCCTAGTTTTTGACATTGATTTGTACATATTTTTGCCTTAAAACGAAAGAAATGTTTATACTACAGCGCTTCACACTGTCTTTATTATGCCATAGCGCATAACTCTGTTTCATCTAAGACTATTAATCATAAAGATAGATTTATTACCGCAGGAATCGTTATAAGGTCCTCACGAACTTTTCCATTTCGGTTGGTGTATTGTAGACCTATATTCCGCAAGAATTTCCTATTATTGTCAGCCGTTTCCCCCAGGTTGTTCTTTCTCTTTTTACCGTGATTTAATCGGTTAATATCTGCCAAAGTTAACGATTTTTTAGCAGCAGCCATTTTTACGCTCACGTAATAATGGCATGAACAAGTTTGAAATTTTCAAACTTACAAAAAACCGCCCTGCCTGGGTTAAAAATTTGATGACAGTTTTTGATGACCTTGCATTGCATTGAATTTACCATTTGCGTTACTATGGATTGAACTAAATAATAAATCAATTTGATATTCCTCCTTTTTCGTTCGAACCGTTCATATTCTACAGCTTAGCCAAGGTGATTGAAATTGTCATGGTAATTGTCCCCATAACAATTTCACTCACCTTGAGCTTAGCTAAAAAGTGTTAGGCTGATTCCTCACTTTAACACTACAACCTGCGATTTTCCAACCAAAATCTTTCTAATCCGAATCTAAATCGTCCCAGGAGACGATTCGAAAAATTCCGATGAGAACGATACGATTTTCTTGTTCGCGCATGAGCAGACGCAGTTTTGATGCAAAAAGTAAATCAAATCGGATTCGATTCTACTTTTGATTCTACAGCTTAGCCAAGGTGAGTGAAATTGTCATGGTAATTGTCCCCATAACAATTTCACTCACCTTGAGTTTAGCTAAAAAGTGTTAGGCTGATTTCGCACTTTAACACTACAACCTGCGATTTTCCAACCAAAATCTTTCTAATCCGAATCTAAATCGTCCCAGGAGACGATTCGAAAAATTCCGATGAGAACGATACGATTTTCTTGTTCGCGCATGAGCAGACGCAGTTTTGATGCAAAAAATAAATCAAATCGGATTCGATTCTACTTTTGATTACTACTATTGTGTCTTTAGTTTGTGAATTGTATTTTATAATGCATCAATGTTGAATGTAAGTAAAAGTATGTATCTTTGTATACTAAGTACTATCCATTACTTCAAATGAACATAACAAAATACAGTACTGTATTACGATATGTTCATCTGTAATAAAATTTTTAATATTTTTAATTCAACATTCAAAGACGACATGATCACACATGTTCAAGTAGGCTAGTAGGTTTACGTGAGTTCAATATTAAATAACATCCACATATTCCATCATATTCCATGACCGATTTTAAAAGTGTACTCCTAATAGAAATAGCAATAAGTGATAATATTATGAAGTCTACACAAACAAAACTGTCAGCTGTTACTTCGTTAAGTAAAAAATAAACAAAATTAATAATGATACGTCATTACACATCAGTCACAGTCTTTTCATGAATCTTCATCTGTATTTGTAACATCATATATTTTCCCTCTGTACTAATTTTTACGGTTCCTGTCGATGTTAAAATAATATAACAAATACTTATACGAAACGAAACGACTAACGCTTCATCGAGCATCACTAGTTTAAGCCTCTCAGCTGTTAATCTGAATCAATGATCAACGATTGTTGATCACAATAATTAACAGACTGACTAAGCAAACAACAAAATTAAAATTCTCCTGACATAGTCAGCCTCATACGTTTGACAAAACTTTAACATAATATGAAATACCTCAGAGAATTCACATGTATTTACAACATAGGTCATGTCATAATTTTATAAACTAGAGAATTAACCAAAATCCAAAATGGTAAAAATGGTAGACGACCAAAAACATCTACCTGTCATCGAAGTTGCAGTATGTAGTATGTAGTGTATTTTTTTGGTTAGCCACGACTCAGCACACGCAGGTGACACGACTTATACTTGAGTTCTTCTGACGATGGACAATCAACGTTGCTTTGTGATTTGTTGTTTGTGGCTTCCCACTACCAACTGCTGTCAGCTGTACAGCCTCTTGCCTTGTTTGCAGTCTACACGCTTACCAAAATTGAAAATGATGATCCAAGCTGAAGATAAGATAGTTCACTTTGTTAGTTCACTGATAATTTTGATTTTGACTGTATATTGAGTGACTTGACACGAAACTCTTCCTAGCCACCACAGCACTACCAGCAAATCAAAGCAAGTCCGACAATAATGAAAGCACCACACGGTCAGAAGTCAGAATCACAGCACATCAACAAAGTGCTCTGATGGAAATAATGCAATTAGTAAAAGGGGATGCGAGCGACTAGACAGTAGAAGAGTTGTACTTGTTATGTATGCGTATTTTGCGTATTGGTCATATAGACAAATGAATCAACTTATTTTCATAAAATTGGAATAAAGTTTCGGACTTTATTATGACTGCAGCAGACGGCAATAACAGCAGCAGAATTTAACACAACAAAACGCTTCAACTGAGCAGGAGCACACGCACAGCACAACAGTACTACCTCTACTCAGCCTGTCTCGAATAATGTTTGTGGATTGAAAGAGTTTTTGTTCCTGAATGCAGTGCAGAAAGAAGCAGAAAGCAATAGTAAGCATATTATAGTAAAACACCTATAGCATGATAGTTGTGTATAAAAAGAACTGCAACTTTAGATTGAAGGGAATGTTCATAAAATGTGCCGTATGCACTCTATTGTGAAAGAGGTATAGGATCTAAGGGACTTTCTAGCACATTTTACAGATTCCCAAGCACTTGCTAGAAAGTCACCGGGGACATCCTAGCATCATTTTTATGTTTCCGAAGGCAGACTAAATAGAATAGTAGAATAGTATAGAATTCTAAATCATCATGAATTGTCAATCAGTAACTCGTTGCTGGTGCTGCCACTGCCAGTCCCTATTGGTTTTGCTTTTTTGACCTAACCTAACCAAAAACAGTTTACTTTACACTAGGTTAGGTCAGAAAAGACGCAAAAATTGTGACCGGCATCGGCAACGAGATATCACTGATTAAACTCAACCTTTATTTTAATGATAGGGTTTGCTTTCGGGAACGTGTTGGAATGGTAAAAAAGAGTGCTAGAAAGTCCACGTCTAACAAGTGCTTGGGAATCTGTAAGGGATGCTAGAATGTCCCCGGGGATTTTCTAGCACCTGCAGAAGAAAGTCCCCTAGATAGGCATTACAGCAAGGCTTACAGCAAGCTATAGGCACGCTATAAGATCTAATCCTAAGCATATCTGGCTGGAATCTGGATATAGCTATTGAAATTAAAACTGAAATTTTTTTTAGTCACTTGATAACGTAGAGTGTAGCAAGAAGCTTTAACTGGTTGGGGTATCCCTTGGTTTCACTTTGGCTGTTTTTGGGTTCCCTCGGCACTGAAACTAAAACTACTGATGATTAAGCAGTGCCACTGAATGCGGTGCAACAGTATGCGATACCAAAGTATGCAGTGTTGGTATTGGGCGTTCAGGATATGGTGTTCCCTATCTAAAAGACACATTATATGGTAAGTATACAGAAGAAAAATTGTACAGGAGGTATATGTAACCAATTAATGTTTTCCATATTAATGTTTTCAATAATAATGTACCCCAACGCATACCTTCATGTGCTAAATTTAGTACATGAAATGAAGGTATGCTTTGGGGTACATTATTGAAAACATTAATACATTTCTATGGTAATTTGCCATTTTTCGTAGTGTAACGTAGAAAGGGTCTGACCGCCCGAACTTGCTCGTGTAAAAGTGATATACACGAGGACGGAATGGGCGGACGGATAGACAAAATACTATGGTCGCCAAATAACTTTGGACAATAAGATTGAAGAACAATAAAACCGATAAGAAAATATAATAGGCGAGTTCGCGGTTCAGTGAGCAAGAACAATACAGGAGTTCGTGCTTCAGTGAGCCCTTTGTTCGTGCTCCCTGAACCGCGAACTCGCCTATTATATTTTCTTATCGGTTTTATTGTTCTTCAATCTTATTGTCCAAAGTTATTTGGCGATCATAGTACATTAACAATTTCAATACATTCGAGGCATTCGTCTGCTATTTTGACATCTCTTAATAATTAAAATTGGTTGAATTTAGTCAGTGGTACTTCGTTGCCAGTCACTATTTTTGGCTTTTTTCTGACCTAACCTAATTAAAAATAGTATCTCTTATTAGGTTTTTTTATTAGGTCAGAACCTAACCTAACCTAAAGTAGTGACCGGCAACATCGAAATCGGAAACACAGGCAACTTGCAACACGGGAAACGAGGTACCGCCCGCTACCTAACTTCAGCTTTAAATTCATTAATTACTAACACAAGTCCAAAGTGGCCAAAGTTGACGTGATATATGGATTATCCCAAGAAAGGTTGCCCATGCTTATAATAATTTGTAGCCTTCGCTTCATCCAAGGATCCAAAATCCAAGTGCTATGCTGAATGCTGGGTGATCCAAATATCAAAAAATAAACCATGTTCAAATGGGTGTAAAAAAGTGGTGTGATATCGCATAGAAAGTTGAACTGATTATCTGACATTACATGACGTTTTTAGTGAATTTTTTCAATCACCTTAGACCTTCCGACACGTGTGACTTGCCGCTGATATGGGCTAACGAATAACCTTTTCGAACGAGCTATCTCATGACATTCTACAATGTAAATAACTAAAGTTACACCATTTTTAATTTTTGGACCACGCCCACAGGCGGGGGTGTGTCCGATTTTGTCCATTTTCGAACTTGACCTAGTTTTTCATTCCTACATTACGCATAGTAAGTTTGAGTTAATTATTATCTCAAACCATTTTTGAGTTGTCCACGTTTTTAGTGAATTTTTTCAATGACATTTGACCTTTTGACACGTGTGACTTGACCTTGACATGGTCTAACGAATAACCTTTTCGAACGAAATATCTCATGATGTTCTACAATGTCAATAACTAAATTTACGCCAATTTTAAATTTTTGGACCACGCCCACAAGCAGGGGGTGTGTCCGATTTGACCCATTTTCGAACTCGACCTCGCTTTTCATCGCTACATTACGTACAGAAAGTTTGAATTGATTATCTCAAACTGTTTTAGCTCGCCTGAATAAGGCAGCTTATAGAACCGCACAGTCCGTCCGTCCGTCCGTTAGTGAACACGATAACTTTCGAACGTAGTAATAGATTTTGACCAAACTTGGCGAAAACAATGCCTATGGACCTCTGACAACCCCTATTCAAAATAGGCCACATTGATCCACTGGTTACCAAGATACCGCGCGCTCACTTTGTCCTCATTTTGATAGTCAAAGTAGAAAATGGGCATTAAAAATTTCAATTGCGTTTCCCATTAATTGTTAGCATATAGTATAAAACATTTCATACCGCTTCTAACGGACTTCACATTTCATAGTAAAGCAACACAACCGGAATGTACCGCTTAAAGGATATCTATACTATATTATAATTTCCGGGAGTATGTATGTCTGTATGTCCACCCCTTTTACCCATGTTGACACTTCTAGAAGCAGTAAAACCATGATGTTGACACTTCTAGAAGCAGTAAAATTCTATGTTGACACTTCTAGAAGCAGTAAAATTCTATGTTGACACTTTTAGAAGCAGAAAAACCTTATGTTGACACTTCTAGAAGCAGTAAAACCCTGATGTTGACACTTCTAGAAGCAGTAAAACCATGATGTTGACACTTGTAGAAGCAGTAAAATTCTATGTTGACACTTTTAGAAGCAGAAAAACCCTATGTTGACACTTCTAGAAGCAGTAAAACCCTGATGTTGACACTTCTAGAAGCAGTAAAACCATGATGTTGACACTTCTAGAAGCAGTAAAATTCTATGTTGACACTTCTAGAAGCAGAAAAACCCTATGTTGACACTTCTAGAAGCAGTAAAACCCTGATGTTGACACTTTTAGAAGCAGTAAATACCTATGTTGACACTTTTAGAAGCAGTAAATACCTATGTTGACACTTCTAGAAGCAGTTAACCCTGATGTTGACACTTCTAGAAGCAGTAAAACTCTATGTTGACACTTCTTATAGCAATAAATACCTATGTTGACACTTTTAGAAGCAGAAAAACCCTATGTTGACACTTCTAGAAGCAGTAAAACCATGAGGTTGACACTTTTAGAAGCAGTAAATACCTATGTTGACACTTCTAGAAGCAGTTAACCCTGATGTTGACACTTCTAGAAGCAGTAAAACTCTATGTTGACACTTCTTATAGCAATAAATACCTATGTTGACACTTTTGGAAGCAGTAAATACCTATGTTGACACTTCTAGAAGCAGTAAAACCTTATGTTGACACTTCTAGAAGCAGTAAAACCTTATGTTGACACTTCTTATAGCAATAAATACCTATGTTGACACTTTTGGAAGCAGTAAATACCTATGTTGACACTTCTAGAAGCAGTAAAACTCTATGTTGACACTTCTTATAGCAATAAATACCTATGTTGACACTTTTGGAAGCAGTAAATACCTATGTTGACACTTCTAGAAGCAGTAAAACCTTATGTTGACACTTCTAATAGCAATAAATACCTATGTTGACACTTCTAATAGCAATAAATACCTATGTTGACACTTTTGAAAGCAGTAAATACCTATGTCGACGCTTCTAGAAGCAGTAAAACCCTGATGTCGACACTTCCAGAAGTAGTAAATCCATATGTTGACACTTCCAGAAGTGGTAAAACCAGATTCTGTCACTTCCAAAAACAGTAAAAACCCTATGTTATGTTAATTGGGATGCGGCGGTGAGATTGAGACTATACATGTTGTTGAAAAAATATATTATTTGGGTAGAAGGCAGGGAGGTGGAGACCACATGTTGATGAAACAATTGTTATTTAGGGAAGGGTCAGGGAGGTGGTGAGTACATGTCGTTGAAACAATTGTTATTTTGGAAGGGGCGGGGAGGAGGAGGCTACACGTCGGTGAGAAGTTTTTAATTTGGGAAGGGGCTGGGAGGTAGAAACTTCATGTCGCTGAAACAATTGTTATTTGGGAATGGTGGGGAAGTGGAACTTACATGTCGGTGAAAAAGTTGTTATTTGGGAGGGGGCATGGAGGTGGAGGTTACATGTTGATGAAACAATTATGTTATTTTGGAAGGGGAGGTTAAATGTCGGTGAAAAGTTGTTATTTGGGAGGGGGAGGTGGAGGTTACACGTCGGTGAAAAAGTTGTTATTTGGGTAGTGGCGGGGAAGTGCAGACCACATGTCATTGAAACACTTGTTATTTGGGAAGGGGCCGGGGAGGAGGAGTCTACATGTCGGTGAAAAGGTTCTTATTTGGGAAGGGGCTGGGAGGTAGAAACTTCATGTCGCTGAAACAATTGTTATTTGGGAAGGGGCGGGGAGGTGGAGGTTACATTCGGTGAAAAATTTGTTATTTGGGAAGGAGAGGTTAAATGTCGATGAAAAAGTTGTTATTTGGGTAGTGGCGGGAAGGTGGAGACCACATGTCGTTGAAACAATTGTTATTTTGGAAGGGGTCGGGGAGGAGGAGTCTGCATGTCGGTGAAAATGTTCTTATTTGGGAAGGGGCTGGGAGGTAGAAACTTCATGTCGCTGAAACAATTGTTATTTGGGAAGGGGCGGGGAGGTGGAGGTTACACGTCGGTGAAACAATTGAAGCTGTGAGATGTAGAAGTCTAACTTTCAATTTTATTTTCGTTGCTATATGAAATTAAATAATTTAAAAAACAAAATTGCCGAATTCTAAGATAGAAGGTAGCCGACACCTGATAAAGAGGATAAGGAAAATTTTCTTTACAATGGCATTGTATAAGGAAAACCAATGCGAGTTGACATGACTCCCTCCCTCTTCCCTCATACAACGTGGCGTCATTCACCGATATAACAAAGCAGTTGGATTTCGTCACACGCTTTTTTGGCGAATTTTCTTTAGATTTTCGGGTCGATTGCTCTGGATGTCATGAAAATCAACCCGAATTCCCACTATTTTGTCCACATGAGTGGGATAAAATCCAGTCTTTTGTCAATGTGGTCAAATTTCGCCACGTTGTAAAGGGGTAATTTCAACACGCGCTGCGCTGGAGAAAACCATAGCAAAATGCAGTTTTAATTAGTCATAATGAACTCGCCAGGTTTTACCCTATATATTACATGTTTCGTGCCCCTACCGGACAACTATTTAACAACAGTCATAATACTCTAATAATCTACTAATCTAGAAAAACTATGAATGTTATAAAGATTACACTAATCCATAAATTAAAATTATTCTGAAGATTGTAATTTCGAGTCGCTTCACTTATATTGGTCTAAAAATCATAATTTCGAATTTATAACTTACAGCAGCACAAAAAAATTCTACCGTTTAAATGGAGTTTTAAATTACGAAAGTTTCAAATTTTTATATGACGGGTCAGAAAATTGAAATTTATTTTAAAACGATTGATTATAAACCTCAAAAGTCCAACTTGTAGTGTTTTTATTAAATGTTTTTTAGGCTACGTTGAGACCATTATCTTATTTCCATAATAAGTCGTGAATATAATTCACACGTGTTGTGTATCTTGAATAGACCTAATAAAACGGGCCTTAAAATAGTTATTTAGTGTTATAATTTTTTTTCGAAACTCGAAATTTGAGTTAGCAAACATTTCCAATCTAGATAATTTTTTCTGTATGAAGTTATCCAATAGTAAAATATCTACGGCGGACATCGGAAATCGCCATGAAAATGCCTGCAGGTTTGTACTAATGGTATATTATGCCTGCGTGAGTTATTTCAAAACCGAAGTAATTCAAATTATTTCAAAAATATTTCTAACTTTGACTACGGTCTAGCCTTTTGTATTGAAAATTCAATTGGGTTATTAACACTTACCCAGGCCATTTACCAGGGTCCTATTTTGGAATCAAGGCATTGGAATCCGTTACTATGACTGACTAGCTATTTTACATACTGCAAGTTTACTATCGAGTCCGCTGACCTCAATTTACCATGGCATTTCTTTATATGACCATTGCAATAGAGGGTTTCCGTAATGACTTAGGTGTCGGCTACCTTCTGACTAGGGATTCGGCTATTTTGTATTTCAAAATTATTTAATTTCCGTTGTCAACGAAAATAAAATTGAAAGTAAGACTTCTACATCTCACTGCTTCAATTGTTATTTGGGAAGGGACCGGGAGCTGGAGGCTGCATGTCGACGAAACAATTATGTTTTTTGGGAAGGGGCGGGGAGGTGAGACTACTGAATGGGTACGTATTGGCCGAGGTTGTATAGTAAACTGTGGTATGAAATATCAGGGCACTTGAGCTTGGGATTATTGTCTTATTTGAATCTTTAATTTTGCTTTATGTGAAACAGAGCCCTGTCATAGGACGGGCTAACCAGCTAGTATTTTATATTTCTTTTGATTTCTAGAGTCAGCATTCCTTTTAATTTTGATAGTCAAGATAAATCTATTTTGACTTTCTGTTGATTTTAATAATCAACATTAACCTATTCTGCTTTTCTGCTGATTTTGATAGCCAACATTAATCCAATTTGATTTTCTGTTGATTCTGATAGGCAACATTAATTTATTTTGATTTTCTGTTGATTTTGATAGCCAACATTAATCTATTTTGATTTTCTGTTGATTTTGATAGCCAACAACATTAGTTTGTTAATGTATCTTTTCCACTATTATTATACCAAAGATGTGCACACGGTCCCATTTACTCAGGCGAGCTTCTGTTACGGCTTGCTGTAGGTTTTGAGTTATCGTGCTAACAGACGGACGGACGGACAGACAGACAGACAGACAGATCAGGCATTCCTATAAAGCGGTGTTGCACACCACTTAATAACGAACTCAACTCATATTCGATGTGTACAACATTATAATATACGTCTATATTATAGTATAAGTATAACGGTTATATAGAACCAGCATATAGATGTAATAATATAACTATTATGACTATAAGGTTACTTTACCAAACCATAGGGATTTACGAATAATATGGGAGCGTAGCGCAGTATATAGTTATTCTGTGAGTAAAACTACTAATCTACTTCCACCCAAATCTCATTTACATTCATAAGAAAATGGAAAGCGCCTCAGTTCAAAGTTCGAACTACAGAAAATTGAGTCAATATTACCCGAAGGTGTGTTTTAGATTTATCATCCAGAGAAATAATATTTATAGGTTGTATCATCTAAAGCGTATTCAAATGGCGTTGCATTGTTTGTTGCCTTGTTGCATTACTGTATTACATGTCCTGATTTTTTTTCTTTCTGTTACACAGAATTATTGTTTTCGATAATGTACTTGTACCCCAACGCATACCTCTATGTACTAAATTTAACACATGAAGGTATTTGGGATACATAATTGAAAACATTAAATGTTATGATATTTTAATAAAATTATATAGTTATATAGGGTGGTCTGAAATAAATTAGGACTTTTAAATCTTTTGACTAGTCAAAAGTGCTAGCTCGTTTCCGATTACCCTGTTGTATGTATTACTTTGCTATTATATTTGTAATCGTTAACTACAGCTTAGTTTAGTCAATAGTAATTCAGAAAAATTAATTTTTCGAAATGATAATTTCTTATTTAAGATGTACTACAGTTGACGTCACAAAAATATTTTTTAAATTTTGAGATAATGTATTAGGATTTGCCACTGGTTGATTTGAACACAAACTAACTGATCAGTATATTGTGGTAACAAGGCAAATTCTAAGTATATGGCTGCATAGTTTCAAATATTTTAGACATTGACATTTTAGAAAAACTGGCCATAATATATGTCAGTCCAACATTTAGATTCTTAATCCTATTGACTACAAGTACTCCATATTATCTAGACCTCGGAGCCGGGTCCGAGGTATAGATCCGTACTTTAAATATCAAACAAAACCTTTCATTTCAATTCAGCCGTACTCGAGATTTTTGTACAGACATTTCAATGTAAAAGAGTACAACTTATCCCAACCTTAAGGGATGATATAGTGATGATACGTAAGTTTCAACTTAACGTCCGTGTCCATGCGTCCTAATTTGCTAAAGTTAAATCGGGTAACTTTGTGAGTGCTGTTTGGTGAACGTAGACTCATACTTTTTCACCCTTCTTTCCTCCTATACTTCTACCGAGTTCTACTCTACCTTACTTCATTCATTCATTCTATAAAATTTTTCTGTTCTTGAACAGGGTGTTGTAATTTTAATTTGTGTAATTGTGATGTGACTGTGAATTGTGGCTGGTTTTGTACTTCTTTCTTGTAATGGTCCAGTAACGATTTGTCAATTTTGTTTCCAATTGTTCGTCCATATATAGGTATAAATTACATTCTACATTCAACATTTAGTTTAATTATTATTAATAATAATATATAACAAAATGTGACCTTCGGTGGATGGTGGAAGGCAAATAGTATGTATAGTTGATATTCAATAGTTTTAGAAGAGTAAAAGTTAAAATCGAATGTCGAATTATTGATAATTTTTAGATAATCTTCAATCTTTTGTTGATTATTTAGTGTAAGTGGTAAATGTGGGTTTCTAAATGTTAAAATTTTTGTAAATATGTCAATATGTATGTGGGAATGAGAATTTTAGTATGTGTGCTGTGTGGTAATTTGACCTTTTTCAATTTTTTCTTATTTTAGCTTCTCTCTTCTCTCTTCATTCTTACGTTTATCCTTCGTTGTTCGTTCATCATCCTTAAGTAGCATTTACTGAAAACAACAAAAAGCGGCTGGACTATAATCTAAACTGGAATGGTGGTGTTACTGGCGTGCGACTTTGGACAGTTGTGGAGTTAACGACTGACGGCAAGAGTGAAGGACAAGAGTTCAGTCAGACATTAGACTTGATCCGACTTTGGACGGTCAACCAGTGGTCAGTGATTGTTGGTGAGTCAAATAGTTATTTAGTTATACAATACCTCTATATCTCACTCGGAATATTTAGACATGCCTCCTCAATGTTTCATCGGATCGGTCAGGTCATGAGTATGAGTCAATTGAGTCATGTCCCACCTTCCCCACCCCGGCGGATTTGGAGCCTATCACAATTTTTTGCCTCTTTTTTGACCTAACCTAATAAAAACAAATTGCTTCATGCTTATTGTTAAAGCTGAATGATGTCTTAAAGTCCTTAGTATCGACATATCTTCAGTCTTTTCGAAAGATTACGTTTTGTTTTAAAACCCCCTTAAATCATAATGACTATATATTACGACTTGAATGAATGATGAATGATGTGTACCAATGACAAAGTAGTCCTGTAGTGGTTCTTGATTACTTATTAAATTCAATAACCAAGTACTCCCAATTTCAATCCCAACCCCAAGTTTTCTCAACTTGCCATCAGAAAATCCCACCCAGCACTGATGAAGTTTAGAAAAAGGTTGGAGTCCTTATAGTACGATTTCTTTATTTATTTTAATTCTTGTACTTAATCAATGTCACTTGAATAAAACTGAGTTATGATAACCGCTGGTGGATAAAACTGTTCTCCTTGGAAAACGAAAGCATGTAAAAGGCAAAAAAATTATTGCTGGGCCCCAAGACATTACTAGAATAAAACATTACTAGATTATAAGAATCTGGTAATGTTTTTGGGTCTAGCAATAAATTTTTGCATGCAGATGTAGTAAATGCAGAAGGAAAAGATTCTGATTCATTTCTTCATTTACTTCCTGTTTCATAGTTTTATACTTTTTACCCGATATTCAAGTTTTTTCCACCAGCAATCAGTATTCAGTGAAAACATTTTTGTGAACGTAGACTTTTAGTGTACTGATGTCTCTAAAATCAAACAATTCCTGATATATTTTCCTTACAAAAAATATTTGTTTTTATTATTAAAAATACCTTTGTTTTGTGGCTTCTTCACTGCAATGCAAACCAAATCCAATAAGTATCCAACCTTATTGATTATCAACCAGTTGGAAGTTTAAGTTTCAGTAATAGGACTATAGATAGAACCATAAAATTGATCTGTTGGTGTAATCAAAGAAAAGTTCATTGTCGTTGTTGTGTGTAACAAATTGAAACTTGAAAATGAAAAGTTTTTAGTTTATTTTTAAATTACATGAAATGATAAGTTTTGAATTTTTATGAATTTCGTAGCCGACAGAGGCCAATATCAATCACCGTCCTTCTTGCCGCTATTGTCTGCAATATAAGAAAAGATTTAGTGCCATTAAGAAAGATATCTGTATTTAAGATTTCCTTTGTGATCCACACTTTGGATTGGTTTCGCTTTACATTTCAGCTAAAAGTATTTAAATTCATACGGTTCCTCGTGAATAAAAATTATGGTAAGCATTTTGAGAATAATTTGCAATACTTACTTAATGCTTACACAATTTTACCTACATGTACAGAATTTTGCTCAGTGATTTTATAGTACCTAATTACTATTTTCAACAGGCGTGCCAAGCTGTTTCAGAATTTCTTTCAGGACTTCCTTCAAGAGATCCTCACAATTTCGAACGTTGGTCAACGGATGGACCGAAGCAAAATGTTACACGGAGACCAACATCTTATGTACCGACAAAAGACATTTCTTCTGAAAATGCACAGAGTAATTAATCACTTATTAAAATAATTTTAACCTCGAGAAAATAAAAGACAACCTTGAGAATGTTGATGAGAACCTTTTTACATGGAATTGATTGTTTTCAGTAATTGTTACCGAAAAGACCAATATTCTACTTCGGTATCTGCATCAGCAATTCGAGAAGAAGGCAAAAAATGTTCAGAAGCGGGATGGGGGACAAAACGAAGACGAATCACAAAGAAAACGGCCTCGATATGATTGACGATTTCGACCGCTGTGTTCACAATTCTTCAGATTTAATCGCAATGTTACAATTTACCGCGAAATCATATTATTTTCTTTGAAGCATAATTTGTATATTATATTTACAGACCCTTTCCGTTTTTATCGATACTCCTAAATCCTGTAAATGCTAGAATTTGTGTACTTTATCACTTAATTTGTAATGTCAAAAAGGAAATTTTGTACTGTGGTAAGACTTCTAATAAAAATGAATTAGCAAACGAGTAGACTAAGAATAAGTCGCAAAGAATTTTATGAAATAATATGAGAGGAAATAATGAATTAAAAGAAGAATCTATCAGTTCAGGTACACAGGTTATACTATAGATGGATAAAAATTAAGTATTAAATGTAGACCTTGTACATTACATCATGTAGAAAGTTCTTGGTACTTATTTGGTAGGAGAATTGATATTCGATATGCAGGCCACTAATTGATTTTTAATTTTTAGCCACGTTTCATAGCGTATGATTGTTATCTGTTACTTTACATCCAATTCTATTAATCCGTGTAATAATTTTAAAACAGGTATTTATTGATAATAGTAACCTTTATAGTATGGTATTAGTTAGTTAATGAGTCGAGCAAAAGCGCCTTGTATTATAGATAGTTCTATCTATTGTGAGTTAAGAATGAGAATAACTTACTGTTTTATACATATATTTAATATATTATATTTTCGTTCGCAATTTTGCAATTGCCTTTATATACCTAATAATGAATTACTGGGCACCTATTAGGGCAACACTTGTGGTGTCGGTAGGCCTGTAATGAGGACTATATGAATCCTTAGTTTTATTTAATCATAGCACTATAAGCTAATCTTAGGTCCAAAGACACCCTAAAATAGAAAAGGATTAAATACATTAAATATGTTAATTATAAAGTAAAAAATTAAGTGTTAAGAATATTATATATTAATAATAATATTGTAATTTTTATTAATGAAGATTAGGTAAAAATGCATTCTAGCTTATAGTATTATTGCCTAATATGTCTATAACTACTATATCATCCGTATGAATGGTAAGTATAATAAATACAATTAAAAATAATTAAATCCACTGAATGAGAATGTATGCAACGGACGGTGAATAAAGTATGTGTTCATCACTCAGAATCTGAATTCTCACTCCCATTACTCAGTACATGAATCATTAGTGTAAATGCAGCAGCATTAAAAGATAAATGAAAAACTCAAAACCATACCCCAATTACATACCAACTTAACTGTGTTTGGATTGATGATTTATTAGGACCGAACTATATGATTTAGTATGCTATTGATGATCGTCCTATAATACAAAAGTCGAATACTGAAACCAGGGATATTTTGTCGTATTATAAAAGATAATAGTATTTAAAGCTGATTTCCTATGGTCTAGATTTCCAATTCTCAATGGGTATGGAGTAGGATTTCTGTATTATATGCATGCAAATATTCCAATAATTGTTAGATTGTCAATGCTGCAGCCAAGAAAACCCATTTCCCTACTATACCTTCCGAAATCGAGAAAAACAAAGTTTGTCTCACAACACACAAAAATCGCGTTCGGTCAAAAATCAAAAATCTGTTAGTAAATGGTGACATTTTTTTCGACGCCCCCCGAAAATGTTTTATGGGTACGGCCTTGATGATTATACTGTATGTCGCAGAAGTTTTTTCACAAACTACTTTCTCTGTTTAAAACTCTATTATATATGCTTTCACTCTCGTCGAATTATGGTGCAAGTTTTACATGCGCCTACATGCGTAAGGAAAGTATGAAAGTATTACGCAGTGCTTCGATTTCCATTGTTTTGTCATCTTGGTTATTTAATGCTAGCAGACGCATTTTTGCCGGTGCTTTTAAACTATTGCATGACATAGTTAGAGATTCATGGTTTATCTTCTAATATGAATGCTTAAAAATTCAGGGGGGGGGCGAGAAAATTAATGATGTTCTGCAGGGCTGTGGTCGGAGTGTAAGTATTTTGCTTTTGCGTAATGCATAATTATATTCATTATGCATAATGTACAGTTAATTTTTACTCTGTTGATAACCACGCTTCTCACTTCACAACAGCAAGATGATAATGAAATGCGCATTGTGCACTGTAATGGACATGTATCAGATTTTTTAAAGTTTACCAACTGTAGTTGTACGGTGATTTTATTTAAAGAAATAATTTTATAGTTTACAATTTACATTCCATTGGACAATTTCAGGTAATAACAAAGGTGAGAGTATATTTTCGACATGATAGCAATACATGACACGTTCTTTTATTTATGTATATTGTATATCTTACATAAAGCTTTCACCAGCATAAAATGTTTCTGAACGTTTTTATTTATGTACGTAATATTTGTTTCACACTTATTACCTTATGTTGAAAAAATGTTATGTACGGGATACACACAAGTTGTGTACGCGTAGTTTGTTAACTTGAGAACCACGGAACCAGGGCGGCTAGAGACAAATGGTTTCCACCGTTGGAAAGAGGAGATTCCAACTTAAAGATTGGTGTATCCAAGAAGCATAAACTATGACTACAGTTTATGCTTCTTGGGTGTATCATACGTAATGATTTGAATGATATGATAACTTATTTGTAAAAACTTGCTACTCCCGCAATGTATTAAATTTTTTTTAAAATGAATTATTATTTTCGACCTACCATTCAAATCATTACATATGATACACCAATCTTTAAGTTGGAATCTCCTCTTTCCAACGTGGTAACCATTTGTCTTTAGCTGACCTGGTTCTCAAGTTATTAACACAAACTATGCGAGCACAACTTCGTATCAACTCATTTGCTCCCGTGTTGCACCTAGCTGCTCCCCTATGGCATCTGCTCCCAGTGACACCTTCTCCCTATGATGCTCCCGGTTAGACCTGCTCCTTGTTACACTAGCTCCCAGTGCGAACAATAATGAGAAACGACAGAACTAGAACGATAATCGAAACTACAAACCTGAGATACTGTATGTGGGTGGATTGGACATGGGAATGATGAGACTTTGAGACTCCAGTTTCCAATAATGTTATGGAAAACTTCTGTCGTCTGCACGCTCAGCACATCATTCATAGGAGCATGGAAAAGTAGGAAACCAAACTGACTCAAGCACAGCCTTATTAGCCCTCTCCAAAAAAATTATTGTAAATTTAAATAGGAAAATGTAAAAAAAGTCTTTTCTCATTATTTTTCGTACTGGGAGCTAGTGTAACAGGGAGCAGGTACAATAGGGAGCAGATATCAAAGGGAGAAGGTGTCACTGGGAGCCGATGCCATAGGGGAGCAGGTGCAATACGGGAGCAAATACAACATATTCCCCAACTTGTGGGTTTTCCTATGTACTAAATGAAAGTATTACTTAACAATTTTCTATTGGTGAAAGTCATGTAGGAAGTTAACATAAGGAAAGAGAAAGTGATACATTATTAGTGACATTGCCATTGTTTTCACTGTTCGTATTTGTAGTTAAACCGTATTAGTTGTAATTAAAGGGTTTCTATTGACTGCTAAACACTTTTCATGCCTAAAACTACACAAAATAGGAACTTAAAATTTCTAACGACCTTCTTCATTCTTCATAATTCATCTTCATAGCCATCAGGGAGAGCGTTGATCTCAGGATTGTGGAAAAACGTACGCTTGCCATCGCCCCATGGAAAGCGCTGTGATAACAAAACAATATTGTAATTTTAATACTTATGGTTGCATTGCATACCTGGTAATGAGTTTATATAGTCGAAACTGGTAAGTTTTGCTACGAATATTTTATAGTATAGGATTTTAAGTTTTTCATTCTTATTATTGATATTCATCAGTATGATTTCTCTGGCATGACAATTCATACAAGTGAATTGGAGAATATGGATTGGATTTTCAAAACTCAGCTTACCTTGTTGCGAATTCGTAGGTAATCGTAACGAACAAACTCCGGTCTGGTTTTTTTAGCATGACCACATTTGTGTTGTTCTTGCATGTGAAGGCCGAC
The DNA here is from genome assembly GCA_020055645.1 of Tomocerus qinae. NCBI lineage: Eukaryota > Metazoa > Arthropoda > Collembola > Entomobryomorpha > Tomoceridae > Tomocerus > Tomocerus qinae. The sequence goes on from CM034547.1 coordinate 30,821,273, forward strand.
ATTGACTGACATCAAAGCAACAACAGGAAGAGCGCCGAAAAGAGAAATATTTTTCCATAATCTCATTCCACTCTGAAAAACAAAAATTACTTGTTGGGGAAAATTGCAAAATTATATGCATCTATTGCAGTAGCAGCACTCCTGGAAATGAAAGATTCTTACCATATCGCTTTCGTAGATTATGCACTTCCCACAGCAGCAATTGACTCGTTCTCCAATTCTTTTAAACGTACTCTTTTCCCTTTTAAATGCTCTTTCGTTACACTGGTAGAATAATATTCAAAATCCTTCGAATCGGTCCCAAATCATTACGTCAATTTGCCGTCACATTTCGATCTCCTCTACTTGTATCTTACGAGAAAATTATAATAAAAAACTAATTGGATAATATAAGAAAATAAATAATTGAAGCAACAAGACAGAGTGGTTTCCTAAGATATAATAAACTCTGCTACAATATACTGCATATGCAAGCAAGCATGGGGTTTCATTGGGCACTTTGATACGTGAACCCGTGAACCTATCGATGTATAAAATATTGAATTTTACCACTTGTAAATGACCCTGAACAATTTACTAGGCCTAGTAGTCTTCAGATGCGACTAATTTGGAAAATTTTTTCAATATTCCTACAGTTCCTATGTCCTATATACATATAAAAAAATTTGGATTAAGTCAAATACTTTTTGCCCCCCGTGCGGGTGCGGGGCATCTCTAAATGCATGCCCTATGTATCAGTAAATAATTTCTCAATTTTATCTCGAAATCATATTTTTTGTCCTCTATCATCTCCAAGTCCGGATAGGAACCCTCCTTTATAAACATATTGTGAGAAAAATGAGAACAATGTGTGGTGTTTTCCCAAGTATGCTAAGTAGCCACATTGGCCATACCCGGCTTACGACTTTTAATTATAGAAACCAACGTTTTTAACTCTTCAGGTGCATGTGAAGTAATGCCTAAACTCCAAAAAATAAGGCTTTTAAGCCCAAACTATACTTCCCGTTTCATCGTCACGTTCACGTTTGGTGACGTCAAAATGACGTCATATCACATTTCAAAATTTTTTTAAATCACTGTAGTGACGTCATTTTGACGTCACCAAACGTGAACGTGACGATGAAACGGAAAGTATAGTTTGTTCTTTAAACGTCACAGCAACATGACTTTCACCATGCCATGGTCTCACATGGAGCCTAAACAAGGTTGTATATTATTTATTGTATAAAGTGCTTAAAACGTTTACATACTCATTTGTCGTTACATATCTTTATTTGGTCATTAGCACTAATAATTACTCATAATAATGTAATTAGGACGCAAATGTAAAATGGTAAGTAAATCGTTACTTACAATCACACGCTTAGCTATTACAGTATTAAAAAACCATTTGACTTTACACTGAAGGTGCATACAAATTCAGTACATTTTCAACTAAGGGTGTACATAGACACATAGGCACTAAGACCTACGTACATTTAATTGACCATGTGTGAACTCTTAAATAGTTCACTAGTTCAGTCTCGACCATATAGTTAGATTTTAAATAACTGCTTCCAACACAATCAAAATCTTGTAATACACAAGAATTAAAGAAAGATATGTGAAGAGTAAAGATATAAATTCTGTAATCTAATACCGATGTCATTACTGTAAGAGCTGCTATAAATTATTGAATTGTACAAAAAATTCATACAAGACATAAAACAGTTAATAAAGTGAGAGAGAACAAAAACTTACTTTATTTTAGGATTATAGTTTCTTTTTCTACATACTGGTTTAAAAGAACAAGAAAACTGGTCCACATATTTTTGCTGGCTATGGAAAGTTTATATTGATCACATACGCTAAAATGTTGATTATTTTTAAGAATAAGCCTTTAGTACATGACTTGAAACAACAATGATAGTAGACGGTATTAATCTAGGCTGACAAATCATGAACTCCAAATATTTGGTGGTATCAGTATCAACCCGATATTTCAACGCGACATTTGATAGTGATATAGTTAACGAAAACAATGAGCAGAATCGTCACGCCTATACTGAGAAGAACTACAGATAGTATGGAACCTGCTGAAGGAAGGATAGTCAGCAATTTCAGTTGAGGCCGTATTTCATCGTCAATCCTTGCGGTTTGCTTGAACCAAATAACAGGGAAATAAATTGTTGGCACATCACGAAACAACCTGTAAGCATGTCATATAAAATTCATTTACAGCCTGGATAGGAAACAAAATCTGGTAGAAGTTATAAAGTATGTTGGTATATAGTCATTCTTGACATGACCAATCTATCAAATATCAAATAAATCCCACTTTTAACATTAAATTCGAATATCATAATATATTACTCAAATACATACGAAACTTACGAAAATTCTTTCCATGGCTGTAATAAAATATTTATTTGCAGGGCCGCAGCCACTTGAAGAGGGATGCCAGTTCGCTGAAAAGATGTGGCTATTAGAATGTGAATGTAAAAATTCAAGAATTCCATGAAAATCTCACGGGTCCCCATCATTTTAACGTTCGAGAATTATAAAAGCCATATTCTAGCCATATGACTCTAGGATTTTCTTAGTACCCCTTTACACTGTACTTCAAACGCTGCACTAAAAGTTGACAATATGAAATTGAGTCTGCTAGAGATGTTTTAATTTTTTAAGTACTAATAACTGACTTTCAATTTAATTTAATAAGCGAATTAAACATATTGCGTGAAACGAATTTTAGCCTTTTTTAACAAAATACTCCTATTCTCCCGCATTAAGGGGGCGTCCCCCTCGCTTACCTCTAGATACGCACCTAAGTGATGATGTGTATTTCACTAACAATAATAATGTTGATCTCAAATCATCGATAATTTACACTTGTTCAATAAAGGTCCTATTAGGAAGAGAAGGATACTGATGATCGGTGTGATTAATACTTGATGCACACCTTTCATAAACATACATGTATAAACTGTTGTCTCATCGCCGTCGTACCTCGTGTAGAGTGTCTTATGTATAGCACATAGTACTGAATACTTCGTAAAAGTCTACATTCTTATGATCAACACGTTACTTTTTGTGCAAGCAGGACTAAAAAGATTTCCATGTTACAATGGAGGACTAAAAATAAGTAGAATGAGGAAGAAAAGTACAAATATTAATTTTATGCATGAAATCTCTGGAGATACGGATTAATCAATGATCAACAATTTTAGATACTGATTGCAGGTGTATGTGTGGTCACATTAAAATGTAAAAATATAAAGGTCCTGTTCCTAGTTCAGACTTCCGACAGACATTTTTGTTGACATGTATAATATGCACTTATGACTCCAGATATAAGTAAATACTACGTTTTTCATACAAACCTGGAGCATAAATATTAATTCTATTATAGTATTGTAATTGTACATATACTAATGTTATTATTATTGTTCAAGCACGTATTTAGTAGGGGGCGGGGGGGGCGCAGCGCCCCCCCCCTAAATCTGAGAAAAAGAGGATTTTTTTTAAAAAATGGCCTAAAATTGCAAAAATTTTTCGTGCTTCGCGCGACTATGTCTTATTTTTGGTATAATTTTTGCTTCCGCCCCCCCTTGAACAAATTTCTAGATACGTGCCTGTTATTGTTACTAGTAATTGAAAATTGAAATACAATACTTACAGGTTCTAAATCAATAAACATCTGATGTTTATCTTCATCCGGTTTCATTCCGACAACACATTCTCTATACCAGGGATCTGCATGATAGAAGTGCGGAAAAGAAATAAAAGCAGGTGCTCCCCATCTTTAAATCAAAACCAAGATTAAGATTAGAACCAAAAGCTGTTATTTTGAAAAAATATCTACATACAAAGCTTTTCCATGCTTTCACTAGGTGGAAGTTTTTGTAGAAAGAAACCAATTAATTGTGTAACTGCTATAAATTATGAGTGGAAAATACATACTTGCAAGTTGAGACATTGATAGCTCCACTGGGGGCACAAACTTTGGAATCGCAGAAACACCTATGATCGATAATATTGGGACTATATATTTATTAATCATAAAAGGGAGCAGTACTAGTAACCAATAGCCAAAACGATTTTGGCAATGATCCAGACAGAATCTCACCCATTATCCGGAACGTAGGTTTTGTTATGGAACAAAGTTTCATGTCCCCAGTAGCGATATCCAGGAATTCCGTCGACACTAATTTCTTCTTTATAATTTAGGGTTAATGTTCTGCAGATATCTGGGCTGAAAAGCGAAATGGAAGTTTTCTCTCTTCTGGGGGGAAAAAATTCTCCTGCAGATCCATTGACATATCCGCAGTAGGAGGGATAGTAACTGGTAATCTTTTCATAGTTCCATTCCTTCATCTCTCCAAATTTTGTAATGTCATCAACACCAGTAAACATGTTGAATATACCATCATAAGTAGCTGATCCATTTCTCTGTGTTTAAAGCATAAGAAATGAATTCGTGGCACGATAAAAGAGTATTAGTTACCACTTTAGTCTAACCATTAAAAAAGTTATAATCCGGAATTACAGTATAAAACCATCCAAATTTATCAAATGGGATAGTAATAGGGACAAATCCTTCTGGCAATATAGACGCCAAGTCCAACAACGGGTCAGAATAACCTTCGAATAAGAATTCTCTAACTTTCTTTTTAACCACTAGTTTAGTTCCCAAACCCCCCATCGCCAAATTCAGCATTTCTTTCATTAAGAACTCTTCATCGCGTACGGCAAACGCTGCAGTCTATAGAAAAATTTGATTTACTGATCAGCTGAACATGAACATAAATGATATTTTTTTCATGAAAACTGTAAATATAACCTACAATGGCTGGGATATTTATTGTCGTAATAACATCATCAAGACTTCCGTTAGATAATGTTGGTTCGAATACCCACGTTCGGTTTTGTAGGAATGTAACTGTTTGATTTTCGGTAGTATCCCAACTTAAAATAACTTTTCTCCTATGCTCTCTGTTAGGAGCAAAATAGGCAATAGGTTAAAATTTGGCGCAAGATGAAAAAAATTTACAGAATGCATAAATAGTTACCGAAATACATATGGTCCAAGTTCCTGTAAAACAGGTTTGCCGTGAGCAGTTCTAAAAATAACTGGATTGGTCCAATTAAAAAAATAAAATTCTATGTACATAGGAATGGGCGTTACTTCCCACAGATCATAGCTTGTAGATTCAGGTGTCAATGCAAGTTCCTAAATACAAAACAGTATTAACTTAATTGTTTCTTATTTACTACCACTATTTAAAATTACTTTTTTCAATTAAACGTTGGTACCTTATTCAGTATGTTGTTAAATAGCGTAGGCCAATAAGCCAAAAAAATAGAACCGTATAACGAAAGAAACACTCCTGTGATAATGGCACTGCCCAACTTACAATCAGTTGAGCATTTTGGAAAAATGCAAACCATTTTAGCTGATGTGTCTGACAATTTTCAAGGCAAACTAATGAACCACAATTTTTGTAGTAAAAATGACTAAAACTATTAAAATGAAATATCCACATCTATCTCATGTTTGATTGTGAATTGCCTAATATCCTCATTATAACAGACTCAGTTATAGTCCCATGATGCTACACTCCAGCCATAGGCATGTCATGTCAATAAGTTCAATTCATTTATCTGGTGTCTAATTGTTATAATATTATAATGATTATCATAATTCATATCTTGTCCAGAATTATTTGTCTTTCTAATCAGTGTACTCATTTATTGTGTCGATCACTTTATAATAGTACATTTAGCAACTCTGATTCTGACTATTCAGCGTTTTTAAAGCAAACCTATTTAACAGAGCAGTCATAATGCATTTATCTCTCTTTGATCAACATTGTATTAGAATAGACTTACAAATACATTGTATTAGTAGCTAAGTTGAAGTACTTACAAAGAAATCGCTTTATGATAACCAAAGTAGTTATAAGAAGTATAAATATACATTGTATGCCACGAGCTTCAAACATCATGTAGGTATACAAAACTATTACACCCACATAAATATATCACACTTTATCGTTAACGTCCTACCTACAGAATGGAATAGTTTATATTTTGTGCCTGGTACACTTCCACACAAACAGGACTTGGTAAACTTCGTTGTGATATGCCTAATATGTAATAATAAATTGTACATATTCATTGTTGCATGTTTAGACTTATGAATGACTGCTACGATATGACAACTGACAACTGCTCAAAACCAATGTACCACTTTTTAAGCTATCATACTGGTATTTTCGCACATGTATTTGACCCTATTTTGCAATTTTACCACTTAATCAATTTTAACCAGTGCTGTTTTATTGGTACACTGCCCAAAATGTGGACGTGTTTAAATGTCTATTGATCATATTTATTTGTCTAATGTGCACATTACCCATAAACAACCGCATCATACTGATCATAGTTATTGACATTAGATATAAGGTATGAGACTGAGTGTGCCACTACAATATTAGTACACGCAATACGCATAATTCCTATTAAACTACAGATTGGTTGTACACTTTATGTACCCAACTTTTACCACAAAAACCTTGTTTGTGATTGTGATAATTATAATTAATTATCTCTTCACCTGGAAGTACATGACAAGGTTGTCGTTGGTCAATAGTGTATAGGATTACGGATCAGAATGCAGAATCCAACACAATTTGCATATTGCACTATGCTAAAATAAAAGTATCAAAAACAATTTCCACCGAGGGACTATTAACTAAAGCCCTATTCTGATTTATAGAAAAAGGTGGGTAAAAGTTTTTCATGGACTTAGCGTAAGTAAAAAAAATACTGCGAAAAGCTTGTAGAAAGCGATTCAGGAGGTACTGATCTTCGATTCCCATCGATGATAATTGACATTGTTACTGGGACAGACTGTAGCAATTCCTCCAGAAACAATTTTTACCAATGTTTATCAACTATTTCATGACAAGGTTTCGAGATAAATGTCAAAATGCCTCCTTTTCTATACTTGTGTCAGAGTTGTAATTAATTTCCGAAAGCTTTCTTGACGAGTACGGCATGTTTGAATGTTTCTATCGACCTAATAATAGTGAGTATCACCGGTATCACTCAAATGAACATAGACCAGATTTTAAAAAGTTTACCAACAGCAGTGTGGTCATTTTATTTACAGAAATACGCGAATACGTCACAATTTACACTCCATTCTATTGGCTTCACAATTTGAGGTGATGTAAGATGATGATTAAAAAGAAGATATGATATGAGGTATATTTTTGACGAAATGAGCAATATATTGGTTGATATATGACCCGTTCTTTTCTTTATGTATATCTTATTTTAAGCTTTCACCAGCACATAAATGTTTTGGAAATATGTACGTAATGTTTATTTAAAGACCTTGTTGGAAAAAATGTTGCATATAAATGAAAGCATTTTACATTTACAATTTTCTATTATGAAAGTCATTTAGGAAGTTAACATAAGGAAAGAGAAAATGGTACACTTATAGCGATAGCTTAGTTGTAGTAACCATTTAAATAAGGATTTGGTTTTACTGCTAAACGCTTTTCATTCCTAAAACTACATAAAATACTTACTTCTGAGGATTTACTTCGTAACTCATCTTTGGGGAGAGCATTAATTTCTGGATTGTAGAAAACGTACACGTGCCATTACCCCATGGAAAGCGCTCTAAAAACGGAAATAATTGTCATTTTAACATTCACTGACGAACACATGATGTATCGGAGAAAGTTATATGGAATCATAGAACTCCATTGACCATTGGTCATTACGAATGCCCAGATTCTCAATATACATATAAGAAAGAATTTCCAGTCTGGTTTACTAGTATGACCACATTTTATGTTGTTCTTACATGTGAAGGCCGACATTGACTGACATCAAAGCAACAATGGGAAGAGCGCCGAAAAGCGAAATATTTTTCCATAATCTCATTCCACTCTGTACTCGGAAACAATACTGGGCAACATTGCAAAAATTATAGTTTTCATGCATCGCAGCAAGCACGAAAGCCTTCCAGAAATGTAGACTTGTACTCCAATTGTTTTAAAACTACTCTTGCATTATGGTACTCTTTCGTTCCAACTCCTTCCCACTGGTGTAATCAAAATCTTTCGAAAATCCGTCTAAGTATATTGTGGAATGCGAGAGTCGTACTCAAACTAGATTATAGATGATTTAGATTGTAGAATGTTATAATAATTATTACAATAGAAAAAAATATCTGTGAGTAACAAGGACACAGTGTGCAATGTTTTCCCTACCATGGAGCAAAGAACCATTAAATGCCAAGTGTAAGTCATTTGACATGGACAGTTTCACATTTGGCATGGAATTGAGCTTAAAAAGAAAAATCTCATTTACATTGAAAGTTTATACCCGCGGATACTGAAATGTTGAAATGAAAAGGCTTTACATTTTACATGCTTGTAATTTGTTACATGCCTTTATTTATTCATGAGTACTAATAATTTAATTGCTCACAATAATGTCATTAGGACGTAAATGTAAAATAGTAAAATTGTTGCTTACAATCACACGATATTTACAAAATAACGGATTGCCTTTACACTGTACGACTGTAAATACAATAATGATTTTGAAAAACTGCGTACATTTCTAACTCAGGGTATATCGACCTACGTTACTTACATTTAATTAAAAATATTATGACCATGTGTGGACTCTTAATTAGTTCAGCCTCGCTTTTGTGTTTGGGTTTCAGTTACTTCTACTTACCTAAATTAACTGCAATGACAATACAATGAATGCACAGCGTTTGTAAATAAATTACGCTAGTTCTACAACCAATTTTGAAAACAAGTACATATTTGCCACATAAAAATCCGTTTCATTTTAAATCACTGCTGCCAACACCATCAGAGTCTTGTATTACACAAGTTGTACAGAAAAGAATGGAGATACAATTCTTCGATTGATTTAACGATCTCATCGCTCGCATTTTAACTACTTACTACATGGACCATTAAAAAGGAAAGCGGCCAAAAACTTTAACATTATCTAGGATCAGTTTCTTTTTTCCTACGTACCATAAACATACCTTCTTTCTATGACGTTTTTTACAAAACTAGAACAAAAGAAGGAATGCAGTAGTTTAGTTTAGAGAGATACAGAATTAGGTAAGTAAAATTGAAAGAAAGAGACAATAGTCAATAATGAAGAGGCTATATATAATAATAAAACATTTTAGGTGAATGTCTAACTGTATTAAGTAAATATATATTCTCATAAAAATATTCGCAGTTGAGTTGGTTTCAGATATTATTTTAATAAAAAAAGGTAGACCGAATTAATAAGGACCATATTTAGAGAGCGAATATTAACGAGTAGGAAGTGTTTTGCATGCTAAGACAGTCTAAAATATTTAGCATCAATGGGATCCCCGATAAAGCAAAAAAGCCACCAAATAAGTCTTCCAAGAGTGTGATTTTGCTTTTAAAATACTGTCTATATCTACTTTACTTACAAGAATGTTGCGCATGTTAATACTTTTGAACGAGGGGAGCTCGGAGATGTTGTCAGAAGTCAGTGTTTGTATTTCTTACAAATTCAATACCAACGACAAGAGACAAAAGGCACAATTGCAAATTAAGTCCACTTGACTAGGGATCCATTTTGACCTTTAGAGGTTGTACTGTTGCCGAACTGCAGTCCAGTGGTCATGTAAAAGTAGCGCATATTATAAAGTAAAGTTCAGTCATGTTCGCGACATATACGATTACAATGTCCAATAAGTTCACTATTTAAATTGCGGTTGGTATTCCGTTAAGTTCAGAAAAAGAGTTATTATAATGTGTTTTGTTTAAGTATAAAGTATATTTTGTTAGATATCGTAGGATTTGCGATAACTAGGATTATTATCCTGTTCGATGGACTTTTACTGCAGTTACAGATTATGTTGCTAATTTTATTTACAGCTATATATTTGACAAATGTCATTATGAACGCATATGGAAAAGCATATTTTTTGTCATTTAGTGAATCTTCACGAAATTTCCGAATTCACGAACTATGTATCTGCATCAGTGTCAGTTTCTGATTCTTGTATCTGTTAAAATGAAAAATTAAATTGTACTATATTGTTAGAAATCACAATACTACGAAAATAGAGGCTCCCGTCCAATAACATAAGATTGATATTATGAAAAAGGGAAAGTAAACTATTTTGACCAAATTATAAGAAGTCTCACGACTACTATTTGTAGGACTATTAGTGAAGTCTTAGAATCTTTCTTCGGTACATAATACAAGGACAAAACAAAAAATTCTGCACATTTAGTAGGTACTGGATAGTGTAAAGAACAGATGAAGTAGGTATAGGTATCTAAAAGTAAACCAAAAGTAATTAAACAGCTGTCTGTATTTATTATTACCAATCGGACTAAACTACCATAATAATGGAAGTTAAAAGGAGTTTCTCAATTTCTCATAGGTATAAAATGGTACCCTTGCTGCCCCTACATACAATTGCCAACAAAATTTACGATCTTCCCAATCATCATGCAAATGCAACATGAGATTCTGCTGTCAAAATATTTTCACCGTAAAAATTAGTTACAAATTATAACTTCCATGCCAGGTATAAATATTCATGCAATGCAAATAGATCTCCTGTGTACATAAACATTGATACCTCTTCAAACTGTTAGAAAATAATGTATAATTGGATGCAGCTAAATAAATGCCTAACTTGTGAAAAATACATATAACTCACATGCAAATTGGGTGCAAAACACAAGACAAATTCACACAATAATGCTTATTATTGATAACATGCACTTGCAACAAGTACTTTAAAGCAAGCAAATAAGATTGTATTGTTTTCTAATTCCAAACGAATCATTTTTAAAGAATCCCGAAAACAGTCATTTAAGTTATAATGTACTCAGGTATCAATATCAGTACAACACTAAAAACGGTCAAGCTCACAAAAATATTATGAGTTTCATTACAGAAGAATATAACAGTGGGGGACAAATAAGGAAGTATTTTTAAAATGAATGAACTTATTTAGAATGTTTACGTAAATTGTGTTAAAAATAGTCAAAAGTAAGAGTTAGCCGGAAGCGGCGAGAGTTTCTCATTATTATTGAAGGCTTGACATGGTTCATTAGGAGAAAAGTTATTACAATTAATTTCATGGCTTTTTGGTATTGAGTAGTGGATAATCCTTGCTCCATTATGAGTTGTGGTAATTGATTCAGGTCGTACTTTAGCGCTCCATGTCTGAGAAGCTGTCAGTAATCGAGCAGTCAACGTGCGTAACAAACTTTGTCTTATATCTGATTCTGACACCCCATATGTAGATTTCTGAAATTCATTAGTCAACGATGTTATACAAAATTGTACACCTATGTAAAGTTATCATTTAGTACGATAGTATGTCATGAGTATGTATTTATGCAGTAGTAAATAAAAGTTTTACATTGTTAATGTCTCCTAAAAGAATTAAATTTAAACAATGTCCATTAATTTGGGAAAATACTAAATAGTCCTAGTGGTCTTTGCAAACTGTCCATTTTCATGATTGAAAACAAGGAAAGCATATGGATATTATTTACTTAAATTACAAGCGAAAGGACAGCACAAAGAAGCTAATAATTAATCGTAAGTAATGTAAAAGCGCATAATTATTATACTTTAGCGGATCGGAACAACGGAGGGAATCATCTTAAGAATATGGCAACGAAAGGTACACAACAAAGCATCTTCTGCATGCGTTTCAAAATTTCCATGATGGCTGTAAAAATGTAAAAGTTGAGATTAATATCAATAGTAATCTAAACGTTAAAACTTTAGCTAACTATATATAGTATAAGTATTTAGTAACTTATAACTAGTTAAACTTTGATTATGCAATACAATTTAAAGGCAAATGAGTAACTAACAAACTAATATTATTATGTAGTTCTCTCTGTATTAAAGTATATTTAGTTATTGAAGCATAACTTATTCGTACTCGTACTAACACTAGCTAATCAATAGCTATACATATTTGATTGAGATTAAAGTAAGTTAAGTACTTTAGTACACCTTAGAAAAAAGCATTTTCACGAAGTCTTCAATCTTACTCTTTTGGTTTTCATTTTACAATTTATAACACACTCCTTGTAATTACTAGTATGATGGAAGTTGAAAATGTCGTGAAAAAGCCCTTAATGTAAAATGTGGTTTAAAAGAACAGGAAAACTGCATAACATTGCAACATGAGTGCAAAATATTTTGACAATAAATGTTCCATTTGTCCATTTTAGCCTTGATTTCTAGTAGGTAGTCTATTACTTATTTTAGGTATACATTATTATAGGTTGCATTGTTAAGTAACATCAGCAATACAGAATTGCCAGATTACTGAAGATCTCTATTAGTTGCAGCAAGGGCGAGCTTCTAAATTCTAAACTCGACTACAGCTACTAACTAAAAAATATCAAAACTATCAGATCAGGAGTTATTAGTCAGAGTAATAGTACTGAGGACCGCGAGGAGTATTTATGTTAAAACGGCAAAGATTCGAGTTGGTGCTAGAATAAAGGATTGTTTAAAGTATATCCGTTAAAAACCAAGAAAAGATCTAAATATTTTTGCGAGCTATGGAAAGCTCATATTGATCACAGACACTAAAAATTTGATTATTTCACGAAGCCTTTGTTACTCATCATTGCTAGGAACTTGAAATGATAATAAATGTTAAACTGGGCAGACAAATCATGAACTGACCAAATATTCGGTATCAGTATCCTTGCGACATTTGATAGTGATATAGTAAACAAAGACAATTAGCAGAGTCGTCACGCCTATGCTGAGAAGAACTATCGACACTATGGAACCCGCTGCAGGAAGGATGGTCAACAGTTTCAGCTGAGGCCGTATTTGACCGTCAATCTTTGCGGTTTGCTTGAACCAAATGGTAGGGAAATAAATTTTTGGCACATCATGAAGTAACCTGAATATTTATCAAAGTAGTCATTTTTAAGACCATTATATCAAATATCCCATCAACAACATTTTAAAGGTATAAAACTCTAACATATAGAAATGGATTCATAATTACAACAAAAATATTATGTCATAAACTTACGAAAATTCCTTCCATGGTTGTAATAAAATATTTATTTGCAGGGCTGCAGCCACTTGAAGAGGGATGCCCGTTCTCTGAAAATTTTGTATAAGAAATTATATAAATCAGCACAAGCATGAAAAACTCAGAGATGTCATGAAAATCTCAATTTGTCCCCAAATTAGCCTCTCTAAGCATAAGTATATACCTAGTACATTTTGGTACTACATGATACATATATGTGATTATGGCAAATTAGCCCTCTTTCATTTATGTACTACTGTAAGCAGGAAATAATATTATGTAAAAGTGACATCAGGTTAAGGTTACTCTGTCAATAATTTAATTTTCGTTTAAGTGGGCCAATAGGTAGGACACAGCAATGGAAATAATGACTTGGTGTAGTACTTTAAGCAGCTTTAATATACATACCTGTACTTAGTAAAATTTTTATGTCACTGGTACTATTAAAACTGTGTTTTAGTAAACTGTATTCAGACAGATGATGCCCATATTAAATTACTATCAATATTTACCAAGCAATGACCAACATTTTATCATTGCTGATAACAGTTTTAGGTAAATGATTGATGGTGTACTCTCATTGAAGTGAAAAGCTAAAAGAGTTTTGTGCCTTGTCACATTACATCACACATTATCATTCACTGACTCCAAATTCCAAATAAATATATTTTACATGCAACCCTCAACTAAATATGCCACCGCTACTAGTAATTTACATATTAAACAGAGTCAAAAACACTTACAGGTTCTACATCAATGAACATCTGATGTTTATCTTGATCCGGTTCCATTCCGTCAACGCACTCTCTATAATAGGGATCTGCATGGTAGAAATGCGGAAAAGAAATATACGCAGGTGCTCCCCATCTTTAGATAAAAATCAAATCATTAACATTGTTGCTAAAATTCTTATAACTATTTACACAGCATACCGTCATAAGTTAGTTGACACAATTTTTATCTGGTGCAAATGAGATTTCTCCATTTTACACACATAAATGCCATTTCATGCATTCACATGAGGAATGATTTTAATCAACTGAATTATTACGGTAACTCGAGTACCCATAATTTATGTAGGGAAAAGACATACTTGCAAGTTGAGACATCGATAGCTCCATTAGGGGCACAATCTTGTGAAACGCAGAAGCACCTGTAATAAACAATATTAAAAATAATAGCATGTATTTATCATAAGAAGGTAAAAATTTCAGACAAAGTCTCACCAATTATCTGGAACGGAGGTTTTGTTGTTGAACATGGTGTCATCTCCCCAGTAGCGATATCCAGGAATTCCGTCAACACTAATTTCTTCTTTATAATTTAAGGTTAGCGTTCTGCAGACATCTGGGCTGAAAAGGGAAATGGAGGTTTTCTCTCTTTCGGGAGGAAAAAATTCTCCCGCGGATCCATTGACATATCCGCAGTAGGATGGATAGTAACTGGTAATTTTTTCATAGTTCCATTCCTGCATCTCTCCAAATTTTGTAATGTCATCAACACCAGTAAACATGTTGAATATACCATCATAAGTAGCTGATCCATTTCTCTGTGTTTAAAGCATAAGAAATGAGTTTCTAACACGCTAGAGTAGTAAGTTTCATATCATAAAATATAGTGCTCATAAATTCGTTGCTAATAATTACCGTGTAAAACCATCCAAATTTATCAAATGGGATAGAAACAGGGGCAAATCCTGCTGGCAATATAGACGCCAAGTCCAACAACGGGTCAGAATAGCCTTCGAATAAGAATTCTCTAACTTTCTTGTTAACCACTAGTTTAGTTCCCAAACCCCTCATCGCCAAATTCAGCATTTCTTTTATGAAGCCATTTTCATTGCGTACCGCAAACGCTGCAGTCTATAGAACAATTTGATTTGCTGATTAGCTGCACATAAATAATTGATTTTTTTCTCATGAAAACTGTAAATCATGACAGGGCTTACAATGGCCGGGATATTTATTGTCGTAATAACATCATCAAGACTTCCGTTAGATAATGTTGGTTCGAATACCCACGTTCGGTTTTGTTGGAATGTAACTGTTTGATTTTCTGTAGTATCCCAGTTTAAAATAACTTTTCTCCTATGCTCTCTGTCAGAAGACCAAAAGATTTTAATTCCACGTCATGCAAAATTTTGTACACTTTACAGAAATTATTAAATGCTTACCGAAATACATATGGTCCTAGTTCCTGTAAAACAGGCTTACTGCGAGCAGTTTTAAAATTGACTGGATTGGTCCAATTGAAAAAATAAAATTCTATGTACATAGGAATGGGTGTTACTTTCCACAGGCCATAACTTGTCGATTCAGGTGTCAAAGCAAGTTCCTGGATACAAAACAGCATTAACTTCATTTTTTCTTATTTATTTGTATGTACATCAATAATTATTTTCAATTATACAATCCTAGGTACCTCATCCAGTATGTTGTTGAATAGCGTAGGCCAATAAGCCAAAAAAATAGAACCGTATAACGAAAAAAACACTCCTGTGATAATGGCACTGCCCAACTTGCAATTAGTTGAGCATTTTGGAAAAATGCAAACCATTTTGACTGATATGTCTGACAATTTCCAGGATAAAAAATGAACAAAAATTTTTGTTCTAAAAATGACTCTTACAAGTAAAGTAGTAAAAGGTTAAAATTATTAAAATGAAATTTATCTCATATTTGATTGTGGATTGATTAATATATCTCTAAACAGATCCTCTTTATCACAGACACAGATTCCTCGATGCTACAATCCAGCCGAACAAGTCATGTCAACTGAAATCAATAAATTTCATTTATTGTTAGTTTATAATATTTATCATCATATGATTATTGTATTTTTTGTATAGAATTATTTGCCCTTCATTTATCGATTAGTGCCAATTCATCAGCCATAATGACTGCTCAGCGTTTTTAAAGAAACCTATTCGACACGACAGTCATTGTGCAATCATCTCTCTTTTTACTCGTGTTGTATTTTAACAAATTAACAGCTTAGAGTAGAAAGTACTTTACACGAAGTTGCAAAGACATCAAAAATTAGTAATGCTAAACCATTAAAAGTAATTATATGTGTTCTTCGTATCCCACCACAGGATGTATGTGTACAAAGTACAAACTACACAGATAAATACTATGTGTAGTCTGCACATTGCCCTACAGAATGAAATAGTTTGTATTTCGTGTCAAGATGCTTTTTAAGGATGTTCGTCAGTGATACATTTTCACCCTTACAGAAACCGGAGTTAGTACACTTCGATGTAATGACAATTAGGTATTAGTAAATATACATAATCGCAGGTTAAAACTTGTGACACAACGGCTGCTCAAAGTGCCGAGGTGTCTTCCTTAATGACTAATGATCACGCTTACTGTACTGCGCACATTACCCCTAAACAACAGCATTAGGTGAGACAAAGTGTGACACTACAATAGTATGAATCCCTATTGAACTACAGATTGGTTGTACACATTGACAGAGTGCAGAGACAGGATACGGGTGAAGATGCATACATTAACATTGTTTTCAATGATTTGTTGTCGGCGGGCGGAATTGTTGGTAAATAGTAGTTGAATAATTATCTCATTATTTGTATAATGTAGGTAAACTCTGCACTAGGTATAATTATTATGGATAATTACTAAACTAAGTACATTTTAAGACCATGCACAACACTAACACATACAGTAACAAAGACCTTGTATGTTGAGTGCTATGCACCTTACGTAAGGAAATTAAGACATTCAATCCTACATGTTTATGAATGATGGACACGAAAGCTAAACATAATAGTTATTCATTTCAAGCTATCTTTTTTATCTTAAAACTTAAGAATCATGTGAACACATTCTTACAGTAATATAAGCGTTCCCTTTTGCTTTTGTAAAGCAAGCGTTTATCGTTGAATTAGTATTTTCTTCTAGTGGTCTATCTGTAGGGCACATTGAAAGAAGTGCATGGCCATAAAATATTTTTGGACACGAAGGTGACATATTTATGTTACAATGGATAACTGGCCACTTTCACCATTTTTATAAAATAATGGTTGATGAGCGTTTTTTATGATGAACTTCACAAAACATTTTTTAGATTTATTTTTTACACATATTTACTTTCTCCACAAACAAAATTCTAAAATTTCTATCATTTAAGTGACCACAGATTTATTATGGCACATTTGTTCACTGTTGACGGCTAAATACAACAATATACTTTGGTCTGAATGTAAAGATGGTGAACCTGGTATCTTTGAATGGCGAACTGTGATTAAGAAATGATTCAAGACAAAAGAATGTCTCTCTATATAAGCGAACTGTAACTGCCAGTAGTCGCAAATTGGATTATTATAACTATATGTACCTTTGTGGGAGTATTAGCGTAGCACGAACTTGTATGGAATATCTACTAAAAGATAATACGATTAATTACCAATACTTTGTTCCTACTATATTGCAAATAGGATGATGCAAACATAATAGTAAATAGTACAGGGTACCTTTTCCTCAAATACAGTATGGAACTTTATAAATCTTTCATATCGCTTTCACCGAGCCCGTTTTTCGTCTAAAAAAGTTGTTTTGCTAAAGAGATTGAAGAAGAGCTCAAAGTTCTTTGCCCGCTCATGAACTGCTGTAGAAAGTTTTCCCATACTTTCACATACTATTGTCACCAATAAGAAAATGATCTTGTTCTGTTTGAAACTTTGACCAAAAAAACCGAACTTTGCATTAAACGTTTAGTTACTTCAGTGAAATTTTACTTCAGCGAAAGTAAAGTAAAAGTAGAAGTAACAGTAAAATTGAAGTGAAAGTAGTTTGGATCAAAAATGTTGTGTTTATGGATGAAATGCATGAAAGTATGTTTAGTCGAGAATCAATCACCCTGTAGGTAAAGGAAACTGCTTTTGTCTTAGAATGTGTGCATAAACACACGTGACTTTAAACCCTACAAATGCGGAGAAATAGGCCGAAAAAGCTGGCTGACGCAAAAGTTTAGGTCATATTGAGTAAGCTAACTAATTAATTTAAGTCGCGCATGCTATCCACCAAATTTTTGTTTGCCAAATTACTGCACTACTAATTATTAATCCGACCTTTATGCTTACAATGTCACAATCCATAGGCATAGCCTTCTTAGAACACGAGAACTGCTTAGATCCTTTATTTAATCTGTAGTTTCATCAATAATGCAATGAGAGCATTAGCAACAGATACACTACTAAATATGCGATGAACAAAGATATCAGGACTGTCATGAGTCCATGAAATACAAGTTAATGAAAGAAAGGTTAAATATTACTGTAGGATTTAAGCATAAGTAATTGACAGAACTACGCTGCTATGTATCTAAATACATGAAACTAGTACCTTCAATTCAAGCACTCTTCTTTCCAAAATAGGTTATTTTATCTTTGTGAACATTTTCATCCACTAGTGAATAGCAGTTTTCCTATAAAAATAATATTCAATCACCAATTAGTAGGTATACAAATGTATCTAACTTAATACTTAATACACATTCCACTAAAAGTTGAGACCGTCAGATGACTACGATGAATGGAGCCGTAACTTTCAAAGGAACTTCTGGAGTGTATTGACTATAGTCTTGTATTTAAATATTTCAGTGTATTATTCCATTTCAGTACAATCTTTATAATGTATAACTTAAGAAATCACAACCTCATAACTCATAAAAAAAGTTTCTAGGATTGTAAATTGTAATTTTCAAGGTGAGGGGCAATAAAACTGCGTCTTTGGAGTCTTTCCAGTCTCCAGTATTCTCTGAGAATGAGAACTGAGTTCAGGGATATCACGTATTTTACGTGATTTTATTTTTCATTGATTACACCATTAGTATGGAATGATAAGAGTAAATTGCTAACTCCCATCATATTAACTCAAACGAGCGTGATAGCACTTAAAATCAAAAGTACAAACAAAAACGAAAAGTGCTGAGCAGATGAGTCACAACACAACTCTCACCTTCCCAAAGATATAGATACGATACAACTGAGCCATAACAAGTTAATACAATGCTATTTGCAGATCATCTCTTATTATTTGTTAACTCTACTATCTGCAGTTATACATAGCAGAATTGCTTAGTTGCTAGCTATGATATCTTCCTCAGTACCTACCTAAGAGCAATATGGGTTATGGTTAAGTTTCTGTTTCAGTATACCTACATAAAAGTGTGCCTAGACCTACATAAGGATTAACGATAAGTAAGTAAGTAGGCTTAGGTGGCTGTTCAAGAATCCTGACTTTCCTGCCCTGACAGGTAGGCACAGTGCATCAGAGTCGTTCCCCTAACCTTAGTTAATTATGTTCATCCTTGTTTCTAATTTCCTCTTCCCTTTGACTAAGAATTAATTGTAGACAAACACTAGTTTCTGAATTGCTCCTGCGGCTTTGCTACAGCGGCTACTGCAGAATGAATTCAAAAATATCCTTATCAAAACAATATTATAAGCAGTTTCTACTCTTAGTATTTAGCACATCTAGCGATCATTACTATTCAGTATTCAATGCAGTCAAAGTTTATTTCACATTGAAGATGGTCAATGGGTGAGAGTATATCTTTGATGAGTAACTTTATAAATCAAAGGTAACATCAATTCAGAAAACAATCGTTAAATAAATACCTAATTTGGCAATACACTTAACAACTTGTAACAAAGTTGGCATACATCAATGAAATAATAACAAATTAGCCTAAGTGTTTTCTCTTTCAACACATTAATTAACACTTCGTAACTTTCACTCTGTCGATAATTATTATGTGTCACATCTTGGCAAACAATTTGACTGTGTAACAAAATAAGGAAAACTCGAGAGCTAATAAATTACTACACTAAATAAAGAAAGCCCATAATATGGAAATAAATAACAGTGCAAGAAGTCCAAACTGTTTTCGAAACCTTGCCTTACTAATTAACTTATACTAATTAGATGTACTAATTAACTCGGTTAAAAATCCTAAACTATTTAAAAATTGAAACTATACCCATTTTCAATTTTTCTCTCTAAAAATACGTATAGGTGAATTATAGTATGTTCGGTAGTGTAAGATCATAAATTACGCATCATATAAAAAGTTGAAATGATAAATGGCATAAAAATGGCAATGCAGAATAAAATTCTTCCAAAAAGATTTACTAAAATGCTAACTTCTCATGCTAAAAATCAATTTCTTGGGGAAAGTATCATTATTCTGGAGTAAAATTGACCGCTTAAGGTTATTGCCTACCACATAAAACATTACAATGTAATCCTAAACACAGGGGAGACATAGGACTTTCTCTTTCTCCGTGCTAACTCATAAAACTTTCACCAACACTTTCACTGGGACTTTAATCACCTTAAAAGAAAATTTCGTTTGGTACTGCAAAATTTGTTTCTTAAATGTATCGAAATCCTTATTCATATATCTCAACGATTTTTTATCTCTTACGGGACAAGTCAATTACTAATTTGAATTGCAAGGTTTACAAAAATTATTGTTGTTAAATTGGGATATTTAATAAAGAATCAAACTTACTATACTAACCAGTGTCGAAAGACAGCCAGAGCAATGACTTCGTTTGACAATGTAATCACGTATTACTAAATGGTATGTGTTTTCTGGCAATTGCGTGTCGAGGTGGTATTATAATACATAGACTGCTGATGAATACAGCAGAATACAGAATGATGAAGATTTTCTTGGTTTGGTAAATCGTTCTATTTGAACTTTGAACTTTATAGGGCACGAATCACATAGTCATGAATCACGATTTCCAGTTGAGCTAACAAAACAACAATGAGTTGACTCATTCTAATTGTATATAAAACATTTATGCTTCACAATCGTCGTTATGAAATTCTTTTGTAGAAAGTATGCATACACAAATACGTCACCAAAGGCACACGAAATAGAAGAGACCCTAAAAGTTACTAGTCCTGAAAGTGTGTGATAAGTCCTATGCGATAATGTCAAACTTGTTTCTATATATATACTGTACTAAAATAGTTAAGAAATATTGTATAGAGTACTTTGGATTTGTGTTCTTTGTAGTAGTGTATAATTATAAAGGACCTTCGGATTCAAGTACATAAAACATACGTAGATCTATCTATCTCTGTTTACTTTGTACAGCTTAGATTTACTAAGCACATGCATGCATAGAAGTACCTATACTTACTTAACTTTATTCCATATTATACACGTAAATGAATGTTATGTTAGTAGCTCTTCTGTGTAACTGTACAGCTAGGTATGTAAGTTAAAGTACATAGTACTACATGGGACATACTTCTTGAGTCCTAAATATTATACATCTTGATTTCCTTGTTTTTATTATATTGATCTTGCAAATGTGCAAATTACTGGGTGTATTATTAATTTTAAAGGTTTGATCCACAGACAATGCCGCTAGCGGTAAACGCAGTACACGAGATATAGTTTCATCGCTAAAGCAAAAGGATGCCACAAAAACTCTTCAAATGAATGCAATAATATTACGATGAGCAAATGTTGACCTGCCTGCATTAACCAATTAAAGTCTCAAGTTTTAATTACATTAGACAAAAAACGTAAATTTTAGCACGCAAAATATGACTATTTTAGTAACCCAAACGTTTGCAATGCAATGCAGAATTTACAACAAAATTGATTCTATGTTGGAAGATTACTATTTACAAACCACAAGGCTTACTTCAAATCTATATATGCAATTATCTTTACAGTAGAATGCTCGTTGTTCATGGCGTTGTATCACTCTAAAAATAACATAAAAATTTGATAAACTCCTACATCCTGGGAACTCCCCTATTTCCTACTTGCTGCTATCTTTATATTATAAAATCTTCGTAAGGAAACCTTACTATGCTTACTTTGTGATACTTCACCTAAAATCGGAAGAAAAGTAATAACGCTGTACATTTAATAATAAACTCCAAACTCTACTATTGAAGAATATCTTAACCACGATGATATTATTAAGTGTTGTCTCTGCAAATAAATGGTATGTCTTGTTTAGGCTTCAGATTTAGGAATAGGTAACAACGCAAATTGAATTTATTTTGAATTCTACTTCCACATTTGACTAGAAAACAAATGATAATTTCTAAACTAAATAACATGTCAGGCATTATACAATTTTTCATGTCTTTTAAAGTACTTTTGAGTTGAGACTGTTAATTCAAATTATGTAATTATATTATAGGTCGCTATCTAAAGGTACACAGATGTTAGGAAGATTAATAAAATCACAAATCTAATAAATATTGGTATACTGAAGGTAATTTACTTATAACCCTTACAAACGGAATGCAGAAAACAGGGTAATGAGCGATGAGACGAGTGTCAGTCCCGCATTTAAGCCATTTGGAGAGGATCCTTCGTTTTTCCCATCGTCTGGTTTAGTGTCGTTTTGCGTCCTGGGTTTTATGTCAGGTAGAGGTAGAGGTGGAGGTGGAGAAACAGTAGTGTCAGCAGTGTCAGGGAATACGTGGATCGGCTCATTATCATTATCAGCAGGAGTGATGGCAAAAGGAAGGTCACAGTATACCTTATCTTTCCCTACCTTTTTAATCAGATAATTTATCTTCCTCAGATCTACAGGATCCTCAACAGGAGCCCAGAGAGTTAGGGAGCTTTTCGACCCTGTACGACTTAAAAGGTTGACCAACGCATCGACAGACTGGGAAGCCATTGCAGCACGAACAGGAAAAGTGATGTTCACATCATCCATATCTAAATCTGCGTCTTTCAACAATTTGACCATTTCATCGACATGTTCGGTAGTGTATTGTCCGCTCAAAATTTTGCTTTTTCTCGGCCCGCCTCTTGAAGGGTCTGAAAGGTATTTTAAAAGTTATTTTTACATTTGTACACTCTTGTAAATTAATAGTTGGCCAATCGACAGAGAGTTTTAATATACACTAGTTTGGAAAGGTGAAAGTTTGAAATGCATGCTTAAAAAAGATACTATTTAGATACCTTGTTTCTCATCATCAGCTCCATATCGCGTCGTCCACCCCAATGACAATTTAGCCTGGGGATAGTACTTTTTAGTAAGAATGAGAAACTCTTTTCCGTCAATTGGGACTCGGGTTGCATTAACTGGTCCAGGAAGTACATCTGCATTGAGCCAAACAGGAAAGTTAATGGACTTTTTCTTATCGCGCAATCTTTTCAATGCGGGTTCGACGCAATCCATTTGCTTGAAGTCAAATTTGATTCCTTTCACTGGATGCCCATTTTTGTTGTGTTTTATTACGGCAGCTAGAAAATCGTTGAATGACAGATCTGATGTTCTAGCAGGTGGATGAGCCATTATCGCCTCCTCTTCACTTTCCGAATCAGACTTTTCTGTAGTTCTTCCCATCGATACATCAGCTTCCAGCATTTGAGCAGAACCTAACCAGAAATTCAACAAAAGGTTAACATGTACCTTAAGCCATTAATTATTATATTAATTAACCTTACTAAAGTTTGATAGTCTTTTCATGTAAATAACATCGTTTCCGAACTTTATAGCTTCAAGAAAATCTTACCATCCAAAGCTCTTTCTAATTTCTCCTTAGAATTAACCGCGTGTTCCCAACTAATATTCGTCAGGTCTTTCTTACTTCCGGAACTTGTATAGGAATCCATCGTCATAATCTGATCGGAAGCAGATATCCAGCCAACCAAAAATGATATTACCCAGCAAACTATAAAAACAATTTTTTATATAAAGAATTATTTTATGCCAACCTTCGTATAGTAATATATTTATCTACATTCATTTCTACTACTACTTCCTAACAGTTCTGCTCCATTTCATGTAGTTGCACAGATACTTTTACTGCAGTAAATATGAAATATGAATAAAAATCCCAAATTGTCAAAAAATTATACTTAGTATGGCTATAGGTTAGACTAAGTTAAATTAGATTATGTTATTAAGTTGACAATCTATTATATAGGTAGAATCCTATATAATACTGCTTTTAAAATAAATTCATTTATATATTGAGGATATTTTGAAAACCAGATATTGATATTTGTTGATATGTAAGGTATAAGTAGTCGAAACAGATTATCGTGTACCATTAATCTTATTTATAAGCATAAGATCAATTCTTTGCTTGAATTTTATCAACCCTTTAGGTTTAAGTTAATCAGTAAACTTAAATTCTTCAATAAAGTTTCAAAGAATGTGGTCTTTAGAAATCTTCAAGGTTTACATGTACTATAAAATATGCAATTAATAATAAAAAAACATTCTCACGTTCTGTCAGCGTCTTTAACTTAATGGTCGACATTATTTCGTCTATAAATACTAAATACTTTTAGCTGTCTTATTACTTGGAACTAATTGCGATTCACATTAAAGTAGCAACTTTGAAATTGGTACAGTTCTAGTCTCAGAATGTCACTAGGAAAGGCTTTTTAAAGTAGTGGTCATGACAGGCCAAACGATGTTAGCTTACTGAACCCGAACCAAATAGTAATAGTAAATACTTCGTTATTTTGTGACTCGGGAAAAGCAAGCTGGCTTAGCTGATTTCAAAGTATACCCATACCTACAAATAATGCTCTTCCTCCCAATGCTAACTCAAGTGCCCATAATATACTAAAGCGTAAGGGATCAACAGAAGTGCATACTATATCAAAGACAGTACACAGAAAACGGATGCAATGATTTAAATGTTAACTTGGAATATTTAAGTCTGAGACGTAATTTGGTTAATATCGCGATGGGCGTATTTTCTTGGATGCAAACTGCTAACATGACTAACGATAATGTGCCTTTGACACACATATGATACGGAAATAATAAGCCGATACCAAGGTCAGCTGTAAAAGCAGCTTTACTGTCATCGTGTCAACTATTATCGTTGGAATCAACCCGTCTAGTCGGTATTTGCCTTTCAGGCTTTCACAAGCTTAATGCTGTTAACAGCGAAACAAAATACAGGCGTATTTCCTTCCACATCTGCATAATTAGCATTATGTAAACTGTAATTAAAAAAACAGCATAATCATAATATAGACACAGACCAATTAGCATCTCAGGATAAAGTTGAGGTATAGGGACTGATTTGAATACAATGACAAGTGTACGTGAACAAAGTTAAACTTACATCTATGCTATGATAACTACTGCCGTCGACTAATTGAGGATGACTACCACCAGACCAAAAACTCGAATGACACATTTATAGGAGACTGATAATTTTACATTATTTTAATCTACTGATTGATTTCTTCTGGCCATGTCCTCTTCTTTTTCTATGTACATTTACAACTTGTCTATTCAATTATCTTTGGAGTAGATTTGTCTAATTTAGATTTAGGGCATCAAAATCCTTAAATTAGTGTTTGGAGAAGAGACGAGAAATGAAGAGAAGGAGAACGACGTTCCAGACTGTCTAGGAATCGAAAATAGTGCATGTGTGACATGTAAATATGTAATAGAACCATGAACTTGATAATATAATATATATTAATGTATAGAACGTGTTTTCAAATTACGAAAGCGTATTTTCATGTTATTTCTTAAATGTATCCAAATTAAATGTTAAATCTCAGCTGGACGTATCAATCACCCAGAATGAAAATGTTATACGTTAATAGGTAGGTCTATAAAATATTTCAATGTATTTAGGAGGATTACCTTCATAAATAATGGCAGCTAAACAAAATGTAATCAGGACACAACGAAAATTCAAATGACTAGAGGAGAATCCTTCTCCGGTTCCAAAGGAACGGGAAGAACCAAAAGGAGATCCTTTGGATGTATCAGATCCAAAAAGTTTCGTCGACAATTTCGGTTTAATTTGCCAAGACATTATATTCAGTATTTTGCTTCCATTGTCTCTTATATGAATCAGAGTTTCCTCAGAGTGCGGCCTGTAATTCAATTTCAAATATACAGTATATAATTGTGACATTTTACTAGCTATATGCTATGGGTCACACTAAAAATTTTTATGCAGTTTGTACCATCAACAATAAATGCAACTGTAAAAGGTAGTAAATGATGGAGACTAAGTCTTCATTTATTGGACCATTCAGTATTTTACTTTTCTTTTCAAATCCACTTTTGTAATTCTGGTACAGTTACAATTTTTTAACGTTTGGGTGAGATAAATGCGTAGTTTGTGTAGTCGAATAAATAAAATATCTAACTACACACTCTGGGCACTATTTGTGTGTATCAAAAAGATTGTGTAGACTTCTTAAAGTCTCATTTTGTATTTTTACATACAACAGGCAAATCTCAGACCCGGAATTCACAATTTATAACGTAAATTCGCGGTACAAACATTCGATCGTAGGGATTTGGATAAGCAATACTGCTTTGTGAAGCACAGGTATCCTTCGCAAACATTCACTCTCAAACATGAAACCTTTCTCAATGCATTTCACTGATTTTCTTTAACAAATAGCAAGACAAAGCTAATCTAGCTAATCCTAAACATTAGGGCCAAACTCTGATAAGAAGTTACCAAAAAGAAATCCATGACCAGGATTGTTTATTGGAATTTAATTGACTACTTAAGTACGTACACCACAAAACAAAAATACAAAGGGATTCTTCACATGGATGGCCCTTCAAATACATTTTATGTATGCTAAAAAATTTTAGAGTGAAAAGGTAATTATTAATTACGTCAGTACTCTTCATAGTTAACCAAATGTGCTGTTTAATTAGCATACGTATATAGACATAGGTATGTAGTCAAAACATACTTGGATGTACAAGTGCAATTTATGTATGTCTTTACATCCTACGCACTTTACAAGATTCGAATTGCATCATTATTTTAGCTTGATTTAATTGATTTTCATTTCAGCTTGATTTACGAAAGAATGAATAAAACTACTATCATTGTAATTTGCGGTCATCTACTTTTGTCAGCGAAATGTCGGTAATCAAGGTTCTTTGTGGGCATCTAAATGACAAAAAAGCTTGTTTATTACATGCAAGGATAATACAAGGTCCTAAATTCTGATTTTAAGTCTTCGAGTTCGATTTTTGGTTATAATTGAGTCAAATCATTTATTTTGCATCCCAATTCAGAAGAAAATCCTCCATATTTACTATACCATTGACATACATATTAATTTTACTAAAAGCCATTACATTACTAAAAGTATGTTTGCATCTTGTAGATTTGCTACATTGTCAGTTGTGAACCTGGCAATGACAACTGATGCAATGACAAATGTATCTAGAAGACTTATGTCAAAATGACATAAACTTTTGCCTCTGTATCTATATAGAATTTCAACACGAGTACCTTGATAAATTATTGGAGCTAAGCAAAATGAAATCAGGTCACGCCAAAAATTTAAATGACAACAATCCTTCCTCGGTTCCCTGAGATTCATTTCAAATATTATTACGTAGTTATTATGACGCTGTATTATGGAGCGCAGTGAAGTTTCATGACGTTGTACCATTACGAGTGTATTTGTAAACGGTACAGTAGTAAATGGTGTAAACTAAGTCTTTATTGTGTCATTCAATCTTTTAGCCGTTTAAAATGTCATTCACAATCCATTTTTGTAACTCTGGTACAAATTGTTGATGCGTTTTGTGGGCGAGACTATTGCGTAGTAGTTATAAATACTTTTATGTATCTAACATCGAACTATAGGTACACACTCATGATACTGTTTAGAACGCTATGAAAACGTGTTGAAATTTTAACAGCTCTGGTACTATTTACAACAATGTATACTATAACGACATTAATCCGTTAGAGTATTTCTGCTCTTGTACTTTCTGTATGTATCGAAAATATCGTATAGGTTTTTGAAAGTCTCATTTAGCATTTATACATTCAAGATGCAAATCTCAGACCCGGAATTCACATAACATAAATTCGCGGTCTAAATATTCAATCATAAGGATCAGCAATACTATATATACTATCTGTGACTCACAGGTATCATTCATAAACATTCACTCTCACACATGAAACTTTTCCTTAAAGCTTTTCATCATCTAATACTAATAACAAACTAAAGTTAAATAATATTTGTTAGTGCTAAATATTATTTACCAAAACTCTCATAATATGTTATTGTAAATAGGGAAAGTCATTTTTATTTGTTGGATCATTCCATGGTGTGCACTATTGAATTGACTACTATATACAATACAATAATAAACGATTCTTCAAGATATCAACCCTTTGGCACATCAAATAAATTTTATACATGTTAAAAATTCTTAGTGTGAAACGGTAATTATGCCGTGTAATTTTCATAGTTAATTGAAAGGGAGCCTTATGCTCAATAATAAGTTGTCTTCACTCCGTATGCTACCATCAAAGCAACAGTGTATACTAGAGACTGCTATTTAATTAGTAAGTATATAGGTAATCAATTTTTACTTGTGTAACTTCTATGTACCATATAGCAGTCCCACTGTCCCAGCAGTCCCATGTACATTATTATTAAGTGCATTCATTGTCATATCGTATGTGATTCACATATTTTTTCGTGCTAGATATCTAATGTTGTACTGTATATGTATTCCTGCACTTAATATGTGATATACCTAGTAGCTAGATAGTGATTGTAAATAGAACTTAAGTGTGCAAGTGTAAAGTTTGTGTAGAGGTATGTGTAAATAAAGCAGCATTAAGGCAACAAGTGCATTTGTGGTGGATAGTGTATCGACATTAAAATTAACAGAAATATCCTCTTATAACCATAATAGAATAGATACCATATATGTAGTAGATATTTCATTACAATCTAGTAAATGTTTGTGAATCGTAATAATAATAATATTTTATGGCTACATACACATTGTTCTAGCATGATAGATGCTAAAGCTAAGCGAAGAGTAATTGGATTCTGTTCTTACAGCTGATACAAGTTGAACATAGGTACTTATGTTTGTTACAATTACATCTATTTATACTAGTCTATCAATTTGTAGAAAATGTTGTTAAAAATTGCCTACAAAGTATTACATTTAAGAAACTCTGCCTTTCACTATAGCAAATACATGTTTAGATACTTTATGGTATGACATAATAGTTAACCACAAGGTAAGACTCTTCATAAATTGCGACGCTTCTTTTCGTCTAGTCACTACTGTATTAACCTTTTTGTCTTAATTTTTTGTGGACGTATTTATATTAGCGGTTAGACGATAGCGATACTCACGTCTCCCTCACCTCACATTAAACTTCAATACTAAATTATAGTATGCTAGATATTCAGTTTTCATAGGAAACCAGTGTTGGTTTAGCATTACTACTATTTTCCTTAATCAAGGTGTTAGTCAGCGTATGTAGTAGAGAAGTAGTTTCTATTTACCAATGTTTACTCTCTGTTGATTATGTTCGGGAAGTTAATAAATGAGTATTGTAACTTGTAGTAATCGCATATAAAGAAACCTCATTTTACGATTCTCAAGGGAATCTACAAATCTTCATGACACTGTGCTTAAGTGTATACTACATTCGAACTGGATAGCAAAATTAGGACATGGTTTGCAGTTTTATATCTTAAAAGTGCTAGTAAAATTCAACGTGCCTTTAATGTGATAAAATATAAAATAAGTAATTCTTGTACAAGTCGAATCTAAGAGACGTAAGTGTTGGAAAATTCGGAAGGAGAGTGGAGATAAAATACTAATATAGCAAGAAGTTTTTTTCTTACAATCAGTCAAGGTTTACAAAATTACTTGTGCACAATTACTTATATAAACCAATTGGTAGACACTAAACTCAAAGGAATGTTTGAAAATTATTTACAAGGAAAGAAAATTCTATATGTATTTCACAGTTTACAGAATCCTAAAGTTAAAAATTGATCTTTGCATTGCAGATAAGCGGAACAGGAATTTTCGATATGAAAATCAATAGTCGCCTCAAAGAGAAATTCCGAGGCTGTCTAGTCGGAGCTTTAATTGGAGATTGCATTGGGACGTTGTTTGAATGTGACTACTCGGTATCCTGGTCAGCTTTAGGGAACTTATACGTTTCGTTAACGAATCTTAGTGAAGATGAAAAGTTCCTTGAGACACAAGGGATAGATATCAGGACTGAAGTTAATACCGTCAGAGAAATTCTGGAGAAGAGACACAGCATTCATGGGGGTCCTGAAGAAAGAGCCAAATTCGAACTGCCTGCAAGAATGTCCATATCTCTGGAACGAAGACGAGGTTCATTTTCTAGGCCTATGGAGCGATTCTCGGATGACACTGTGATGACAAAGTCAGTTCTCATATCGCTTTTGCGTTGTGGAGGATTTGATGCAAAGGACTGTGCCAAACAGTAAGATTCTTATCTATTTCTGAGATATGCATATACACATTACCAGACCATCTACACAAATTAATCTAATTAGTTTATTCAAGATATCCTTATTCTTGTGCTATTTGGAGTTTTATCTATGCCTATGCAATCTTTAAATGTTTCTGAATGCATTTTAGACTTTCTGATGATTATCACGAAAATACGAACCGAAAATTTGGAATTCTGACGAGAGAAATATTTAGCCAACTGAAAGATTCTCCAAACGATCCTTATGGACCAGCAAAGAAAGCCATCGGAAGCAACGGATCCTACGGGAATGAATCTGCAACCCGAGTAGCCCCTCTAGCTCTTTATTTATGTAATTCTGATTATCCTTCTCTCATCGACTCAACTGCGAAAATGTCTAAAATTACGCAATACCACAAGTCGGGAGTCAACGGTGCCATATGCCAAGCCTTGGCCATACACATGGCTTTTAATGCAAACCTACCACAAACAGATAAAGAGAATCTGTCAGCGTCTAATTCAAAACTGTCCATGAGCCAATTACCTATTCTTACTGAGGGAATCGAATTAGAAAGTACTAACGTAGACTTAGAAAATAGCATTTTGGACTGCACAGAGTTCCTTGACAATTTGATGGCCAAAGTCAGTATTATTGAGAGCAGAGGCGTGTCCTTCTTTGACAATTTGAAAACAATCATCCAAACACATTCACTGCGGTAAGAAAAAACTACGACATGTTGTTATTAAGAGAATACTTAGTATAGCAACATACGCAATTCTCATAACCGCAAAATTAAGTAGAATGCTATTTACATACGATACGTTGTATTGTAAGTTGTTATTAGGCAATCGTAGGTTGTAAAATAATTCTACCTACGCATGCAATACGAGTATGACGGAGTTACATTTCTCGAATTATTATCTGGGTTTTCCTTGTTTGTTTTATAGGGAAGTGACCACTACTGCTGAGTTGCCATATACTAGCAAACTAAGGATCATTCAAGAATTTCTACAACGACCTGAACCCCCTAAACGATCTGAAGTAGTTGATAAATTAGGGAATGGGACCAAAGCCTTAGATTCTGTTCCTACCGCACTGTATTGCTTCTTACTTACGGCACATCATGAAAGTTTGCCTGAACTCACTGTCAAGATAAAAAATCCTGTTCTCAGGAGCATTTTCTACGCCATTTCACTGGGAGGTGACACAGACACAATAGCATCAATGAGTGGAGCTATTTCCGGTGCTTATTGGGGTAACATGGGTATCCCCAACGAAATCGTTCGAGTTTGTGAAGGATACAAAGACATACTTAATATGGCTGATAGTCTGTACAACAAATGTATCTCTCTTTCTTAAAGGATAGCATTTACCGATATTATTATTATTGAGTATTGTGAACATACAAATATCAAATGATGACTATACTTGTAAGTTGTAATGTATTAAAGTAAGTAAGCAATAAATATTTTTTATTCATATTCCCACTTAACAAATCATTCCATCCACAGAGAGAATTAATAACATGGACACAAAGTGTATACTAATGTAATAAATCATTATTGCATTCTCTATAAAATGTGATACATTTAAATAAATGATCTGCTGATCTTCTACCTTCTAAAGTACAGAGAATTTTCAAAAACTTTTTAAATCGAATATACAATTGTAACACTCAAATATGAAATCTGCTAACAATTATTTAATAAATACTGAAAATGTTTAATAAAGAAACAGTTCCAAGTCTAATTCTTTTCTGAATAGTTTGTTTGATTTTACATATTGCCAGAGAAAGAGAACTTTGGTAAGGTATTGCTAAATGCAATTATTATTTACACATTACAAGTCAATGTGGTAGTTAAGTAATTACTTATTAAATTCAAGGATGAAATGTAACTCACGTTGTAGTTGTTTTGTTGTGCTCATTCAAATGTATCTTCGCTGTTTAAAGATCTAGTTTCAGTGAGTTCCTTGAGTCGTGCAAGAAGCTGTTCAACCGACCTCTCCCCAAGGACTTTGTTGTCTCGAGTGCGAACATTGACTGTTCCAGCAGCTTTTTCACGATCTCCTAGGACTGAAAAAAAGTAAAGACGTAAATTAACAAAAAAATGTAACTATTAAATGTTTCACAACTCAAGCATAACCTTAAATATTTATTACCCAAAATGAAGTTAAACTGTGCAAGCTGAGCATTCCTTATTTTCTTATTGAGAGAATCTCCAGCATCTAAATCAACTTCTGACTGGTATCCAGCATCGAATAAGACTTTTTGTATTTTCTCACTGTAGTCATTTACTGAAGGCCCCACAGGTACAATACAAACCTGTCTAGGTGACAACCAAAATGGCCACTTTCCAGCACATGATTCGGTTAGGATAGCAATCATACGTTCCACAGATCCCAAAATTGCTCTGTGAATAATGACCGGTCTTTTCTTCTCTCCATCATCAGCAATATAGTTAAGATCAAATCTAATAGGAAGTTGGAAATCCAATTGAATTGTAGCACACTGATGAGGTCGTTTTAAAGCATCGGTGATACAAATGTCGATTTTAGGGCCATAGAATGCTCCATCACCGGGATTTTCTTTCCATGGTCTTCCGAACTTGTTCAAACTGTCTGCAAGTTCCTAGTATTGCAAAACACATGTTTGATTGTCTACCCATCTCATAAGAGTAAAGTAAACGCATATCACTATTTATTTTAATATAGTAGTGTCGTAACTAGTATTCAATTACCTTTTCAGCTTGATTCCACAGCGAAAGTTCGCCAAGATATTTTTCCGGTCTTGTTGCCAACTTCAAATCGAAAGTAAATCCAAAAATTCCGTAGATGTGTTGAAGGAAGTCTAAGGCTCCATCAATTTCTTTTCCAATTTGATCCGGAGTACAAAACATATGAGCATCATCTTGTTGGAAACGCCTTACACGGGTAAGGCCACTAAGAGCTCCGGATAATTCATTTCTGTGAAGTACTCCAAAATCAGCTAATCGAAGTGGCAGCTCCCTCCAACTACGGGGCCTATGAGAGAACATCAAACAATGTCCAGGGCAATTCATGGGCTTCAGAGCAAAGGTCTCCTTCTCAATATCAATGGCGAACATATTTTCTGCGTAATGCTGCCAGTGCCCCGAAGTCTGCCATAACTTCACATTGTAAATATTTGGAGTGACAACTTCTTGGAACCCACGTTTTCTGTATTCACTTTTCATCAAGGCAATTAAATGGTTGTAAATGTGGGCTCCTTTCGGCAGAAAGAAGCATGAACCTGGCGACAACTCATGAAAGAAAAATAGCTCTTGATCACGACCCAATTTTCTATGATCTCTCTTTGCTGCTTCTTCTTGAAGATGTTTCCACTCTTTCAGCTGCTTTGGATCCGGAAATGATATTCCATATACTCGTTGGAGGGATTCTGCATCATTTTTTCCTTCCCAATAGGTAGCAGAGTTCTGAAAGTTGAAAATGTTATGAACCACCTTTCATTTCACGTACATACTAAAGTCCAGACTTTTTGCAGAATTTTGTCTACTTACTTTAGTAAGAGCCAATGCCTTGATTTTTCCAGTGTGGCGGACGTGAGGACCACGACACAAATCAATTAGAGGACCACAGCGGTAGACAGTAGTGGTGGGGGTGTTGACTTTTTCGTTAAGAATCCTGACTTTAAATTGGTTGTAGCCAAACATTTCCAATAGCTGCGCTTTAGTCAATTCTAATCTTTCAAAAGGTTGCTTCTCCTTCACAATCCCTTTGATTACTCCTTCTAATGATGAAAAATCTTGTTCTGAAACTTTGTCGTTGTCCAGAAACATGTCATAATAAAATCCATCTTGAATAGGAGGACCGTAGCACAGACAACCTCCATATATTCTTTCCATAGCTTCTCCTAAAACGTGGGCCGAAGAATGCCAAAATACAGCTTGGGCTTCCTCATCGTCAAACTTAAGAAGCTGGAGACTACAAGAAGATTCCAATGGTCTTTCCAAGTCCCATAATTCGCCATTGACTTTAGATATCACAGTAGCCTCAGCTAGTCCAGTGCTATGGATGTTTAAAAATTAGCTTGTAGTCAATTAAGCTGTATAACTGATAACCACTAACAGTGAACAGTGAGTGACAAGACAAGCAATTATAAATGCACCTTATTCCTTTAGCTACATCAAATGGAGTGGTTCGCCAAGATTCCCCCGCTATTTCTTTTCCATCAGGCAGGGTAACAGTAATAGGTTCAGGAGTTTTAGAAGCAAGTGACTCCTCGTACTCCTTTTGAAATTTCTTCCAAAGTTCTAGGCGGTCCTTTAAAAAAGACACATATTTATATAATCTAGTAACTATATAGCTTAAGATTTTAATAATTCTAAGTAGTTATAAAATATTTAATAAAAAATGATTTTCACTAAAAATTTGGACTTACATTAATAAATGATGGCAAAGGATTGAGCTCTGCTCGCTTTTTCGGAACTTCAGGCATCTTACTCTTACGGAGCGTATTTATAGTATTTCCGACAATGGAGGTTGAAAACTGCTTCTACAAATTATGCTAAAAATTATTATATAGACTTCTTGAATTCTTTGACCTTTACGAATAACTGATAACACCTTAACTAAAACATAAACGTTTTTATCATTCATACAATTCTAAATAAAATTGACAATTGCTGCAATTTTAACGAAGGATTGCATCACTGAAGATTCAAGTCCTCTACTCTCCACTGAACATTGTGACTCTTCGATGTCTACAATATGTACACTTTGCGTTTGCATTGCACCGGCTGAATTTAGACAGCGGTACTTCGTTGCCACTGTCGCCACAAATTATGATGACAGATAATGACGTAATGGAACAATATCTTTTCAACAACTTTTATATCTACACAGACTAAATTCATGCCAATGACGAGAGAAAGACAAAAGACAACAAATCAGCTATCCTAAATTCAATTAAATTTTAAATTACGATTACCGAAGAATGGAACTCTTCTGGACAGGAAACAGATGGGTCACAGATCTTCAGAATATTCTGCCTTTTATTAAGAGTAGTAGTAGTGTACGGCTTTAGCAAGATGTTCGTACCAATTTTTTTCTCTAATATGGCTAATTGTAAAATTGCTGATCTAGCAAATTTCATTACTTGCCAACTTTTGGCAAAACTTGTCGCTGTCTTCACTCCACGTCTCCAGCCAGTCGGTGTTTCAGATAATTTTTATTGATTTTAAAATTCAAGCAGAGAAAAAGTAATACCAATCTTTTAATTGGACTACTGCACGCCCGGTGTTTTGCGAATTTAGGACTTAGGACTGTATTGCCGTATTCTGCTAAATTACGAATCTTTCCATTTCTTCTTCAGGTGAACTGTGCACATTAGGTGTCGCTACCTTGCTTATTCCCAATACCTCTTCAAGAATAAGCAACTCTTTGATGTGCTTCGTTTTGCCCCACCTGTATATGGGTACTTTTAGGGTACCTTATAACAAAAAAGAAAGTTTCCTTTCTTAATTTCACTTATGCTGTGCTAATGCTAACTCCAAACAAACTTTCACCACTACAATATTATTAATCTTTTTACTGATTTCAAATACAAGCATACAAAGTGTGGTGCCCACTTTCAAAGTCCTCTAATTGGTTTCGATTCAATTTCTATTCTATCAAAGTCATACTGGTTTCTAATCTGCACGGGTGTGTTTTGATACTTCTAATTATGATTATTTCCAAAATACAAAATTCTCGACTAAATCTTCTACTGCCACTGTTATTTTTTCATTACAAAAATTACTGTTACTTATATTGAATAGTTTAAGTTGCTACCAAAAATCAAAACTTTGTGCTTAGATTTTTGGAAAAATACATTATGTTACACAGAATAAACACCACCAATTACTTAATATGTTTTAAAGAATGAATTATTTCACAGTGAAGATTTCGATGCATTCATTACATCTTTGATGGCAAAATTATTTAAAACGTCCTCATTTTTCGGGATACTTGCGTTCTTCAGGACAGGTAATATTCAAGAATGTTTAATGGGTTGAATGATAATAAATTGTACAGTTTACGTTCAGGTGTGGATTTTATGAAGAATAACGAAGTCTTAATAGTAATTTTTCTCGTGTGTGTAACGGTCCTCGTCAAAGAAATATTGGACCAGGTAAATACATCAACCTCATTTAGAACAGGCTTTGTTTGCCACTTTACACAATCGCCTTTCAATTTTTCAAGGTTTAATTTCATAGACATTTTACATGCAAGTTGTACACCAATGCTTATGACATTGATATTTTATTTAATCGAGGTAAACCGTAAATGTAAATAAATGTCTATACATTTGTATAAAAAAGACCAATTCCTGGAGCTAGCTGGATTGCTTGGAATGTTATCAAGTAACCAGTCAATACAAAGGGACTTACGTATTGCAAAGATAGCTTGGTAAGCGTATTGCCATAAGCAAAGCAAACGCAGGTGTTATTTGTACAGATGAATCTTTAGAAATCACATTTGGAATGTGCAAATTATTGCTGGTTGCTGTTCAGCAAGATTTCATTTGTTAAAAATCAAATCCTGTGAGTATATAAACTAATTATTTTTTTGGATTAGACCATCATCTCCAACTCCTTTGGCAATTACATCCAATCTACAACTCCCAACGACTTTTCAACGGCCGAAAACATGATTCGTAACATTCTTGTTGCCTTTGTAGCCATGTTGGTTATGGTCTCCTACGTCATGACCATGGTAAAATAATAATTCAAGTATCTACTTATTGATTTACAAAAAATTACTTTTCAAATATTTGATTCAAAATCACTTGACATTTTAGGAGGAGGAAAATCTTAATGCTATCCCAGAAGGAGTTGATCCAGAGGACAAATTCTGTACGTAGATTTTTTTTTAAAATTATAAAATACTATCTGTGTAATCTTTATGGGCGAGGAATTATAATTTTTTACAATTTTTTATAGTTTTCTTCCGTCCATTCTTCCTCCCACTTCCATTCCTCAACTTGACCGGTTAAGGTGACGATCCCGAGACAAACATAATAACATCAAATGTATTCTTGAAAACTACTACCTACCATTCGGTTCTGGTTGATATGTTAAGGAAATAAAATTAATACAAAACTGATTGCATAAAAAGTTATGTATTTATTTGTACTGCATAAATGCACCATTAATTATTATTGAACTCATTTAGTCCACATAATAGATACACATAATACGTATATGAGTATGTATACTTTGGGTACACAAGAAACAAAATAATAATACCAAAATCAGTTTTTGTTGCTCGTATTATTCAAAGTAAGATTGCTAATTGGACGTTGATGAGTGGAAGGGAGTATGGTAGTGGCAGTTCTCGTATTCGAAATAGTAGTAGTAGATGTACTGTTGATAATTGGTACACTTGTTGTGGTAACATTTATTGATAAATCTTTAGTTGTGACAACGGCAGCTTTTGGACTGGGAGTAGTAGTTAAGTCGGGTTTTGTCACAGTCTCATTACGAATCTCCGCTTTTGTAGTAAAATGTAATGTGGATGGCCAAGAAGCTACTCGCCCTGACATAGTTTGAGCAATTACTCGGTATGTTGTGTTCGCCACTAAATCTTCAAACATTACAGTCGTAGATGAATCTTTTGGAACAAATATTTTTGTGGATTTCAGTTCTCCAAGTTCTTCTTTGATTTGCAGTTGATATCGATCATATTCTCTAGATATCAAAAAACAAATTACTCAATTACTTAATATGTTAGTTGCTACAGATAAAACATATTTCTACAGAGCTGGATAAGCATTCTACTATATCAACTTACCCCACTGGCGATTCCCATGAGATTTCTGCGCTATTCGGAGTCAACGCATCGAAATCAACTGTCATGTTTTTAGGACGTTTTGGTACAGTTCTGTATTGAGCAAATATTGGTTTTGAATACTGGCCTTTGCTCACAGTTTTGATGGAAATATTATATAAACGTCCTGGAACTAAATGATTAAATACAGCCTGAGCAGTTCCTGGACCGTCTTTGGGGATAAACAGATTCTTAGCTCCATCCTTTGGACTTATACTAACCTGTGTCAATTAATTATACATTAGTATGTGGAACTCTGCCAAGGAGGAAATGTCTTATTAGTATAATCAATCCTTTCAATCACAACATACAAACGTTTTTCAACCCGATAGTCTGCTGTGTAGCAAATTGCACAGTTTCGCTCACTAGTCACATATCACTCAGCAGAAGACACAACAATCGTAATAATATTTAACTTTAAGCATTCATACATTTACAAGTTATACATAATAAGTGTCATTATTATGGCAATAAAATCTGTACTATTGAGACTTGTATTGAATTGGTGGTTTGTACTTGCCTGAAATCCTGAAAATAAACCTGGAGGATCTGGAGAATTCCACATAGTAAAAAGGGACGTCTCATTACGGTACCACATTATTATTAATTCTGGACTATTTGGCTCTGAAGGAAAGGATAGTGACATAATCATCAGTTAGTAATCTTAAGATATGTTTCATAATGTAACTCATTATGTGTTCAAATGGAAGCAGTTGTATTTATACAAAGCAAATTAATTTTGTATTGAAACTGATAAATAGTTGCTTTAATTACTCGTAGTGAAATTGCGAGAAGTGTAGCTTGTTGACTCGACTTTATCAAAAACACTCCATAGTTTCACTTTATAAGTTATTCCTGGGAAAAAATCTTTCAGATTAAGATATGTGTTGTTTGTTGTAAAATTCCTGTCTGGTTTTCCTTCATCTTCTTTTGCGAAAGATTGAAGTTTCAGTTTGTATTGCACCACTCCACTACTATTATCCGGAGGATTCCAAGTTATATGAATTGTATCGTTTGTGTGATTGAAAACAATGTTTTTTGGTGGATTTGGAACTAAAATGACAAGAAATATCAGTTAAAAATAAGAACCGAAAAGTGAACAATCATTGTAGTATTTAAGTTACCTTTTCTATAAGCATAATAAAACTGTACACATTAAACAAACCTTAAATCATCGAAGTAAACACACTGTGATGTTAAAAAAAAGTCATTTACCTGTTGTAAATGTACCACTCCAGATTGCCGAGTCTTTTTTAGAAGCAGCATTTTCTGTATGATTAGAACTTTGCTTTTCTGTATTATTAGTTGAATTGAAGAGTTGGAAAGTGTATTTAGTTCCAGGTAATAGATTAGTGAAATTAAGAGTTGAATTGAAAACTTGACTTCCTATGTAGGTTTTGTTATACAAAGGATATCCTACTGGAGGATCATAGTGAAGTCTGTATATTCCTTTTAGGTCTATAGTCCCCTTCAAGATACTGGCAATTTTAAAGGTGAGACGAGCTCCTGAAGAATACTGCAGGAAAATGAAAGTTTTAATGATGTCTTTAATCAAACACAGAAAATTGGGAAGGAAATCAATAAAAGGTTGTTGAATTTTGTATCAGTCTATTGAATATACGATACCTACCTCAAAACAACATATCCACAGAAGACTGATAACGACAGGATAAATTCCTTTATTTTTGGTAACTGCAATTTTGCTTGCTTTTCTAATCCACATTTCACAAATTTATTTGGACTTGATGTAGTTTAAAAGATAAATGAATGGCCACTTTGTAAACAGTTCACTTAATATTATTTGTTTTTCCGACGGAAAGCAAGTAGGTATTGTCGATTAAAGCACTTGAGAGCAACTGAAGTAATTAGTAGATTTTATTGTGTTTCGCTTTCGCCAGAAGACGAGAATGACACTTTAATTTGACTGATTGTAAGAAGATTACTACTATTTAGCAAAAGCGATTTGCTTCTCATTCCATTTGCATTTCTTACATCAAATGGAAGTTGCATGTTGCATATGATTGATGAAACAACATGAGAATTACATCGTCTATATAGATTTACAACTGAATGAGATAACTTGAACTAAATGAATACATAACATATCAAGTAAATATGTAGTTCACTTTTGCATCATTTGTCTTACATGCTAATCAAGTTCTGCGAAAACAAAGCAGGCTTTAGAGCCGAAAGTGTTAAGGTAAAAGTGGCTCAATCTCACAATGACTTTGCTTCATGAGTAATATAGATAACAGTACGATATTGAGTTTGAGAACATCGTCTCTTCTATTATTTCATTCCTAGAGATAATTACTAATTGAAATTGTGTTTCAGTTACTAGTTTATTACCACTGCTCCTAGCAATGTACTGTCCATACGTAGTAATTATACTATCTATAAGCTACATCAGCTCTCCTAGCCACTCGTCTACAATGTAAGTAGATCTATGTATCTAGACCGCAATGTTTCATTCCACTGATGTATATCGAAGGAAACCCATTCATAACGAAGTGCAACCTAAGTTCCCAGTTCTACTTTTGCAAATGCAACATAATGTAACTTTAGCATAGCAGGAGCTATGTTTGTGTGTGGTTGAGGTCTTGAGGTTGCAATAAAGGACATCAAATACTATACCCTAAGCATCTACAGTCAAGTACAGTCTCTCGCACTCATTAAAAATAAGTAGGGAGTAGGGACAATTCTTACACATAAAACAAACAAGCTATCAATTTTTTTTCTCCTCCGATGTGAATGTGAACAAGTGAAGTAAGTGACAACGGCATTTTATTGTCTACTAGTATCAGTTTCATTCAGTGATAATGCACGTAATTGTCGCGTACATACAGAATCCCAATATACTAAGTATTCTAACACATATGCCAATATATGTATTACGACAATTTATATTATGGCAATAGGTAAAAGTATATAGAAAGTTGATTCGTTTCTCATCTATATCATTATTACCTGTACATGCTCCTGCCATATTACTCACGCAGATAGCGACTAAACTATAAAAATCTTAGTTAGCACAGCATAAGTAATTAGGTAAAGCTTTGTAATACACATTCAGCTCCAAATTGCATGTTTTGTTCACACTGTGTATATAGCTATATGGCTGACAGGTTATTCATATTGTCAATGGAATATTACTATATACAATGCTCACCACAGTAGTATATATCTGTATAAACGATTTCAGCTAAGCATCTAAATGATAGTATATAGGTCTTCAGGCATAAATGTGTGTAAATATTATGCATTCTTACAGTAAATACTGTTTACCATGCTAAATGCTTACAATTTAAAACTCATTGGCTACTATTGACAGAAAAAGGTTATTGTTATGTGTCATGTCACTTTCATTGTCTTGTTGCAATTGTTATTGTACTTGGATGCTCTTACATGTCAACCAGTAGACATAGACATTACGAAAACAATAGTTGATGGCATTTTTAAGCGCATCCTTATCTTG
The DNA here is from genome assembly GCA_020055645.1 of Tomocerus qinae. Taxonomy (NCBI): domain Eukaryota; kingdom Metazoa; phylum Arthropoda; class Collembola; order Entomobryomorpha; family Tomoceridae; genus Tomocerus; species Tomocerus qinae. The sequence continues at coordinate 30,862,969 of CM034547.1, forward strand.
ATTTTTCGTTTCCGTGAAAGTTTTATATTCATTTTAGCGGATATTGCAACGGGTATGCCCAACAGTCTTATCTCACGATCTTACTATTGTGTCTATGTGATGTGATGAGTAATGCAGTAGTATCCACACTCGAATCAAGAATCAAGGTGTCACACTTCCATATTATTGTTGCATTTTCCTTTTCAAATTACTGATGTAATAATACTTGAATAAATAGATATATATCTGATATGTATAACGTATTCATAATTGTATCACTGACGGTGAGTAATACTCTGTCAATGTCTACAGTCAATGTTCTGTATTTAAGACAGAGTGGAACAATAACCTAGTTAGATAATATCGATGACAAATTAAGAAATGGCAATTTTGACAGCCTGTGCTCTACAGTAAGGTGAACTATTGCTATTCCTTATGTTCGTGATACGAACCATCTATTTTTCCAAAAAAGGACTTTAGTTTACCTTCGCGATTATGGTACTTCTGCTAGTTCATTTTAGCAAACTTGTGAATAATTGTAGCAAAAATCACCACAATTATATTTCGATTAGAGTTGTATGGATATCATGCTTCTAGCAGTAAGGATGGATATTTTTTTATTTTTATGCAGAAAAATGTCTGAAAATATTAAAATTATAAACCAATTGCAATTACAAACTCAAAGATATGCAAAACTTTGAAACATTAACATAAATAGTCCATATCAAGGTACTATTTAGGTAGACTGCACATGAACGTAAGTGTTTTGTCAAGGTATAGATAACTTACGTATCATTGTACCTGTATTAGGAAATAGTACTTCTGTTCTTACCCACAGATACATATACCGTATTAATCGAATTAATTCTCCGGGTTGTTATTGTTTCATTCACCTTTTTTTAGCTTCTGAAAACGACGAAAATCGAAATAGTTAACCAGGTGGTGAATTATTTCGATACGGAGAATTATTTTCCAACCGTCAATTTTTATTAAGTTGGTACTTTTTGAAAATTAAAATTGAGAAATAGTTTAAAAATTCAATTGATTGAGTTTAGTCTTTTTCTGTAGAAATGTCCATGGTTTCAGGGATCAGTCTTCGTTGTCAATAGTCAATAGTAAGTCATTCTCTTCAATTAATGTCATACCAGTTTCTGGATATTAATTAGGTGCTTTGTAGCCGAAGCTCCCTTACCTTCAATACAGTCTTTACCAGGTTTTAAGGCTGTAATCATGTCGATTCATAATGCCGCAAGAGTAAAATGGATTTTTGATTTTGTAACAGAAGTAATGACCCATGCTTAGCAAAAATCCAATTACAAACCGCTGCCAACGGAGGTGGTCTTGAATTCCCTGGAGTTGCAATCCAGTTGTATTGGTGACCATTCTTACTCTTATCAGATCTACCATTTCTATCTTACGCCGTATAAGCTCATACATTCACTTTTTAAGTACATCTGGATTTAAATTTACCTACTGAAACTTAGATTGGGATGGTGAATTATTTCGATACGGAGAATTATATTTCAAAGGCTAATATTTTCCTCTTGAAAACGAAAATAATCGAAATAGTTACCCGGGGGGAGCACTATTTCAATACGGAGAATTAATTCGATTAATACGGTAACCCTTAATAAATGAGTTTTTCCATGTCTAAATTATTATACCGTACAAAGGTACTATACACTACCTACTACTTATCTATTTCCTACGTATTTCTTGCTATTCTTTGCGTTAGTATTGAGTATATGTTGAGGAGTACAAGTATAAGAACACGCTTTCTGACAATAGTGGCAACAATAATATAGTTACGAATGTACTTGAATAACTTTCTTGACAATGATATTTATCTATTTCATAATTAGTTTTTGTACATGCCAAGTGTTTTAGCTGCATAGTATTTGAACCTACAAATAAGATAACGTGATTGACATAATGGGATTAGCAGGGACTACCTGGTTACATGGGAAAATTTGGCTGGTAAAACTGTTTACTTAGGTTTCTATTGTCCTGTAAAGTTTAACATTGTACAGACCATTCATATGGTACACACAGTTTTATTACACACAGTTGTTAAAAGTTGTAAAATCCAGAATCCAATTTCATTAATAGATGTTTCTTAAGTACTACTCCAATTTTGAAGGATAACTCACAACGTACTCTGAATGCACACCTTTGTATGCCATTCTTCGAAATGGGAGTACATAGCAAACATTATTTAATTGCAATATCTGTGTCAAAGCCAAATAATGCAGCTTAATTGCAGCATGAATCCTACAAATACTTGTGTATAAAGCTCTTGTTTAGAGAGTAACATAAACTGTAAAAAAAATCTAATCGAATAATTTCCAGTTTAGAAAAACAATGTTATTTGTACTAATTTCAAATGTAAATAAAATAGTAGCACAGTCACCAATTGCATTCTGCTATGCAGTGCACTGCAGGGCTGGTAGTTAGTGCTTTGCATGTATGATTTGCTCGTACTCGATCATTCATATCCATTCAATAATTGGGGTTAGCGTAAAGCATACATAGATTTCAACTCTATTTACGCCAGCCTCGCAAATATCTCATCACTGTATGTATCATAATATTGTATACTAAAGTATATTTTATTACAGAATATCAAAGATTCCACAATGCTGTTAGTTACTTGATTACTTAGAGTAGATTACATGGAATCATGTAATATATACACAGAATGGACGTAGTCGTCGTAGCCCTATAGTTATATTCTCCAAATTCATAATTGTATTTACTCACGTAAAAATTTTGGGACTACTGCTAGAGCTAATGGAAGTCAATGACACCCTGAGATTGGAAGCCATTGATTTCGGTAAATCAATTCGCCCAAGCCCGAACTACACTGAGTTTCAGGGAGGGCTATTATTTGGCATTTTTTGATTTCGGGGAGGGGGCTACAGCCTGTAAAGGCCCCACCCATTCAATTACATTCTTGAAGTTGCCTTCAATTCAATTCAAAAATTTAATTGCCAAAAAGTTCTAATCATATAAGATCAATGTTCTAACAACAGTCAGCACCGAAGACAAGCCAGTTTACTTGTCTTACTCCCTCAGTCACAGCCCAGTCGTACCCAGTACAGTACCCACTAAACAAAAATCTTAATTTCCAGAAGATAATAAAACTGTTACTGTCTTATTTCACCCCAAATGACATATGAATGACAGGATGTTGAAGTTATTAATTACGACCATCTTTGGCTTAACATCATATTGACAAGAAGTAAGTTCGTTTACAATCTGAGTAGGAATGCAAATCAGTTTTTAAACTGACATTAAATGTTAATTCTGTTCTGCTCATGGAGGATATTAATAATGAATATCGTTTTGTGACATATGTAAGCTAAATAATAATTCATACACTGGAACATATAGCTTTTACAAAAAGTTCTTTTACACCAATACATGTTCCAGGAAACCATAAAATTCTTACTCAAAATCACATTCTAATTAATGCTTTCAATAATGTACCCCAACGCATACCTTCATTGCCGTTACCAAAACTTCTTAAAAATGAATATGATTGAGAATGATATACAATTTTAAGAATTCCTGGAATATGTATTCGTGTAAAAGAATATAACTATTCAAATCCACGAATACTATTCGGTAGATCAAATGCAATAATACAGATTGTCCACAAAGTTCGCTGCATAGCATGCCGCAAACGCACTAAATGTATAAATCCGTATACCGTATACCTATGTTACGGGGATGTTATCAATCCCAGTAAACCTTCCTACGTACAATTCTGTCTTCAAATTAAGTGAAATTTTAGTATTAATCTTTGAAGCCACATTTTCGTAAGTATGGTCTAGTGTACCATTATTGGTCTCCCTATTGTCGTTTAATGTAGTTAGGATTCATAGTCTAAACATATGTATGTACATGGTGTGATACTCCTATAACTAATCGGTATTTTCGGTATACTATGGGTGGAATCCTTCTGCGCTGCGACTGCTTTTGATTTTCAAGTAAAAGTATCCCTAGCGCGAATTAACGAGTAGGGTTTTGAAATCTTTTGCTTCTGCTGTGATAACTAAATATAATACAAATAAATAGATAGTATACACTTCTAAAAGATTCCTAAGTATTAATCAAACCCGAGGTCATAAAATGCCACCTGAAACAACATAATAAATAATAGACAACCCATGCCGTGAACAAAATATAATTAATTAGCGTTTACACTTATGTACCCCAACGCCAACGCATTCGTTCTTATACTACATGCCCTTGCATATACTTCGTCCACACTTAATATAATGTCAACGTAGTAAGGACACGTTTATATATATTATATATGTAAATGTAGCACATAGTAATAGGAAAAAACTTTTACATTATCTATGTGTCATTTGTATACTTATGTAACCAAAATAGCATTACATTCTTTTTAGTAAAGATAAAATGCGCTTCTCTATTGTTCGTTTTTAACGGTTGACTGTTGACTACATTGAGTTTTCAAAGATGAATGGAAGATTTGATTCTTCGGAAGATTTGATTTGCAGTCATTTGATATTTAATCGTACTAAATCATTATATTATCAGAAAATAGCTTTTTAAGCTCTTCGCTGCCATGTAAGACATACAAATAATTTTGTCTCACAGTTATCTAATTATCTATGTGAGATTTTGTAAAAAGTAAAAATACCTAGGGTATATAAGTACCTACAAATTGGAAGCATAATTTTTCATACGGTACTTGAGAAAGAGCGAAAATAAATCAATAATATTGAAATTGTCACTTATGATAAACTTCAATTTGTTTTAAAAAATGTCATTTATAATGTCATTTATAGTTTGTGTCTTCTGGGACCACACTACGGATTTTTGTCCAAGGCTACACATCATAGCCTATAGTTAAACGACAAAAGCGGACTCCTTATGAAATAATATTAGACCAAAATCACATTTTGTAATTTATAATTTCATAATTACTCAATGTGAGACATGGGTCACAAGAAACGATGCCATTTTAGTTGTGCGTTGAAAAGGCAAAATAATATAATGATGTCAGATGATAGTACTTAATATGGGCTGTCGAACGGTATACGACTTGTTAATAATAGCTACATGGAAAGTATTTCTTTTAGGGGTTTGAAAGTTGAGAGCCATATCATCATAAGCGACAATTTTTAAAATGAATTGGGGCCATTTTATCATAAGTGACAAAGGCCATTTTATCATAAGCGAAAATTTTGGTTTTCATGTATTCTAATATTTCTTCCGTACTATGTGGAATGTTATGACTTTAAATATTGCAGTATATAGGTAGTTGGCGTAGGTATTTTTGATGTAACCCATATTGATATAGGTTGTTTGACTAAATTATAGTTATAATTGTAATTAAAGGGCTTCTTGAGCATATGATGTACTGTGCTTTTAACATGTATATAAATCTGAAAGTCATTTTTACAGTAATATATTATGTTTGAAAAATTAAAAGACACCTCTAGCAATGAAATTTTATGGTTTTAACTTTTTATGCCATGCTTGAAAGATGTACTATTGAGAAAATATGAAAATTGTCGCTTATGATCATATGGTCGGAAATGACTTATACATGTCGATAACGATTACATGCTGTCTTAACCGAAAATAAATACTTTCCGAGTAACTACATTAGCAAGGACTATTTTGATGTCATACAGACCTTCAATTCAAGGAAGATAGACATGCAAGAAAAATAAAACGTAACAACAGAACAGCTTTATATATAATGATGACAGAATAAATTAAGAAAAAAATAGACCTGCGAAAGTTCCTGAAACTAAACTTCAAAATAATTGAATTTGGATTAGATTTTTACAGTGGGGAGTGGAAGCGGTAAGGTAGATATGATATCTCGTAGGTAAGTCAATCTAAAGATATGAAATGCATTATGAGAGAAACATCATCACTTTCTCATTGCTAATGAATTCTTTTTTATTTTTGAATAGCATATAGTCTTTCTGACTGAATATTCAATGGTAATTCATTTTTTTAAATTACATTATTAACACATTTTATATAGTATATATATTATTGTAAATTACAGCTTTTTTATTTTCATTCATTTAAGTATTACGTCCGCTTCAAGTAAGTATAAACGGAAATTATAAATACTTTGACGTCATAATAACTCCGCCTAATGTTAAGTGCCTACTATTGTGAAGTGAAGTATAGTAACGCAAGCAACTGGTAACAATAACCCTCAAAAATTTGCGCGAAATTCATAATCAGTCCCGATATTAAACGAACATATATTTAACATTAACATATAACATATTCGTATATATTTTTCATAGAGAATTTGTTTTGATGCGTACGTGGTTTACAAATGTGGAAGTGTCTATAAGCATAAAATTGGTTTAAACAAATAAATTTTATTTTTTCAGAGTATTTCTGCGGTTTTTCCCTCTTTATGCAGAACCATCCTCAGATTGACTGGATGTAATAAAATAAATCAATTTTTTACATTTCCATTTACTTTTGTATTTTTTTGAGTTCATATTGTCAATACCTAAAATATTGTACTTTTTAGAGCGTAAAGGTTAGCACGATAACTCAAAAACGGTTTGAGATAATCAATGCAAACTTTCTGTACGTAATGTAGGGATGAAAAGCGAGGTCGAGTTCGAAAATGGGTCAAATCGGACACACCCCCTGCCTGTGGGCGTGGTCCAAAAATTAAAAATGGTGTAACTTTAGTTATTTACATTGTAGAATGTCATGAGATAGCTCGTTCGAAAAGGTTAATCGTTAGGCCATGTCAACGTCAAGTCACACGTGTCGGAAGGTCAAAGGACATTGAAAAAATTGTCTAAAAACGTCAAGAAATGTCAGATAATCAGTTCAAACTTTCTATGCGATATCACACCACTTTTTTACATCCATTTGAACATGGTTTATTTTTATGTAAAATATGAACATGCGCATTTTGCTTTTGGGAACACCCTACCATAGATAGAAATTAGACACTTTAATTTTTCAAGTCTACGATTATAGTATAGAGATTATGTTACTTACGAAGGTATGCTTTGGGGTACGTAATTGAAAACATTAATTTTCAACCAAGAATAAGATAGACTGTATCCATTTGCATTGCACCATTTAAAGTATTTATTTTTTACTTCATCAAGCCAGAATTATGCTGTAGAAATACAAATATCTTTTCTCCGTTTGAGACAGCTACCCATAAAAATTATCAAGATCTATGAATATACTAAAGACATGTTAAGGACAAAAGTACCATGTTGCGTTGGTATATTAAATGCATTAAATAAAGAAACGACTCGTAATAATTCAATATCACATTACTACGGTTGCGGTATTGGCATAATTGATACGAATAAAAGTACAAATGATTAGACAGTTACAAGTAAATAAGTATAAGTAATACATACGTAAATATAATTAAATGCAGTTAGAATAAGTTAGTTAGTTATATTTAGCTGTCACTTTCAACACTCCCAGTCTTTCCTAACTTTTTCTGTTTTTTATTCGCAGATCCTATAACAGGCACTTGAGGAGAACTTGTGGCAATGGAAGCAAGAATCCTTTTCGTTAGGCAGTTCAACTTTCCAGCTTCAGAATGCAAGAATGAATCTAGTAGCTGTAAAACAATTTAAACATTGTTAATTACATACGTTACATTAAAATCAACAATCACAAAGCGACGTTTAGATCTAATCTATAGTATATCTTACTTCAACATTAATATTTTGCTGGACTAAAATATCCCTATTATCTGCACAGCCATATGTTGCAGCAACAAGTGTCGGAATAATTGTTTTACAAAGTTTAGGTTCAGTAAAAAATTCTTTAGGAAGGCTGCACAGTTGCTGAAGGACTGTAGGTGTTTGTCCCGATTGGATAGTCACCTAAGAGCGAAATAGTTTATTGACACCGATAATTATACTACAGCTTTTTGTTGGCACTAACAGGTTATGCTATTTGTAATTAAGTACCTGGTTGTGTTTGTTAACCACTGTAAAATTCCCAACTGCAATAACTAATTCATTCAGGAGCCTTCGCATATTTTGATTAGCCCGATATGGAACCACTTGCCACAGCAATTGACTCGCAATATGTCGAAACTGAAGAGATACTGCTTCAGATCCTAAAACGTTCTATTTAATTGGAACGATAAAAAATTAGATCAAATTGATTCCCAAGATGCAACATGTCATTAGTCATTATAACTATATTATGTTTTCAACTCGTATTGTGTGTTTTTGAAACAAAAATCTTTCAATTTATATGATAAAACTAACCTGTAAAGCCACTATATCAAGTTTTGCGACCGCATTTATAAGACACAGAGTCGTTTTAACAACAGCTGCAGTTCTTTCTCCTGGTGGAGGTGGGGGTGGTAGAGATTCAGTTTGATTACAACCAGGAGTAAGTCGAGGCCTAGTTGGAGCTCCTTGATACAACAACAACGAATATGACATCGACACAGCCCCGGCAAGCTCAGAGGATTCCAATGCAGCCAATAATTGAGTTACATCCGGCTCACGTTTATTACCGTTCGCTCCATTTAATGACTTCTGTTCCCAACTACAACATATGAGAATGGAAGATTCAATTTTTATACATTTTTACATACGTAAGTAGTGAAAATATTTAGGTATGAGTAAAACTTACCAAAAACTCAATGCATATATGTTAACCGTAAGAAAGTCTAAGGATACTTTTAACAGTTCAGCTACGGTTGGCTGATTGTCAACAGGACCACGAACACCACTACAGTACACGGACAAGCGGTCCACTACTCCTGACGCAACTAAGTAACTGCGTGTAACATAATCATTATCATATTTTCATATTTCTTATCAACAATTCCACATTATTAGTCAGATGGATAATTCAAATGTCTACCAATTGCCCACATGTACATACCCTATTATATCTTGTGTCCTTGTTATTACATCATTGAATTCAGTGCCACTCAACACCCTCGTGATTCCTATGAAAGGATCTGGAACTATGTTCATGATGTTAAAAAGCAATTCCATCACAGATTCTGTACAAAAAGAATGCAGTGAATGATACTGATTTTAGGTAACACTTTCAGTAGTATGAATTTCTTACTAACCTATAACAGGATCACTTGGCAAAGGTTCGTTAGCACCGATTGGAGATCCGCATAACCACCGGTTTCCATCAGGAATCAAAGCCTAAAATCAAGCACAACACGTCATTGCACAACAAGGATTTATGTAATGGTATTTCTTGAGCTGGCAAATTGTCTGTTCCCAACCTAACGAATTCATTACTATTGCAGGATCATTTCACACCAAAGAATAAACACTTACATTCCACCTGTTAACGCACAAATCCATGATGGCACACATGCAAGTACTGCGAAAAATGTACAAGGTATTTGGCAGATTCTGATACGAAATTCCAACAAGTAGATTACAGGCAGCGACAAGGACTCTAAATAGGATTTGGACGAGGATTGAAAAATTAACATATAATAAAGTCAAAGAATAAAAATTTAACGGTAAAATGTACTTTATCGGTAAATCGGAAGCTGTGCATTCCAGAACCTTCCTTGCAACGTCAACAGCACCAATTCCAATGGCAGCTTCCTGGATAAATGTATTCTTAAAAAAAGAAAAATAAATTACATCCGTGCCATGTTACAAAATACATTTAGTTGTAGTTAAAGTTTTTAGCATACCCTAACACTATTTTTGCGAATCTCCACCATCAAACGATCCATTGTAGTCGCCACCGCAGGAGTTCCTTTCTCAGAATTGAACATTGCAAGTAGTCTATCTAGTTCTTTAACATTTTTCTGCATTTTAGATTTCAATGATGGATCCCCTCGTAACTTATCTGTTCGTGAATTTTTGTCCTGAAGTTCGAAGATTTGGCCGCTATATACAAAGCAAAAACTAATGTACAAAAGTATTCAATGCAAAATTTTAAGATATACGTGAACAAAACCAAACATTCAAAATTGTACAATTAAAACTAATATTTCGTTGGTAAAAGTAAATACCTTTCTGTTAGCTTTTGCATCAATTTTTTGCATTGCTTTTTAAGGGTCTTATATCGATTTTTATCCAATTGCACTTTGGCATCAATTTTATCAAGTTGAACATCCGTAATAAATTTCAAACCAAAGTTTTCCATCCCTAATGTAGAAGATGGAGGTAGATTTTCAATTTTTTTAACCGCGTCCAAATGAGCACGTCCTCTTAAATGTGCCAACTCTTGCACTTCAGATTGAACCTTTTAAAAAATAATCATTTAGTTACGGAATTCGTGGGGATTAATTAAATGATGTGTACTTATGCTGGAAGTAGCATTTTGCAAATACTAGTGACTTTTATACTATTTGATTTAAAAGAGATGAGAATATGGGGCACTTCTAACAAAATACGGACACCTATAATATGTAATTCTGCACTAAAATAAATATCAAACTAATACACCTACCGTTACTTTACACAGGGTACACATACGAACGGAACTGGGAATGGAATTTTCTTCTTGTGTTCTAGGAACGCTTAGTTCAATAGCTTTTTGTCGAATATGTTCCATGTTTTCTTCATGACGGCGAGCATGAATTTCCTGTTTTTGAATTATCTTTTTCTGAAGTTCTTCTTTTTCAGCTTGCTTAGCTGCATTTAAAGCTGATATTCTTTCTTCTCGATCTCTGGCAAGTCAGCAAATTCCAAATATTATTTAAAATCCAAGTACCATTACGAATGGAAACATATATTATTTTTATTTAAAAATTATGAATGACAGAAGACTAAAGATAGATACCTTGCTTTCTCTTGGGCTAATTCAGATCTTTCCTTTGCTCTTTCTTCTTTCTCCCTAGTAATTCTCTCTTCAGCCTTGCGCCTTCTTTCTTGCATTGATTCCAATTTTCCCTAAAAATTGTTAAAAATATCTCAAATTACAAAGGAACCTCTAACTGAAAGATTTTAAGAAAAACCAGCCATCACCATCAAACATAGTATATTGATGGAATATAACTTAAAGTCTTTAAACTTGAAACCCTCCTCCAATAGCGTTTAGTGCCAATTTTCATCCAATTTCTTTTCTAGATATAATACTGGCGCAAAACGAAAAAAAAAAGATAATATACCTGCCAACCGTTCCTAATTCGAAATTGTCTTTCTATGACAGCAGATGCTTTGGTGGCTCTTTCCTCCAGTTTTAACTTTCGTTCTTCATGCATTGTTTGCAGTCGTCCCTCTATTTCCTAAAACAAGGATAAATGAAAATTTAAACTTAAGTGGATATGCTCATATTATTTTAGTATTAATTGACTACGAATATTTTCTTTATAATTACTAATATATTCTTTGCAATGAAGTGAAAATACCTGTGCCGATGCAAAATAATCATGTCTTCTATTTTGGGCTTCAAGACAGTTTATAAAAGCGATTTCTTTAGCTTTAGAATCTTCATCATGGGCTTTTCTTACAATATCTTTTAAGTACTTTTTTCTCTTTTCCGCTGCTCTCTCTCTCCTTTCTTCAGCCTTAGCAATCAGTTCAGTTCTCTCTTCGTAAAGTCGTTTGGTTGTCTCATTCAGAGCTTCAAACTATTTCAATCAATTTGAAATTAACAATGTAGAAAATTTTAATACTAAAATGAAATTACATCAAAATAAAAAATTGGAATACACATTTTAAATTAAAAATCCTTACCCTTTCACTGAGTTCAACATAACGATTAAATTTCGACTGCAAGAGTTTTTCTCTATTGCGCTCAGCGTTAGCAAGCTTTGCTTGTTGTTTGCGAAGCGTTTCTGCTCCATCACAGCGTTTGGCAGGTGACATTAACTTTTCTCGCAATGTAACAATACGACCAGGTTCACGAGGAGCAAATTCTTCGGCTGCAAACATAAGCATTCAAAAGATGTTATAGGTACCGACCGGACGGGCGACATGTTAATAAAATGATATGTACATTCATAAAATAGAACAAGTGAAATTAAATATTCGTATCACACACCCTTAGATTCATTGTTTTCAATTGAAATGAAAAAAAATTGCTCAAGCTCTTGTTCAGGATCATCGTTAACATCTATTATATCTGGAACTGGACTAGCATTTTCCGACATATCTTGGTCATGCCCATCGTGGTCATTTTCTGCTTCATTTTCAATCTACATCATATGCAAATAAAAATGATTTATTTTTCTTTCCTATTTAGACAACCCATTATCTAATTAATATATAACTAATTATACCATTTCGAAGTCCTTTTCTACTTGGAGAAGTTCTTCCTCTAAAAGTTCTTCCTCGCGTATGGCACTATCCAAGGCAGCTTCTTTGCGCTTAATTTCTTCGTCATCGACAGAACTTTCGTCATCAACTTCCTTCCACTGATTAACAGCAGACAAATCATTTGTGTCAGCTTTTATTTCAGATAAGGTTTCCAAATGTTTATTGTCACATCCTTCAGTATGAGACTGCAACTTGTCATGTTTCATCAATTTATCCTTGGTTAATACATATTTTTTAACGTCAGTATTCTGGTTTGAAAGTTTTTGTTTGCTTTCGCTAACGGTAACGTCAGCTGAGAGAACAGATTTGTTAAGATTTTCAGATGGTAGAAGTTTCTCAATTTTATCTTCATCCTTTTCGTTGCATTCAGAACTATCTTCAATCGCTACCGCTAACTTGACTTTCTTTGGTTCACATTCCGAAGATATAGAAGCTAATGATTTAGTTTTCGTATATTGGCCTTTTGTATTTACATTGTTCCCCAATACGTTTTTATTATTTTGAGTCGCAGGTGACTGCTTAGAATTTTTCCCTCTGTTGTCAGGCTTCTGTAATGGCATCTTCGCTTTATTTTTAGAAGAGATGGTACCTTCGGTTGAAGTCGACCCCTTTATGCTTCGTGCACTTAAGGAGGAACTACTACCCCCATGACTCTTCGAAGTAGCCAATGATGAAGGCATCATGTTAGATTCTTCTTTACTAGCTTTGGTTTCTTTTTCCTTATTCGATTTCGAATTTTGGACTATTGGCCCAGAAAGCTTCTTATTAAGAGTAGAAGATTTTGGGGGTGGTTTTGAGGTCTTTCCTTTTGAATTATTATTCACGCCACCTTAAACATCAATCATTAGTAGTCAATTGCCACAAATTAACGAAAGCATTTTCATTTTTCATTAATCTCAGATTTATAACGGAGAATGGATGCTTACCGTTTTCCTTTTCCGCTTCAGAAACATTCGATTTCTTTTTACTTTGACTATCATTGGTCGCAACAGCAGAATCTGGTCTACTTTTCATAATAGGATCACCACTACCATCATCTTCCAGCAGGAAAGGAGCCGTCGCGAGAACAGGTAGCGAAATCGTAGAAGAAGGAGCATAGAACCGCGACTTGAAATAGTTTATTGGGGCATTATTTGAATGTGGAACAGAATGTGCAACTGGAGGATTGTTCTTATTTGCATTGTTGTCTAATTTAGTGTTCCGAGCTTTTGAAGTTGGTGACACAGATTGAGGAGAACCTCCAGACCGAGAATCGTTGATTCCCTTTTCAGAAGAATTTCTAGATAGATTAGCACTTGAAGAGTACAGTGATGAGCTTGATGGGGACCATTTAGATCGGTTTGACCGAGCCCTTACAGTTTCCCATCCATCTAATAAATAAACAGAATAGTTCGCAAATAAAAACAAATATTTCATTCAATCATAATTCAAATATCTTCATAAATTAGTTTTTACCTTCATCAACAATGCTATTTCTTTTCCTACTGCACGTTTCATCGGGAAGAGATACAAAGCTATTAGAATGTGGTCGCTGAAATTGCTTTCCTTCAGCCGCATTTTCCTTGTTTACTTTATACTGGGCTTTCTCTTTTGAAGACTGATCAAAAGACTGCTTGTGAATACTATTTTTATTGTTGTGGACATTGGCACAATTACGTTGTAAAGGAGGATTGATCATTGACTTGGATCTCACCACACCCGGTTTCATCAGAAGGGGATTGCTATTGTTGTTGGCTACTGGTTTTAGCTAAAAATGTTACATCATTATTGCAAATTTATTTTACAAAATTTTTTCATCTCACATTTCGTAGTACTTTCGTAATAAATGTCTAGTTTGTTTAATATGCAAAAATTAATGTGCACATAATTACGATTTAATATAAAAACAAAGACTCAAATTAATTTGGAACAAAACGAGGATTTAACTGAAAAATAAAACAAACGCAAGCGTTTACACAATTAACATTCGTGAGTGGATACTATATAATAAACAATACACAATTAAAAGCTATGTTCTTGGTATTGTCGTACACGTGGATGTAAATTATTTTAATTTTTTACAGCATAATAAAATATGATACAAATTACCATTGAAAATATTGAAGTTACTGCTAATGGCAGGGTAGATGGGGTTAAGTAATTAAAAGCGCAAATATGATATTATTGGCTGGTTAGTTACAATAATTAATAGTGGGTCTTTTGACTTATGCTTATAATAGTCTTTTAGTACATTATAGGATTAGAGAAGAAAAGTTATAAAGGTTCACAACTGCAATTAATAAAACTGTTATAAAGAAAGTACGGAAACGTGAGTGAAGTGCATAGATATTGTAATTTCGCATTAAACATTTAATGTTAAGTCGGAAATTGAAATATTGAAATATTAAGTGAATGAAAGTGCATAGTCTGCAGATTGAATATACCTTCTCGGGAACAACAGTGCCAAGACCAAAAGAGTTTTGCTTAGAGTTACCAACAAGCGGACGGTGGTGAGGAGAAGGTGTTGGTGGTGGACACTTACTACTGGGCCTGGACACTTGACCATGGCCAGAAGAAGAGTCTTTGATGGGCTTTGTAGTAGAAGCATTTGCATTTAAAGTAGCAGTAAGACTGGTAATAGCATTAACATGGGTAATAGGAGATTTCACAGTTGTAGAAGTGCAAGGCGGAGAGTGTTTAGGCTTAATAGGAGAAACCTACAAAGAAAACGTCACAAGCTGTCTGGAAACGGAGATTATTTTACAATGGAATTCTCTCCTACTTATTATATATAAGCCAATCACAATATTTACAATATACAAATTGGCTTATACACTATGTACCACCTAATATTTTTTATCTTCATTTGCTTATCCTTTCCCTACGCTATGGTCAGGGTCATATGAACTGATTATATTTCGAATATGGGTTTATAGTTGATTATGAAAACAGTCATTTGTTTGACCATTTGATCACTACTACGAGACATATTATGCCTCGGATCGGAACATTAATTTCTGTGAAGTGAAAGTTAACTTTCACTCAGCCCAATAAATTCATAATATTAACGAACCATGCATTCATGCCTTAACCAATCGTAACGGCCGTAATGGCGAAAATAGGCTTTTTTCATGATTAAACAGCACGGGATATAAATATTGACTTAATATATAATACACATTCCCGTATACATATCCGGGAATTTAATTCGATTTGGTAATATGATACACAAATTAAGGTAAACTTTGAGGTAAATGATCCTCTAAACCTTTTCTCCAATTTATTCCTTGCAAGGGACATCCTTGCAAATATTATAATCAAGGATGTCCTTCTAACTCAAAATAATGAAAATAAATGATGAAAAGAAAAGTGATTGCTTTTCTTGCTTTAAGGTTAAGTTAATAATAAAAAACTCTAATTAAAAATCATTTACCCATTGTGAAAACAAATTGGGTGAAAGTAATACAGAGTAAGTAAACCGTTTTTTTGTAGTTAACTGCTATTAAATCAACATGGTACAAACAAATTGTGTTTTTAACCATTAGAATTTTGTTTCCTTATTTTCACCCACTCCCGGACCCACCGGTATTCAATGTAAAAACAAAACATCTTTCTATATTCTTTCCATATGAAACTTTTACCGAACTTTCACTTGCACTTTCTCCATAATTTTTACAGCGTAATTTTTAAGTGGTGAAAGTTTCATTGGCAGATACGAATTTACGATTAAGAAAAATAACGTGCTCTATTATGCGATATTCTTAACTTCTGTATTTGTCAAAAATGTTTACCAAATTCAGAGTAAATTATTTTCTAAACATACCTGAGGTTGTTGTCCCGTTATCATTGCAGTTCGACAACGGCTAGCAATGTTGCTTCTGTAATTTATACTGGGTACGTTTCCTTTGGTGACCTTGGGAAACCCAAGAGATCCAGAGCCAGATTTTCCACTATTGGTAATAGACTGGATTTCTCCAATTTTATTCAAATTTCCAGGAACCGATTTGGCTTGAGTTTGTGCTTGCCTCAACATCCCATTTTTAGCCTTATCAGCAAAAGTTGTCGGTTTTATTACTGGTGTCGAAACAATCTCTGGAGCATCAACTTTCTGTAGCATTTTTTCTGCATTAACTTCGATGTTAGATTTATTGCCGTCATCCTTTTCCAGATTATTTTCTGGGACTGATTCATCTATAATGACACCTTCAGAAAGTTGAGTAGCACTTGATTTAGTTTCAATGTTAGGTCCATCTTGCTCGACTTCCCGATTTATCGGGGATGGTGGGGAAGTCGATTTGTTCGGTTGTTGTATTTCTATTTCCACTACATTTAATTCAAGGCTTTCAGCAGCCGTTTCTACATCAGAGTCAGATGTATTTAAAACTATAATAACAGGAGTAACATTTTGAGAGAAAGGCAAAAGAGGGCCATATTGTTCACATGGGTCTGTCTGACTAGCAATTTCTCGACCACCAGCAAAGTAATATACATCAGGATCTTCTTCTAAATCCGTTTGAATAGCAATATCCACAGTATGAACAGGAAAATCAGGAATTTCATTTATAGGCACTGGTTTTGGTGACCCATGAGAGCTGCTGAAAATTGTCTCATTATTAGGAGTAGGTGTAGGAGGTGGACTCAAAACTTTCATTTCATTTTTTTCAATCGGTTGGCAGTCTGCTTGTGTATTTTGAGACAGTGCTGTAGTGGCATCAAGAGCAGCGATCTTCTCATATATTTTACTATGTGGTAACTATTTAAAAAGATCATATCTCTAGAAAATGTATAGAAAATTAATATGTTTTAAAGTATAATAGGTTTTAAAGTTTTAAATACCACGCTGAAGGAAGGTTTCCTAATTTCCCAGGATAATGCGTTTGGTCGAAGAGGTGGTGGAGTTTGCTCGTATTTCCATTTTACATTAAGCCATTCGATCAACTTGTTAAAATCCCGGGTATAATTCTCCAGAACCAAAAGAGCTTCCTGGAAACAAAATAGAAACTAAATGTAGTCACATTTACATTATGATGTTCAATTTTATAATGCAGTGTAATACCTTGCAGTGAATAATATTTTCATGTTTATCGCAAGTGTCATAAATTTCACTGACTGCCCGCTCAAGATTTTCGTATAAATATGCCCAATACCGATGTGTCATTTCTAGACAGGGAAATGCCAGTTAGGTGGTATACACTTTTCATAACATCAAACTTAAGAAATATATTACAAACATAAAATGATACCTGTCTTCTTGTCTCGCCCTGCAGAAGCAGATCTTATTCTACCTATATCAACTTTCTTTTCACTTCGTCCCTTCCTCTCATGTTCACCGTTTAAGTCGGTTACTTCTACTTCGGATGACGATCCAGGTCTTTTCATTAGTTTCACACAAGTAGGGCGTCTGTCTTTCGCATTAAATGAGTTTGTTTCACTATCTCCACTCTGGGCAGGGGTTTGTGAAACTGCTATTAAATTTTTATCTGGAAATCAACAATAACGTACAGTATAACAAATAAGGCTTAATCTTTACATATATTATATCGTACCTTTGCATTTGCTGCTGAAACTCCCAGCATTGCAGGTGATAATTGGCGCTTCCAGCCTATCATACTGATGATATCCAACCTTGTATTTAGACGGGAATTGACCAACTTGGATTACTTTCTCTGGTGCCTCACAGTTGGAATTGGAAGACATGGCATAACCCCTTCTTTTCACTTCCTGTTATAAATAAATGGGTGTGTGGTGTGGAAAATTAATATAATCAAAATAACCATATAAATGCGGACACTATTATAAAGTTGTACATTTTACACAAACCTTTATCTACTTATGACATCACATTTAACATTGTAAATGTAACTAGAAAATTACAGCCTCGGTAATAAGTAAACTAACAACTACATGACTCATCAAACTCACCTTTAGCTCAACTGTCAGCGCAACCCCCCACTCACCACACGAATACTTCAAAATCCACAAATTTACGTAAATCAAATGAACAATATCCCCGAAGACTTTTCTCTTTCATTTCCACTAATTTCACTTTGAAACTTTCAAAACTTTTCATTGAGTTTCTCCACTCAAAAATAACATTACTGAAGTTAATTTTGTGGTTCAATCAAATCTCCCGGAATAAAACATCAAGTGTAAAGATTAAGGAACAAACAAACCGGAAGGCATATTTTAGACGAATTTCATGCGTTTCGGGAATCATAAAGGTGTTGTAAACCGCAAAATTTAAAACTTCATTGCTTATGCTAACGTGTGTGTGTTCCAATGTTCCTTCGTGTAGTATATTCCAATGCGTTGAGTGGAAGAGAAAAGAGGTACGTTTTTGTGCCCTTGTGCTATTTTTCATTTTTACGGGTTGACACTGACCACTGACAGTGTCATTGTTGACACTTAAAATCCTACAGTTATTCCGCTTGTCACTTGGTACTTTTCTAGTATTTTCTTTAAATATTCAGCTGCCGACGCGACAACTGAATGTCTGATCTGATCATTGCAGTCAGCTGTCGTGTCGTGTGCATGAACGATGAATCATTGTCATTCATGAATTAGTACATTTATTAGCAGTATGGTATTTAAGAAAAGAGAAAACATTACTGTAGTGAGCTGTTAGATAACTGTCATTAATTACAATTATAATTTGTAGACAAAGAACAGCTGATAACGACAAAAGTCAGTTTATGTATTTATTTAATGACCATGGACTGTGAATAGTGGAGGTACGTTATAATTTCTGCTACGAAACGGCTATGAACAATAGCTGACAGTGACAGCTGTCCAAAGGTGAAAGGTACCGTCCAACATCCAATGAAAGTATAACGTCCAATTGGTCGCAGGCACAGCCAGCACAACTTATCATATCTTCCAATGATGGTTGCTGACTAATTGACACTTGTCAATTGAACTGACCGTAATTTCTGATCGTTAACTGTAGTACTGTTACTGTACACTGACACTCTACTCACAAAAACGTAAGTACCAATTATGAATTCTGACTAAAAGTTAAAAAATCTCTCTGGACGTTTGTGAAATTACATAGGGAAAGATTTGTTATGTTGTGTGTCGTCTTTCGTTACGGACTTGACTAACTAGAAAGTGAAAGTGACTTTCACCAGCTGTTAGTATTTCCAAATTGGAACTGATTGCGTGACTAGTACACCAGCGAACATTTTTTTTCGTTTTATAAAAATTTTAATATTAACAATTTTGCATACTACTTTACACTGTAATGATATGATAATAAATGAATTTATTCCCTATTAACCTTTCTTCCACTAGTGACCAAACTGACATCATCAATCCCTGTCCAATGACTACCAATCAATAATGGGAATAAATGGACCATTGTCAGTAATAATTTTTTGGACGGTTCTTCTATGCTGTCATTCTAGTCCAGCAAGGAAAAGTAAATTTTCAGATAGATTGAATCATAAAGAAGCAGTAAATTTACTCTACCGATTTACTCGTAATGCGGTGCCAAAATCGATGGAAAAGGATTCTACTAAAGCTTCAAATCAGTCTTTCATGATGAATATCTTTTCAAGAGACAAACCGCCTGCTACCGATCCACCATTTAAGAGTCATATAACTCTTGTAGAAAATAAAGGTATGGGAATAAATTGCTCGTACTAAGTTAGTTTTCTGTTACATAATTGTAAAATGTAAATACTTGATTGTCATTTAAATGTTTTAGGGCCACCTGGAAGTGATATAAGTCAGTCGAACAAAGACACTAACACGGATAAAACCAAAAATCGTGTTAAAGAACAGGGACCTAAATTTGATGATAAAGCCATTCAACGTGCCTTCATGGTTTTTGGCGGACTTTGTGCAATATTACTAATGTATTTCGGCCTTAAATACATGCTGTAAGTAAAGTTTGCTGTTTGTAATGATTTAAATAGTAAAATTCTTCTGTTGGGGATAGGAATTTGAACTTTAAAGCTCGCAAAAACACTATTGCTAAATTGAAGACAAAATTACAACATATATTTAAAGATGTTAGTACATATTTATATTACCACACTAATAATTTGAACGCTGCTTAGTCAAAGTCCTTGAGTGATCTAATTAATTAGAGAACATACCATTTTGAAAAGTAAACCAAGGATAGAAAATATTGGCACATAATATATGCTACGTGAAAGAAAATAAAAGTAGGCAAGTAGGGGCAGGTTAAGTAGTAAGTTTATTAATTGTATTAATATCCTTTTATTTATATTCAGCCGTAGAAGGCGAAAAGCAGATGGAAGATACGGCCGAGTTGATTCGTCTGAAATGGATTTGCTGGAAAGTAATGATGATATTGAAGAAGAGGAAGAGGATGACACGCTGTTTGATATTCATGCTCATACAAGAACGTGACGCAGGCACGAAGTAATTGCTTGTTGTCTGCCGAATTCGAATTCATCATATTTTTGAACATCACGGAATGATAACTGTTGCGACATTGTAATTAATTGTTCCAATTTTTATGAAATAGTCAAATATATTCAAGAATTATAATTGTATCATACATACATTTCATTCGTACAAAGACATATTGTGTATTTGAGTCATTTCAAGGTTGAATTGAAATTATAGGGTGCCTACATTGTTAAGCCTTGGACTGTAAATCTGGTATGATCCAAAAGATCGATCTCACCTAATAGTATCACATTCCTTACTAAGTCACTGTTGTATAAAAATTTCAATTGTATAATTGTAGTCAGTTTCACTCTGTATATATGTATATGACTTAGGTATCGTCCATCATCAGTTTAAAATGGATAAGAAAGAGTCAAATAAGCCAGACACCAGACCTACTGTATTTCCCTAGCCTTTCAAGTTAAGAGCAACGTTGCAGTTTTCAACGTAGAGCATAATACATATGATATTTCTATTAACCGAACTGAACGTCATGTCATAACCGTATTTAATAATAACATTTTCAACTCGAATTTTGATTGCTGGAAAGCTTGATGTTTTGTATAAAATTAAAATATTGATAAGACCAAGACTTGTAAATGACAAATAAATGTTATTCAATTGTGAAGGTTAATGAGTTTGTTAGGTTAGTTTACTAACTAATACAACAAAGAGTGAAGAAACTAATATCCGTAAGCAATGCACATCATTGATTATGAGCAATGTTACTGAATTACTACTTATCTTATGAGACAATGTAAAGAAAATCGACTTAGTACTTTCTCCGCCCTTAGGTCCCTTGTGAAACTTTCCGCCGTCCTTTAATTAGTAATTTACCACCATGAGCGACATTGTGCTTGGTGGTGACAGTCAAATCATGGAAGTAGGCATAAGCTCGGAGAAAGTACTATTTGGTAAAGGGTGACATATAACTTATTCAATTGCAGAAATGTTTGTTCTTTTTGCTTTCTTTTCTTCCATAAACAGTGTGCAGATTGTAGAGTTTACTGTACCATGCTCTGTTATTTTATTAATGTTTGAATTTTCCTCAATTGTGCACAATTGCTATCAATTATATTGTTAGATCCGTTAATTTAATGTTGATTATTAGGCTTTATTGTTATCTTTCTTAGGTGAAATATAATCAAGGTGTTAATGTTTTCAAAGCGTCATCGGATTAATTTGATTTAATTTTCTTTGATTTATAAATTACCCATAATATTTAAGATGGGTCTTAAAACGTTAAACCATTATAAAAATGAAACACTTTTGTACTGAAATTCACATGGAGTACTGAGTATTTGTAATGAGGAAGTATTTTGATTCATAATTACTAAGTAGCAGTCCTTGTAGGTTTACCTTAAAAATATGTATAATGTTTTTTAACTTCACCTTTCATTCATTGTATTCAATGTTACACTTTTCTACTACGTGCAACACAACCCTCATCAGTTACTTATAAATAATATAACAGTACATGACAAATAAAACTTAAAACTATTAGACCTTATCACAATATTATATTTATGTTTAACTTAGTTACTTCTAACTTACTTAGGTTGGTTATTTGGACGGGTATGTTGACGTCGTCATTCTGTGCAGTACGCATTACGTATAATTTAGTTGTGTGTATGGCAAGAATAAATTATCATAATGATATGAACATTGTGTGAATAACTACAACTGGTAATGGTATTATTACTTGTCTTTGTCTAACTAGAATAAATTATACCTGCCTATGCGTATTAGGTAATTAGTAATTAGGTACTCATGTACAACTGATTATTGTGATTAGTTTTAATACTAAACTATGGTTATGTTTTCGGGATAAGGACAAATTATGTACTGTGTATAATAAGGAGTTTGAATTCCGTTGTGGTTGTTTATAAACATGTAATTAATAAGTTTGTTAAGC
The DNA here is from genome assembly GCA_020055645.1 of Tomocerus qinae. Taxonomy (NCBI): domain Eukaryota; kingdom Metazoa; phylum Arthropoda; class Collembola; order Entomobryomorpha; family Tomoceridae; genus Tomocerus; species Tomocerus qinae. The sequence continues at coordinate 30,885,526 of CM034547.1, forward strand.
AATGAAAAAGAAGTACTTACGACTTTAAATAGGTAAATTGAATACAGATACATTTTCAGGTTATTACGTTATCCGAATAAATTGTGAATAAATAATACTATAATCGATTTAATTTTGATTCGTATTCATCATAAATAGGTGGTTTAAGTTACCTCGTAGCTAGGTTTTTTGTGAAGATTTCAGCAACATTATTTTACATTCATAGTCATGCCAAATAAAGAAGACATCGCATATGACGTAACAGAAAACCGTGTGAACCTTTTATGAGATAGTCGTTATCTACATGCGAAGTTAGTCTACAGTACAGTGCTAGCCACGAGAGGATTAAAAATGAGCTGAAAAATATCGCTAAATATGTAGGTAAATGTTAGTACGAAATATCAATTTTATGAGAAAAGCATTAGAACGTAGCTAGACGTTTAGATTTTAGAACCGCTTTTGGCCGACGACAACCCTTTATAAATGGGCGTTTAGATTTCAAACTAATAAATCCAGTATCATCATAAAGAACTAAAAGCTACAAGGATGATTAGCTATTGAAGGATGGTGTAATATTATTTGTGTATTGACAGTGTTGAGTTAGTAACATGCAGTATTGTCATACTAAGACAATAATTATATACATGTTCTGTACTAGTATAGAGCAGTTCACTCTAGCTTAGCTCTGTTGTAAACTCCGGATGTTGCATTTCGGTGCGATGCGATAACAGGGAAGGGAAGATTGTTATACTCTTATACTCGTTGTGGCTAAGATGGATTAACTCTGCCACATAATTTTTGTAATTATATTATTGGTTACATACCTATAACTACAACTGATGCATGCTTAAATATAACTTAAAATGTTGTTTGCATATATTGCATACTTACTAGACTATCACTGATGCATATACATAAATATAATTTATGTTGGACTACCTAATAGTCCCGTGGCTCTAAGCAAAGGGTATTATTTTTTAACGATAAATCACTTATCTCTGCAATATGTAAGCTATGCAACAACAAGCATAAAACAACAGTTACATAAGACATAATATAGAAACAAAGTCCTTGCACTGTTGAACGTTGAACGTTTTTGTATTATATAAATGAGTCATGTGATGGAAATGGATCAACAAATGATGAAAATCAATAAGGACAAATAGTAACAATCACAGCCATACTATAGCCAACTATTAGTCCTTATATTAATCGTTTAAACTTACTAATAATTATTGCAAAATAATGCATTTTCCTTAGACTTCTCAATAGCATCATATACAAACAATTAACCATGAAACTATAGCTCTCAAATTCTTTTCCGTTCAGGGGGCATCAATACTTTGACTTACGCGTAGAAAACTATGTGTGCTGACTCTGTAGCAGTTCCTTGTATCACAGACGAACAAGACTAAGACAAATAGCCCGAGACGAAAGCAAACATTGTTTAGATATTTACGTGAGCATTGAAGACAAAGTAATACAGTTAATCACGATTTAGAGAAGGGAGGAACTTATAATAATTCTTCATAATTACATTTACTATAGGCTTAAAAAGCAAAGTTATAATATCATACAGTACAAACGAGACTTTAATTAGTAAGGTGCAAGCATTATTGTGATTACTAGATTACCAAATAAGTTAGAATCGTGCATATATAAGTACATAATATTAAGTATTAATTCCCTTATCAGAGTGACTAACAACATCTTAAAACATTGTTTGAAGCTGTAACTAGTTGGAATAATAGAAAGTAGGAAAGTAGCCAGTAAATTAATGAAATTACATACGGGCTTTATTAATTCCCCAGAACCGTTACTAATTCTTTGTACAGATTCTCAATTTAGCTTCTATCACCCCTTAATAATTTATATTGGTTCTTCATTTCACTTTTCAAGCAATTTACTAAACACTAACATAGTAACACGTAGTATACTGGAATGATTTTAATCAAAAGAACACAGTGAGACTGATCTTAATGCAGAAGTTGTACATATTTTGTTGTTCACTTGGTGCAAAGACCTAATAATTTAAGGTTTGTACTTGAACAACTATGAACATTCTTTATACTTGATGTAAACTACGGACATGATTTATAAAGAAGCCAGACGGTCCATGTAACAGATAACCATGTTTGGTGTACCAGTGAAGTATGCAGAAAACTATGATTCATCCATTCAAGAATCGATTGATTTCTTAAAACATTGATACCCTTTTTCTTTAAAACAAATTAGCCATTTTGAAACGACAATGGCTGTGTGGCAGATTTACTACTAAAGTGTTGTGTGTGAATAACTTCTTAAAATGAATATGTTTGGGGAAAATGGAGATAATACTGTTTTAATTATTAGAAAATGCATTTTTATATTATTTATCGGAATATCGCAGTTAATTATGAGCTTAGTTATAGGATTGCCAAAAGTACAATCTTTTAACATCGATGTAGAATACCCAATTGTGATAACAAATTCCTTCGATGGACAAACGTCGCATTTCGGATTATCCGTAATGATATTAGAAAGAACAACGAATCATTTACAACCGAATGAAGAGGATCCGCCGAGAGGATGGTTTGATTTTCAGACATTTGTATTTCACTAACTTTAGGAAAAGGATTTATTAGAGGCATTTTTTTACTTTATAGGGTACTCATTGGAGCTCCTAAAGCAAATTCAACCAACCCAAACCATACAACTATCTATGAACCTGGTGTTATTTGGCGATGTGCCATTGGTCGCAAAAGAATTCGGAGTGACGATTGCAAAACAGTTGTTGTGGACCCTACTCGTAAGTTTAAAACATACTGCCAGTTTAGCGGTTGCAATGATAATTGTAACGGTTTTCGTTTGGTATGAAAATCAGATGAATACGACCCGAAAAATAAAGCCCACAGTCATAAAGACAAGAAAGATGGTGGTTGGTTGGGAGGCACAATGTCCGCTGGGGACTCTGATCGTTTCGTTTCCTGTGCCAGTCGATGGATTAATCAGAAATACACTGGAAATTATTTTCTTCAAGGTATTTGTTATTGGCTGCCTCGATCTCATGTTACTTTGGATGCTTACAATAGCTCATGGCCCTGGCTTCCTCCAAAAGATAGCCACAGACTGATACCACTTCTTACCAGAGGTACATTTCATAGCCATTTACCCATAATCATCCCATTCCGCTTCATTTTTCATTGAACGAAAATTGTAAAATAAAATGTTCTATTGCAGATAGGCTCTCCTTCTGTACTGCACCAAATATTAGTATGTCAAGCTGTAGTGGTTCAGACAAAGTCTTCGACTGGCCTTATGGACAAGCAGGTTTTTCAGCCCATGTGCCACAGAACAATGAAATGATTCTGGGAGCTCCTGGAATTTTTGAATGGACAGGTTAGGCAACTTGAGGGACGCTTTCCCTCTAGTAATATTAAATCAGCTTGAGGGATATAAACTCAGAGGAGCAAAAGTCTCAATAGAGCAGCTTTTAAGCTAGTGAAAATGGAGAAAGATAAAGCCCACGCCCATGTTCAGTGAAAGTTTTTATGGTGTTTTATCTGAGAAAGTTTGGATTGAAGGTGTGTTTTCTCTAGTATAAGTGAAAGCATATGAAAAGTTTTATTTGCTCTTTTATGGGAAAAGCTTAGAAGAATTGAGACATTTGCTCCTCTCTGTAATTTAAAAGTAAATTGCTATCAATTTTTATGGTTATTATACAGGCTCTGTCATTCAATATCGAGACGTAAAAGAACCTGACCCGCTTTTCAAAAGATACAATAGTCATCCGAGTTCTCCAGTTTTTTCTGAATTTCTTGTAGCAAAATTGCAAAATGAAGACGCTGATGAATCTAATGCGTTGCATTACTTTGACTATTTTGGTAGAGCATTCCTATACCTTTAAAAGTTGACAAACAAAGGTTGTGGGTATAATTTTCTGCATAACCTTTTTAGGATATGCAGTAACATCTGGCAATTTCTTCCATAAAAACATATCCTCGAGTAGAACACAATACGCAGCGGGAGCCCCAAGATCTGCCTCAATGTCTGGAAAAGTTCTAATTTTTAGTTTTCGGAAGACGAATACAACTTACACGGGTGCCTTAGACTTTTTAGTGAACTCCCTTGAGGCCGGCAACAGTACTAACCATACTCTTTACGGCTCTTACTTTGGTTCTGTTTTACTTTCTTTGGATATAACAAGCGATGGATTCGACGAATTATTAGTCGGGGCTCCTTTGTGTGGAACTGATATTAGTATTCCGAAATCCATCAGAGTTTCTCAAAACCCAGGTGTGTTGTTACTCTCATTCTCATTATTAGAACGGAACTAAAATAATTCTATGATTGGCTATACTAATGCTTTCTGTAGATAATGCAAGCAGTTCCGATTTCCTTAAACAATCAACTATGATATCCGGAGATGAAGGATGTATCTTTGTTTACTTCAGTACTGGGGTATGATGAAACAGCTTTTTGGTGGTAATAGTACCGCAACCCTAATATTATTTAGTAACTCAAGATTCTCAACACACAATGAATACAAATAAATGCTGTTTTATATGTTGCATCCACTAATGTCATCATTTTCTCATTATTATACTTGATTATTAATAAAAACTGTTCCCTGAATTTTAAAGTACGATTTCTCAAGACGTCCTCAAATAATATGCGGAGACAAAGAACCAGGTTCTCGATTTGGTTCGGCCATATCTAATATTGGGGATGTAAACATGGATGGACACAAAGGTTAATAATTTAAATCTTATTAGCACATAATTTATTATCGTAGAGTAATTTACAAGAAAGACAGTTTGGTTCATTATAAATTTATATAATTCCCAAACGTCTCCATCAGATATTGCCGTTGGCGCACCCTATGAAAATGAAGGTAGAGGAGCAGTTTACATTTACCATGGAGGCCCTACGAAATTAGCTTTGGCACAAAAGCTATTGCCGGAAACATTGGACTCTAGCATGCGAGGATTTGGATATTCTTTGTCTTCGGGCATTGACATTGATAACAATCATTATCCAGGTAATTAATCCTTAATTAGTAAATCACGCAAAAGCATGTTTAAAGAGAAACTAGTTCAATAAAGTTATTCCTTCAATTGGTTAGATTTAGCTGTTGGAGCGTATGGATCAAACCAAATAGCAATATTTCGAACTATTCCTTTGGTAAATTTAACTGGAAATTTAACGTTGTCTATCCCGAAACTCCTTACTAATACCGAACAATTCAACTTGACTTCTTGCATTGGTTTCAAGGGCGTCAGCTTACCGGAAATATTGGGTAACTGTTAAAAATACAAGTATTTATGTACCTACACTGGTTAGGAGCGGTTGTATCATTGTATCTGACTATTACTCAACCGCCTTAGCGGTAGATAACAGCATAACGTAAAAGCATTTTGTATTTATACGAATGATCCCATTTCCACTAACCTTTAATAGGCCTTAAAAAATAAACAAAAGTTAACTCATTTCTATTGTTAATCTATCTTATTGACACTTATTTTTCGGATAAACAGGAATCTGGGTTAAATTGACTATTAGTAGAGAATCCAACCAGGAAAAATTGATTTCTTGGCTTGTGGATGAGACAACAGGCGCCAGTAATACCTCAAGAGTTCATGTGCTGGCTACAAAACCACAGCTTTCGTATTACAAAAAAGAAGGAGCGTGTGTAAATTTCACCGCAATAAGAATAGGGGTATGTAGCAACATTTAAACCACTTTCATACATTATTATTATTGACATTTTAAATTATATGCAAATCTTTATGTTCTAATCATCTAGAATATCGACGGTCTAAGTAAACCAATTACCATAAGACAAGATTACTGGTTGAAAAGCTATGGAAATTCTCCTGAACCATCGAAACCAATTAGCTATGAGATTTCAAAGAATTCTTCTGGAAATTCTATTTTTATTCTTAGAAATGTTACCCAGCCAGGTTTTTAAATACCTTGCTATAGAATGAAAAATGACAATCATTCAATGATACCAATGTAATGATATATCAGTATCAAATGTTAATTAGGGTCTCCAATTTTTTCTTGCAGATGTATCAGATTTTACAAAAAAGGAGCCACTACCCATAATTAATAGGTTTAGCACAAACTCGGTTATTTTACCTATCGGTTCTATCTGTGAAGCTGATGGTGACCCATCGTGTTTGGCTAACATGACCCTTAATGCTTATTTCAAAAGTCTAAATCAAGATTACTCATGGAGAGAAGATACAACATTCATAATAGGATCACTAGAGACATTAATTCTAGAAGTGGAAGTTTATAATCATAGGGAAACGGCTAATCTTCCTATTACGGTAGAAATAGAATGGAAGAGTCCACCAAATATACGCAGAATGGGGTCGGATTGTGCCAGAATTTATGGTGAACCAAACGGAAATCAGAAGTACAAATGTTCTGTTAACAAACCCATAAAAGAGGATAAAAAGGTATGTATGGAATGAAATTGAGATTATTTTGAAGTACATTTTTAATTCATTGACTTTATTCTAGGAAACCATAAAAATCGACTTTGATATGTCACCTCTTTATGGAGGAGATACAGAGGATTTTCTAGAATTTGAAATGAAAGCCAATACCAGCTCCTTGCTCGTAAAAGCTGTACAACAAAAATTTAAATTTCAAATGAAGCCCCAAGTTGAATTTTCCCTTTCAGAGTAAGTAAATTTATTTATACCTACTATATAGTTAACGATAATATTATTATTAGTATGCACCAATTCCATTGCATGGATATAAATCTTATCGTTTTAGCAATTTCAATGAAGGTTTATTATCTCACGACAAGCACAACAAACCAGTAAATATAACCCATACCTATGAAGTAAGTCAACTAAATACAAATCTTAACATCCCAAAATATTAATGGACAATTAATTATGTTCGGAAATTGCATGAAAGTAATAGATTTATCATCGTAGCTATAATATATGTTTAATTTACCTGTGTGCACTTTAGGTAAACCTAAAGGGTCCAAGTCCGGTCTACAAAATACACATGGAATACTACATACCTAAGTATACAAATGTCTCCGGAAGTCTTAAAGAATTACTATTTGTCAGGAAACCAATTGTAAGTGTTTATAACGCAAAAATATTTAAATCTTAACTTAAGTTCTTCCAGCTCTCTACTCACATCATTTTAATATTACATGCTTTTCCTTCAGTATAGTTTATTCTAGGCTACCCATGTATATCATTTTACTCTTTTGCAAACTCTAAGTTGTGTCCTAACCAAAAGTCCACTTCCCCTGATATATTATTCTACTTACCCATCAACTTTCTCATAGATGGATGGATATTCATTATTTCTTTCACCTTTAGAAGTCATTATATATTTTTATGTAATTCAAATTGTTTTAAATAGATTAATCATGAGTTCAATCATGGAGTGATTGAATGCGATAAGGTGAATGGCTCTTTTATTGAGGATGCGTTCCAAAATTCTGAAATTAGACCAGATACCACTGTAGAAAACTTGACAAATTGGATTTCTAATCCTGACAAATGGTCAGGAAATTTCTCTGATGAGATGGAAGAACATGAAAGTGTGATCAGAACTAAGAGAAGTCTTCTAGATATCGATTCTGACGAAGAAAGGGTATATCAAATCTATTGTGGATTGAATGGTATCGAATGCATGAAAATTGTGTGTACTGCAACTAAAGTCAAAAATACAACAAAAGCAGTCATAGAATTCAAACTAAGAATGATTTCAGAAATTGCAAGTAATGATTCAACATTTTCATATGTATTTTCAATAAATAATTTGTTCTGCCTTTTACCTAGAATGCACATGTTCCGTTTATTCTATGTAGAATCTTTCATCCCGGATTATGGAATTGACTTTGTTGTGATAACAAGCAATGCGGTCATGAGAATGTTGGACAGAAACGGCAAACAGTTTGGTAAGGAAGCAAAAGTCCGTTTTGAAACCAAACTAACCATTCAAGGTGCTCCAGAAATACCAGCATGGATTTTAATTGTTGCCGTTGCATCAGGGCTCATTATTTTTACGTTGGTAACACTCATTTTGGTCAAGGTAAGTGCATTGAGAACTATAAAGTTGCGGTTTGGTTTGGCCTTATTGTAGATTGAGAAAATGACATAATGGTGGTTGATTTGTTTTTCTTTATTACAGTGCGGATTCTTCCGTCGTAAGACGCGTGATCAGTTGGCAGCATTGAAAATTAAGAAAGAGGTATGCAAATATATTTTTTGAAATGTAATCCAGTATCAGAATTAAAGATAATTATATTCGTATTTTAATCTACAGATAGATGACAATTTTGGACACGAATTGAAGAGATATGAAGATGCTAGTGCTGGTAATCGTTATTCCAAGATGAATGTAACCGACGAGTACACATTGCGAATGAGCGACCGTGATTACAATTGGTAGACTGTGATGTGAAGCGATATTTACTAAAAGCGTTTTATGAATTTTTTAAATCCGTTATGTACTTTTACTCATTCCAATATCGTGAAATTAGCATTGTAAAAGAAATGAAATATTATTATTGTACAATTCGATGATGCAATTATAAGTATATATATGAATATTTTAGCATAGATATTCTAGCATTTTGCATCAAAGAATTAAACAGACTGTTCAAACACACTATATAATGTCCATTAGTTAATGTAATAAAAAGGGCTACCTTCGCTTACAGTTCTTTCTAACGACCCAACTTCAAATTTCGGTGCGTTCCTTGTTTGGCATTTGGTCATTTTACATTTTACTGGTGAAACTTTTATGCTAGCATAAGGGAGGTCAAGAATTTCAGGTATTCTTTCTATTGTCGGATGTATCAGTACTTAGATGGAATATTTGTAGAGCGATCCTCAAAAGATAATATTATAACCTAGAAAGTATGCATTGCATGTAGTAGTTTTATTTATTCATTGTAGATGCACGTATTATATACAAGTTTATTAATTGTATTTCCAGTGTTGCTTACATCTTAGGTACCAAATTGGTTCTATTACTTCATTTGATAGTTTTTGATGAGTCAACCCAGTACTCGACATAGTCGCTTCCAATTGTAGGGATTGTGTTGATTTTTAGAAACTTTTGTGAATCCAAAGAAAATTTTGGCCACAGAGAAATCAATGGTGGGTAATTTCCCTGGTTCGGATCTCTAAAAATAAGATTTTTGAAACATGTTTTTAAGCTAGTAACTAAAAGCATTGTTTAGGACATTATACCGGTAGAATTCAGATCAATGAAATAATACAGATAAAGACAAAAAATGGAAAATATTTTTAGCATTGCATAGTAGAAATGCAATGCACATAATGTCAATGTCAATCGTGCCTTACCCCGAAGTTGCGAAATTAGCCCACATATTAACCAGGAGGCTGCTGACAAATCTTTCTTCCGGTTTAGTGAAAGTTCCATAGTCGAAAAGATACCTTAAGGATTTATTTATTTTCATTAAAATCTATGCGCAGCAGTTCGTTCCAAGCAACTGAACAAAATACATAGGATGAAAAATTAAAAGAGAATAAAAATGATTGTACATTAGGTCATCGACGTGAGTCACCCCTCGAGGAACTTGTGGAACACCGCCAGTGTAAGAGTAAAATGTCTGATTACTAAAATGTAGGTGTTGAGTTATTAGTGAAAATGAAATTCTACTGAAATGTAAATGTAAACTCTAAAGGAGGTTTTACAATTTTCTTCATTACATTTTTAAAACAAACAAATACAACCAATGTTTACTAACTCAGGGATTGCTCCTTAAAATGCCTTTTAATAACGTAATTGATGATATCTTTCTGCATAAGCAATTGATGGAGACAATGCAATTAAGCTTTTGAAACGTAAAAAGGAAAATTGTTTATCATGTGAAAACTTACTAGGTACTACTTACCCATAATAGTCAAAAGAATACAAGTACGTGTTGGGATTGATTATGGAATGATACTTTGCTGTGGTGTAAGCAGGAGCTTTGAAGTAAAATGTTGTGTAAATCTGAAAAGTTATTTTACAACTTTGAATTATCAGGTGTAGGTCTGGTCTGATTAACTTTTTAATGCATACCCCAACAAGACCTGCAGCCATTTGTGTGAAATTTCCGGAATTTTTAGATTTTCCTAAGTATTCTTCAATCAATGAGTCAATGATACCAATGGGAGAATCAGAGATACCTGCATGGAAAGCATTATACATATTGCGTTAATCCGTTAATCCACCGTATTTACTGTATTTACAGCTTTAAAGTTGTAAAATATATAACATGACAAAAGAGTGAATCTTTACCATGTGAAAAATAGGTTATATTTTAAATAGCTTTTAATTTAGTTAGGTTAGGTTTCATGGTTGACTACAGATATCAACTGAACAGGCATTTGTATATTAATGAGAGGAATATTAATTTGGACATTGTATTGGAAACAACAAAAGCGATGTACCGAAACTCGATGAAGTAAGAAGACTTTCAACAAACTGGAAGCGAAGGAAATCCTTATTATTGACCAAGCCTGTGGGTGCTAAATAAGTAGAGTAAAGGCGTGAAAGCAAGAAGGCCCCGTCGTTTTTACAGGCTCCAATCATAAGGGGCACATTTGACTGAAGTCCAGTTTTTAGAGACACATATGGGTTGTTAGGCGTTACTTTTGGAATAGATAATGGAAAGGTTTGCACCACAGGAGCTGGCTACTTTCGCATTCAAAGTTAAGATAATCATCAATATATCAGGTATAGCAAAAAAACGATCTAAACACTCAATATCAAAATGGTAGAAATTATTGAAATGCATGGCAGATATTTATACCATACATAAAAGACGGTCAGAGCTGCGCTTAAGTATTGTGCTGGGATAGCTCTCATGCATGCCAAAACAAGATCCATGTTTAGTTGGGAAACAACAGGATTCGCAGGAGTACAATTGAAATATGAAGTTGCTAATAATGAGTTCTTAAGACCTGTTGTATATGCCCAGCCAGAAATATCGTCACCTAGAATAAATTTCTAAATTAGAATACGAGTGCATACCAAGCATTAGTACAAGTGAGTGCATTTGTTGCACCTGAAAGAGAAATAGCTCGGTGGATAAGGTTTTTTGTCAATGGGCTATCAAGAAGATAAGTCACGGATGCCGCACCAGCACTCTGACCCGCAACGGTAACGGAATTAGGATCTCCTCCGAAATACTCGATATTTTGTTGTACCCATTGAAGTGCTAGGACTTGGTCATATAAGCCTAGGTTACCTGGTGCTTCGTCATTCTCCAGGCAAAAGAATCCTAGCAATAATATTTATTAATATAACATGGGACACTATTATGAAAGTCGCAGCCATTGGCCATAGTGGGACAAAGGAATATTGTGATAGCATATCGAACATTTTGTATAACAAATCTTTTTGATAATTTACAATCGTTCTAAGAAGACACAACCAATCTACGAAAATGACAATTTCTAGAGCCCAAAAAACTTATTCTGTACTGCTTGTCTTTTAGTACATTTTGGAGTCTCAAATGTGATACATTGTTCACGATATATTATAACGTTACGGATATAAGGTTTGCTTTACTAATAATATAATAGGTATGATCTACAAAAAATTCTTAATTCTATGAAAAAAGTGTACCAAAAACGCCCAATCTGTAGTTAATACTAACGAAAACAACTTCTCTTTCCAGTAATCGTTTTGCATTATATAAGTTTCCCGACCACCGATAGAAAGATCCACCTGTTATAAGGTCCAATACATACAAAGTTAGTGAAAGCTCGTTTATTAAACTGGAACGTGTAGGTAGTCATGATTCATTCAAGAAAGGTATTTATTAAAATATAAACGAGCATCTACGGTAAAATAGACTATAATCTAAATATTGAATAAAATAAATATCAGTATTCCAACCGTGAATAAAAACGATCACAGGGAGTAGCTTTTGCTTGTCCGATTTTTTAACCTAAAATGCAAAAAGGATTTTTGAGGAAATCTGAATATTTAAATGTACATAGTTGCATAGTTATCTGCATTCTTTCCAGAATGGGAGTTTCACTTTCGAATTGATTCTGGTACCTTGGGTGTATAAACGTTGAGAGAGAGACATTGTTCACTGTAGTTTCCAGGCTCCAACGGTGACGGAGGTTGGACGCAGGCTACTTGATTATTGGTAGCATCGAAAATGGAATTGTCTGCCGTTAGTTGATCTACGGGTTCAGCGAGAGAGAATCTCTTGACAATGTTTCCATAAGGGATACCCTGGAAGGCTGGATACTGCCGATTTGTCACGGATGTTGTCTGAGCAGTTCCCTTAATAGTTCCCAAGTTTGGAATTGTAACAGTCAAGTCTTCTTCTGACAGTCCAATAACTTCACTGCAGCAGCAAATGAAGACGAAATTAATGAAGACAAAGATAGCTTTCATGATTTTATGAATTAATTGTTTTTTTTTCTATTATAGGACAAATAAAGAGATAGTTTTCTTCTAAAGGTGTGAAAAGTGGAGGCTATACCAATATTTGTAGACAGGTACCAAAATAAGCACCTATTCTACCTATCAGTTGTGGCTACACAGATCACAGCTTTTTTACCAAAAGGTAACAATTTCCAAGACCTTAAATAGCCCTGACGTTCCACTTTGCGGACTGGTAATAATGGCCTAAACCATTTTTATTAAAATAATCAGTATTCTCAAATCTTTTGAGTTGAGCCAGAGGTTGAGCCGACATAATTAATTTTTATCAGTTGCATTACTATACTTAGAGAGTTGCACGGGCAGCATTTTGGTGCCCGTGGCTGCCCGTGCCCGTAGCAATTGTGCCTGTGCCCGCCCATACCCGTACGGGCACGGGCCGGGCAGCTGCCCGCGCGGGCATTAGGTGCCCGTACAACTCTTATATAGAGTTGCACGGGCAGCATTTTGGTACCCGTGGCTGCCCGTGCCCGCAAACATTTTGAAAATCCTGCCCGTGCCCGCCCATACCCGTAAGGGCACGGGCCAGGCAGCTGCCCGCACGGGCATTGGGTGCCCGTGCAACTCACAGTGTACTTCTTTAAACTACCTAAATGGTGAATTTTTAAATTTCAGCTTTCAGAAGCAAGTAGGTATGCATCAACACAATCTTGTATTGCAGACTCCGGTGTATGCATCCAGATATGTAAAATATGAACAGTTATAAATAAGCACATAGGTATTATGGATCTTAAGTTATTAGAGCCATTTACGAAAGCTTTAGTTTTTATTGCGTATACCAAAGTTAGTGTTCTGCCTTAGATTATATAACTAGTACTGTAGATCTAGATGCGACATACGGTCACATGATTGAACTTTTGTTTACATTTGGAATTTGGGTAAACTGAGGCAAATACAAAAAATGCCGCTTGCCTAATACAATATGACAATCTCAATATTCTCAATGTTGTCAAACAAATCAATTGAGCCTTTAAATTGCCCCGCCTTTTACCCAATTAACTCTTAAGTCTGTCCTTCGCAGGTCATAAAAATGCAATACATTAAATGAATGGAGATGTCATATCTATCCAAATCTATGTGTTCTGCTTATCATTAATCTGTAGACCAAAGTTTTTGCATTTCATAGATTCAATATCATTATATTTATTAAAGAGACTTGTAAAAATGCATATGCCATAGATTTGGATAGATATGACATCTCCATTCATTTAATGTATTGCATTTTTATGACCTGCGAAGGACAGACTTAAGAGTGAATTGGGTAAAAGGCGGGGCAATTTAAAGGCTCAATTGATTTGTTTGACAACATTGAGAATATTGAGATTGTCATATTGTATTAGGCAAGCGGCATTTTTTGTATTTGCCTCAGTTTACCCAAATTCCAAATGTAAACAAAAGTTCAATCATGTGACCGTATGTCGCATCTAGATCTACAGTACTAGTTATATAATCTAAGGCATATGCGTATGGCTGCATTGGCGTGTCTTATGTTCCCCCTTAAACAAACCCTATCCTTTCCCAAATACTAGCGTACAATGACATTAATTATATTTATGACATTGCTCTGCTCTTGGTTGGTACTTTGATCCTAACTCAAGAATAGCCTATATGTATATGGTCTAATACATTCAAACCTTACTACAATAAAGATTTTATTAGTCAGGTACCGTTTTATTGTTCGCTTTATAGAATATGTTAAATATTACACCATATATTTATGAGTGTAATCACCTATTTATGGCCCTACGCATCCCATCCTTAGAATAGGTTTGATTATGGTTAATTAAACAGGTTAGGTTTGTAGGGACATAGGTTATTATACTTCACATTTTGCGCGGCAATTCTCGACGCTCTAACCTCGCAAGCGGCGGTGTGTGGAAAATGCTCGTATAATTACGATTATCAGGCATAATCATTCAATTATGCCTAAATCCTTTCTATTTCTGTCGCATTAGTAGAACCTTATTTCCTCGGCGGCCACTACCTGGGTAAAATTTAGACTACAGCGTTGCGGTGATTTACATCATGTAGTATTATTCTTAAAATGTTCGTCATACATAAACTGCAACATACACTAATTCATGTATTACACACAGTATAATATTACATTGAGCCCTACACATACTACTATACTATAACGTTATGTTTTAAAACTGCATTAAATAATTGTATCAATAGTTTTTAGCTAATTAATGCAAATGCAAGTAAAACAAAATATAACACAATAATTTCTTAAAAATACTACCTACTCAACTACTATACCACAACTATATTTTTGCATTCTACTGCAACATACAATGATAGCAGCTGAATAACTTTACAAAATATATATACTATATAATTCACTAGTGCTTTTATTATGTCTATGCACAACTACTTGCACACAGATACTTTTTAAATTCAAAGCACATTTAGCTAATTTATTAAAATTCCTTTTGTCGTAATATCTAAACTAAAACTGATCTAAATTAAATGCAAAAGCAATAATAGCTGCTATAACAAAGGGAATTAAAATTTCAACTAATTTGTACAATGATTTGGCGCATATCTTCCAAGTTTAATAATGTTGGTTTGTAAATGATTTCATTTCTCATTCATCTTTTGAGACTGTTATGTTCTTCTTATTCTTAATATTTTTGTTTTCTTTTGTATCAAGTAACTTATTATCAATTGCGAGTTTCAATTTTAGGAAAATGTATTGCTGTTCCTCTTTTAAAAATTGTAGAAACATATAAATTAGAATGACTTCTTTGAATGCTTCTTTTAAGATTGCTGTGTCAAGATTCCAGCGAGTTAGTGGTTCATTTCATTACATTTTGATGTTTACACTACAGCCTTTTCTACATGTCCATAATAGGATGTACATCCAATAGATCTTGTTCGTTATTATTAGAAGTTTTCCCCCTTTCCCCTTGCACAAATCTAAAATGATTTTCCATTATAAAAGTTAAAGAACAATTATTTATTTAATAGACAATTCTATTCTCGAGTTGTTATTACATGGGCTAGCCATTTTGGAATAAAAATTCTGCATATTCTTGAACATACACATTGTACATCTTATCAGATATACAATTTAATTATGCAGACCCACTGTTACATGCATTACATTCAAGCCTAGCCAACATTCACAATAGAAGATCATTTAAATGCAATTTCGAGTCATGCCAATAAATATATGGCAGTCCGAGCAGTACACTATTTAGCTTTGTAGAAGTGTCAAATTTTTACATCAGTTTACATACACAATGTACCTGAGCCCGCGAGGCAGCTTATATGTGTACTATGTTTTCTAAAGCAGAGCTTGAAATATTATTTTTCTGCTTAAACTTATCGGCAACGCTGCTTTAATTTTAGCTTCTTTCGAGTTTCGAAGGAGCGAAAAGGGTAGTGGAAAAAGTGACCGCGTTAAGAAGATTATGTACTACAACCTGCAACCGTTTGTAGGAAGGGTTGCCTCACCCTAAGGTGGAACCTTTTAGTCCGGCCACATAGCTATGTTGTTATCATAAGCTTCATTGCATTTATCTTTGATAGGTGTACAATAAACTTAAGTGATGCATACATCGGTTGCATGCGTAAATCAAGTTATCTACTAAATAGAGGGTTACAAAGTCAGGACATTACCTTTTATGAAATTTCATTTCAAATATACCTGCAGCTTAAATTATAAATTCTGTAGAAATGAGCAATGTTAATAACGTTCTTCTTCGAAGAGAAACTCAACACGCTAACGTCACATGCTATCATATCATTTAGTGATTTACAAAGACTTTTGTAATTGCAAGCCATGACGGAAGCTTATTAGTTTTTGGCAACTTCATCCATAATCACAAGGATAACCGATAGATATCTTTTATATTCCGATAATTTATCTTTTTATAATTGCACTACCATAACCTTAGTCATAACTGAATGACTACACATTCTTCCCGTAACATATATTAAGATTAAGCCTGAAAAAAGTCTTTTTCTGTTATGAATAATTTAGTCTATGTTCCCGTAGCACAATTGTGTGTAATTACAGTGGAATATAAATGTCACTTTTTGGTACAACATCGGTAAAACGTGCATCCATAAATACACATGGATAATAGATTATCGACCTCTTTCAGTCAGGATATTTCTACTATAAGATATGTAATTTAATAACTAACCAAGGGAATAAGACGATCTAATAAGCTCTACGTAAGTTCGTAAGGTGCCTGATGCATCTTAACACGATACTGTTTTTATATGCCGTATAATAATCGATATAATTCCCGCATCGAAATAATTCCCCGTCCGGGGAATTACATCGATTTTTCTTACACATAGAAATGGCCATGAAACTATCCCCGAAGTGCTAATTCGATTATTGCGGTAATAACTCCTTACAAAATTTTCACCAACCTTTTCCTAGTACTTTCACTAGAATTTTTCATAGGGAGACATTCGAGGCAGGCTAACTGCTCTCAGGATTTGTCAATCCCTATGTATGAGGTTGGGTGAGGGTTTGAAAATCGTCAGGAGGGTTTTGGAAAAGAACTTATTCCGAGTTAACCTTAGAAAGAGAAAGAACTAAGTAACTTTTCCATCCTCCTGTACGCACTCATTTGTGTTATTCTCAGTTTCATGGCTTACTGAAAAATAATGTGAATCATTCGAGGTAAAATGCTTAAATGGTCTTATCCACAGTAGGAACAAATATTATCACCTTTTCTGGAAAACCTACACTTACTTACATACTGCTACTAACTATACTCAAATGTTGTATAGCATTTTTCAATTCTTTCCGTTTGCGGTTTGTTGTAGATTGTCAGCATGAAACTTTATCCACATAATATCCAGCACAGTTTCATTATTTCTCATAAAATTCACGCATGTCATAGCAGGAAAGTCTTCATTAAATATTGGTATAATTGTTTGTGAATTCATGGACGAACTCCTAAGTGGAACTCACTCCTACTAAGATTCCGATTAGGTTAAATACCAAAATTCCAACTAATTTTCATTTTCAGTAGTGTTAGTTGGTACTCTATCGTAGAATACATACCAAGATGAAATTTTAATTGCTTTTATTTTAAAACTAAAAATTATCTCGTGAACACAATTCAAAAAAGAAACACTATTTTTGAGTTTAAAGAGGTTCTCCCTTACGAGTCGCTTCTCTCTTAGGAGTTGACATACAATAAACATTTTGTGTAAAAATGAAATTAATGGTCATTATTTTACTTCTTGAGAATCCAGACAAGGTATCTCGCTTCTGGTTTTAGATGGGACTGTGGTTTTACTTTAGTCATAAATACTATTTGTACATTTGGCACGATGAGGAAGACATTTTCTGAGATTAGAATTACTTGCGCTAGGCTTTTTTATAGGTTTTCAGTTACCTCAACTTTAAAGTATTTTTGATTCATGTTCTAACTAAGTTTTAGTTAATAGATTATATGGAATATTTAGCCAAACTATTTTATATGAATTTCCTTTACTATCCAGGGCAGATGTTTGCGTACATTATACATGCATACAGTCTATCATTTGTAGGTAGTTTTTTCATACCTATGATACATCTATTGAGTTGTTATTGTTTTGTGCTTAAAACTATACAAAATTAAATGTGTCACGGTCATGGACTAAGAAGATTTTTTCTGTGTATTTTTTCGAAGTTTTCCAATCACGCAACCTTAAAATTAAAATTATTTTCGAATCAGTCTTCAGATACCTATCTATTGAAACAGCTCGTTAGATTTAGTTAATCATGGTTGTAAAGGAGTGTATGCTATTGGTAGTTCATTCTCTCGTGTTTATGGTTAACAGCCAAAGCACAATTGACTTAAGTAACCCCATTTGGATTAAAGACGGTTACAGCGATGAAGGGACTGACAGCAGTTTTGGCTACACTGTGTCTTTACTGAATAACAATGTCTTTGAGTCTACAAAACAAGCTTCCTCCGCTGCCACCGGCTGGTATTACAAACTCTTATTATTTGCATTGTGATAACAAGATTATATGTAAATAAGATATTTGCTCGTATTGGTGATATGCATATTCATGTATCGACAAGAAGCCAAGACCTTGAAAAATAATTTAGCTCATTGATATCAAAGTATTTCCTTCAAACTTGCAGGGTCTTAATAGGAGCACCTAAAGGTAACCACATCCATAACCCGGAACAACCTCCACCGCCTCCTACAAAAGAACCTGGTGTTTTATGGCGATGCAGTTTAGGAAGTTCTGACGAAGTCTGTGAAATAATAAACGTTCAAAATCCCCATAGTCAATGTAAGTGGTTTTAATAAGGGAATTTCATAGTCATAAATTGTCAATTGAATCGTTGATGAAATGAACTTTGTTTTTACAGCCCGGCCGAATTGTTATAGTCATCAATTCCACAATCGGTGTCCATGGCTTGTAAATCAGAACGAGAGTTGGATGGGAGGGTCTATGAGTGTAAGCACTGCCAAATCGTTTCGTTCACAACAAGGAGGTGTTGTTACTTGTGCACATCGCTGGCAACGAAGTCGTAGACATTATGATAATATACCTGAAGCTGATTTTGGTAAAAATTCCAATCTTACGAATTTATGTAAAGGAGTAGCACTAACGATGAAATAGAAAACAAAAAATAGAATCCGTAGAATGTATAATCATCAAATAAAATTGATGTCGCGCTCAATAGGCTAAATAAGGTAGGTAGCATAAAGCCGGATCTGATTTTTGACATCATGGACTTTTCATCACATGTACTCTTTACATTCAGGGTCCTTTGAGACCAATATTTTCTGGGTCTGTTTTGTTGAATTTAAGCCTATTTAGGATCAAGGCTGAGGCTGTATAGATCTTTAAAGGCTCACCTTTTGACTTTCCTACATCTGTTCTCAAATAATGCATCTGCTTATTTCACACCCATGCGTGTCTCAAGACTCAAGTCTCAATGATTCTGTTTTAGTGAACGGGATATGTTACTGGCTTCCACAAAAAAGTCTTTCTTCCTCTGTGGATGATATCAACTCAGCTGCAGTTTCGCTATTACCCCTTGTGGATGAAAGTATGCCTTACATATTTTTGAAATTCATATGTAATTTTTGAGAACTCGAGGCATTCTAACTCATTAGTCGGCATAATAATCATTTCCTAATATTTTTATTTAGATAAAAGATATTATATGGTTAGATCTAATTTCCAGCAAGTGCAAGACTATGAGTATTATTATGGAGAAGCTGGATTTTCATCTCATTTGACTGAGGATAATCAATTAATTCTAGGAGCACCTGGAGTCCACACTTGGAGTGGTCCGGACTTATATAAATATTTATTGCCTAAAATTAGACACATTTAAATAGTATATGTAACCAGAATTTTGATTTCTAAAACAGGGTCCGTTATCTATTATGATAATCCTAATAACCCTAAAGCGGTTCCAAATATTTTACCGTTAGGGTATTACAGTAACCAAGCAGTCAGGATATTGGATTTATATGGTATGAATATTTAATTCACATTTGCGATGTAATTTTTGATAGAGACTGTTTAAGTTTCGTAATTACAATAGTTTGAATTGATCGTAGGCTATTCTATTACATCCGGAAATTTTTTTGGCTCTTCGAACATAATTTTCGCTGCTGGAGCCCCAAGAAGCAATAATTTATTAGGCAGTGTAATTTTGTTTGGCAAAGAGTACAATTCCGCCATTTACCTATATGACATCACTCTTTCGGGCACACAACTGGGTTCATATTTTGGTTTTACTTTGTGTGCGATTGATATTGATGGTGATAAAGATAAAACCGATGAACTGTTCGTGGGTGCTCCGTTCTCTAGTTTACCTGAGAATGATAACTTAGCGATACAAGGAAAAGGCGACCAAGGATGCGTAAAAATATATAGTTTTCAAGTAAGAATTATATCTTGATTTATCTTTTCGCCCACAGTATGATGATTAACAAAATATTATCTGTAGAGGAAAGGGCTAGTACCTGACACAATTTGCGCAAAGGAAGATGCCGTTGGGGCACGATTTGGGTCCGCAATTGCTGCCTTGGGGGATATAAACAACGACAAACTTAATGGTGGTTTTTAAATTATTTCTACTAAAATGTATCACTATCTCTCCTCTACTTTTAAACTTTTTTCACAAAAGATTTTGCGGTTGGTGCTCCCGGGGAAAATGATGGCCAAGGAGCAGTGTACATTTACCATGGAAGAAAATTTCCTTTTAGTAAAGATACTACACCTAATCAAATCATTAGGGCATCTGAAATTGTGACAGGGTTAAAGAGTCAAAACTATTGGAAACCTCTTGGCTTTGGATCATCTCTTCATGGTGGAGTGGACATTGACGGAAATGGGACTCCAGGTTTGATGAAGAAATCTAGAACTATAAGAATAACTTATTTTAGCTTTCTTCAATACGTGACAATGCCACCTTGTAAATTCCAGATTTAGTCATTGGATCTTACTTAAATAAAAGTGCTGTTGTTCTCAGAACACGCCCTACTGCTCAAATAAGGACGGATATGACATTTTTAATCTTAGGAAGAAAGGCTGAAAAATTTAGTCGAGATTACAAGGAGTTTGAGATAAAATACTGTATTAGTTTTCGAATTACACCTCAACCAAGGCATGCAGCTGAATTGGGTAAAATTGCAGATATAAAAAGTACAGCAATGCGTAGCTCGTTAAAAATTCTAAGGACGATTTTTTAAAGAATATATAATGCTTTCACATATAAATACTTCTGTATTGCGTAAATATTTGATGCATTTTTGTCGCTTTCATGGAATACCTCTTCCTATAGCTGCAGCGTACCACTCCCTTGCGTACCACTGCATTGAATCTTGCAAACATTTAATAAGTTGAAGTAATTGATTTTAATACAAATTTTCGTCAGAATTATGGACTTCCATTGCTGTCGACAAAATTTATAAGAGATTTAGCATTCCGAAGGATGATAGAAAAAAGGAAGTCAATTCTAATTTTAAGACCGAGTTCCTGACCAAAGTTACAGGGGGTAAATCAAATTGCATTTCTTTGACAGTGAAACGAAATGAAGAGGTACATAATTAAATGATAAATTGCCCATATTTATATTACGGCAGGGTCGACTAAACATAACTTTCACCTGGTAAAGTAACTCTTTTCATGCTCGATTTTGTGATTCAAATAATAATGTTTTTACGTAATTTCGCAATGAGTTCACCGTCGTCCTTTTCCGTCCAAATTTTACAAATAGTGAATCAATAGTGAAAGTTGTATATCGAAGAAAATATTCAATGTGTATTCATACTTTCTTCTTATTATGTGATTGTTTTTAAAACTTTCACTTATTTTGTGTTGGTGGAAAGCTTTTGTATAAATATGGAAGGAGAAAGTATGTGAAAATTAGTTTGTTGTCCACACTGTAATTAATTTGGGCTGTACTAAAACAAAATGTAACATTTTATTTTTTTATAAATATTTTATTATTTTCATTCTTTAAAGGGATTCGAACCGGATATTCCCATAAGTAAACTGCAGATCCCAGTTGAAGCCCAAGTTTGGTATAATGCTACTGCTAATTTGCCAGTGAAAACGATCAGCTATTCAATCGAGAAAACTTCTAACTACGACAAGCCCCGTGTTGTAGTATCTGGAAGTGATAATACAAGAAGTAGTAATAACAAAATTGACAAATGAAACTATTACTCTATCTTCGGCAAATGAAAATAGATAAATACCTTGAAAATTAACTTAAAATTTTTTGAATTAGAATTTAAAAACTTCTGTACTTATTGCCCGCTGTCAACAAAATCTCAACTCTTGGTCGAGTCTTTGAGTATTGAAAACGATGATTGTAAAAAGACAGGAACTCCGGAATGTGAAAGCGAATTGAAATTTCATGACATTACCTTGAAAGGAAAAGATGTCATTTTATCGGATAAAAACAACCAATTTCCTTTCGTTATTGGATCCAGTAAATATTTGACCTTGCTAATAAAAGTCCGTAATGATGGAGAAACTGCGTACAACCCAATTGTGGAAATGAAAGCATTGTTTGATGACGAGATTCGTCCGATACGAAAAAATGAATGCAACCTTGATTCCGATTCAAAAGACCCTTTACAGAAAATATTTCAGTGCAAACTTGGGCGTCCTCTCCATCGCAGTAGCAAACCGGTTATTATTCAATTTCATACATTTACTAGACCCCCAGTAGTACTCCTATTGAATTTCAAAAGATTTACACATTAACATTTTGACATAGATCACCCAAGAAATGGTCATAGATGTCAGTTCTCTTTATGCCAAAAGTGTGTCAAAATTTTTTTCAATTTCAATTAACGCTTATCCTAAGGATAAAACAAAGATCTCCCACTCAATTAGTATTGAAATGAAAGCGGAGGCTAAAGTTCAACTAACAGGTTCTACTAATGACAGACAAGCATCCATTTCGGATACAAGTCATATAAATATTGTACACACCTACACGGTATGCATTATCATACACTTCTATATGATTTATATACCATTACAATAAATACGTTACCAGTAATAAGAGTTTGATCTTGTAACCAGGCTTCATTGAAAGGGATAAGTCCTATAGATTCTGTGAAAATGACTTTCTTCCTTCCAGTAAATTTTACAAAAACAGGAAAGCAGACGCAGACATTAATTTCTGTCTCAAAGCCATCGGTAATAACTAATGCTCTGAGATCGTAATTACTTCATTTTTCACAGACCAATTATGAATTATGAAAATCGCATTAATTTTTCCTCAACATTTTGGTACCAGAGTATTGTGTGTACTCCTATACTGGGATCTTTTAACGAGTGGACTAAACAAATGGATTCTACTCCTTCTTCGAACTCGACTAATGCAATTTTGGTTAGAAACAAACGGGATACCAAACCTGCGTCCTTTGGTCAAAAGGACACATTGGTAGTGAACTGCGAGAAACCTTGGACATGTATGAAAGTTAGTTGTGAAACTAAACTTCCTGCGGACGGATCTGTTAAAGTGGAATTTGCAATGCACATCGACAATAAAGTAGCTCGTAAGAAAAACGTATCTGAATTCTGCAGTGATGATATTTACACTGATCTAAGGCTATTACGTAAATAATTTGATTTGCTAATGCATTTGCTCTCCGAAACTCCCATAGGCTCTATTTTGAAAGCTGAACATAAAAAAATGGTCGTTGAAAGCACAGGTAACATCGGGATTTTTTCAGAGCAGGACAAAGATTATAAAAAAGTGGCAAGCTCTTACACTACTGTCACAATTCAAGCCCAAGAAGATTTTCCAGTGTGGATAGCAATCGTTGCTGGAATCGGTGGACTCATCTTGTTGCTTCTCATTACACTAGGACTTGCTAGAGTACCATGATAAATTAAAAAATCTGAAATTACAAATACAAACCAATGAAATAAAAATTTCATATCCTCTTATTTACTTCATAGTGTGGGTTCTTCCGGAGGAAAACGAAAGAAGATCTTCAAGCACTCAAGTCCAAAACAGAAGTATGCAATGTTTTTATTAAAATACTTTAGCCTAGAATATTTGGCTAACAGTTCAGAAATAAATTCTTTGATATACCATACTACTTTTGTTTGTGCCCCATGCATTCGTACCAAATTGGTATGCATTAGGTTGCATATGAATGTACAAAATGGAAGTTTTATTTTATGATTTTTTTTAGAACGATGCACTTCTCGGTGAAAAGATTCCAATGCAAATAAATACCAACGATGACGACTCTGATTCTGACTGATGCAAAATATCATGATTGTACAATCTTGGAATAATTGGCGGTGGTGAGCCTTCATAAACACATAATGAATGTTAAGGTGACAAATTGACAAAAACGAAAATGGTCTTTACGTTGACGAATATGTATTTAATTTATTTACGTTGAAATGTTGAAGAAACTTACGTTACATTATTGTTATGCTTTAGTTTAGTAGTTTACAAAACGGGACTCTATTATATAATAGTACAGGTATGTTTGTAATGTAATTATTTATTTTAACCTTGACAGTACAATTTGTCACAATCATTTTCCGTTTCTTCTGTATCATTGCTTTGGATAATATTATGGAGAAGCGACACTGGGATACGTACTTACTAATATTATATAATAATATAACGTATTTCATAAGTTACCTAGACTTGAATATGTAATGTGTATATGTATTTAATAAATCCTATAAATTCACGTTTGTTTCCATCCATTAAACTAAAACTGAAATTGATATAATATAGTTGTTTATGTGTTTCAGTTACATTACAGCTTACCGATAATAATATAATATTTGTATTTGTATACATTTATCAGTAGTATAGCAAACTGATTTGCTTAATTCTGCAAATGCATTTTGGTCGGCTGTGCCGTGCATATTTTACATTTACGTTATTATTGTTTTCATACTGCGGAGACAAATGTCAAAAAATTAAAGAGGTATTTGATATTTTCTTCATTACAATATGTAGATGGAATTCATCAGCATTTTAGTATTTTATTTACTTTCCCTAGAAAAGTACATAACCGGTATCACGTATACCGAACCGAGAGACAGTCATAGAAGTTCAAAAACTGGGTAGGGCAGACTGATGACTTCAAAAAGCTATGTCATTAGGAGCAGATAAGTGAGAGAGCATTCAGTAGATAAGTATACATGCACATTCATTTTGTACCTAGTTTTATTACCTAATTAAGGATAACTACATTTTAGGATTATTGTTGGTTGGGCAATTTAAAGGTACTAGACAATTTGTGCGGCATTACTGGCCCATTTTAAAGAGACTATTGCCCTTTCACCACAAGGTCTCTTTACCACTTGCTTCTGAATGCTAAAATTGCAATTTGAAGTAGTACTAGAAAAGTGGAATTTTTAATGGTGCAATTCTGAGGAAATAGAGACTCTCTATATATAATAGGTTCATCAACAATGAATCAATTGTGTAAAGTTAATTTTCTAGTATGTGAACCACAAAATTCATTATAATTATGTAGTATAGGGCACATTTTAACATTAAAGTGTTTATTCGTCCGTCCTCTACACTCAATTACTAGTGTATTGGTACTCAGGACGCACAACCAAGTGGTAAAAGGGTGGGGATCCATAAAAAGGGCGTTAATACAATTTGTTACGTATAATTTTATACTACCTAATTGAGTATATCCGGTTTGAATCGGAAAGGATAGAAAAGACAGTCGACAGAATAAAATGACTAGTAAATATAATAAAATAAATGGACGGAATGAGAAGATACGTATATCTAGACCTAGAAATCGGAACATCTATAAGTAAGTTATAACTGGATAAGAATATTATGACTGAAAAGAACGGACTACTACTTACTGAAACAATTTAAGGAGAGAAAACACAATAGGTACTGCTATACGGAAAACAATAGAAAATTAACCGGGGATTTAATGCCTAGTAAAGGAAAGCCACCATCATTCGGAGTCTGAATCTCCTTCTGCAAGAAGATCTGGGACACCTTCAACTTGAGACTCTGTCAGAAGTTCTTTTGATCTGGCATACTCAATCATGGCAGCGTGACAAAAGAGATATTGCTCTGGAACTTGAATGCTATGTGCGCGTTGACTACGGATTCTTTCTACCGTTCCCATCACATCTATAGTTCCTTGATCTTGAAGTCTTTTCGTGCAAATGTCCATGGTACACAAAGTACCTATAATTAATCACAGTGTATAAGCGGTAAATTCCAGTAAATTTTGAACTATACTAAAATACTAGTAATATCTATGTATTAGCACGGAGTCATATTATTATAACGTATGTACCTGTACGACCAATTCCAGCTGAGCAGTGAACGACTATAGGAGGGCCCAAAGGATTCCCATCCCATTTAGCTCCTAGCGCAGCGGTTCCATTAGCTTGCTCTTCTCTATTATTGAAATAACCAATTACATGTATACGCTAGTATGCTTACAATATAAAATTATATAAAATATACTACAATTACAATAGTTAAAATAAATATTCAAAAACTGTACCTCATAGTTTGGAGAACTTGAAGCATAGCAGTGGCACTGGACGGAACACCATAGTCAGGCCATGATAAAAATTGTATGTGTGTAATATTTCTAAAGTCTCCTGTCTGTAGTTCCACCAAAAGTACAACAGATGATTTTAGATATTATACTTTTAGCAAGGCCTTCCGCATAGTTTTAATATTATATGTTGTAAATCCAATTTAAGAACACACTTACCTTCGTATTTATCAACTTCAGGCGAGTGACAGCAAAGTCTGGATAAGTTTCTACATCTTGATTTTCTAATTTAAAACCTTCATGAGTGACAGAAGAGCCTTTGTCGGGAGGCCAATATTGCCCACATTTTGTTCGCCCTCTTTCCACTGCCCTCGTCGTCATTACTAAGACCACACATGTCTGCTCCCAAATCATTTTCCAAAAGTCACCAAATGTTCTTGGCAATGGCCCTTGTGTCGATATAAATGCATTTTTTTGCTTGTAGCCATCAACGAAATTTGCGTTGATGTAGTCACATTCCCCTTCGGCTTCAGATGATAAAACCACCCGAGTGTGATCAAAGCACAACACATCACTGTATCGATTTTTGCTTAAATTTCCCCTTTGTCTAAAGGAAATAAGATAGATTCAGTTCAGAAAAATTTCATAAAGCAATTTTGATTCATTGTAAAATTATTTTTAACTATCTGTACCTGGAAACATTAAAGGAACCATCGGGAACTTTAGAAACTATTTCATTATATTCATCTTGAAGGCCTCTTCTTCCTTTCTGCTTTAAATGCTCTACAAACTCTAATAGACTTAAACCCGTTCTTTCTTCAAAAGGAAGACTGTCATCATCTGAAAAGCCACTGCTTCCAGAAGAATTCGGCTGTGGCGATGGTGTTGACTGACCTACACGTGGCATACAACAAAAATTTATTTTAGAAAAGGATTTTATAGCCCACTTATAACTTCTTATATTCTATTATATATTATATATTATATTCTTCTTCTTATATAACTTCTTATAACTACTTATAACAAAGCAATATTAGCCAAAAAAACTATCTGCGATTGTGTTGTATTTGTTACAAATCTTACTTGATGCACTAGTTCCATTTCTACGTAGTTTTTGAGACTGAGAATTTTGATGTCCATTAGGTAAATTGGAAGAATCTGCTTCTCCGTCAGTCTCTACATTATCCTTAGAGTTAGTAGCCATTTCCTTAAAATCACGACACTAAAAATACAACATTCATAAGTTAAAAGACAATCCCAAAGGCTTGCACATATCCTCGGTATAAAAAAACTAGTATATTTTCTAGTACTTCTATAATATGTAGTTTAAGAGATTCGTCTGAATAGATTCCCCACAAATCGGTTGTACTTAAAACTTGGTGACAATGGTTGAGCCAGGCTAAATGATCAACTACAAGTTGTCCCCCTAAAGACCGAGGTAGTGCACAGTTTGGTATGTGAGCTCCAAGCTGTCAAGTGTAAAAGCAAAATTAGTTAATCGTATAGTCATCACAATAGAAATGTACTAAAGGATTATTATATAAGGTACTGTATCATTAATTACTTATTGCATGCTAATAAAATAGGAAAATTCCAATTAACAAGTACCTGGGGGACACTAACAGTGAATACTCGATCTCGCAACTTCTCTCTTACAAATAACCGTAATATACGGAATGGAGCGCGAAACCATAGAGGAGCTGTTACAATTAAAACTTTCTTTAACCTGGCTGGATAACCTCCCTGAAAAGTAAAAACAATGTTTATCATAGTGTCACAGTAAACCAATTAATTTCATAACATTAGTATAAGTGTCATTAATATGGTTAAAAAGGTTATGAAAAATCTTGGCCTGTACTTACTTTCAGCAAAGAAAGTATCTTTATACTCAGGTCGTAGTCGAAATTAGAATATTTAGATTCACTCATATCGTAAATAAAAACTAGGCCACTTCTTTGTGTCTTAGGATCTTCTAAAGCAGCGTCTAATTGATATACGACTCCCTGTATTAGTGAAAATAAACGCTGGATTAATAGATGCTCACTTATTTTTATGTTCGTTAAAGTACACATCTACGATAAAGCACCAATAAATCAATATCATTACTATTATTATGGATATATCTTAAATAAACGTAACATAATAATGTTGTTTTGATAAGCTCATTGGGTCAGCATTTCTTTAATGTTTACTTACTTTTAGAGTGTGTTCGTGAGGTATAGTAGAAGGCTGATGAAGCTTGGCCGTAAAAACAGCAATGGCAGCGTCACCTAAATCCCTTGATGGCTATAAAGATAAAAATATTTTAGTCCTGCACATAGGTTTTTATTAAAAGATCCACACAAGATTACTTAACGTCCTTATCATAAATTCCTGAACGGTAATAATAACATCTTACCAAGACAGTAAACTTGCCCGACTCAAGCTCAGTTTTCAAAGGCTCCGAATCAGGATCAAACCGAATTAACGTTTCTTGAAGCCGAACCGAAATGTGCTGCTCATACAATTCCAAAGCTCGTCGCACGTTAAATTTTCTTGCCATTAAAAATTTGACTCCGGCATTCCAGGATAAGGGGCTGATACCCTTTGAGACTCTAGCACCATTAACCTTTTCCAGGAACTCTCTAGTGGCCTATACATTAGCAGACACTAAATTAAAAATGATCAAAAAATTAATTAACAAAGACCTTTTAAGTAAAGAAAGTACTTACTTGTTCTTCTTGTTCATTTAATATTGCTGTCATAGCTTTGCCAGTTATTTTTCTCGGAAATTGACTATTCGAGGTATTAGAATTCACCAGATCAACATCACTATCAGCAAAAGCAACTCTATGTTTCTCTGAAGCAATAATTGTACTGGAGTTTGTGGAAGAACAATATTTTTGAACATTTGTTAGATGGTCGTCGTTTGTGTTAGGAAGAACAGGTCCTACGGGTTGTGTAAAGAGAAACACCTCCTCAGAAACTGTTGACGATGCAGCTACCGAAACACATGATGGACTTTCAAGGTGACTATTATTCTCGTCCCCACCACCATTTCTTTCAATTGAATTCCCGACTTCAGTTAGGTTATTGAGTCGTAAAGACAAATTCGCTTTATCCTTCGACGCTGTGCCAATTGTTGACTGTGCAAAAGAGGAGCCGTTTGAGGAGATGGCAACAGAGGGTGGCAACTGATTTTCCTTATCTATAAAAATACTGTTGTTTTCGACTATTGTTTGTCCTGTTCCGTTAGCAGCCTTTACAAAGTCTTTTGTCGTTGAATCGCTATTAAAACACTGGGACAATGACACTTGGAAGTCTTGTACTATTTGTATTTCTGTTCCATCATCTTCAGGTTCTTTTCCCGCAGTCTTGGCATCGATTATTTCTGTTTTCTCCAAACTAATTTCCACCTCTTCAGTCACTAACCGATCATTATCCTTTACATCCTTTTCCGATCCGATTACTTTTCGGTACGATGATTCTAGAAGAGAATCCGCATCCAAAGAGTGACCACTTGATGGATCAAGTGGACTGCCAGGACCGCCGCCAACACTAATAGGAAACTGATTATGATCCATCGGCACCAATATTTGCGCATTAATCCAGTGACCCGCAAGTCGTAAAGTACGGTACGTAATTACAAGGAGAAAAGATTTGCTACTATATAAATCTTCAACGTAAATGAGTTAAAAGTTATTATTACTCTAAAAACTAATTGCGATTTACTGTCTACGCACTACAAACTATGACTAGTGCAAATACCTAAAGTATTACAGCAAGAATTAGTGTACAAATAGGACAGTTAGTCAATTATTGATATTAATAGTGACAGCCCCTTACAAAACTAGGTATTATAATTTCTTTATCCAGTAAATTAGAATTATAGTAATGTGCATATAGTTATAGTATTATTTGATCAGTACCTATATATTACTTATCTTCCGAGTGATAAGCAGTTGATGATAGGAATTGTGACGTCGCGTTTTTCAAGAACTTAATCAATGACACAGTTCTCCGCAATCAATATTACTAATAACTAGCATTAACCCGACTTCCTACAGGCTGATTTCATCAGATAAATACGTACTTTTTTACAGGAAAATCACTGATTCATTTTAAACAAACGAGAAGGAACACAACACTTGAAACTTAATTTAACACAATCTTATCTTAATCCTTATAAATTACTATCTTTTATAATTGTGCACAGCAGTGCATCGTATATTTAACTTTTGAATTACAAAGCTTAACAGTGCTGTTACATATGCTCCGTATATACAGTGTGTAAGCAAATAATATGACATGTAACACTACATATTATTAGAGTTCTTTTACCTCCAGCACATACATGCCTACTTACAGATACAATGTCTAAAAGTGTTGTGTTCTATTCTTCGCTATACAAAGTACTTATAAATGCGACTTTACCAAACTTAAGCTTAAACGACTTATGCGTAATATGACATGACAGTCTGTGGTGTGACTCTGTTGTATAAATGTGAGCTACTTGCGAAGTAAAGTCTATGGCTGAGGTTTCGACTGTTTCGAGTATATATTTCGTTCCTCTCTCTGTGCAGTATTAACTGTTGATTAGTGTCTAGGCTGTAAATACTCTGATACGAGTACCTATAAGCCAGTATTAGTATAAAATTCTGTGCTTTACTTGACAATCCCAAGAGCAGAGAGCGACACGACACAATTGTCAAAGTACAGTGCACTGTAGCATGACTATAAAATATAACTTGACTACGACTAGTAAGAACAGTAGCAGTTCAATGTTCAGTTCACTTCTGTCAGGAAGATGTAGACATGTAGACCGAGTACAATAATTCTATGTACTGTTTACTGTGGAGTGTAGCAAAAAGAAAAATAGTACAAGCCAAAAGCTTAGCCAGTAATTGCAGTCAACGTCAACTTTTATGGCTTTTATTGTTTTTCGGCTTAGCAATTTTCTAAAGAGCACAAATGCGGACTACTACAGACAGATGCAACTTATAGGAGCTATTGCACTACAGTCCAAAAATTATTTGATTTCGATAGACTCGTTGTATACAATCGTAACGTAACTCTATTACATAGACATTGACATAAAAGAACGAAATTTAATAAAACACGAATTTCCTAATCAGTGGACCACACACTTTCAATTGGTTAAATGACAACGCAATTTAAAGCAACGATGTATGTATCTAGTTCCTTTTCAATGTCAATGTTGAATGCAAGAATGTAACTCTCTGTGTGGAGAAGAATACAAAGATGAATGAATGAAAACGTAGAGTACCTTCTACATGCATGTATAAGCTAACCCTACAGAGAAACAATACCCAATAGCAAGGTTTCTGCCGTATACTAATAATACTTATATAGTAAGTTGAGCTGGAGCTACTATAACATCTTATAATCTCTACCCATCCTGTGCATCTATATCATATTATTCTAGTTACGTAGGTTAGGTTCTGGGTAAACG
Organism: Tomocerus qinae; assembly: GCA_020055645.1. Taxonomy (NCBI): domain Eukaryota; kingdom Metazoa; phylum Arthropoda; class Collembola; order Entomobryomorpha; family Tomoceridae; genus Tomocerus; species Tomocerus qinae. The sequence continues at coordinate 30,917,390 of CM034547.1, forward strand.
GATTCTCCGTACTCCGTCTCTTTTTGAATCTTCTATACAATTCCAAAATTATACAGTTTATATTTTTGTCAGTGAGCCAGATCATATTCTTGTCATTGCCACAGGACCTTATGGTTGCTACTTACATTCTATAAATTAAGTTACCTATCTGGTGTCTGGTACTTATCTTCAAAACATATTATTACTACAGTATATCCTCTCTTCTATTGCATACAGCGACGAAGATGTGCTTTTAGTGCTATGCTGCTTTACACAAGAAATAACATATTACTACGTGATGTGAATGAGTATTGCTTCTGCTGGAGATCTATCCAGCATGCATTGCAGAGACTTCTACCACTATCATCGAGAGGAAATCTGCAGCGCTCATCTACTAAGAGCACTGTTAGCATTTAGCATGCAGCCCCTATCCCTATAGAATACTAGTAAGACCAGAATTCACGATTCTATGAATTCAAGTAGATTGCCTCTTAGCCGCATGTCAGTTTGCTACAACCGACAAGGTAAACTCAATCTACGAAGGGGGATCCATATGGATTGCTTTATCCGTATAAGAGGACTTCAGGGTTATAATAATATAAGTTCATACACTAAAAGATCCGATTCGGGTACTTCTACCACTCTACCACACACTATCTTATCATTCAGAAATGAACCCAAAACTTCCCCGGAAACTCACTGAGGACATCTTTGTGAGATGCTTTGGGGATGTAACTCTGGAATCTGCGTACATAGAGATGGAGAGTTGGAACAGATGGACTAACTCATACGATACTCATCGCTGTGCTTGAGTTCTTGCGTTCTCTTGCGTAACAGTTCATGTTCAGAGTACAGAACAGACCACACCACAAAAAAGGACTCCTCTGCTTAATGCTTTTAAGCTTCTACCTTTATTACCTACTACTATGTAATGTTCTTTTCAACATGCGAATAATTGAATAATCAAACACATTATCACGCAATGAATATTTTAGTAGGCAAGGGAGAACTTACAGACTACTGGGACTACCGTATCTCTCTAATAGAAACAAATCAACGTAACCTACCACGTTTGTCACGTAAAATGGGAAATGAGCATTTAATTTACATGAATTTCACAGGCTTTTTGGTGTGCAATTTGCCTTACTGCGATTATTGCAGTTGCCAAAAAGGACAAGAAATCATCAGTATATTCAATTGCAATTTTGAACAGATTCAAAAATAATGTCAATAAAAATACTATTTTTGCGAAAAAATAAATACTATAGTTCGCAAAAATAAGCTTAGAGATATCCATTAGCAACATTAATTATTTCGATCGAAAAACAAGACTGCAACCCAAACGCCTTACCAGAAACAAATTCATCAAAATCCATACTAAATCTTTAGGACCTAAGAAATCGAATTTTCTGACAACTTGATTTAATTATTTCTGTCTTTATTCACATTAAAGGTGTCTCATTCTTACCAATAAGTGCTTAAAAGGCCACCATATCATATGGATTCGGATTCTAACACTAGCTCTGAGGACGACTATAATTTTTGGACATCTTCTGAAACTGGCACAGAGGATGATACAGAAGAAACTGAGGAAGATGAAGTAGAAGGAGAAACCGAAACGGAAGAGGATATTGACGTTGAAGATGAGACTGATGAGGATGTCGAAGTTGAAACGGAAGAGGAAGTCGAAATTGACACTGAAGATATACTAGAAGACGAGACTGACGAAGAAGTTGATGAACCTGAAACGGAAGGTGATTTTTAAGGATGTATAGCATTGATAAAAATCAATTTTAGTTTGCATCATCCTCTCCTCAAAGTAAATTAAAATTGTTCAGTTGACAGTTCACGTATAGATTTTTATTATTGGAAATATGAATAGAAAGTGTTACATAATGAAAACTTAATTCTACAAGAATAATATTTTCATTTATATAGACAAATGCCATGTGCATTGCATAATTGCATCCAACTAAATGCTATCATGCAATGGTAGATTAGGATTGGAATTACCAAATATTAATCAACTGATTTTAATATCTCTGTTTAATCAGACTACAAAGCAAAGCTAATCAACTACTACTGTATGTACAAAGTATATTACAATTTTTTGTTGCATATATTTGATTTTTGTCCATGTAGCTGAAGCTGATGATAATGAAAAATGTAATAACATCAAAGTGGACTGGAATTGCACACCTGCCAAACAGGCTAGTTTGTTAACAACAGCTCCTCCAAAAGTAATTAAGGCAGTTCGTATTAGCCGTCCCAGTACGAATAAAACTGTTACTGAAACACCAGAGAAAGTGAAATCTCCTGTACGCGATACTGAAGTTGATCACAATGGGAATTCAATACCGAAACCCAATGAGCTTCGTAATATCACCTCAGCATTGGAAACAAAGCGAAAGAAAAGAAAAAAGTACAGGTAATATGAGACTGACTCGTTTCCTTCGGTGGCTACATTTTTAGGTCTTCTTCTGGTATAGATTTTCCTAGTAGTATGATTGCATGATAAGAATGATGCATTATATAAATAATCAAGTAATTACAAGTGTTTATTGTTTGCAAATAGACCCATAACAATTTGCTTAGCACATTGCCGGTATGAAATCGTCAAATCTGTGGCATCCAGTTTCGGATTAAAATCTGTTGGTGAAGCTGAAAACTGGAATATTTACTGGACTGACTTTAGTGTATCTTTGGATAGAGCGATGGATTTGAAACGTTTCCAAGTACAGCTCTTTTCTTTAAGATTAGAGCTTTCATAATACATACTGTTCAAAAAAAGTCATGTAAGATTTTTGTCCCAGGTTGTAAATCATTTCCCTGGAATGAATGAAATTTGTCGTAAAGACTTACTGGCCCGAAATCTCAACAGAATGAAGAAATTGTTTCATAAAGATTATGATATATTTCCGAGGACATGGAGTCTCCCCGCTGATCTTGGCGATCTCCAAATGTATCATGCAACTCATAGAAACAAAACATATATCTGTAAACCTGAAATGGGATGCCAAGGAAGGGGAATCTTTTTGGTTCGCAACATTAGAGACTTGAATCCATTTGGGAAAATCATTTGTCAACTGTACATCCAAAAGGTAGAATAAACAAGCACACGATTAATTCCAGTGATAGCTCATTTTTTTGTTTGTGTTTAGCCTTTTCTCATCGATGATTTGAAATTTGATCTTCGGATATATATACTGATGACTTCTTGCGATCCATTACGAATATATTTTTACAACGAAGGACTGGCCCGTTTTGCTACTGCCAAATATAAGCTTCCAACTAATCACAACACGGAAAATTCATATATGCATCTGACAAATTATGCGGTCAACAAATACAGTCGAGACTTTGTTCCTGATGATGCTATTAATGGTAGCAAGCGGAAATATACGGCTGTTCTGGAATGGTTCAAAGAAAGGAAATACGATACACACGCAATAGAAGCACAGATAGAAGATGTTATAATAAAAACTATCATCACTGCACAGCCAATTTTAAAACACAACTATAAAACATGCTTTCCCAATCACGATATATGCTGTGCATGTTTTGAAATTCTGGGATTTGATATTATTCTGGATATGAATCTGAAACCTTATGTACTCGAAGTATGTATCATATTTTATTCTGCTGAATAATTCATATGAATGGTAATGATGGTTATGTTATAGACAACAATATTGGATTTCTAATTTCTGCTAAATAGGTAAATCACTCCCCAAGTTTCCACACTGACTCTCAAATCGATAGAGAAATAAAGGAAAATTTGTTGAAGGATACTTTTGCTATGTTCAATTTAAAATTATTGGATCGACGCAAAATAGTTGGAGAAGACAGGAAACGCGTCATTCAAAGACTGGTTCCAAATGATAAGTATGAAATTATAGTGAATCATTATGTTTGCAACAGTGTACAAAATTTACTACTTTTTAGCCTTTTTACCATCACAGTGGTAAAAATTCCCTTAATGGTAAAAATGAATTTAATGGTAAAATTGGTAAATTTTAGCGATTGATTAGACAGCTGAGTACAGATACACTAGACACTAGACTTTCTTAAATAAAGGTTTAAAACTTTATTTTCTGTGAAATATTTCCAATTAGCCCCTTAATCAATTAAATTAATCATATTTATTTGATTGTACACCAAAAGTTATAAAAAATGAAGGAAGAAAGATTGTATTTGGAATCACCTATTTAAAATTGATGCTAATTTAATTGCAATTAATTTCTCAATCGGCAAGGGTTGTTTTCGCCCCCATTGGTTGAATCCTACTCTGATTGATGAACACTTATCAATTTGTGATAACAATGATCATCTGCTAAGCCATTTCATACTTTGGCACCGAATTTTATTAAAAATTCAAACACGAAAATGAAACTATTTTTTACCATTTTCACCATTTATACAACTACTTTTTAGGCAGTGGTATTTAACGTTAAATACTATTAAAAACCACTTACCACTGGTAAGTTGTAAATGGTATTTTGTACACTGGTTTGCAACAACAATACCAAAATATAAATGCCACCATGGTTTAAGAAGAATTTTTAAATTAAGGTATGCATTCTCATTATGTATGCATTCTCATTATTGTATTGTATTCTCAGAAAAGATGCAGATGTAGAAAGTTCGAGGAGTGTCCCAGAAAGAAAGGAAAGAAAGAGCAAGGCCAACTGGGAACTTGAAGCTGCTGGAGGCTACCGTCTAATATATCCATCTGAAACTTCTCATGTGTACGATAAATTCTTTGATCAAAATTTGGGCTCCATTTACCAAGGAACTGCTGCTTCTCAAGCTCGTGTTAATCTTATAAGAAATCAGATAGAAGAATATAATGTAATTTTCATGGATAATAATTCTCATAAAGTTTTTGGTCAGGGTAGAAATTTCATTGACTGAGTTTAATGTGGATATATAGTTAAAGAAACAAGAGGAGGACAAAAAGAGATCGGTTTCAACAAGTTCGGTGATAAACAGAGTTAAAGATTTATCTACATCGAAGGAAATCATATTTGCGGAGAAAGAAATTATTAAACCGCGATCTGTGAGTAAAACTTTCCTGACATATTTGATAGCTACGAATTAGAATTCGAATTCTTAGTTAATGACAAGTGGGAAAATAATTGTCTGTATGATAGAATAAATGGCCCTTACATACAAATGCTAACGGGGACTCTTTCAAAGTTCAGCATATAATTGCAGAAGAAGAGTTAGACCGCTTGAAAGGGTTGATGCAGCGAGGAATTATGATTCGTAGCATGGGTGTCGAAGTTCATGTAAAGTTATTCCTTTTAAATATTCCCAAGTAACTATTCTGACTTTAGCACTAGTACGTCTTTTATGGCCTCTCTAAATGCATTATAAATTGGGATTATTAGGTGTACAAACTGTTGAGCGATATGGGCTGTATCAAACCAAAGGATGAGAAGTTATTTCGACGTCTTCATGGATTCACAAATCATTTCAAAACTAAAAGTCACACTGATATTAGGTATAATGATATATTATGATATATATATATATATATATATATATATATATATATATATATATATATATATATATATTACATTGTTTTTGTTTCGCATAATCATTTGCATCTCGTCATGCAAACCTAAAGCTGATTAGCTGATGTATACGAATTACTATGAAAATTCTGTACATATAAAATTGCATGTTAAAAATCACTCATTATATATGTATGTTAATTATTGATGATTTTTGTTTTCTTGTAGACTGTCCTCTGTCCAAAATCCGGCTCCAAACAAACCTTTAATTATGGGTCCAGTGCCCACCCCTGAGCTGTGTTCGGGCCTTTGCTCTACAGTACAAAGTCAACTAACATCACAATCACAAAGTCCACGGACAAATGTAACTACAAGCTCAGCAAATTCGACGGTAGAAGATCAACTTGGTCGAGAGGATGTTAAAAGGGCGGGTTTCGATTCTTACAATATTGCATTACACTATACGAGTTCGGATATCAATGGAAACTATGGAAGTAACACTTACCGCTACAATCCCTACGGTCCCAGAGCTGCCAATATTTTTCCAGATAGTAAGTACAGTGGTCCTGCAATCAAGAACCTTTCTTTGGGCGGTTCAGATCCATCCTACAAAAGTTTGAGTTTCCCAAGCCAAGTGAAAGTGCCACAACATAGACCACCTCAACAAAACGCGAGTTTCATGTACACAAATTCAGAAAGCTTTTCTTCCCTGCCAAATAAACGTATAATTTCAGAAGTGCATCGCTCCTTTGAAAACCGTCGGGCTCAGTTAACAACAGAATGCTATAACAGCGGTTATGCAATCAACGTGGCGACAAACAGGGTCATGCCATCTGGAGTAGCTTCTGATGCCAATTCTACAGATCGATTTAACACCTTTGGCAGTGGGGATCAGTTAGAGCCGAAACGTTTGGTAAAGCAATCTAATTGTGTCTCCTAAGATCCTGTTTTGTAGCAGTAGCAATAATTCTCACCTTGGTTGCTTTATGTGATATATTCAGCATTCTTAAGCCTTTGGCTATGTTCTTATATAATCCATTGCTGATTTCATTGCAACAGGGAATGAACTTTGCACGACAGTGCGGTTTGCAACAAAGACTGCCAAACACAGCCGCATACTCCGCAACTCAATGGACTGCAGATACTAATAGAGGATATTACTATCAAAATAATAACACGCCAGCAGCTTTCCAAAATAACAATTCAATTTCATCGTTGCGGGCGCCGTACTTGGCTGCAGAAGCGAGACAGAATTTAAATAATGCTTACGGAGGTATGCAAAGTAATTTACTGCATATTGTTTTACTTATTGTCCTAATCTATCACTGAATGCTTTCATGCTGTCTCAGTAAATAATTCTTACGTGTGAATAATATAAATTCCCTTTTTAGATGACGAGTTTGGCTACATAAAACGTAGTCCAAGAGAAAATATCCAATCTGGAAGATTATCTGGGCGAAGCATTGACGAGAAAACTGCTAGTGTGTCTGGTATTGAAGATGCTGGAATTGTACTCCCCAGAAGAAACAAATCTAAACGGTCATCCGTCATCCAAAGTCAACGTACTCAGAAATTACCCGATTCTTCTGAACTACAAGGACCTATGAGAGTCACTCAGATGTTTTTTGACAGCAAAGGTCTTGCTCAACCCCGCAAACCCTTAACAGCTAGAGGTGGGGTAGGACATGCAAAAACAGCCAGAGCGGCTTACAATCTCATGTCTGCAGAAATCATCCCTGGAAGAAATTTGAAGGCTGAGATTCAAACAGCCAAAAGCTCCATCCCTTTAATCATGCCTCACACTGGCAGAAGGATCATCGCTCCAAGATCCGAAAAAATTATTTACACTAATAATACCGAAGATAATTTACGAATGTTGCAGAAAGGACACGCTAGTCACACCATTAGTTCGTTTTAGATAAGATTTTAACTAAACCTTTTTGTGTTGTCCGACCATTTCCAAATTCTCACTTCCTTTATTTTCCATTTGTAGTTGCTTCCCAAAAGGTCGGAAATTGAGTGAAATGAAATAATCTACAATCTCCTGAGACAATTTACAAGGATCCAATCCAGATAGCATATTTTATCAGATAATATTTTAATCTAGTTACTAAAATCGCGCATCACTTTAATCATTATTAAAATGTCGGAATTCTAAAATGTACTTAACAAATTTTACATGTATAAGGTATTCAACAATAAATTATTTTGATTTATTATTGTATTCTTTAACTATGTAAATAGATCAAAATGTCTAGTGCTTTTCCGTGCAAAAAACATTTATTCTAAAGTGTAATACAGTCTGCAATCGCAGAATAGATTCAAAAAGTCATATATCTTGTGATGTCAGCAATTTATAACCCTATTACTTTAATGGCCGTAGGTTAGAAGGTTTAGCTATAAAAAAAAGTTTGGTCGCGTGAGATATGACTTGACACGGAACATGTTTTGTCAATCAATGACATATGATATGTCCATGCCAGAACTGATTGTCAAGCCATAGCATGCAGTATGATAGATAGTTCGAACTAATAGTATTGCAAAAAGTGCATGGATGAAAAATTAGCAACGTTAGTACAATTATTTAATGCAAGTACAGAAGTACAAAAAGCTACGCATTGATTAAAGTTGCAAATATTGATGGGCTGTGTTTGGCAACTGAAAACAATGACATGCACTGTGAGTTGCTACAGAGTAGAAACAGTAATTTGTTTCGGGACAGTTTGTTCCAGTTAACTTGTCAGCATTCCCGTCAAATGAATGTATTTGCAGGATTTAAGTGTGTATTCATTTGGAAGGTTGTACAATAATATTACGTTTTGTGCTGGGTGGATGTAAGTGTGTAGGAGGAAAGAGTCCTTGGTCGTTTCCTGCATTTGATTGATGAGGAGGATTGGAAAGGCAAGTTAATTGTGATTGTTCGGCTAACATGTAATACCTTCTATTGAAATGAGAATAAAATAAAACTAGAGTTGGATTTGGAGTTGAAAAGAGAACTGAGGCTTAGAAAGAAAAGCTAATGATCGTCCTGACTGACTTAGCATTATGAGTTTATGAGATGCAAATGTAAAACTTTGGTGTGAGTGGATCGTGAGAGAGAGTGTGAGGCAGAGAGGTAGGACGGAGTTAGCCAGAAGAAAAGCAGTAGAGCTACTCTATAACGACGGGAGTTCACATTTACATCTCACCACAACATAACAGAAGAGTTGGGCCAGCAATCAAGTTGACTTGGTTGACTCAATTGAACTAGTGCTATTCTGCACTTAACTTTTGGTGAAGCTCGGGAAAATAAAGTCGAGGAAGGCAAAAGCAAGAGCTACTAATAACAATAAGGTTTACATAGGCCAAGCAAATCAGAGTGAAAGTCAAGTCTGGGTAGGCTACTTAAGTAAAGGATGTGAAAATCGGATTCCCTCTCCTGCCTGCTACATCTACATATTATATTGTAGGTATTCGGATAAAAGGAAAGATTCGGCTCACATTCATTCCCACTCCATTCTCTCCAAGAAATCAGTGCATATACACGCTTAGCGCCCTTCCTATACTTATTCACTAGTATTTCCACCAGATATATGCATTTCTTCACTATGCTACAAATATAAAATGGGAAAGCGTACGGTAAATTTGTTATTACGGCTGATTGCACGCTAGTGGTTTCGTTAGGGCCAAAAAATCTAATACCCAATACATACGAATACCTACGTATCTCCAAATACTATGTAAAATATGGCCATATAGACAATAAAGGGGAACGTGCATAGATACTAAAAGAATAGGGGAGGGGAGGGGGAAATAGCTCAAAGTCCCCACAATTGTGTAAAATAGGGTTAAAATGGCCTAAAGTGTATTCATAGGCCAAAAGGGGTCAAAAATAAGGAAAAATAGTCTTCGTCGTATGTAGAGAGTTCTATATAATGTACCCTACCTCAACTATGGATTCACGTGGAAATATATCTGTATGTTTCCGCTATGTTTTCTATATTTTGTATATATCTACGGAGTGAGTGAGAGAGAGAGGGAGAATGAGAATGAGTGAGTGTGGAGCGTAGCAATGCTCTATTCTACTGATCGATGCCCATTCGGTAGGAGCTTTGAAGACGAAGTGATGATTCGGGGAGAATCGGGTTTTCTCCGACTGAGCGGACAAAGAGGGAGACTGTAGCTGGGAATGCTCTGTTTTGTGAGTGAACTGGACTGGGAGCGAGTCGGACAGGGTGTAATATTATGTATGTATGTAGGGAGTATTTACATAGTGCCTATTGAGAATGAGTGTGTATCTGTAGTAGCCGAATGGAAGAGTGACTATTGTCAGTTTACACTGGAGCAGTTGAAGTTGGTGAAAGAGGTACTAATGCATGCCGAGCTCCGAGCTGTTGCATCGCATCCGTCCGTGAGTTTATATATGTACATTTTATGTATATGGTTAGTGGGAAATTCGGCCGAGTCCTCTATTTTCCTTCGTTTTCCCCATTTATATTACATTAGATCAGTCTGGTTTCTATTAGGTAAGTAAATAGGCATGAGACTACACGGAGTACATATGCTTTGCTTGCAGTTTTGTTGTAGTAGAATATCATTGGAGAGTCTAAGAGTATGAGGTGAGTCGTAAGTAGTAGTTGAAGGGATATATTGCATATACATACATAATACATACACACTTCCCGTTCGTCTTCCTAGGCCATATAAATAATATTTCCTTTCTCCTCTCTAGGAAAGTGCTTTCTCCGTACCTACGTGAACTTTTTAATCTTAAGTACCTACAGAGGGACCAGATATGTCTATTATAAAGTGTTATTACAGGTAGTAGTCGGAGAATGTATGGATATTAAATAGCACGGAGAGGTCGGTGGGCTGGCGCATGAGTCTATCTCCCAGTATTATAACGAAGTAGAGCGAAGCGAAGGCTTGGGCAAGGGAAACTGGAGAAAAAGGGAAAGAGAGCAGTTTCCTCTGAGTCTCACTGCACTCTGCACACTGACAATGACAACTGAGAGGAACTCCAGGGAATTTTCTCCTCAAGTCCTGCTACTCACACTAACTGCCTCTTCCCCCATTTACAACTACAACTGTGTCCTGTCCACTCTTCTTCTTGTTTAGTTACTACTTCCTTACACAGGCCCGTACATACGTTAGTACTACTAACTGTCTCGAGTGCAAGGACAGAGAACAGAATGGAGCAAACACAAATATCCTAGATAATATTTATTATGTGGACTGCCGAGACCTACTACTCTGTTGTGCTGGAATAATACTAGTCAGTAGTAGTACTCATCTGATCTGTACTGGAGGTGGCTGGAGAGTTTCGTTGGATGGTTGGTTGACTGGTTTAGTTTAGCTCGGCTTGGCTTCCCCTACCTACGTTTCTACTATTTACTAGTAGGTACACTTTCTTTTCGTCAGCTCAGCACTCCTTTCTTTCATTCATTCCAAAATACATCCAGTCCCTGTTCCGTCGTGTCGTAATGTGGAAGTGCATAAAAGTCTGTAAATGTGGAAGTCAGGTGTTCGCTAATAGCTCATAAACTATAGACTACTACAGTCAACAGTCACAGAGAGAACAGGGAGTGAGTAAGTGAGAAAACTAACGATAAACCAGATCAAAATACATGTTGAATGTTACACTCTTTTCGCTCCATTTCACTTCAATTCAATCTAATTCAATTCACCATTTGTACGTGTACACATAACATACGTACGTACTTAACTCACCTACTCTCAAAACAAATATATACACAACATTCTCGTGAACATAAATACTTAAGATGATAATAACAGCAAGCCATTTACGATATGGAGATAAAAAAACATCACTTATAACCTACCTCAATCCAACTCTTTCGCATCATCATCAATCTGACTGACGCTGGATTGAATACAAACAAATAGTATTATTCATAATGTGTCTGCTTTCTTTCTCTTTCTCCAACCCTACAACTAAACAACTCTCCAAGGTTCAGGTACTTTCTCATGTAATCATGTAGGAGGAATCTGCCGAGACATGAAAGGATGGTATTACGCAATTAATTATAATAATACAGAAATACCTTTTACCGAACATTTCCAGGGTTTTCTATGTGCTCTCTAATAAATAGAAGGAGAAATTACAAAAAGACTATATCAGATCACTTACAGACGTTACTGATACAATTAGAACCTTTTGTGTCCTCGAGTACAATATTTATAGTAAACAATGTTCATAGTACCTACACTACGTACCGGTAGTATAAAAGTATGTTACTATCTGTCTAAATCAAGTATAGTGATCCGCAGTATATTAGGGACTATATTTATTGCTACATAAATAGCATTATGAAGTGCAGATATAATAGCAATTTAGTTTAGGGATTGTTGGGAGAAAGTCAGATGATGAATGAATTCTCGTTCTGGTTCTGATCTCAACCATAGAAATTTGATACAGAAATCAGATATAGGTATAGTGGTCTCTTCCTATATATAACTAGTTTATATACTCGTTTATAATATACAGAGTAGCAGTAAACAAGAGTTGTTTGCTTTACACACTCACGATCAAGCAGACAATAAAACACTTACTGTTAGTAGGTACTTTGGATGAAAGTGTGATCAAAAAAGACTTGTGTTGCAGACAAAGACGGAACTTTCACACTCGCAAAATAAATATCATTCTTTAGAAATCCGTTTTGACATGATTTGACTACAATCAGTGTGAGATAGAGGAATGATTAGTGTAGGGAATGAAAGTGTGAGTGATTGGCCGAGAGGAAGAAGACGGGGAGAAGGAGAAAATAAACACCAGGAAAATACTTTTCGCAATAATTGCTTTCTCCGCAGCAACTGCCTCTCGTTGGAGGGCCTGTTCGAAGGACAGCTACCACAGGTACTACACGAAGAAAGATCACTACAAGATCGCTACAGCTCGGACCCACTCCTGGTCCTTCAATTATCCCTGCAGTAAGTTCCCATTTGATTTCGACACATCCCAGCCGACTTCCACTCGAGTGTAAATGAAGAGTGAAAGTCGGAGAAAGTTGAACATTAGTTTTAATGTTTAATTGTGTCACGTCCTGTTTGCGTGTAGAATCGTTCATGTGGAGAAGAGGAAGTGGTGGAGCTGTTAGTGGGCCAGTAGGCGACGTAGGAACAACTTCATCAGTGGTGGCTCAGACTCTTCGGCCCGAAGGGGTCAGCGTCACCGTGAACGTCAACACAAACCAGTGGATTCATCATCATCATAAACATCAGTCTCAGCAGCATCCGTCTGGACCGAGACGCTGTGACTCTTCCGAATTGGCCGACTCCCCCATCCGTGCCGAAGCCATCAAGGTCTCCATTGAACTTTTAATATGTTGACATTCACCCTGCATCCATCCCACCTTTCTCCATCCATCGACATCCGTCCATTGGTTGCCAAGAAGGGAGTTTTCTCACTATTTTCACTGCGTGGGTGGTGTATGTAGTGTAGCAATCCCCTATCCTTTCTCTAGTAGTACATGATGCACTGCTAACTATATATGTATCTCATACAAAAGAGTTCTGTATATACTTTATGGCTTCACAGAGGGAAAGTTACAAGATTTACTTTCTCTCTATGTATTTCACAAAGGTGTGTGCTCTCGGGCACTGTGTATTGGGTAAACAGTGAAAGCAACGAATTGTGTTGCTTAATAGTGAATCAACGAGGTTTGGAGCTGACGTTGTTGTGTCGGTATGTATGTACAGGCAAAGATAAAAGTGAAATAGGTTGACTAACCCAAACGGATTTACTTTACTTATCTACGAACGTTTGTATACAAAGCAGACTGCAAACAAAGACTTAGTCAAAGAAAGCCGACAAAGTTTTGCCTGCATAGCACTTTCTCTTTATTCATTACTTTCTAACTGTATTTATTATTCTATGTACATTACTTATAATATTTGTGTCCGTTCTGTACATATTTGGTCTGCTATGCATGCATGTATTTTTCTAATTTTGTGAAATCATTTCATTTTGGTAGCAAATATAAGCGAGAGTTGCAATACTTTATGTTTACAAATATTATCGATTATTCTATGTGTCTATGCCTACCCTTTAAATAGCAGCATGATATGCAACACAACAGGATTTTATAAGTTGTAGGTAGCGTGTGTGTGTTTTTATTTGTGTAGTTGAGTAGAATAGTGTGGTTAGCTCAATCTTGTCTCTTCTCTCCCGTCCTTGCTTTCCATACTGCCTACCTGCCGTGTCTTTATTGAACTGTAGTGCCTTATAAATATTACATTCGCCGATGCATCTACCTACAAACAACGTAAGTTTTGTTTAAGGCATCAGATATCAGAAGAGTCAAAACCAGCGGTACGCACAGCAGGTAGATAGACACAAGAAAAGAGACAGTCAGGCAACTGCTATTGTAGTAATCCTGCATAGTAGTCTATTCGTAGTACAATACATAGTCTGAGTAACAAAGCTACTACTAAATATTACGTAAGATAGTACATTGCACAACATACACATACATAAAATAACATTGAACTGTTCTCTTAAATAAATTTCATTTACCCTCATCACAATTCCCGTGTTATTGCATTGCTTAAGTCATCCGAGATTCCAGACAGTTTTCCGACCACTTTCATCATCACAGCCTCTCTGCTAAGTAATCCACAAAAAAGAATATCAAATTAGGAACGTCTGCTCCGGCTGCGCATTCATCAATTTCTTTTACACTGAGCAATTCCTCCTCCGAGTTAGTAAGTGAGTTTAACTTAAGCTTAATTAATGGCAGTACTCAGAATTAAGTAAAGAAATAAGAAATACAAGCTGTGATCATTAATTTAAGGATTTGCAAAACTCTATAGCTATATAGGTACACAAAAATAATCTACGGGAAGTTTCATCAACTCTTTGGCTTAATGAACATTTTAATAAATTAATTAAGATTATCATTGACTAACTTTTCATAGAGCCAATTCTGAATGCGTTGCAACACAACCGGCATAGGAATTTCTAAGAAGGAGCAGGCTGCTTCCACAAACTTGATACAATTATTGTACACCATGTGGTAGTTCTCTGCCCTGGGATGGTTATAAATTCATTAATGAATTTAGCAAAAACAATATAAATAAGTTGGACACAAGTGCTTCACTTTGGGGGGAACACAATGGATAAGAAACAATATAGAACATAAGGCTAAGGAAACGGAGCGAGGAAATCGATAGACTGATGTGATGTGATTTGTAGACGCTAAGCTAAAACTCTAGTCTTGCTCTCCTCTACCCAACATGCAATCTATAGAGACTTATAATGGGAACATAATGGTATAAATTTCATATCATTAGTACTGAAGCAGAAATGGATGGACTTACGAATAAACCATTTCTTGGGATTCTATCCACTCTTCAAACTCTGCGTGATTTGTCTTCATAGTTTTATAGACATCAGAAGCTTCTTCGTCGTAGCCTTCTTCCTGCAAACAACCAGAATCATACTACTTATTAATATTATTATTATTAGTATACATACCATATAACAGGGAGAAAGTAGAAACATATAATATGTAGTTAGCGTTAATGTGACTGGAACACAAAGGAAAGTTTTATTTACGGACATCCCATCAATAATACTTAAGCTTGCACAATATTTCGACTATATAGGAAAACGAGGCATAAGTAGGAAGTATAATATAATAAATTAGTAGTATAGCATAAGATATAGTTTCTTTAGTTTCTCTTACACTTACAATGTTGTATCTTTTGTGGATGCCTTGCTTGTTGTAGTCGTATAAAGTGCCAAAGACACGGATCACTGGATGGTAGAATTTCTCTGGAATATTTTGGTATACATTATACGCTCGTAGATACTCGCCTGTAACACCACATAATAATATTTGATTTATTATCTTTCTCGTTGGGTAAAGTGGGTAATTATTATTTCTATTGTGGTTGCATGGAACTTTGGATATTTGTGGCTTATACTTAGTCTCAGACATACTAACAAACGGCCGTGGGTTGGTTTGGGGTGTAATTAGCGGTAGGAAGAAAGTAATCAATGGTTTTTGATCTGATATTCTCCAGAGTAATTTAGCATAAGCATTTGTCTTCTAATTATGGAGATAACCGATGTGTATTGACGTGTAAAGTGTGAACTGGAGTGATAGGTTATAATATAATTTGCTAGTAGCTTACCTAAGCAATCCATGGTAATTCCACCTGAGCCACTAACACGTTTACTCATATCGTAAGAGTATACGAATACTAAACTCATTTTCCTCATCGACTCACCACAGCTCCATTGCACAGCACTACACATCACAACAACAGAGCAAGCAACAGTTCAGCTAAAGGTACTTCCTCTTCAATTCCAGCCCAGTATAAATGGTAATTAAAGGATCAAACATAATTTCCCCCTCCACTTTTAATCCAATCCAAATTTCGATTGACATTAAGGGATTAACTCAAATGATACGAATGTACAGACAAAGACAGGTACAGAAATTACTCTTCCACAATCCAATCGCTTTTCTGAACTCGCGTAAAGAGTACAAAACATTTTTTATAGTTTCACGGTCACGGTCTAAGATAAGACGCTTTAATCTTTTCTCTTTCCTACCAAAATAAAATGTGCCAATGTCATGTTGCTGTACTTGGCTAAGTGTAGTAATCTACAGACATACTTTGTTGGCCTACAGGATTACGCTAAGTTGTGCACGATCTATCTACTTCATCCACAATTCCATCCTTCCTTACAATACACTCCACAATCTACCATTTCCAAAATCCCACCGAACTTTTGCACAGAACCTTTCGTGAGATACTGAATGAAATCAACCAAGATACTCCTATCTATCTTCAAATACTTACCACAAAGAAAATTATACATATCTTACGTGTCTCGTTATCCAATTGTTTCACTATAATTTATACTCGGTGTATTTTTGCTTAGTACCATATGATAACATATATCAGTCTGTCTATACTACAGATATATTATCAATTTTTAAGATAAGAAAATAGAGATACGTTTTTATACTATCCTAGGTGTAAACTAACACATCAGAAAATAGAAACTTCAAAGATATAATGTTACCGGTTGGGTGTGCCAAAAAGACTAACATACTACTACCCAGACTATTAGGCATGTGAAAATCATTTAATTCAGGAAATTAGCCTAATTTAAATTGCTAACTCTGAAAATTCACTTTATAATAACCTTTTGAACTTTATACATTCCGTTAGACATAGATAAAATTTCAACGTTACTGTGTAGTTAAATGGTCTAGGGAATACATACATGACTATTTTGAATAAGCAGCCTATAACATATATAAATATTGCAATGAAGGTATATACTCTTGTTATATTGCTGTACAACACGGCAGTGGGGAAAACTGTATATTTTAAGTTAGAACTCCTGCTAAAATTAGAATCGTAGATAGACGGAAAATGATGGGACGCATGGCTAAAAGCCGAAGGCAACTACAGAAAAGAGTCCACATGCTTAGAACTATGCCAAATTGTCAGCTGCATCATCAGTAGTCGTGATCTATTTAAATTCTTTCATGTGATGTGATAATGATGAAACTTGCTTTTCTCTTGAATGAGAATGTACCTTCACTCCTTCTTCGTGTCAGAACTGAAAGATTACATTATACATTTCCACTGGCAGAAATGATCTAGCAGACGCAGGTGTATTGCTATTTCCGAGATAAATCAATATTGCATTAACACTACTTTAATGAGCCTTGCGTTTAATTCCACGTAATAAACTGCGTTTTAACGATTGTCGCCTGACAAACATTTTTAATGGTACATAATAATATAGTTGAACAAAGGCCGATTTAATAACCAGGGAAAAAGAAATGCGTTTAGAGTTGAGGTTTCAATTGTATCAATATTCGAATGACATAAAAAATATTCCTAGGCTATCCAAGCTAATGGGTAATCACTAGTAGATATAATTTTCTATATTACAAATAGGTTTATGGTTTGAATTTCGGGACTGAATTTGGGTATTAAATGACTGTGGTAGAGGAATGATGACTATGCTGTGGGAATGGTCCTTTAATGCTGAGTTGCAATAGAGAAATTTGAAGTATGCTGGAGAATAACTGTGGCTTAAACTGACAATGAGGTTTTGTTGGATGCTAAATTCTATTATGATAGCGTTATCTTTATTTACCTATTGAATTACGTAGGCGAAATTTTCATGGAGATGAAAGGCTCATTTGTGTCATTGTGTGTCGTAAAAATGATAAATGTGTTCTATTATGTTAATCTTAAAAATGATTAGAGAGAGGTTGGATGATTGTGGCTAAGAATAGTGTATGGGCTGATTTTAGTTGGTTCGAGAGTTGAGTCGGGCTGTGGCAACACACGTGGCTCTTGCTGCCCTTCTCGGTGGTTCCGGAGACGGTCCTCATTTGCGTGATGAGCTACGACGAGCAAGAAGAACAGCTCAAGAAGCGGCTGCTGCTGCCAAAGCCACTCTACTCCCTTCTCTACTCGAGTAAGCACTTGAGATTCCATTTATCGCGATGGAAATTGACTCTTCACACATATTACTTTGTCCCTGATTGCATTTTCGGATCTAATACCCTTTGATTGCATTTTGTTGTGTTTGTCGATCATTTTTTGTAGTCAAAGATGGGCGGAAAAAGAAAGGACAGAGTTGGAACGCTTTTGGCATCTCCTCCTTTGCTGTCTCGACTCCTTGGGTAAGTTTTGAGAGTGATTTGCATAGCATATAGGATGTTTAGTGGGATGTAGCATAGATATAGCTATGTATATAGTAGTTTCCCCAGAGTATCACTTTGTTATTGAATGAGATCAAATTGAGATTTCCATGTATACGTTCCTTTGGTTCAATCAAAGGAAATTGATGGAATTTCATACTTTGAAATGGCTGATCCTTCTTTGAAAAAATAAATTGGTTGAATGCTGACTTACAGAAACATCAATGCAACGGAGTTTGCTTCTTCTTCGACAATTCTCCATAGCAGACGGAACAAATGTTTTGATTCATACAGGACTCGATGGTCCAAATAATCATCACCACCCTCCAGTACGTCAGACTCAATCCGCTTCCCTTGAAGCTGGCGATGTGCCTCTCCTGGATAAAATTGCCGTGGAAGGAGTGGAAGCTTCTCAACTGTGCAAGTACGTGTGAAATATTAAAAGAGAATGTCAAGAGTGTGTGCTCTAATACTTAATAATGGCATGTACCACTTTTGTGATTCCTGGGAATGATTTAGGGAGTTGTTTGAACTGCGAGCTCAGTTGCAGGAGCTGAAGTGTGCAGTCGAGCTTCGGACGTCTGAGTTTGAAGATATGTCACCAACGAAAGCACCACGGAGGAACGACACATTGCTCAGCATAAATGGGGCTGATGCCCTGATGACCAACACAGGCCCTTCCTCCATCAGCTGCTCTATTCCCAGTGATGATAAAGAGTCCCTCGAGTCAGATGGATCTCAGGTAATCGAAAAATATTTCCATTTCCACTGGAATGCCAGGCTATGCCATGGCATCACATAAATAAATTCTTATCTTCTCTCGCAGAGTCATTTCTATTGACTAAAGTATAAAACCATTTTTCTACATTTACAGGCAAATGGGATCACAAGTGCTCAAAGAAAATGTATATGCTGGATATTGGCTATAATGGTATTAGTGTTTTTCCTTGCCATGGTGTTCGGTGTGTTCATTGCACTCTTCTCCAACAATTCGTAACCTCTAAAAGAACGTACTGATCGAACAGTTACAAAACTTACGAAACTATAATGCCTCTCTTGTGGAACGAAAATAAAGTTACTGATATTGGTAAGCCCATTAAAACACCTTTAAACCAAACCACACCCAATCAACATTCCTTACAAAAATAACTCTCAACTGTGACTGCAAATGGCAAAAGAGTCAATCAAATCAAAAATATTAGAGCGCATTTGTATTGATACTATCGACTTTGTTTAAGTAGCAGCAGCTGGAAAAATTCTTATCAACATACTACTACAATACTATATGATACTACTATTAACTATTCTCTACTACTAATAAGAATGTATATAATGATACATCTCTTGTACCTTTGACTTGACATTGTCTCTGGTAATTAAAGATATTATAATGCTAAGTATACTACTAAATGTTAATCACGAAATTATATTATAGCATATTTATATTATTATATTCATTTCAGCCATGTGATTATAGTTAAATATCTAATTAAATCAATCACAAGTTGCGATAATATAATAGTAAAATTATCTCGGTATGCAATGTAATGATGTTGGATGATATAGATCTGTAGATGCCGTAATAATATAAAGTAGTTAGGCACTTTATAAACTATTTCAACTTGTGAAATCGTATATGTAATGTATTCCTGTATGAATGGATGTATTGTATTAAGTATGCGGTAGTAGTCGTGGAAAATGATACATATTCTAGAGTAGCACGTACATATTTCTTGCAACAAAATATACTACTAGCATTGTTGCAATGAGACATGGGCGTATCAATGACGTAAGATAATATTTATTATTAGACACACAAAGAACGACAAAAACGAATTTTTCGTAACATAAAGGTACACTGAATGGAAAGTACAGAAAAGTGGCCAATCTGTGAGAGTTGTCTTTAGAAATGGAAGTGTCAGATTTAAATATAAGAATGTTATATGTAGCGAGGCAATACATCTTGATATCTCTGATAGTGTGTCAGGCCAAAAGAATGCCATAAATGATGTTGGGGTCGGTTAATAAGAAGAGTACTATAATATAATGGATCGTTAGTACTATTGGGGTCACTCACGTATTGATATATGACTATACTGCAGAATAAGATAAAACATGCAACAAAGTACAGTGACAATGTAACTATTATAGCTCATATAAATTTTCATGGACCTTTGAATCAAATAATACGCTAATTAATGGGAAACCTAAAGTTTTTGACGTAGCAATAAATAAGTAGAGCAAGTAAAACAATCAATAGACTAGAGGTAGTAGGGGGGATAGGAGATACTATATAATTATGGTGAGTGAGTTTGAGTTTTAAGTAGGGTGACGTGACGGCAGGAGCGGGTAATGGAGTTACATGACTTTATGTGAGTCAATAAATATTAAATTAGGGATTTAATGAGACGAGCCACTTTGTGATTTGTACAGTAACAAATAAAAGGTACAGTACAGTTAGCGGTACATATAATGTGTGTACACATACATTCCATGAGAAACGAGTAGATTAGCTAGATGACATTCAAAAACAATGTGAACATTATCATGTGAAGTGTTCCCAAAACATTTATTAGTAAATTCACAAGTGATTCACTTTCTGCATTACAAAATGAGCATTAATTAATTAACATTTTGTGTCGTTAGAATTTATTTATACTGTCCATTATAACAGGTTATTAATTTCAGAGGATGTAACAGGTGAAACAAATGTCTCGTTACATGAAATAAATTACTAGCAATACAAACAAGATTTTCCCTAGGTTCTTTCTGTAATCTTTTTTAAGATATTAGCAATATTATAAGCTTATTGGATTCTATAAGAATGTATTTAGTATATGAGTAGGTAGGATTGCTGATAATTTTTGTAATGAATCTGTTTGCTCAAACTGTTCCATAATATTTCTGCGAGCGCCAAATTACCCTTATGTATGTGCATAGCACGTAAAGCAACAAAAAGATTTATTTCCAAGCTAAACACTTGGAGAGTAAGTATGTACTAATAAATAGCAGACATAATTACACTATAGGCAATACAGATGACATGACATTTGAATGGTTGTTTAAATACTTATCGGTGTTGACATTCATTGTGGTAGACTTATTTTAGTGGCTACATGTATTTGTTTCTGTATACGATAAGTAATAATATCACTTAAGGAAATTACCAATTACGATTATGTTATTGTATATGCATAGGTAGATGTGTTTTCAAAGTGGTGTGTGTGTAACAATTTGCATAACATAATAAGTTTACATGTACCAATATACATATAAATATATACCTACCCAACTAATAACTGTGCTAATCATCGTTTCTAAAACTAACAATAAATACTAAATGTCTAATACATATACAAACGTATATAAATATTGTGTACGTGCGCAACTTGACTAGTCTGATCTGATCTGAATGCAGATTGTTGAAAGGAGGAAAGAAATGGCTTGCTAGAGGCGTCATTAATTTTCAAGATGGCTATCAAAGTAACACTAGAGTATAGTTTGAGATTGTGAACTTTGTAATGAGTTGGTATTGCGTGTGAGTTTTGACATTTGACTATATATAATTACCTACTCCCTACATCTATTGCTTACAACTTCTTTTTTATTATTTGTTCGTGCGAAACAAGTCGACGAGCTAAAGCTATATAGTTCATGTGAATTTTTAACTATTATGAATGACTCATTCTTTCCATACTATTGATATTTCTGTGAAAGTATGGTGACAAATCCTTGTGTTTTTCTAGGAAATATGTTGCCATTATTGATCCTCTATCTATGTACATGTATTTATCGAAATAAATTTATAAGTGGACGATTTCTAAACAAATACATATATTCAATGGCATTTCATTTTGATATCTGCATAAACTAAAAGAAATATGATATGAATCGATTTCTTACAAACCTAGAACATAATTTGTGCGCATATATCGGGTAATATATTAGAATGACTTGGGAACATTTCACTTCAGTAAGAAGCTGTATGAATATTATTCGAGTTGAATTATGTTGTATGTATGACAAATTTGAGACAAGTACTTAATATATGTAGGTAGTTTCAAAAGCTCAAACGCGAATGTGGAAAGTTGAGAGAAAGTCGGGCGATCGTGTAATGACGTGCTCAAATTCTCCGAAAGATAATTTCCCATCGTCGTCTACATCAGCTTCTTCTAAGACCTTGGAACTTACCAGACTTATTTCATCTGGAGCTAACTCGTCTCTTGTTAACAGTTGAAGTGTTTGTTCCAAGTCGTCAGTTCCGAGGAAATTATCTCCGTCGAAATCTAGATAAAAAGAAACACATATCAAAAAAAGTTGATAGGTACTCCGTAAATAGAAATATATATCTATCAACACAAGTTATGTAAAAGCATATACATTATAGCATATGTGTAAACAAATTCAGATGAAAAACGACAAACCATAGATGCGAAAGGCATAGTGGACTTTGATATCTCTAGGAGCATGATCGGAGAAAGCAGAGAACAAATCTAGAAAGTCCTCAAAGCTAATTCCGTTGCCGTCTCTTGAGAAAACTGTACATATTCGATCTCGAAAAGGATTTTCCTGAGAACAGTAAACACATCAATAGTCAATTATTAACTATGCACCTCTTACAAAAGCTACAAAGAAAAGTAGGATTTCGGATTCATGTTATTCGTACTGTATACGAGTTATTGAATGGAAGTGAGCTTTCAAATATTATTATGTATCTTCAATATTGGGTGATCAAAAGAAATGGTAATTTTCAGCACCTTTAGTTCAGGCATTTTGGCGACTTGGTCACAAGGGACTCTAACGGTCACTGGTTCAGTGCCCGTCATGCTCTTTGGAACCAGCGTCGGGTTCAGTTCTCTGAACTTTTTGAAAACTCTCAAGATCTCCTTACGTGTGAAAAATGTGCAGTCCTGGTAGTCTTCCAACTGCTCTTCTGAGAACGTCACCACTTTGTTACCCATTATTTCCCTATCCCTTTCTATGTACTAAATCACAGGAATCACAAAAGACTCTTCGGTGAATCAGAAATGCTAATCTGGAGCAGACAACCAAGTCAGCCCGAAGAGAAACTTTGGACGATGGACCCCACCCAGTCGGCTACACTCCATGCGCTTCTATTTTATCTTCATTTTTATTATTACATCGACCATCCAGGTGTTTCTGACTATTCATCTTCGATTCACCTATCAAACCTACTCACTACATCTCTAATCTTCATATCACATACATCCATATAATGGCTATCTTGTACACATACACAATACCGAATTTTCCCTACCCAACGCCAACGTTGTTGCCATAATCAATGGCATATCCTAAAGATATATCCATGCTACTTTGGATACAATGGCCATTGTAAGATGGGAAAGGGTGTTTAATTTATAGTCATGATATATTAGTATATCTACCTATACTATTATAATCTTTGCAGTTGTATTCATAAATTAAGGCATTAACCCAGTTAACTGTAGCTACCTATACCCTACTGAAACGAAAATATGTTCCTACTAAAATATTGCAATTTTCAACAATTTAGATTTTGAAGTGACTCATTGACACATTTTCTATGCTAACTTTACAATAAATGCTTCTGTGGTATAGCCATGATAAAAATTCTAGTGAAAGTAAAAATTTAAGGTAGGTGAAAGTTCATGCGAGATTGGAATAAGGGTTGACTTATTTTACAGGTTGTAGAGTAGATAGTATTATAAAATAATATGGACGAGCAAGAATTTCAGATTTTCATTCTGAGTTTCGTAGAATAAGAAATTTATTGAAATCGTAGAAAACAATAGGAATATTAATTAAGGAAGAGTATGACATCATAGTAAACGTTCTTAATAGAGATAAATTCAGAAGATTTGCTAGTGTACTTGTAGAACACTTTTTTTGTATAATCCAGTTGTATAGTTGACTATTGCCATAAGTATACATGTGTATCGTGCTCAAAAATGGTAAAAAGAGTGCAATACAAAGATCAAATGTGAATTCAAGGATAAATTATTCATGAGCTACATAATCATGTAGAAATGTCATTTTTATATAATAAGTATGAATTACATGTTTAGTACATAGAAGCTCATAGTCAGTATTTAGTTCCAGAAAACTTAAGTAGTAACATGCTCCTTTTACAATTTGTTCACACCATACCATACCCCCTTTCTCCATACAACAACTATAGCTATAGATATATAGGTTTATGTTATATAATTTATAATACACAGGTTTTCATAAACATTCCGTCTGATTATGAATTTTCTATTGCATTGAGGGTTTGATTTAGGTATTCATACGATACAATACTAGAGTACGAGTAGCTACCATTTATTTTGTATTAAACAACTATTCCACTACTTTTAAGGTATTTACTACCAAGAATTATAATATTTGTATAGTGACTACACGTTATAAGTTCCTTGTTGCGATTTTCAACGCGTGCTTAAAAAACTTGGAATTAATAGGGATACAATTATTATACATATATTTATGACTTTTATATAATTTTAAGCTAAGACTATGTTTATAAGTGCTTAAGTGCTAATTAGTAACAATATAATCTTAATTACAAGTAGATAATACATGATCATACTATAACAAGGTTTCATATAAACATTTTAGGTTAGTATACTTGCGTTGCGTTAACATGGTATAATTACTAATGACTAACAACGGGTGTACATAAATTCTTTGCAATACAATGACATGACGATTAGTACTGTAGGGTATACCTTAGACATAGTAATATTGATTGACACGACATAATGACTCCTCAGTCCAGTCCAGCTAAAAACTCGCCATCCTTAACCATCATCAAAATTTATATACATAAAACTTAAAGTAATGTAAAAAGTATATCGTTGGTTAAAAATGCTATAGTTTATCTAATGCTAAAAGATCTCTAAATTGTACTGACTATTAGTAGAAAGTTGAAAAATAATAAATTATAGTGCGTGATCTCACAACCAGAGCATTAGAAGAATATTATGCAACATTTCATTATTTTCTGTAAGTTACGATACGATTACGACCTTTTACGACGAGTCTACACTATTGTTGGCCTCGTTCCAAACAATACAATACAGTCCAAATACAGTCAACATTATTCAAACACATCATTTATATCAGTGAGTGTGTGACAGTAATATTATGCATATTAAATTTATACGTGTAGCGAATTTTGTGTATTATTGTATGCAATGTTACTTGTATTTAGCATAATTCTGAATACTTAGTTATTTTGCAGAGAAAAGTACCCAGAAAGTAATTATAAAGTTTACACATATCAATTGATTGTAGAATTTGTTGTGTTTTGACTAATGACATTATGTGAAAACGTTTGATTGTGTTCAGATTGTTTTAATGCTTCAAGTGCTCATTTTGCCTGTTTGATGGGCGTTAAACCCAATACTGATTCTTTGCAGGTTGCTTTTTGAGTGTGCCCGTGTTATTGGAGTTTGAGTTAGAAGTACTTGCTCCACTACTGCTTGGGCAGCTGCTATTAGATGTACTGACAGTATTAAGTTGAGCCATATTCATACTGTTGATGGTGGTGATAGGAAGATTAAGATCCAGAGGGCCCATTGGCATTTGTTCTGAAGAATAAGGATTGTGAAGATTGAGATCGTGATCAGAAAATTCTAAAGGTATGTCTAATGGTAAAGGCGGAGGCAAATTGCCATAAGTGAATCCATAAGGTTCTCCAGGATCTATCTCTTCTGGAAGAGACGCAAAAGTATCACAAATCGGAGTTGGTGGAACTGGAGGAAGCAATGGGCACATTACATGAGCATTCCCATTCCCGGGTGAAACGTATCCACCGGAATCAGAAGAATTGCATAACGGTGTAACCCGACATTGGGGAACAGATGGTGTTCGCATCTCTCCACGGACACCTGAACTTGTCCAGGATCCCGAATCCGACGCTGTAGCTGTTCCTGCTCTTGAATGGCTTACTTTATGTCTTGAAGCTCTCGGGGATAATGTAGACATCATCAAAGGTCTATACATTGTCATATATTATGTTAATAAATATTAAAAGTAAACTTATTTAAATAATAAATAATTAAAGATGAATAGTTGTTACCTCAGTCCCGTGTCAGAGTCAGAATGACAAGGGTCAATCATGGTACATGCAGTTGAAGGAGCATAAGCGTCAATAAGCCCCATTCCATTACTAATACTCTTTGTATCTCCAACTCCACCAACAGACGCGACTCCAGTGTTATTGAAACCGTTTGAGTTTCTTCGTCTTTGCTGTTGATTTTGATTGTTTGATTGTTTACTAGCACAAGTACAACGAATTCCAACGACGAGAAATAAACTAAGGGTTAAAACTCCAGCTACGACAATTGCTACTGTGACTAAAGAATCTTTAGTCATGTGGGGCGTGACGAGATCGGTCAGATCTCTAAATGTAGAGCGTCCTCCGCCACCTCCTGCTCTAGTGGTAGCTGCTCCGGTATTTCCATCGGAAATTACATTTTTCTCATCGAAATACCCAGTTCCATCTCGAATATTAAATTTGGCTATCCCTATTGCAGGTTGAACTCCTGGTGCGAGGACTTTAAAAATAAATTCATCTGCTTCTATTGTAGATCGGGAAGAATGACCCGAAGGGATGATGTCATTACTTGTATAATCCGGAGTGTAAATAATAGCTCCTCTACGTACATCTTCATGAGAAAATCTTGATGCTAGTCGGCCTTGGCCACTAAGACGCTTCACTCGATTTCCACTGATTGAGTTTCCCTTTGTAGCCGCAGCATTTCTTGAATTCGGTACTACGATTTTGTATAATTGTCCGTACTTAGGTGGAAGAAGAACTTCATAAATTGGATTTGCTCCGGTGACAGCTGCCAAAGGTGATGCGTCTAGAACAGCAAGAGTCAAAACAGTTCTAACTGAGTGCGAGGCTGAAAATTCAGTTTGATCCGGAGCTAAAAGTCCTCCAACGGCAAAACCATTTATGAAAGAGCGGACTTCTTTCACCCGTTTCAATAAGGGTACCGAAACTACATTGACAAGCCAAGATGTTGATATCCCGTAGATCTCTGGTTCATTAAAATGAGCGGAAACTTCGAAAGAGTCGTTAGCAACAGACATGTCCGTTTGTACATAAGCGACATCCCCACGAAGAAGATCGTAGTGTGAAAATCTTGATGTGGCTACAGCTCTATCCCTCAACAATACTTTTCCATGCAAAGGAAACCGTGTGACGTTGTAGACCAGTCGGATAAGATGACCGTTTGTTGAAGCTGGCAAATTGACGACAGAGAGACTCAATGCTTGATTCCCTTGTTGAATACTTATGGGACTAGATTGGGATTGTGATGCTTGCAGCGTCAGCGTTTGTACTGGAATCGTCAGTCCTATGGCCTGCACAGGGTATTTTCCATCAGAAACTGTCAGTGTTAGCGATACCGGCGAGGTTGCTCCAGAATGGTAAAATATTACTTTCCCTCCGTCTACATCAGCCTATAAGTTACGGTAAATTAAATATAAGTAAATAGTGCACCTATTATTGTGATATATTTTGAAAAGCTTTTTGTAACACAGTACGGGTGGTAAGTATTACGGTACCTGAGTGAACTGTAAAATGGTGGGCAGCTCTTTGACATTTTCCAATTCCACACTGGATGTTGGTACTGTTGGCTGTTGTTGATGTAAAGTTCGTGTATTTATAAGTAGAACGAGGCGTCCATGAGATATTCTAGAAATTTCGTAGACAATGTGAGCAGGAGGAGTGTCTGGGTCAGACGTGAGTAAGTCGTTACGGCTCAATTTCCGCCAATGTTCCTGTAAGCAATCCATCAGACACTTGTAATATAGTAGATGTTTTATATAACTACCTATAGAACAATACTTTCCTACTAGACAAAACTTAAATTCAGTCACACATGTGCTATAAACAGGATATAGGGAGAATAAGACCTGGAGTGTCAAGTAAATTGGCTGGAGATATACCTGAACGACGGGAGCGATAGGACCCTTAGGACTAGCAATTTGAAAAGGCTGATCGTTTACAGGATTAATGTGTATGGGCAGTGTGAGATTGAGAAGCCAAGTGGAGCTGAGCTCATCAGAGGACGATGAAGCACTTTTACTGTTTCTCGTTGACGAGGGGAAAGTTGCCACTGTGGGTGGCCAAGAACTTCTACTCGTTGATGACGATGTGCTTGTAGATCTGGAGGGTGAAGTGTACAGCCAAAGAGATAGGGCCACTTGATCACTTGTAGTCTCTGAATCATCGTGATGATAATATAACGATCCACTGGAAAGCAATGCTGGAGAAATCTCCGATCCAACAGATAATCGTTGTTGCTGGGCCTCGATTAACCAACCGTGCTTTGGAAGCTGCCACACAGATAGTCGAACATTGGGAGTTAAACCACCCCGCCACGTTATTCCTACTTTAAAATCCACAATACGAAATTAAACGCACTGAAATCTTAATAATCTATTAGAAAATTGAGATTTTCTTTGTTCATACCTCTTTGATGAATACTGATGAATTCCGTTATGGCAGTAAAGTTTAAATTTTTATTAGTTATCGAAACTTGAGATCCTTCATCCACTGTTAATGGTTCTATTGAGACATAACGCTGTAAACCTCCAAGTGCTGCTCCACTAACGGAAATTTCTACTTCCAGAGTCACTCTATCTAATACCTCTGCATGTCTGTTAAGATTCATTTTATTTTTAGTGTTTATTATTTAGAAATTAATTATGTACTCATTTAATAAAAAACATACTTTGAAGACGCTGTGAATCGTATTGTATCGTTGGCTTGTTGAGCTCTTGAAGGTTTAAGATGCTCATAGAATATTTTTCCACTGTTGACATCAGACTGAGAAAATGATTTAACTACAACAAAGTTGTTATATGTTTCTTCCATTAGAAGTTGACCCAAAGTTGGTCCACTGGCAACTTGAAAATTTATATCAAGACTATCACTGCTCCTGACAAGTAGATTTTCAGGCTTAATTGGAGCCTGTGTTAAAGGGAAAACGGAGAGTGGCACTCGACCATCATATATCTCGAGTTGAGGTTTTCTCACAGTTACAAGAAATGTTTCTTTCCCAGCTTCGTTCAACCCATCCGAAACTTCAAATTCGAAAGAAGAGTCTTTCATTTCCCCTCCTTTGTGTTGAAAAATTATTTGCGACTGATTAATGTGAGCTTGTGTAAAGTTTTGCAATGGAACATTAGGTTGCGCTTTAAAAGCAGGATAGCCTCCAGTCGTTCCTACTACGTAAAATACCAAATGTGCTTCATCCGAATCACCATCAACAGCAGCTGTATTCAAAGTAAGGTTTCAAAAGTTACAATTATTACAAACTAACGAATTGAACGAATTTATTGCATTTTTTTATACAATTTTAGAATAATATTTACCAATTTGTTGATTGGTGAGTATTGTAGAGCCACCAGTCCAAACCCAAGTTCCTGTGTTGTTCACAACTCTTGGTACTTGGTCATTAGTAGGAATTACTTTAATGTGAACTACGTGGGGTGGACTTAGACGATTACTATTCCGAAGAAAAGAGTCAGATATGTGAGCAACAGCAACTACTGTAAATTGATCTTCCAAAGTTTCCGATCCATCGTGATTGTAAACTATTTTCCCATCTTGAAGAGCTTTGTATTGAAAAGATTCGAGGGAACTATGGCTCTGCTGAGACTGTGAAGTGACAGAGCCATGTTTTGCTCCTTTAGTCACTCTAATTTCCCATAATTTGTCCGCAAAGTAGTTTTGGGCTGATCGAAGGTGACTTACATTGAGTACAACAGAATTCCCTGGAAATGAAACAAACATATAATCGTACATGACACATTAATGCTTTTATTTTGCATTTCCATGCAAAGTAATTTGGATCTTTAAGATCTTACCTTCGTTAACAACTATTGTTGCAGAAGCAAGTAAAAGTGTGCTGGGTATGACCACAAAATCTAATCGGAGATCTCGTAAAGTTTGCACTCCATTTGTGACATCGAATTGCATTGAATCATGAGTCTTATTTGGTTCCGATTGTACGTAGCGGAGACGAGCATCATTGATAACAGTTTGGTCCCACATTGTCACATAGTCTTCAGTTTCTTCTGCAAAAATCATGCGTACAATCAATTTTTGAATAAATTTTAATGAAAGTTACCCATTTTAATATTTTAAATTAATAAATAAATAATTTAAACACTATAAATGCTCGAGACAAATAGAAGAAAGGTTAACCAAGCTACTAAGAAGGACTAATTTATTAATGATGGATGTTCATGTAGTATTGTAAGTTGTATGTAGAAACTAGAAACACATTTTCATGTCTAAAGAGCGAAGCCATAAATAATAACGCATTGTAAGTTACAAAACTGTGTGATAAATGCGTTCTTTTGTTGTAGCTCGTGACTCATAAATGACTGCGTATAATTGTTAAATCTGGTTCCTAAAACAATATACTAGCAAGTTTCCTAGCCCTACTTAGAGGTGGGGCATGCTTTATTTCACAAACATTATATACAAACAAACCATCGTATTGTTATTGTTTAAGTTAAATTAAGCACATTAAAATGTGGCAAAATAAATTATAGGCAGGAATTCTGCAACTACCTTACAATACTCAACTGTACATGTACGTAAGGTTTCCATGAAAAGCTTTTAAAGTGAGTAACTATTGTGAACAATACAAAATATAATAGCATTCATGACATAAGTCATAAGATATGCTCATATACACCAAACAAAATGCGATTAGATGGTGTATCTGGGCCTTGGCTTCGTTTGTGTATAGTATTTCCAAAAAGACAGTTCACTCACAATTTTCCTCTTATTTACTTCTCCAACTTTCACCATCTCAAAATCATGATAACAATTCTAGTGAAAGTCGAGTGAAAGTTTTATAAATTGACATAGTGAAAAAGGCCTTAATGCTTGACATACTTAACTTATATTATGCCTAACAAATGTATATAACTAATTACAAGGGCATATGTAATAAATCAAAGCGTCGAGACTGGAGGGCTAGGGCTAACAATAAGACTTATATTTAAATAGAAGGAGAAAGTGGGTTTTCGTCTTACCATGAGAGTGTGGCGGGTCAACAGCCAGATATCCGTGTCTTGGTGGCCGTGTAAGTGTGTAGACGATGTCAGTAGGAGGAATATGGGGATTAATAATGTGCAAACAAGTTTGAGAAATTATAGCGGAACTATTCTCATTCACCACGACGCTCACATTGGCCCCAATCTGTAGTTAATACCCAACATACAAAGATGAGCAACAAACATCATTAAATTGCTGACTTGCATTATGTGTAAACAGTACATAATACGATATATCCTTTCTGTTACAAGAGCTAACTAATGGCACTTATTACTATGTTAAAAGCTATAAATTCTCTTTTGTAATGTAATATCAAAAGATATTATTAAATTGCAGCAGGTCCTTTGAAATTGGAATATAAATTGAATTACAGACAATATTGACCTATCAAGTACTGTCTACCCATATAATTCTGCGAATTCTCACTTTACAGTAATTCGGAAACTTCTCGGAATCATAAATAACATTGATATAAGATGCTTCTACTAGAAGGCTCTTCAGAACATCCAAAGCAATTGCCGGTGCTCATTATTTACTCGCTTATATTAAATGTACTATGCTATTACTCATTAAACCAACTTTTCTTAGAAGCCTAATGACAAAATTAGGTGTAATTGGAGTATCACTAAAAACCAATGATAAACATTTTCGTATTAACAGTATAAGCATTGATTATTGTGGGTAGGAAGTATGTGAAGTCAAATTAGAATAACAAACAATACCGAGAATGTCTAATCAATTTGATATTGCGAAATCGGTATCTACAAGGTAGTAATGTTTGTAGGCACAGTTTTAATTGAATAGTAAAAGTGGAGCTGCAGTAATTGCTGTATTGATTATTATTTCTGCTTTGCTCCTAATTGGATATCTACAATGGTAGTTATTATGCTGCGCGTTAAAAGATTTGCTCTATGTAGGTACAAATTACTACTGAGTAATAAGCGTCCATATGGAAGTTACATAATGAACTGTACGCGTAGGTAAAGCGATATAATTATTAATCTATAAACAAGTCTTCTAGCTATTTTCTTTGTTTTTAAGGGGATACTCTGTATAGACTTTTAGTTTGTCCCATATTACCCACAATGAGAAAGTTTTTCTTTAGCTACTACGAGTAATTCGACCTGAACTTTTAATGTTTTTATTATTACTCCTTCCTATCATTTTAGTTTGTAGCAAGTACCATACTAGAATATAAATAATGTAGAAGTCCATTAGCTAGCATGAGACTAAGTTAAAACCACAAAACTACTAAAAGACAATTTAAAAATTATACGTAGATCCTTTTGTAAGTATATTACATATGACTACTACAGATAATACGTAAGTATAAATGAAATAGAGAAAAGATTATAGTTTAGACAGAGGAAGATATAGTGATTAACTTCATCCATTAAAACTAGAATAGCGGAAGTATTGCAATTGTATCTAGTTGGGTATGTGTAGGTAGTGATATGGTGGCTGGGTGAATTTAAGACCAGAACAAACACAACGTATCGACAAGTGAAAGCTGACTTGTGCACACGTTTGTGTATGAGAAGGGAAGTGTGGACTCGCGATAAAGTGAAGCTAGGAAGAAAATAAAGTAAACAGCTTTCCGTACTTGTAGAGGTGACCAGTAAGCCTCTGGGTAAATGGCAATATCGAAGTTGCTGGGAACAGACTGTGTCACACCGTCGACGACAGCTTCAAAACGAAATCCGTCTCGTTGAACATCCGTCACGGCTTTGTTCTGGTAAAAGACCAAACGAGTCCCCATCTGACCCAAACTGAAATTTCTCACCTCTGTCTCGTTCACCTGTTCACACACACGTAAAAGTATCTTGATATGAAATAAATTTTCACTGTACTACGAGCAGACACATGCTTTTACCTTTGTTAAAGATATCAAGGTAACTTTCGTGGTGTTTGTACAAACTTAATACATCGAACCACAAATTAATCTTTGTACATACATTGATAGTTCAGGATTTCAAGGTATACGTTCATTTTACGTACTTAAATACTATTACTACTAGATACTAAATTCGATATTGGGAGTAAGTAAACAGTAGTAGTAGTAAAAAGCCTGTATGTCGGGTGACATGCATGAAAAAGACATTATTGTGGTTTTGTAGAGTGAAGTTTAGGTAGTTATTGAGTGTGATAGAAATGGGTATATATTCGCGGTTTGTTAGCAAGTGTATTTATCGGAGATATTTATTCTTGTTAGTTGGAAGTACGTGTAGGGGCATAGTTCGGGAGGGAATAGTGAACGTTAGGTATTGAGACTAACGAGGCATTTGACATGAAAGAAAAATGCATGACAATGAAAATGTAGAGAAAAAGGGGAAAGAAATATATGGGGAACTAACGGTAATGATGCCGTGCTGTGGAGACTGAAGGATTCGAATGAGAATTTTGGCCTGATCCACGTCCAAGTTGGTTTCGATGCGGATGCTCTCATCAGTCAGCCTTGCCATCGATCCTTTCTTAGCGGCGAGAGTACTCGTGTTGACAATTCGAAGCCAAGCATCTCCCGCACTGATTTCCAACGTCCCTGTATCACAATAAAATACAATAGTAGTCCCCAACTCTAACGAATAAATGACGACGAAAACCTAGGAGCGCCTAATAGAAGTTCGTCGAGACCAGGAAAAGTCAGCCCAACTCAAGTCCCAAGAAAACATCATCAACTTTAATAAAAAATCACGTCTAATTCAACCTACTAAAACTTAACTTTGCCTCTGAAAACCATTTCCCCAATTTTCCCTCACTAACATACGAACTAAGTAATGTAGAGACTTTCACTGGGTTTTCACCTCAACTTTCGACCGTCCCTTCCACTTTCTCAAGTCAATTCCATTCCTTGAGATAATGCGTTTTGCATGTTAGTCACATTCTCGGTTTTTTACAATCGCCTAGGGCTCTCTTTAAACTCAAACCGAGTTTCAATGTTTCAAGTTAATAGTCGTCATGCTCCCGCTACTCACGATTACCCTAAGTGATGAATATGCACGAAGAGTCTAGCCGAGAACAGTTAATGCTAATGCAAGGCAGGTGAGATTGAGAGTGATAGAGGCCAACGAAAGAAAATTGAAAGCCTTCCTAATGGAATTGATGACCCTCTCGCAGCCTCACTGCCCTAATCTCTCTCTCCTCATACAGATAATGTGATCTCCTTTGCTTTGTTTCTCCCTCGCACAAATAGGTGATGGAATGTAAATTTGTTACTGAGTCAGTGGAGTAATGCACTGTGGATATTTCTTACACCCGAACTCACTTAATGCAATACAAGAGAAAAGAGCAAATGGAACTTTTGTTTCTGTTGTGCTGTAGTGACCAGCTAACCGTAAGATATCCCACATAAAAAACAATATAAGAAATCCAATGAATGCTTTCACTCTCTCCTTTCCACAACACTACCTTCATAACATTACATTTAACGATGAGTGCAATTGACTTGCCTTCCTACCTACCAGTAGTCCTCTGTCTCTTACTTACTGCTATATCTGTCCTATACCATTACTGTACTCAGTCTACTGTACTACCATAACTTCAAGTACATAAGTCTAACAGGTACATATACTATTCATGAGCCCTTGCTAACGATCTACCTATATTATGCATAATATTATTCTGTAAATGTCTGTATTTGAGTCCACATATCTACACTTAAGTGTGTCACTGGTTAGTAGGATATTCAGTCCAGTAAGCTAACTCTGTATGATCGTGTTTTTCAGTGCTCTCTGATTTAATTCAAATTCTAAAACTGGTATTAAAAATTCTGAATAGAAAAATTACACAAAAATTATAAACCGATTGTACTAGGGTTAAAAATAATATTATTTTCCTTTCAGCCATATTTATAAAAACTTGTCAAAACAAAATAACTTGTCCTATCATAGGAAAAGTAATTAAATATTTTACAAATGTGGTTTTTATGGTTTACCCTAATTGAGCCTTTTATACGATCAACTTGCTATCTCGTATCCAGGGAGTATCCAGATATTTTTAAAGCATTGTTACTCAGGCCGACGAAATGTTATGAAATTTAAAACAGCCGAATCCCCTGGTGGAAATACCTCTTGCCTGATTCAAATTATCAGTTCAATAGGAGATTTTTAAAGAAAGAAAGGAAGAACGAAAGTTTATTAATGAGAACTACCCACGGCCCACAGCAACCTTACCAACTGTAAAATATGAACTCAAATTCCATTTCTTTATGTAATTAAAATGTATGGATTGATTCACTTAATTTTAAATACTGCAGTACAAACATATTTTTACAAGGTACAGTTACAACGTATACTCATCTAAAAATGCCCAATCCGCTCTGAATTCCACTGGAATTGGAACCCAGTGGGTTAATGTTTTTAAATCTTTTACAAGTTGATTTAAAACCATTAGCCCGCTGGATTTACATAAAGAAACGGAATTTAAGTTCATATTTTACAGTTTCAATATTTTGTTAGAATGGGGTACGGTATGAAAAAAAGATTGCTGTGGGTAGTTCTCATTAATAAACTTTCGTTCTCCGTTCTTTCTTAATAAATCTCCTATTGAACTGATAATTTGAATCAGGCAAGAGGTATTTCCACCAGGGGATTCGGCTGTTTTAAAGTTCATAACATTTCGTCGGCCTGAGTAACAATGCTTTAAAAATATCTGGATACTCCCTGGATACGAGATAGCAAGTTGATCGTATAAAAGGCTCAATTGTCGAAATTCCCTACACCCTGTGACATGTCTCTTCTTTTATATATTCTGAATTACTACATGCATACTTAATAGCTTCCTCTACAACATATGCACGCAATGCATAAACTACCGAGATATCTAGCTTAGCTTGGCTTCCACATAATGTTAAGTTTGTTCTGCGTTTCAGCAGGAGTGGGGAACGGTGAGCAGTGATATGCATGTAGTGCAAGGATTATGTCAGTCAGGTTTAGTAATATTGAATAGGTGTGGTGTAATGTTACAGTGTGTACGTAATGCGATACGATACTATTGTCTTTCGTCCATAGGGTGCAATTTGCATACATTCATAGAAGAAATAGTCATTGCTTTCCCTTCCCTGACACTTTCACCATATGCTCATCCTTATCGTTACAGTATTAAATCGGCCACAAGGGAAATGATCTCCCTTCACTCCATTTCACTTAACTTTTCTAATATTATTCTCTCTGGGGATGAGACGACCAGCCAGACACACGCATCTCAGGCATTCCCCTCTAGCTATTTTACATTCCACACTAACTGGGTCACTAGGTAGACATTTTCTTTTCTTGGCAGTGAACTTACATTACTTTTGCAAATAACTTTTACTATTTCCATAGATTTGAATAATAATTTCCCATATTTGACAACTACCTACTCTACACATATTTAAACTCAGCCAATACTCATTATAATTCAAATCCTGTACGTGTAGGTATCCCTATAATATCTGTTAGGCATTTTTAAAGTTGCAAATAAATTCGTCTGCAGAGCACTCTATATAATACAATTCTTGGTATATATTATTATTACTTATACTATAATATCACAAGATAGGAGGGAGTATATTTATGAAATTATTCTTGTTACTTATGTCTCGTTCATAATATTAGGAGTATGTAGCTCTAATTTTTTCACGTAGGTGGAAAAGCGATAAAAAGTCTAAATGGGATGGGATCAGAAGAAACGTAAAGACGTGTTAGTCTTTGGAAATGGGAAATCGTCAATAATAGAGTTGTATGATGGCATACCATTGACTATGAATTTGGCATCTGTGACCCAATAAGGCAAACTGCCATGAGAGTCACTCCCCTCGTGTTTGAAGACAAGTTTCCCTGCATCGACGTCAGCTTGTGTCCACTGAAAAATGGGTGTCGACAGAGAAACAGAACGATCGTAGACATGACCTATAGGCAGCGTCTTGGCTTTGTTGGACAAGGATGATGTGGATGCAAGAGAGTACTTCAGAGATGATCTGTCATTGTCCCAGTCAGCGTCGAAGTAGTCTAGAATAGCGTTGTTCAGTCCCCGCATGCCACCGAAGACGACATTAACGGAGAGTGTGGCATGCGGTGCTCTTGCCGGAGGATGATTATTCACTCCTCGCATCATAATATCCAATTGACACAGAAACATAAAATTGGCAGCCGAACTCCAGGCAACAAGCTCTATTTTATCTCTGGGAGTTTCCGAGCCATCGTGTCTATAGAACAGCAGGCTTTTGTCCAAATCGCTTGAAGTGAATTGATCGACTTGTGATGACGTTGTGTACGGAGACTCTTGTAGAAACCGCGAAGACATGCTGTCCCGCTCTTTCTCCAGGTAGCCAAATTTTGGCCCTGATGTAACATTGAAAATGAGGAGTTGATCTTCACCATAGCTAGCTATTCTGATGCGTAGGAGTTTTGATGAAATGCTTTCTCTCCCGCCTTCGATGACAATCAGAGGTTTCAAAGTGACAGAAATGGGTTTTCGACGAGTGAAGTGATGAACATCACATCGGAAAGGGCCAGATGTCATCGTGATATCTAAATGGGTAGTCGTGACATTGAAAAGAAAGAGATCACTCATCGGCGAGTAGGGAGTGTATTTGAATTGGTAAATCACTCTCTTGGCGACGAGATCCCCTTGTGTAAACGAGAGGGTGGATGATGAAGAGGCATTCGAGGGAGATGTAGGAAAAGATGCAGTTGTCCGAAAAAGAAGCTGTCCCAAACGAGGTGGCTGAGTGATTGTGTAAAGAATAGCATCATCAGATGTGGATAAGGGGTAAGTCCGATATTCTAGCGAACGGGTTGACAGTGGCATTTCCACAGTCCCATTAAGAGTAAGAGCGTTTGAGCCGACTTTCTCCAGCCGTAGTGATACAATTCTGAGTCTGAATCTGAATTCAGAAGGCACCTTTGTTTCAGAGAGGGACACGTGGAAGCTGAACTCATCTTCCGTTGCAACATCACTGTAAATTAGGAAATAATGAATAAATCCTTGTTAGATGCTAGGATGATGTAATAAAAACTATAATTAGGTACAGGGGGATGTCAAATGGAAATTAGAGAGAGAATAGAACAGGAAGGTTTTAAGTGAAAGCTGAAAGGCAGGACGGAAGGAAAGCACATGGAGAATGACGGTGATTATAGGCAAGAAAGCTTCCTGTGTATTTTCCTACTGGTCTACTCCTCTCATCTGGTCTGGTAGTAAAAGCAAGTTTCCTGTGACTAGTAAGCTTATAGGTATTTTCACTTTAAAAGGGTTTCTACGTGCTCCCATATCATATCCTACGACAAATGCACTACAAACGCAGAAAGAAAGTAATACTTAGGAGGAGGGGAGATGCCCAGACCAGATATTGATACTACACAAATACACAGTATATAGCTATATAGACGCTTTAACAAATAGAATTGAGTAGGAGATTTTCAAAAGAATGCATGCAGAGTTGGGGGATATCTTGCCTGGGACGCTGGAGAAGATATCTGAGACGAGCAGCTTGTAAATCTAATTGAGTGAAATGGTCTACAGTCGTCCATTGGCCATTGCTTCGTCGTAGTTGTAAAATTCCAGCTTTGGGTGGACTGATGACATGATACTCGACGACCAAGCCTTGCTCTGCTGCATTCGATGTGAAACTTAAATTAGTGCTCGTGATCACGGCGGCTGTGCCCATCACGTTCGCTACTTCTACTCCCGTGTTCACCTCCGGAGCTATTCGCAACGAAAAAGTCTCGATTCTGAGCACGGCTGTGGTCGACACGCTGCTCCCATCCGTCACTTTCACGGCCATCTTTGAACTGGACAATCCGCCGTCCACGTACCTTCACAAATATACAATACATAGAATCCATGAACTTTATTACCCACAATATGCTCTATACAATAATTTTACACAATCCCTCACGTGCTACTTACTACTGTGAAGTCGGTTTAATTGCTCAATGCACCACATAATTGTCACATTGTCATAATTGATACGCGAACTGTTAAAATAATGGTATCTGAATTAAAGATATCTCACCAAACATGACCATTTTGAAGATCTGCTTGACTAAAAGATTGAATGGGTTTCCCGGGATTTGTCGAAAGCTCCAGATATCCCCGGCTATCAGCGGCAGTGCCCATAGAAATTATAGAAAAATGTAAATCGTCTGCTACGGTATCTGGATCAAGGGATGTGATCACTTCTGGTAGCAGTCTCACTTTTGTTCCCTGTTAAGAAAAGACTCAATGTAATAGAATGTTCTAGGCTCGTATTAATTAGCCCTGCTTTTAGAGCCAGATTTTATGTTTTTATGATTTAATTAGTTACCTGAGCAAGTCTAAGAACACCTCCAGGTACAAGTCGAATCTCCGGCGGATCATTTACTGCTGTAATTTCCACAGGAAGCGTCAATACCCTGGCATCCTATAAAGACGGAAATTAATATGAGCATTCATTACCTACGTAAGTATAAAAGTCTCCGTCAAAATTAGTATCTCCATTTATTAAATAAAAACGTGTCACGTAGCGTTACATACTTAATAAAGTTTTACGTCTTTACGAATACATATATGACTAAGTATGAAAAAGATAGTATCGTTTATCGTATAGAAGGTGTTCAAGAAAGATACCTGAAGATATGCCGGCAAAAGAAAATCGTTAGTTTGTACAAGTTTCAAAACGAGTTCGATAGAGTCTCTGGAGTTCTCTGCTCCATTATGCCAATATCTAACTCGACCAGCGCCTACATCCAGCAGAGAGAAACTTTCACCTCGTCCACCGGCGGAGGCCGAAGAAGATCCGGATCCTGTAGCGGAGGTTGCACTCCTCATCGTAAACTGAAAGCAATTAGGTAGCCATCAAAATGTTAATTTCATTATCTTGTGGCCATTAGCATAATTTTCATAATGATGGTCGTAGGAAATGGGACTAACCTCGAGTCTTCCTTGTTGAGGCGGTTTGGAAACGCTGAAGAGGACACCTGACTCTCGAACACCGAATTTAGATAGGTCAAGTGTAATGGCCAGATGTCTCGGAGTAATAATGACGGAATCACCCTCAGCCACCTGCACGCCTGTGACTCTCATAATCTCCAACTCGCCCACCTCCGTCTGAGTGACGATCCGAATGACGTCCCTCGCAATAGAAATTACCTCCAATGAATTCGAGGAGGCTGGCGAAGATCCAGTCTTCGTTTTCGTCGTCGGGCTCGTGCTACTTGTCCCATTAGCCACGGTCTCTCCCGAGCCGCTTACTTTGCATTTGCTATTGGGTCCATGACTAGTGTTAGTGTTATTAGTGCTGGTTGGAGAGGCACTTGAAAAGTCCGCACCGGCAGAAAGACAATAATGTTGCTCGAGGAGGGAGCATCCTGTCGTAATATTGCTGCTCACATCCACTTGAGGCAAACCGTATGCCTTGTCGTCTATATGCAAATCTTTAATGCACCCCTACACAAAACCACAAACAAACAACCCACCAACTCTCATCACTTCACCAAAACACAAAACTCAACAGAGAACACGACAGAACAAGACTACAATAAAGCACATACAATAACCACCTTCAGTTGAGGAACTACCTCCTTGCACTGCTAACAATCATGCTAAGATGATACGGCATTTGATGATCCCTCATACCAGTCAGCACACACTATCACAACCAATACTGCCTTCCTAAATTCATTTCAACTTACTCTTACACTTGCCAATGTTGTCGCTAACTCCGAGAACTCTAAAAATATATCGCGATTAAATTCCATGTTACAATCTGTTGTCCAAAACTACACTCCAGTCACCTTACCTGTCACTACATGAATTCAAAATATTTCAATATACCTGCATTTACCGTTTTAATGTAGAGTTGGATACAACTCTACATTAAAACTCGTAGCATACATTTTTTTTCTCGGAAGAGCTCTTTTAGGTTTCATTATGTCTTCATCACTATCATCACACAAAAAAATGCTAATAACTTAGCAGTCTACTTCTATTTAGTTTAAGAATTGACCAGATTTTGTTGAATTTGTTTAAAATAATAATACAAGAAATAATAAATCTTAAGACCATATTGTAATTTTTTCTGAGCATATTTTAAAAAGAGTCCAGATATTATTGCAGATGTTAATATTGTGGAAATGGTAATTATCATCAATGAAATATGTTTAAAGTCAGTAGAGTGGTGAGGTAATGAACAGCCCTACCAACTAAACCTAAGAACAGAACTAGTCTGAATAAGTTAAAGTCTAATATTGATTGGTTCTGAGAATTCGATTTCTATGAAAATGTATATTCCATTTCAAAAAGCATATTCTTTTTGCTTTTATCTTTTTCTGCTACTATCAATTATCTGAATGAAAAGAATGTGTATACCCATCAATACATCGTTACATAATATAATGAGACTTGTTGACAAAAATAAAAATGAATTTCTGCGAAGAATGAAAGAAATAACTTAGTAATGGCATTTTCTGTAGAAATGGAATGGGAAAGAAAGAACATTCTCCGTTAAGGTAAGGTATGTATCACAAGTGGAAGAAAGAAAAAGAAGTTTTATTTGAAAATGGCTCATTGAACAAGATTGTCGACTGAGATGTAGGTAGTCAGCCCCGTAAGTTTCAAGAATGTTCGTAGACCTGTACAAAATAAGTCGGGCTGGGTTCCTTTCTCCACTTTCTATTTTAGTATTATACTTATACCTAATCTTATTGTTAGATGAGTTGGGGTTTTCTTTCCTGTTGAAGAACCACCAAAGTTCATTGTCGTGTTTATTCTCCTTTAGCAAGTTCATCCTACAAAAGAATTGGTAATCTTAAGGAAATGTAAAATCCTAAACTATCTACTTCTGCAGTTCTCATACTCTATGTATACATATACCCACGTGAACCGGGAATATTAGGTCCGACGGAAATAAATGTTTCCGTGAGCCTCACTCAACTGCCTAATAATCTGTTTTACATAATGGAATTGGGTGCACTCAGCAAAAAATACCGTGACTACTTTAAACATTTTTTCAGCATTATGTGATGTAAATGAAGGGATATTTTTACCTACGAGATTCTGAATGACACTTGCGACTTTCAACCAGCGGTACTGTCTGACAATCCCTATTCAGGATAAAAACGGACTTGTATTTATATACTAGAGGCAAGATCGAATTTCCATTTTCCTTCAATATTGATATAATTAAATAATGTTCAAAGAGATAATTACATAGAATATAATACATAAATGTCCTAGGAGGTAAGACACTAACTAAAATTATTTGCATAAAATTGATTAAAGTAGCCACTGAAAACGTTAAAATTAAATCCATAAATTAGAAATATTTGTATCTTTTTTTGGTGATTTTTAAAATTCTCAATCCCAACTCTATTTGACTACTTAGTAAAAGTCAAAGCTTCTCCCTACGCAATTTCTTTAATAGTCCTCTGATCCCGAAACGGAAACAAAAGGATAGAGGTGTATTATATCGTGTAGGCGCATAACTTGCTGTACATATCGCTAAGCAGTTTAGTGCTCCAGTGCATGAGAACCAAGGTATAGAGAGATAAATAACATTTGCATGTTAAAGTGAGCCAACTGGTGCAGTCAAAGAAAATTGTACAGTAATGTAATTGGTGATATCCCAACTTACAATAAAGCTTTGGTCTGGAAGTCCTTGAGCTCTGAGTTTTCCGCGTTTTGTATCTTCTGCCCCAAGGTAGATCATTTCCGAGACATCCAAATGCCTGCTTCCCCCTCGAACTGGGGGCTCTGACATCCACGTTTCATTATCCACCATCACAGATAGGAGAGAGGGTGACACCTGTAAAAACATCGGGTTCACGACAAACAAAAACTGTTACATATAAAAATAAACTTTCTAAATTAAAAATACGCATTGTCAAAGACTCGTTAGAGGACAAAATTTTCTGTTTGAATAAAAATCAGAGAAACTATAGAGAATGTTTTATGATTCTCATTATCCTATATGTGCTTGTATAGACAATTTGAGGAAGAAAAGTTTTCCTTTGATATTGCATGGCTGTATCGGGCAAACAAAACAGAAACTGATTGTGCCTTGTCAAATAAATGTAAGTACCGTCGAGAAATGCGCACTCAGTTGGTGGTAAACATCATTAGGCTTCCCATTATTCCTATACATTCATGGCTAAGTAATAAAGGGAGCAATCAAATACCTACAGTAGAGAAGTGCACTGTAGAGCTGCGTAAAACTCGCCATTATTTCCAGCACAGTGCCTAAGCAGGAGATTATGCTAACAATATAACATTACAAAGAGATATATCTTTCAGAGAGATAAAGATAAGTAGTGAAACTGTTGTATAGTTTGTAGCAAACACTATTGTTGGTAAGTTCTCTGTGAGTGTGAGCTACAGCTTTGGAATAATAATGTAGATATTGCGAGAAAGGAATTGAGGTGGCTCACGATCATCCTAATCATAATAAATACAATGTAAAGTCATTGAGGGCAATATTGCCGAGGAGAAGGATGACAGCTTCAGCTCATCATCATCATTCTCATTTCTCACTTCTCCAATTTACCACGTTCCCTTTCTCTATCTCCACTGTCCCAATCTCCAGTGAACATTTACAGACAAAATATATCAGCAAACAAAGCATTTCTCATCTCATTCTATTTTCAACTCTTACGAGGTGCTCGCTATGAGCCTAGGCTAGGATCAATAACAATAAATGAGCTATTAGTCATAAAGCCCAAGTTAAACCTGCAAAAATATCATAAAAAATATCGTCAACATTTTAAATAGCAAGAAAATATAACAGAAAGTTTCCCAACTTTCCCTTTGAACTTTCCCTTCACTTAGTTTGTTAGGTTCAAGGTTAGCTACAACCTAATTTTAGATTTTAAATAGAAAATCATGCTGGATAAACAAGAATAAATGCAATTATTTCACAAACTAGGAATATTACGAGACATTTTTTGCTAGTCTCTTTGAGTAT
This sequence comes from Tomocerus qinae, assembly GCA_020055645.1. NCBI lineage: Eukaryota > Metazoa > Arthropoda > Collembola > Entomobryomorpha > Tomoceridae > Tomocerus > Tomocerus qinae. Next base: position 30,961,580 of record CM034547.1, read on the forward strand.
GGTATTTTTTCTGTAAAGGGTATGAGAAGAGAAAGCACTTACCCTGAAAGAGACAGAGTGCCATTGATGATCACTGATTGTTACAGACGACTGGACTTGAATAGGTCCACTTCCCATTTCAGCCGTGAGTCGAACCTACACTCGTAGCCAAAAAATCCTCACATTAGCTCCAGTAATTACATTGAAGAGAGCAACATTTCGATGTTGATGACAGGAGTGAAATGGAAACACTGGTGCACTGTGATAGTGATGTGATGCGTACAGATTTGGCAGAAAGAACTCTTCAGATGTGAGTGTGAGCCAATGTTACATATCCTATCATTTCGAGACAACTTTCTCCTCGCATTATACAAGATATCATCTTTATAAGCTACTGTTAGCACATAAAAGATCTCATACTACATATATGTTACAGATATTGTTTCCCCACCTTACTATGTATAGGTGGCTATTAAATAAATTACTAAAGCGTACTTTCACTTGAGTAAAGATAACGTACTTTTGATGCTTCACGTATTAAAAGTATGTTCTCTGTCCTTGCATTCCAGGAATTGAAGAAAGACATTTCATAGTACGAGGCTTATTAATCCTTACATAGTTATACATAATGTATAAGTCAAAGCAAGTTAGGTATATCTACTCTACATATAACAGCTGATAAAAATACTAGTGTTGATGATGCTTTTAATGTAGTAGATTTGTAATAAAGTAAGATAAGTCAGAATTTCCGGTTCTATTATATTAAATGCTCTATAATACATAAGAAACAAAGTGTTATATACTTAAGTAGTGATATAAGCTGAACACGTGTGCACAAGAATATAGTAACAGTGTAGAAATTTCGACCGTGTGCAGCACATAGGAGATAGCATTATCAGTGTATCAGTACCAGTAACGATAGTGTTAGTTCTGGAAATGACTTCAGTGTAGTGTTAAGCCAAATGGATGAGTTTGAAACGTATGATATGATATGAAAGGGTGTTTGTAGTAGTGGTGTATATAGGCATAGGTGAAAGTAGTCGGGAGTGTGTACAGTATTAATGCGTTAGTTGGCGATGGTTAAGTAAAGTTAGTTGTGTGCGTACCTTGCCACGGTGGAGCTCTAAAGCCAGATAATCGGGTCGGGAAGACATGCCGGAGACATAAAGAATGAGCCCGTGGTCTTCCATGGGGCGCACATTCATTTTTACGAGAGTTCCTTGTCGCGAGATTGCTACCCGAGAGATCACATAACTATTGGCAGACATGAATCCCACTGCGTCCCTCGTTGTCGCTTCAAACTCCTCTGAGCAGCTCCATGACACTCCGTCAATCTAATACACCAAATACATTGCACACGACATGTCATCACTCAACTTAAATTGCCTTCCTAAGTTACTACTTCTCTATCTAAGACTTATATACTATTAAGTATTATTAGATCTGTAATAGGCACTATACTAAATTACTGATTAGATACAGAGGGGAAAAAATAATATCGTGGATGTCATTAGAAAGTGTATATTGTCAATACAATAAGCTGGATATAAGTCAGATAGATTCAAAAACAATAGCAAATTAACTTATCAAAGCAAATGGAGGAGAAAGTTCTTTGACTTTCACAAGTTTATTTAGTGTGTGGATCTATATGTCTGTGAAAGTGGTATACTTATGAGAAGATGTAATAATGAGGTATGAAGAAAGTAGTAGCAGTTTGAGCTTGATAGATCCTAACACAAACAAGTAGAAGAAGTCATAAGAGTGAATATCATTAGGACTTATCTTGTCGCTGTTACTGAATTGATATAAGGATTCTAAATTGGAAATATTTGGATTGATGTGATAGGAAATGCTAATGTAATGAGAGGTGGGACCATAATATCTGTGAAAATGGAGAAAACAATGAAGAGCTAGAATAGGTATATAATAGAGACAGGGAAGAAGATTGGAGAGAAAGTGGAGACTATAGTTTTGTAGTCTATGACTAGACTAAATAAGTTAGATGATAAGATTTTATGATCTGATGGTTTGAACTTTGGGCATTGTGTGATTTGCTGAAGAAAGTAAAAGTAGAGTTGTTCTTGTTTGTTCGGCCTGTAAAGTGTGTAAGGAGCGTGTAGTCATAATGCATATATAGTGTTCCTATATACACTCAAAATTTATATAATATATAACAATAAATGTATATGTGTAGGTGTTTTTCCACAGGAGATACGGCGTCTACTAGCATTTAAGTACTTAGTGTTTAAGGGTACATGCTACATATAGCTAGATGTTTACTTATAGAGAAAGCAATGTGATAGAGAGAGTGAGTGAGTGACTTTTACTTGGCCAAGTTGAGTTTTGGCACGAAGAAGGACGTCCTCGGCATTGTAAGTGATATGGGACATGCAGCCACGAAACGACGGCAGGTTCCCCAAGAAGATCTCATTGAATCCGGCTAAGCCACCGAGCCAAATGCCGAAATGTATGTTCAAGTCATGGAAGCGATTCGGCAGATTTGCTCTAGGGAAATATTTGCCTCGTAAATCAAAACTGCATTCATTCTCTTACTCTATTTTACTCTACATTACATACGTATGTACGTACTTTGTACTACTTGTCTACTTCTCTGAGACAGGACTAAGTACACTAGACGGAACATCTACTGATATGTCTCATCACAAGTACGCAAGACTATCTTCTTAGACTTATACTAAATAACACTCAACCCTTCCACTACTACATCCTTACCTACGTAGGTAGTTAGTATCGCTCTTTACATCTCAATTATATTTATTGTATACTTTATACCCAAAGCAAGACGATACACTCCTTGTCCACAAAATCATTAAGATAGTCACTGACATAATTTACTTTTGTTTTACTCCACTATGAAAGGTCAGAAACCTCAATTCTTTACCCCTTGCCAATATTTTAATGCTGACTTTTGCTTTACTTTCACTACAACTTATCTGTATCTTGCTATATACACTCTTCTACTGGCACTGCATTTATATTGCCAGTACTAGCTATAATAAATAATTGAGAAATTCACAAGTACTTTCACAATTATAGTACTCTAATGCTCTAATTTTACCTACTTGGACATGCACCCAAATTAGTTTTGTGTAGCAAAATTAAATTACGAAAAACCCTACCGAGAAAATAATTAAACATTTGTTGTGAAATGCAAAAACAAAAGGATGTCAACAGACAGGCAAACAAAAGAGGCTCCATTCTCAATTACAGTAGGTTACAAATTGTAAAACTTTATGACAGTTCATTTCATTACTCATCCTCAAGCACATTCATCATTTCAGATGCATTCTTATAGAAGTAAACCATTTCATAATGTAATTCTCCATACTCGTTTCTACAGTTGTAACACTTCAAAACTTTTATTACATCAGATGCTTGTTTTGGCCAAAAATAACTTTTCCTAAAGCCCTTTTCGGATTAGTGCTTGGTAAGTACCAAATATAAAATTATGTTCACAAAGTAAGTGTTTTCTAAACATTATACGATTTAGTGAATTGCTGTAGATGGTTTCTGTTTAGGATAGACATGTTCCTGAAAAGAGAAAACGCCTCCAGGTGAAAATTAAGCCATGTGCTCAAGTTCCAAAAATTTTAGAAATGTTAGCTGTTTGTATTACAGCAAGCATAATTTACCACATTGTCGGTAAAGACTTAACGAAAGTGATATAGAGCAATACTGACACAACTGAAAATGACCTAAAAGTTTCTTACTCGTATATATTGCCCAATTCTTACATTGTGCTAAAATTAGCAATTTTATTTGCCATTCATTAGCTCTAGTTAATATTGCAGTCAATGTTACAATAAAACTGTTCTACAGTATGTCACAATTAGAATATTTGTTCATGTCTTGGCTAATTTGAATTTTCAACACTAGTATCTTTAAAACGAGTGGGAGAGTTCGGGTTGGTTTAGCTTAGCTATTATGCTTAATATGGTGGGTCATGACCAAGACTGGCAGTTGCAACACTAATTGCGAAAACATAATAGGTACTATTCCATTCTGGTGTCTATGTCTGTAGGTACCTATGGCTGTAGAACGGTAGCCAGAGACGTGATACACATTACTACTTACTTTCCTTCCATGACTATAATGGGCAGCATTTATATTTGTTTCCTTAACTGACAGAGTTGAAGATCACGAGGGTCTTTTAATACATTACGTAACTTTACTTACGGAGAACATATTAGAGTATCTCTAAATTGAAATTCAAGACACGCACCTACTATTAGAGGAGAACAGGGCAGAAGACAACTGACTATTTGCTAATTGACTTTCTCTCTTTATTCTAACGACATTCGTTGCATGTACTCTCATTCTATTTCATGTTCTCTGTAACTCAAATTCTATCCCATCCCTCCTTTCTTTCATTTACTTGACTCACATCAGTCCTTCCTCTCCCTAATAAGACACACACCGGCATTTCAAATATTTCTAGCTCACTTCAGTCGACTGCATTTGAATTTAAATATAGTATGAACCATTTCTCTATACTTTCAACCAACTACAGGGTGACCAACTAAGTTTCACACTCCAACTCTTCAAACGTCAAATAATGTTTAACGCTTGCCACAATTAACGTGAGAAACAAAATAACTGCAGACACAGTTTTAGTCAAAATTCAAATTATTTTTCTTGAAACATAAAATAGGAGCAGGAAAATTCCGCCTTTTTCTACCTTTCATAACACAGTTTCATAAAAAGTAAGATTTCCAATAAGAAGACTATATTTACATCTAAGGTTGAATTTTAAAGGATATTACACGATAATTTTTTATTTGTTAAATAAACGATACAACAATCATAAAAGTCAGTCTTGCACCTACTATAATTTTAAGCATTCTTTGTTTTTCCTTGTGTGGTAATGAAGGCTAACTTTGACAGTAAGAATAGTTGGGTCTGAGTCACCCTGTAAAGAGCATTGCTATAAAAACAGTGAAATGCAGTGCACTAACAATAAGCAGAAGTTAACGAGTACGGATTGTCACTTCCTTTCCTTTGATGTACTGAGCTGTCTTGCTTTCCTGGCGTTGTTAGCTTTCTCCCCTGGAAATACCTAACACGTTAATAATACCTTAGACAGCGTGCATCAGTAATGACAGTAGTCCCTAGTGGCATTTCTCTGTGCCTTGTGCATTTAACTCTGTGTCTATATGATTTGAGAGTGAAAATGGAATTATAGTAGAGGAGTTAAAACAATTTTATCAATAGATATTGCAATAGTATGTAAAACCACACTGTGTATTTAGATTAACATTTGAACCTGGATTGGGAGCCCGTGTGGATTGTTACAAATTGCAGACACTAGTATTACACAGAGGTATCTGTCGTATAGGGTAAACAGCGTGGTGTTGAATAGATTTCCTCAGCCTATCTCTATACAATGTCACCATCTCGTTTAGCATTGATTTACATTGAGTTTAATCAACGAGGTGAATAATTAGGTTTGAGGGCTGGATTGGTGTATGGAGAGGAGACGTGTGTGCTGTTGATTAGAAAGACTTACTTGGTGAGATGATTGTCGACTTCAATGGTGAGCTGAGATCCTCGGCGGGTAAGGTTAACAGAATGCCATTTCATGTCGTTGAGAAGAAAAGGAGCTTCCGATGCTATCTCCGTTTCACCCGCTCCCAAATTTATGTGCACCTACATATAGAAAGTACACATAGAATGCATCCTTTTCACATTTCATGAATTTCCTGGCCCCTCAAGGAATGGAAATTGGACTCTCTCTTTTTGCACGTCTATACTTTTCTCTATTAGGTTTTCCAATAGACTGCGTATATTGCAAAAAGGTACTTACTATTAATAACTAAAAATAAGTATGCCTACTATAAGTTTTATTATTAGTTTTTGTATACTGCGATAGATAATAGCTGTCTGCACATATCAGACATAAATTATAATGATAGTTAGGCAGCTGCTATGTCTATTCTGGTATAAAGAAAATCAATCTAGAAGATGATATAAGACTAATAAAAGACTTATAGTCTACTATTAGTAGATACTGCTGCTGGTAAGCACCGAGGTGTAGCAAAACACTACTGTGATGGAGATATACTGGAGAGATAATGCGAAGAACACATTAGATTGCTTATGTTATGTTTTTGCATATTTACTTTCAACTAGACTTTCTTTTCTCCAACTCACACAACATATATCTCAATAAAAACTTTCACAAATGTCTTTTTTCATCTTGCATCCACTCTCTTTTCCCCAACTCAAACTTCTCTGAGTATAGTATCCCTTTTTTACACTACTCAGCAGATGATGATTGTGTAATTCTATGAAGTAATGTTTATATCTACAGCTACATGGTTAACTATAGTATTTAGGTAGTTATTTCCGACACTCTTATAAGTAGAGCAGATCTAGTGCATGTTATCTTCCACCACTATCTTCGCATCAGGAGTGCATACTACTATTAGTATGTTTATAGTCCTCAATTTTATACAGCACATGCATAGCTCCTCATAAAATTCCAATACGCAAGTATAACAAGGAATAAGTAGATACAGTTAGCGGCAGTGCGAGTTTTCTCCTTCCTACCTTCATTTCACAAACAACAGGGCAGAGGAGAGTAGACATCCGAAAGAGAAATGGGTTCCACTATTTTAGTGTTTGTGAACACACTTCAACTACACGAATAAGTATGATGAAAAACAGTAAAACTCTGTGTAAAACTTCCACCAGAGGAGTCACTGGAGAAAACAGCACAATTTCATTCGACAAATAACTACCAAAGGCAACTGGCATATAAATAGATTGATTCTTCCTTTCCTTCAACATTTACTACTACTGAAACACTTTTCTTTCTTATGAGATACCATTTATATTTACTATTTCACATACAAACAGTACAAACAAAGATATATTGGGACATCATGAACTCTAGCTAAATAAAGAACTAAGATGTTAGCAAGATTATGATAGAAATGAGAACTCTTTTGTGTAGACTTTGATTTGCATACTATATATCCGAAAATGAACAATGCCTGTTATTTATTTTGCAAATCTGAGATTTTACATACAAAACATAGGATAATGATACATATTACGTTGAATTATCTTCGCCTATTTCTTATTTACTTTCCGTAAGTGGATTTTTTTTCTTTTTCATGAATAAACTCTACTTTTATTGTACTACAAGTGGGGAAAGTCGTTTCTCATTCCATTGCAAACTAAACTTGCACAATAATTTATGTGTACATTATACTAGAAAATGTAGATCAAAGGGCAAACTATTCGTATGAACTATTTTATTTAGTTGTATCTAAAGAAAATTGATTGAAAGTTGGAACGAAACTGTTTACCTTAAGTCTCCCAGCGTCTAATACAAGAAGGCAATAGTCAGTTCTTCCTGCAGCGAGGAAAAGCATAGAATCGGCTCGTCTGGTTCTTAGCCGGAAATAAACATCACTGGAACTTCTAGCCTCTTGGAGCCTCACGCTCACGTGACTGGATCCAAAAAATGATACTGTAATAAAGAAAATATTTTATTAAGATCACGCATTTCAAATTTATACATACTTAGTACATTCTCCACCACGGCAGTATGAATGAATTGAATGTAAAGATGAGTTGTATACACTGGGGAATAAAATTATAAGGGTTCAAGTATTTAGTACGCTATCACAAAGAATACCCATGCGAATTAAAATTACACATTTAATTTTGTTGATTTTAGTATTTGTTCCTGAGTTTTGTCAGTCACTAATTCTCACAACGTAAAACGACGCAATTAATTAATGAAAATTCGGAAGCGGTTGAATTGAATATTACAAATTGCAAAGAGCTTATCTAGATTCCAGAAAACTTATCTAGATTCGAGTATGAGATATTATGATAGATAGCAAAAGTTTTCTATTGCAAACATGAGTTATCACTACTATTTATCATTGATCAAAGATTCTACATCAAACAATAGAAAGGAGATAAAAACAGTCGCTCTTGATGTTCCTTTGATTTCAGCTTCAATGTTTAATATCACCTTTGTGATTACATACAAACCTACACTTGTGATTTACATTCTGTACATACCTAATGATGCAGGATGATAGGAAGATTAATTGTGTTTGTACAGATGTATATTTGTACCGCAGTAGTGAAAGTTTATTTTTAGCTCATTCTGGTATGTAGCTAATGCGTATCAGTTTTTAAAGCTTTTAAATTGAATTAATCTCTTTCCAGAAAGTCTGTCATTCACAAAACCGATCCTAATCCTTCTCAAATAAATAAAAGCATTGATTCTCAAAAGAAAAACCATCTAGTCTCTTTTTCTTGGCATTATGAAGTCTGTTAGAACCAGTTTATATTGTATGGCAAGTATATCCATTGGTATAGAGCTTCTGTGGTAGTAATTTTTCTAGGCAAATCGCCGTAAGACTTGACAAGGATTAAATGGGGATTAGGCAATGACTTCCAAATGTTATCTTTACCACTTACAATAGCAATAGCGTAGCAAGTAGAGCATAATTTGATATCTGAAATGCTTATCCAGTTCTTATAATACAGCTACATGTATACATACATATAATATTACTAGTAGTCAGTACTACTGACTTACATATTAATGATTCAGTATACCTCTATGCTTTCTTATTAGGTGTGCTGGAGGTAGGTCAAAATGATGCAATATACACATAATCTATTCTTTGGTAGGCATAAAATCGCTCTTGCTACAGCCCGACGAAAACTCTCTGCATAAATTCTATTTTAGCAGAGATTGACAAAGTAAGTAAGATAGGAAGATTAATCTAAATTGTGCGCGAGTAAAATATTTCCCTAGAGTTACATTCAACATTTGCATGCGAAGGGGAGAACTGACAATGAGTGAACTGAGTACAATAAGATAGAGATCAACTAGATGAACAGTGACTGTAACTTTTAACTATAAACTTTCCAAAGGATGGGCTACTCTTGCATTTCAATTGGCTGGATTTTCATTTCGGGTTTCTCGATGTGCTACGTACAAATACGTACACTACGTACAGTAGAAATATGGATAGCACATTTCAATGCAATTATAATTATGACAATTAGGTATTCTTAGTTATCCCTACTATTAATCATTGATCAAAAATCCTATATCAAACAGATGAAAAGTGGTAAAAACCTACCCTCTTGTAGTTCCTTTGATTTCAACTTCAATTTTTCTTGTAATTTTGTTTTTAACTAAACCTAAGTTTTAATTAAGCAATAATATTCAAATCTTGAATAATAATAAAACGTTAATAAAATTGCAATTGTATACAATTAAAAGCTGATTAGTGATTATGCACTTGAGTCACTAATTTCTAATTACTCTTTTATGACTTTTAAAAATACTTTTTTTAGGAAAGACTTCGGTTCGGACACTTAACGATCTACACTAGTAATTAAAATGACAACGATAGCTATATGGATGAAAACAATTGTCATTCAACCATTAACAGTTATAACTAAAAGTGGTAAATCGAATAGACAGTTTTACCCCATCAAATCTCCATAAAATACTAATTATACTACACAATTATGGAACATGCTTTTGCAAACGCGCGCAACAGACACATATTTACTTGGACTTGGTGTATTTCAATGTATTATGTGTTATAGGTAATGTTGTTTACCGAAATTAAAATATCTAACATTATATGATACAAAAATCGAATAAAGAAAGCATGAACAAGACATATGTAACATCATTGACAGACACTATGCAAAGATTTGAGAAAGGGGCCAGATAGAAATGAGATAGCATATCTAATAGAACGTTTTCTCCTTGAATATTTGCATCTTTGGCCTTTTCAAATCATGCAGCACAGAATAGAAGATTGTCTAGCAATTTTATCCCATTATTCGTGAGGTTAGAAATGGTATTATTTGCACAGTAAACTTACGTACACATGTTTACGTACACAACGTAAAGATGTGTGATTGGAAAAGGTTTGACCTGACTAGTCGTATTTACATTCAGGTGAGAGAAAGGTTGTTAAATTGCAAGGGATTTCTTGATGGGCTTTATTTTATTTGGAATAGTGGGGAGTGTCCTATAGCCTTGTGTGATCTGTGAAGTGAAGCACAACGACATTACATTAGATACAAATAAAAGGGAGTCGTCTTAAACCTATTTAGGTATATCCTGCACACCTTCTTCTGAGACACATGTGTACATACCTTTTAGTGTGCGCTGCTTTTACAAGTAGGGGTCCTACTATCTTGAAAATAAATCCAGGAAAGGTGATATTTGGGTGTGGATCAAGTGTGTACATGTGTCTTGCATCCAAATCCACACTTTCCATTCTTATTTACGGCAGAACTGCTAGTTTGGTTTATTATGCATTCTTATATATGCGCCTCCAGCTCTATAGCATGAATAGATAGCTAATAACACGAAGGACACGTGCTATATGCTTATGTACACACTTTCCCCTTTATAAAGCCGTTTAAGGTGCATTTGCTATTACAGTAAAAATCGTCTGTGGAAAAGGACAAAACAGAGAAAACTATTACTTGGAGAAAGCAAAGTAATATTATAAATATAGACACACAATACCATGGTATTATACTTTCACTCCCAACTATGTGGTAGTACCTTCCAGTTTGAAAATAAGTATATGGTACCAGAAGTTGTAAGTGTATATAGAGATATAGGCAATGCATCTGTGTGTAGGAAGGATATACCTACATGTGTGTGATGCAATGAGATGAGATGTGATGTTCAGAGAGTTTTGCTCTGGTCGGAATACAAATCGAATAGTTCGCCTTAGCTTATTGCTCTTAGGCTCTCACAGCCAAATGCAACAAGATTACCAAAAGCTACCCCGTGTCTGTATCACTACGGCACTTCACACAACGCTAACTGAACTTTAGCATCCACGATGCTCACCTATCGTAAACGCCATACCTATTTTACTCGTGTATCTGCCAGAAGTGCCAAGGACTTTTCTTGCAACAATATGTATTGGATGGAGTATTGCTGGAGTGTGGCCGACAGCATTTGATTTCTGCTCGTGTCATGTACATTCAAGAGAGCAAGGGCAGAGCACAGAAGCTGACTGACTCAGTGCGTAAGTTGAGCTGGATTCATCCAAAAATCCAGACTGCAAAAAGCTAAGGTTCAAAATTTGCAGAGTTCAGTGACCAATGTATGTATGCTACGTATACATAGTAGTAGGTTAAGCTAACGCATTAGTACATCTATGTACTACATACACAACGATCGTTTTGTACACCGAAGAAGAAATATCAGATAAATTCAGTGCCAGAAAAATAGGATTGACGATACAGCATCCAATGATATGCACATACTTGCATACACTGATGTTCTAGAGTGCTACCAGGAGAATAAATTTAAATACATGGTATAAAAGTGCCTATGTATTTGTTTTTGTTCTAGGCAAGGATGAGATAAAATGAAATTTTGCGATAGCAAAGAACTCTGTATCCTTTGGCTGTCCTATTTTGTCTTATTGCTATCAATACGCAAAACAAAAGTTGCTCTTTTGAAAGCAATAAATAAACTTTCTTACACAAGTATTGAAAAGTGAACAAATGTTGGAAATGTATACAGGCATTATATAATCTATCTTCTACCCTTAATTTAGTTTTATATTATTATATGTGAAAAGTTCAGCTAGAAAGTTGCTATACACTTTCTCATCTATTACTAGCAGTATCATAAACCACTTTCTCCATTTTAATCAGCTTGCTAAATCACATATCTATTAATAAATGTTTTAGTGAAAGTCCAGGGAAAGTTTCTTATGGCATTATTATAGGAAAAGGGAAAGTGAAATGAGTAATTTTATTATTGTATTGTAAACGATATAAATCAAAACAGTTTATTAATGATTCTGTATTTAATATAGGTAAGTAAAGTATGGAACTTGCTGGAGGTATTTCAACAACGGTGTGTTTACATGTAACAATTTGGTTAGACCAGAGTCTAGAAAATACATATTGTCACATCATATAAGGTTTTGATAAAGTTATTTAGTATCGATATAGCGGCCATATGATGATATACATAGCAATAGCTTTTCTCACCTCAGGGGGATCAACCAGTTTATCTTGTTAAGCTTTGCGTACAGACTTGGAGCAAAAGTGTTATTATAGGAGTCCACGAAGGAAAGAAATGACTATGGGCTAGTGGAAGAATCTCCGAACGTCTGGAGTAAATGGGAAGCATTTACTGATATGAAGTAGCAAATAGGAAGTAGATAGTTGGATTCCAAAACCTATTCGGTGCACTCGGTGTTGCTACTAAAGGCGGTTAATTCACTCTATCTCTATGTAAGTTGTGAGTGAGTGGATGAGTGAAATAGCAACTATCGTATCGACTATCGGAGAAAGTAGGGAGGGAGAGAGAGAGAGAAAGGATGTGCGTGGGAAATTAAATGTTGATCAACTCCTAAAGCTAATCTAGGCACAAATGTTCTCATATTGCATCCCTCCTGCAATCCAACTTCCAATTCAACTCTGCTTTCTCTTTTTTCTTTTCTCTCAGGAGTATAAACAGAAAAAGTCAAACCAACTAACCAAACCAGAGTCAACCAAAGCCCACACATCAACACACAAAACGCCCTTCCAAAAACCAAACTCACCAGACCTGCTTACTCAGTACATGAATAGACGCACATACGGACACAGGCCTATACACATCCAACCGCAATGTCCTCCTGTCTTACCAAGCCACACGAAGGAAAACCCAAACCACCCTTTCCCCAGATAGCACAAGCAAGATTATAATATGTTCGCCACAGAATTCTGTTCGTTTCTGAGAAAATTCCCTTTCTCCTTGTTAGTCAGCACGCGTCTCATAGTGCTGACTCTTTTATTTCATTTAGTTTCTATCGCTCCAAGTTTGTCTATTATCTACACTTTATTTTCCACTACATACGGATACACTCCCGATTCCTACTTTCTTCTCCCTGCAACTTTCTTTCTCTCCTCTCTCTCACTTTCTCCTAGCTAAAGTTAATACTTGCAAACTTTACGTGAAAAGAAATCTGATCTACTTTCAATACTCTACTCGCCAATTTTATGCATATTATTACCTCTATTCTACATAATATTACTTTCCGTCCCAATCCACACTAACCTCATTTATTTGTCTACTGCCTCATTAGGTTATACAAAATTGACATTATTCTAAAAATTTGGAGAAAACCACAGTTCTAAAATTACGAAATAACAATTTATAGTGAATTTATTGCTTAATTTTACCATATACATATTGTATTATGTACATTTGCACATACATTGGTAAACTAGATTGATAGATGAAGTCTCCTTTTTTTAATTGGTAACAAAAATGTTTATTATACATTTTGAGTTCTCTAGCGGTGTAAATCTGTCTTTGGATTTGGCTTGCATTATTTTCGTCGAGCACGTGAAATTGTTTTCGAAGGTCTTTCATTGTTCCTCACGTTATAGTATCATGTTATTTGATATGCTATATTAGACTGACTGCTATTAGTAGTTACATCACTCAGGAGCGAACAATAAGCGTTTATTGTATGATCCTATGATATACACAGAATGGGACATTCACACTAGACGACATAAAATGTATCTAAGTGCTTTAGCTTAAATTAAACGGCTTGATGCTTTTCTGTTTGTTTTCATTTGCCCATAATGATGATGGATGAGCTCGTTGAGTCTTTGAGATTGTCGGCAGAAACCATTCCTACCTACTGGCACACCCGTTTCGCTTAACTCACTCTCGTTACTATTTACTCCGTGCTTCTACTGAAAAGAAAAGCAGATTATAATTGATATACTCTCTAGGTAAGGTAATGATAGCTATATGGTCGTATATAACTTCAAAAATACAATTGTGTTTACGTGTACACATTATTATCCCTTGGTTCTTCTATCTCCTTGTGTAAACCAAGTAGGTATTGAACTTTTGTGTCCTCAGCATATTATAATGAGTGTAACAGGACCTTTGATCAAAATATTGTTATTTCACTGGCAATTAGACTCGTGATGAAAACTGGATAAAACTAGAATTTAATTAGAGATGTCCAGTGCACATTTTCATAAAATGCGTTTTAAATGATAATAAGGATATTGACTAGGTGAGGGAGAAAAATAGAGAACATGTTAAAACTATAGTAAAGGTTTCATTATTGAATGAAATTTTTAATGTTCGTGCGCTCTAGTAGACAAGATGTGCTAGTTATATCTTATCTGTATGATATTAACTTGTGTAAGCTGTACTACTTTAATCAATTAGCAATTTTATATTCTGATCACATATTTGCCACAAGTAATGATTATAGGAGAGGAAAAGGAAATGTTAGCAACTTTATAGCGATTTATGTAGTGAGGCATGGAAAATAGAAAATGTTTATAATTGTGTACGAATGCAATACTTACACTTTTAAAGCCTGCGGTATACAACTTCATGGTGTGTTGTTTGTCTTATGAGTGTTAATGCAAATATTATTCGTAGATATGTATCACATCTGAGGAGGAATGATTAAGGGTTGTGCACTTTCCTGTGTAATGAATATTGATGATGCCATAGGGAAGATAGGAGGGGACTATAGAACGGATAATTTAGCACATTTCATAATTACTTTGCAATTCATAACATAATTTCCATACTATGTATCATTACCTACCTATACTTATCTCGGAGCACGTATTGTACAGTACCTATCTTATCCAAAAGTTTATGCTCCATGCAATATAAGCTACCAAAGCACCAAAAATATAGTCCTTTATTGACTATTATGCTCCTTTCTACAGTATGTACTTCTATGACAAGGACTTTACGTTGTACTTTTTCATTAATTACGCTTGTGAAAGGATATCTTATAAGAAATCTAAATTTTAGTACATTAAAATTTTGAAGAAAGTACTGGTGAAAGTTTTCGAGAAAGAGGAGGTACTATGTAAAGTCACTTTCTTGTCATACTGTACTCCCATTCCCCTTTTGTTAGGAGTAAATTGTTTTATTTGATGGTCAATGTTTATGCATTTCCTTACTAATAGTGACTTAAAAGGTAGCGTGAAATATGTTTGAGAATGGGCTCAATATAGCATATGAATCAATTATTGCACGTTGCATTTATTTTGACGAGACTAGAATTGTTAAGGAAGTAGCTGTGGGCATTCCAGATTGTTAGCACTGTCACGAATACCGATTCGTTTCCTAGGTTTCCAGTTGTTTGGAAACAACTTGGAATGTTCCATTTGGCCTAGCCAATGGCAACAAAGTAATTTTGGGAGAGGAGGAGCATCTTTATATAAATAGAGTTGTCCGAGGGCCATTTTCCCTCAGAAGCATTTCTTCTCTCAGAAGTAATTTGCTTCTCCTCCTTCTCCCGTTCCGGAGACAGGCTCTCTCTCTATTTGAGACTCTCGTAGTTCTCTGCCTAAAATAGCATTAGCCTATTTATTTGGCATACTACCATCACTGCATACTTTGGTATTGCATACTCTTGCACCGCATTCAGTGCACTGCTAAATTCATCAGTAGTTTTAGTTGCCGTGCCGAGGGAACCCGGGATACACACATTTTGTGTTACAATTGGGGGCCGGTCCAACTTGGTTCACGAGCACTAATCTACATATCCACTGTTAAAAATATTTTGCTTATTCTTCGTACTCGGTAGGTATAGCCGTTCCGTTATACTGAGTAGTACGCTGGAATAATTTTAGCAGTATTTTATCAGTGGCTAAAGTAACTGAAAAACTATATGCCTACTCTTTTGTCAACAACTTTACGCCGTCTATTGCTGCTGCTGGAAAATTCGGATCTGAAAATATACGCATTTACTATTAAATCTGCTCAATCTACTGGAAAATTGAAACTATTGAAAATGATGGAAGACCATAATATTGTGAACTGAAAATTATTCAGTAATTTGAACTATCTACCAGTTTTGATTTTGCTTTGCCAACTTTTACCAGTATTGTAATTCCCGGTAAACAATTTAAAGTAAACGTTTTTGATGAAATTCACATCATGTATGCTATGGAGAGGAGAAACTGCCGTCGGAGGGGGAAGAAAACCAACTGCTATGGAAAATTGTCTTCAAATTTTTACGACCGATTTGAGCCAGGAGAAGAAGTTAAATAATTGATTGGATTGTAAAAACCGAAAAATTTACCAGTAATGTTCCTGCTATTCTGTCATCGGAAAAATTCTAACTTTACCGCAAAAATTGTCTTATTGAAATTCTGCTACCAGCTATAATACAAAACACTCACATGTCACTAATCAAGGCACCATTGAAAAGGAATGAGAAAAACCAGTAATCAAACTGCCACCTAGTGAGACACTAAATAATGAAGATACTCTATCCAGTAAAATATTGCCAGAAAACCGTTGAATCTGTCACTCGTAAATTATTCTATATTGACGATAGGGCGTGCAATTCAAAAAGTTTTTTAACTTTACGTGACATTAACTTCTCTTTGAGAGAAGCATTGCTGTTCGTTGAGGATAAGCCTTCACCCGTTTAGTTTAATAGCCGTGATCTCTGAAGAAAATCATTTCAACACAGAAAGTGCCTTTTATCACGCCATAAGTCAAAAACCAGAGGACACTTTATCAAGAGATCCCACTCTTGAATTTGACGGGCAAACAGTTCGGCCCCTGGAGAAGGTGAACCTGCGGGAAATTGAGAGTTCCATTTAATTGGTAACTACTGGGGAAATATACCTTGTCTCTTTTCTTCCCTGGATTGAAAACAAGAATCTGGACAGGTTTGCGATGATGTCTTGGAAGTATGTCTGGGATTCAGGAGGATCGCCATCCGAGGTATATAGAATTCCGTTTTAACCGGGTATGAGTTATGCGGATACCTGGGCTTGCCCGTACTAATTTGCTCAATAAACTGGCAATGGATACCTACTTAGACTGAAAAATTGAAATATCTGAGGGTCGATAAACTCCCCGATGACGAAGATTCAACTAACGATTTACCATGAAAGAATATTGTTAAGATTTTACAAAAGTTAAGTGGATTCGTCAGACCATGGCTCACGAATCGCAGCAAGTATGATTTTGTTTACCATTATCCTGGACACAATCACGGAAACGTTCATGTAACTTTGGCATCTGAAGACGTCTTTTATTTTAATTTATATGCCAACAAACAGCGTTTTTCATGAAATTAATCAAACATCCATACCAAATCTGGATTTTGGTACCCCTCTTATGTTGTAATTGATCACTACACTTGGAGTTGAAATCATTACTCGCTATAGTATGAACAAAGATTTTAAAGAATTTTGGAAGGAAACCAGAGAAACTTTTAAAGATTTTAACCAGGAGATTGTCGAAGTAAAATAATTAAATGCTACAACGAAAAGACGAAGAAAATTCGAGATGGATTATTGTCGTACGAGAAAGTGGATTACTGTCGAACGAGAAGGATAATTGTCGTACGAGAAAGGATTCTTAGGACTACTACCGCCTACTGGTGGATTCAATGGATTTCAAGTACTGCAACACTAATTTTTGGAGGAGGGGGAGAGTATATCGAGGAGTATCGACACCGGACCAAGTCTTTTTACTGGAGGAGATTACATCCATAGGAAGTGAAAGTGTTTCTATATTTATTTTCTTGTATTTTCATGTAAAATGTAAATTTGACTTTAATGATAAGTATCTATTTGTCTCGTAATTATTGTTACGTGAATGTTGTAAATCTTGAATTTGGTAAATTGATGTTGTTTGATGATGAAAAATTGTAAAGTCAATAAAACCTCCCAGAGAAACTCAGTTTGGAGGGGGAGCTGTGTCACGAATACCGATTCGTTTCCTAGGTTTCCAGTTGTTTGGAAACAACTTGGAATGTTCCATTTGGCCTAGCCAATGGCAACAAAGTAATTTTGGGAGAGGAGGAGCATCTTTATATAAATAGAGTTGTCCGAGGGCCATTTTCCCTCAGAAGCATTTCTTCTCTCAGAAGTAATTTGCTTCTCCTCCTTCTCCCGTTCCGGAGACAGGCTCTCTCTCTATTTGAGACTCTCGTAGTTCTCTGCCTAAAATAGCATTAGCCTATTTATTTGGCATACTACCATCACTGCATACTTTGGTATTGCATACTCTTGCACCGCATTCAGTGCACTGCTAAATTCATCAGTAGTTTTAGTTGCCGTGCCGAGGGAACCCGGGATACACACATTTTGTGTTACAGCACTCATGCAGTTACAAATATTAAACAAATTAAAGGAGAAAGCAGGAAGTGAAAGCAAACAATAAGGAAGACGTGTGCACGTGCAGCAGATTCTTTGCCTTAAATGCTTTAGGAAAGTATTTCGCTACAACTCTAACTCCTCCAACTACGCTATCTTTATTGATAGTCTAATTTAGTCCTATGAACGTCGAAAGAAAAGCATGCGTATGAAGATGCTATCTGTAATGTTCATAAGTATTTGTAGTTTCGTGTAGTACAGTATAGTATCTGTATCGTAGTATAGGTAGCTTAGTGCAGCGTGGTGCGGTCCTTTAAGTTGAGAATTAGTCGCGTGGGAAGGTAGTAAAGAAAGGAATAAGTTCTGGTAGAAATAATAAGTAGCTCGAGGACTGTAGGATGAGAGGAATTAAAGAGAGCCTTTTCAACTCACTGCACTCCCAACTATCTCTCTCACACTCTAATGCTAAATGAGGATTTCTCTACTCTAACTAGATTCCATTGTATCATTTTATATGATGCCTTGTTCAGTACTTAATGTAAATGTTGTACTGCCCATTTGTGAAACAGGTACTTAAACGCCTAAAGCTTTACAGACTTCTCTAAATCCTTAAACTTAAAAATTTTGGAACTTGTTACCTACATTAAAAATTTAATTATAATTCCACATCGGACTGTACTGTTTGAGTCACAAGTAAATTTTACCATTCTTTTCATGCAACATTTATTTGATTTTAGCACTTAAATTACAACTAAAGTTAATATTTAGATAGACATAATATTGGTAAGAGATAGTTTGTAGATGAATAATCAAAATTATAGCTTCCTTAGAACTTGAGGATCCAATTGACTCTATTTCTAGTTATTAGCACATTTCTGGATATTAGTTACTTAGATTCAAAATTCGAATTTATTCATTATTAAGTAGCGGCATGAACCGCTAGCTTTTTCATTTCATTTGCCCTAGCACTTGGTCATGGTCATAAATGTGTACCAGAGCATCGTGTATCACTAATTATTATTCTATTTATTATTATTGCATTTATATATATTATACTTCTATTTACTGGATAGGTATGTATAGAACTTCACAATGCAGTCTTTTATACCTGTGTACATATAGATGTTTCTCTAAATAGTCCACATCTTCAAAGCTAACGGCAAGAAAAGTGGAATTGTCACTAAATAGTAAATTGTCACTTTGGTACGCACCACTCTATTCTGAGAGCCAACGTAGAACCAGGATTTGATTAAAACATTTTCTTATGAGAAGTTTTTTCTATTTCCTTGTGACTAAAATATTCAATTTTGATGTACATAAAGACATGTTGTAGTTTGCATTTATAGCCATCAGCACCGTCAAGTTCTTTGATTGTACAAAGAGAAGTTTGAAAAACTTAAAAGATTTTTGTTTTAAGATGGAATCACAGAACGTTTACTTTCTTAAGTTTTTTCTTTCATTTAACATATCTATAGAGGTAATTAGTCGTACGTACTGCTGTAAATTTCTTCAGGGCCTTTTTTCTTCTGACACATGCCATAATTGACAAAGAGAATTAGTGACAATACTACCTACATCAAAAATGCTTAATGTGTAGTAGATAGTATTTCAGTATAGTAGTAGTAGTAGTAATATGTTTATAAAAACATATTCTGGGTGATGGTTCTTTCCCTGAAAATAGACGTAGCTATTTTGTTTACAGAGGAGTATATGTATAGCAAAAGCAAAGTGTTATTATTGCGTTATAGTTTTCCCTGGTTAATCCGACGAGGGTAGGAACCAAATGATAAGTAATCTACTTAAAATATTTAAATTCTGGGAATTGTGCACAGACAAGTAAGTGCAATCGTTCATTATTAATTAAATAATGTTTCCCTTGTGGGCAAGTGTAAGTTAAGCATAGTTAATTTATTCTACGTTGAGATAGATACTTGGAGGGTTAGTCCATAATATTTATTTAATG
Source organism: Tomocerus qinae (assembly GCA_020055645.1). NCBI lineage: Eukaryota > Metazoa > Arthropoda > Collembola > Entomobryomorpha > Tomoceridae > Tomocerus > Tomocerus qinae. The sequence continues at coordinate 30,981,684 of CM034547.1, forward strand.
CAGGAGCATTATTGCTGTGTAGAATCTTTTCCGTATATATAAGTACTATTCAAATATTCCCTCTAAGCAATTAAGTATAGAGAACAAACTGTCTACACATAATAACTAATACATAAATAGATTCCATAAACTAGGAGACTCACTAAAAATGCAATGAAAAATGGAGCAACATGCATGAATTTCTTTGGTAGTTTGGATATATGGGTTGAATGTGAATAATAATAGATACACGCATGACTTTTATCTATAGGTCTCTTTCGGAATACATTATTAGTGTAGGCATAGTCCAAGCAATATGATATCTTTCCTTTTTATGTATAATATATGTGGTAGTATTTTGAGAGATATCCCACCCATGCCAATGCAATTCTAGTCAAGTCGAATCTTTTCTTGACTTGACTCGCGTTGATAAGTAACCACTACAGAACTACTATCTGTAGAGCTGCTTACTTAGATTTTGGAGCTTTTCAAGAGAGTTGTGTTCTGGCAAGGAGCGAAGAATTGTGTTTGGTATGAGGCCAAATGAGGATATAAGTTTCCCCGAATCTTTCAGAGCTAGATTGGCATTTATAGGATAGTTATACCACAATTCGTCGACCATTTACAAAAGAAGATTTCACAGAGAGAGTAAAAGGATGAGAAAGCCACGGGCATCTTATAATACAAATAGTACGCAATAGCGGAAACTTCGCACGAACGTTTTATTTTCTTTATAGCCATCTACTGTGTACTCACGTACACTGATTCTCATTTGCAACACACATCTACTTACATACAAACACTCCTACCACTCAACTTGTAACTACTTCTTTAAGTACTACCACCAGTGTATATTAATGCAAACTAATTATTTTGCACATTCCCTATACACGCCAACCGCTTCCCTACTTTGTCATAACAGCCAATAATACCTTAGCATTCAATATATAATACTTAATATCTTCGGTATAACCATTCCCCTACTTCTAAATGCTGCAATGCAAACAGAGCCTTAACTACATAAGTCAGTTTATAAATAGAGTTTCCTTTGTCAAGAATACAGGGCATAGTACATAACCTACTAGAATAATCTTCTGTATAGAATATAATATTATGAGAAATTAAATAAATAGGACAGAGCCAAAGTCTTTGACTAAAAGGCTTCTTCCATCCGGTTCTACTGCTTACATTTTGCCTGCGTGCGTACAATAATAGTATCTATATATACAGTATTGGTTATCGAACCAATAGCGTTTCATATTAAACAGCCCACAGATATTTATACCTACCTATGTGCTTGCCTAGTAGATATTATTACTCTAACTATAAGACAAACATACTATTGTGTATAGGAACGGTAGTAATGCAAAGGATGGGATGCCACATAGATGTAAGCTCAAGGGTTTCTACCCTAAGAGTATAACATGATAGTAGGCATTAGGGGATGTCTACAAAGAGATAGGAGCAGCTCAGTTTGTTCACATCACTACATTACATTACAGTACAATATAGATGTAGAAAGACGAGCAAAGCCCAAATCGATTCTTCCTTAGCAGCGAAATTGCGGTTAATGGATTTCCTGAAGAGAGCAAAGGAGATATTTCTTTTGAACTAGAGCAGCTTCTCACTCTCTCTCCTCATTCACTCCTTTTAACGGCAACCTTTTACATTACACCACACACTCACTCCTACACACTAGACTAGTCTCCACACACCAAGTGTAAAATGCTCTACAGCACAGTACCAAACGCAAAATGATATCTATTAGCTAAGTCACCGCCGAATCTACATTTATACCTATATGTCTATTTATATTTCACTCTGGTCACATTCCCGAACAAATACCTGGCCAACTCCAACTATCTACTAGTAAGTAGCTTCTTAGTGTTTTAAAACTATTTTCAATAGAGCCTTTGTAATCCATCCTTTTCAAACTCAATGGCATTTTCTTTAGAAGCCCTATTCAAGCACATTGTTTGAAAAAACGCTTTCCTAATGTCTTTTGTTGTACTACTCTTGAAGACTAAACAAAAGGAGTACAATAGGAAAGGAGACAACTATTATAGTAGTGACAAAATGTAATTCATGTATTCTGTAGCTTCGAATTTCTCATTAGCGCGAAAGAGATTCTGTAAATTATGGCAACACTGATATGTGTTAAATCATGGAGTAGCATAAATAATAGTGATTTAAAAGCCGATTTACAGACTAGAGTGACAAATACAGAGTGTCAATGATGAAGGGAAAATAAGAGACAGCATAGAGTAGTGCAGAGAAAGTCATTTTAAAATAAAATAAGTAATGTTAGTCGACTACATGTAGAAAGATTTTGGAGGGAAGGAATTGGAGGCTTTGGTCTCGAGATGGTAATGTGTAAGTGTGGGAAGGTGTGGAGAAAACAAGAAAGGGATAATTTAAGTTAACAGGAGAGCGCCCACTTTGATGCTCAATTTATTTGAAAGAAAAAGCAGGGATTTGAGACTGAGGATCTTATGTGACAAATGCATTTGTGCTTCGAGTCACTCTCTCCTAACTTCACTTGAAGGAAACTGGAGCGAGGAAGAGAGAAAGTGAGTGAGTGAGTGAACCTGTTTGGTCTCTGGTACAGATTGCATTTTTATACGGATCTGTGTGCAGTGCCCCGTTAGATGTACATATGTATATGGTCCACATATTGAGTAAAGGGCTCTTATTGGAGAAAAATGGAAAGAGAGGAGTTGGGCTGGATGCTGACATTTTTGTGGAGAAAGTCTCAGCTATGTGGTCATGTCTTCTTAGCTGTAGCTTATACGGATCAATTGTTTTCCATTTGACAGAGCGGGAGGAGAAAATAGAATCCACTCTGTATATCTCCTTTGCTTTACTTATCTTGGGCGAGTGTGGCGGGCTCTGTACTAACTTGTAAGGTTTCAATTCGACAGAAGGGAAAGCATTGAAGATACAAGGAGATATGTTTCATTGTTCGTACACATGGAATGGTAGTACTTAGGTACACAGAATGTGCCTTCCTTTGCTTCGTTTTGTCTTGTCTTTTAGAGGAAGGGAAACGAAGCGAAAAGAAAGTAAAGCGGAGCAACCTCACTCACTCAGTCCACTCGCCTGACAATCAGAAAAAACAGAGGGAGAGCTCAGGCGTTGCACAAAATGCTGGAACAGTCACAGCCAAATGCACACGACTTTCTTTTCTATTGGAGAGTGAGACACAGATACTTTTACACACTTAGACACAATACACGCTACATTTGTGACTCCGGTCTCTATATACCTACCAGTAAGTAAATGTCAATCTCTCAAGCACTTTCCATATATAGGTACGATAATATTGTACTACAAAGCAAAAGTGAAATCACAAGGAAAACGATGGGCACATCCCAAATATACAAACTGGACGGAGAAAGGAAAGAAAGCATTTCAACCAAAGCAAGTATAGACATAAGTCAAGTTGCTTCGGATTTGAACGGTGAATGGGATGAAATTGGATCAAATAGATAGGAAATTGATATGAGGATGCAGCTAAGATCTTTCCAACAGATAAATACATACATACATATCATATACTAGACTCATGAATTGAGTAGGCCACTACAGATAGATAGCACATAATAGAATAGACTAGACAGGATGCACAAAATTCAACTAAACGACGGATATACCAGGAGATAGTGAACAACACTTAGAGTCTGCCATAGAGAGGAAGAAGAAGAGCAGGGTATGAGAGGACAGGACACACGTCCCTTAAGGTTTGTCAACAGAAAGAAAGTCTCTTTTCAATTCCCCTATTATAAAGAATGGATGTATGGGAGATGCTTGCTTCGTCGTATTCTTGGACAGGCTAAAGCTGTTTTGACAACCAGTGCAAACAAGTCTCCGTGTCTTTACTTTTCTCAACTTAACTTGATGTGTACAGAACATTTTTCAAACGGATAGCGGCCAATCTGATGCGATCTAACGTTGCCATAAGTAGATAAATGCAATATGTATGGATGGCTGATATAAGATGTTACAATGCTTTCTCCATCGACGGAAATGCCACAAATTTTCGATTCCACATAAATATTTAGCAATACAAGGGAAGCGGAAGTGTACCGTTAATACAGACATTATAATGCACTATGTATGCAGGCATGGCACCCATTCATATATTAATCATCTTTAAACTTTTTTGGTATTCTTATCCATACTGACTCATGTCTAATGCAATGTTGACTTTCTTGATATTCCAAGTACACTTCTTGCGAGGAAAAGCTCTTAGAATTCTTCTTTAAGTTTCCTGAAAAAATAAAAAATGAGAATGTCTATCTCTCAGAAGCAAGCTCTCTAAGCCTTGGTGGGTGCGATTCTCCAAACACTTCATGCAGTGTAGCGCAGTGTAGTACAGTACAGTGTAGCGGATGATATTGAGAATGACAGGGGAGAGTCAACAGATTTCTCGAAACAGAGATGGAATGGAAAGCATTAAAAAACCAAAACACTTACAAACTTCAGATCAACTCATAAAAAATTGATGCCGGAAAAAAGCTTGAGAAACTTTCCCGTTTATCGCACAATGCCATTTTGGAGAAAGTTAACGCAAGGATATCCCCAGTTCCTCAGCTCCTACTTACTTATATATTAACTATTTATGTGTTGACTGTTGCTATCACTTTTTATTGCATCACATATAGTGCTAGAATCTATTATATTATCGCAACTTACCTGTGCATCTTTTATGCCCGTTTAAAAATAAACTTGCGAAATCTTTCGATCCTATCGTTACGTATGTATGAAAAACATGTCTACGGACATAAAAAGTGCATATTATTCTAACTCTACAGCCTTACACTACAAGCATTGATGCACATTTTAAGGATTTTATATTACTGTTGCAACTATCATGAACTATTTCGAAACGCTAGATCAAAAACTTGACTTTCTCCAAATAAATATTCAGTATTAGTGCTTTCTCCTGTTCGTCAGCCGTAGAATCAATAAAATTCTATTTAATCTAAGCCTCTAAGAACCTAATGAATCTATTACATTTTTCATTCTGTAAATTCTGTGAAAATCTTGAGTGATCTATGTGTTGTAAGCATTGAGATATTTATACAAGTAGGGTAGATATATCTAATAAACTGAACGCAACCAACGGAAAACACTAGGGAATTGGAGTAGATGGAAAGGGAGAAAAAGCGTAGCATAGTTCACCTTGTCAGAGTGTGTGACGTTGTATTGCGTAGCTTGAAATAAAATTCGACGAGTACCCTACAAAATGGTAGCCATACGGTTAAATGAAACGACGGCATTCAACAGTATTGAAATGAGCTTGAGGCAGTTGCAACTTGCAAGGAGGTTTAGTCAAGTGAAACATTACCGTTATTGCTAACAGTAGTCGATAGTGTTCACTTAGATTTCTTCTCTGAAAGTAAAAGGAAACCGGGAGATGGACATGGCAGTGAAGATAAAACACAATAGAAAACAAGACGCAGCCCAATATAATACGTATAGAAAGACTTTTCTATAGGTGAGGTAAAGACTTATGTACTTTCTCTGCTTTTACCGTTGTCTATAATGTGTTAGTAGTACCTGTCGTTATTTTCTTCGTTGCTACCAACTGCGTTTGTACCCTACAGAAATATTCGGCACAATAATCCAACCAGGATCCGACAAACCAATAACAAAACCTACAATGTGTACTATATAGATCCATTTCGTTAGAAATCTTACACACAAACAAATAATGCTGTGAGTAAAATGGAGCAAAGTGTAGTTGCTAAGAAAGATACATAGGCAGATCAGATGGAAAGAAGATTATATCGTGTAGAGCCAATCTCTCCATCTTTACTTCCGTCGAGTTCCCTCCTATTTTACAAGGCTATAGATACTGCCCGAATCAAAAACCTCCTGCTCGAGCACTTTCTTCACAACTTTAGTTTTACATATGTATTTTCTCTCTTATCTACTTTCTCTCCAACTTGTCCTCCTAATACTTGAATTACATACCACTGCAACTATACTAGCTTTAAAGTTGTCCACATCACAAGAATTTCGAAATATAATAAATTTTTACAAAACACTCTTACACTACAATAGAATGCAGTTGGACCAATAAACATCGCCCATCAGGAGCGAGTTGCACACTTTCTGTAGAGAAATACAAACGTGCATACCAAATGTGTGTCTTTTAAGACATATTTATACTACCATATAATATTCTCCTGTTTCATTACAACCCGAAGAATTACTTTCGGAAAAGAATTAAATGAAAACTACCGTATGCAAATCCGTATCATAAATACTATTAACCGGCTATTTTCATTCACGTTTTGTACGATGACAATGGAGGAATTCCTATTCGATTACATATAATTGGTTCACGTAAACTTTTTCGATAACTCAGGCATGACTATGACTTAACTATGTTAACAATGTCTCATAATTATCGCCACACTCATCCTAGCATGACCTTATGTCGTACATAATTATAAACTGGGGAAAAGTTTAAGGTTGCTCATCATGCCTGCATAGCAACCGCATGGGCCTGCGTGTTAAAAAATGCTTTACATCAAGCTTTATTCCTCCCGAAGATTACGGCCGATTTTTATGAGACTTACATTTTTTGAATCCTGGACTATCGAGGAACACAGGAGGGCGGATGGACTTTTGATATTATTGCTTTAAATACTTTTAAAAAAATCGAATTCCAAAAAGTGAATCAGTTTTAATTTTTATACAATGTTGATTTTTTTTGCACCATTTAAAGCAATAATAGCAAAAGTCCATCCGCCCTCCTGTGTTCCTCGATAGTCCAGGATTCCAAAAATGTAAGTCTCATAAAAATCGGCCGTAATCTTCGGGAGGAATAAAGCTTGATGTAAAGCATTTTTTAACACTCATTTAAATAGGCCCATGCGGTTGCTATGCAGGCGTGTTGAGCAACCTTAACAAGTAACTTATTTCGAAAGAGTGACCTATTTAAGTTTATGAATATGAAATACTAATTTTATCGAATTAATACTAAATGGTAGCATTCTAAGGATATTTTATATCTGCAATGTATTGAATATCAACTCCCATTTTTCAAAATTGCAGGGTTATGCAAAAAGGCAAATTAACTTAGCTCACCACATAATATGCTTTTCTTTTTTTCTGCCAGTGCAATTTAACAGATGCACAATTTTGCATAAAATGTTGTGTATGGAGAGAGCAAAAAGAATTTTTGGTTTTCCAACTTCTGGTCTACTAACCATGGTGAATGTAATCTATTGTGAATCAGAGAGAGAGATAGTCAGACATGTAAAAGAAGCATGGAATAGTTGTAAATGGAAAAACCATGAAGAATAATGTTTTGCTTTGCGTTCTTGTATTCTTCCTAATGGCCAAAGGCAGAATTCATGTCTTGTCATTACTAGGGAATGCAGTGCTCCAGTGCAGAATACAAAACTAACACATTACCCGACATTACAAAGAGCAATGATAACATTATGGTCTACCCAGTGTATTACACTAGTGTGTAGGAGAAATATATTTGGAAAAGCAACAATAATAGTTGGTTTATGTAGGTCGACAGTCGATATGGAAATTCACACAATGCAATCCATACAAAAGTTACATGGTTACAGGCAATTGTAGCTCCTGACAGACATCTATATGTGTAGAGAAGAAAACATTTATAGGATAAGAGTTTAGAAGTATAAAAGTCGTTCCACGTATAAATAGGTACTTATGGCATGGGGAATAAATATATAAACTACCTATGTGGATGCACATGTGCATATAAGTCGTATTTAGTTAGCAGCTGTGATGGAAAGTTGACTTAGTCCAAGTCTTGGGAGCCAACTCTTTTCTTAATAGTAGACGACTGGAGCGAATTGAACTGAAGTCATATCGATTTATTCCACATTGTAAATCTGAAATGTGATTCCTCTCAAGATTAGTAGGATACTTGATAGTGGAGTTGAGAAGGAGCATGGGTTGACATCAGCCCTGTCTTTCTTGGTGTCTGTACAATGGTATGTACTCGGGCATTGTAGGTTATGTAAATAGGTACGTAGTAGAGAAGACTATCTATCAAGTAGGTATCTCACTTCCTCCGTAATGTATTTATGTAGCGGCTCTCTCATGTATCTTTAGCGTACATGTGAAATGTGTAGACGATGCAATAAGTGAGAGCGAATGCAAAGCTTAGCAAGTCCAATAATATATTTCCTATTCAATTCTCCTTCCCCATCTTCAATTCATACTTTCGCTATAAACTGCCTAAATCGAATTTAAGGCATAGGTTTTCTTTTTGGATCTAAAACACCTTTCAAGTGTCTCTTTGCGAACAGTTTTACTCCAGCCATATACTAAATCTAATTCCCACCCGCAGATATATACTTATAGTTTAGGATTTATTATTTCTATTTACATGGTATAAATCATTTCAATCCATACTTTCCTCAAGAGAGAAGCTCTCGATTAGACCTGTCTCCTTTATGGTACATATAAAAGGAAATTATATTTATTTAAGTCTCTAGCTACTAACTGGTATGTCACAATAAGGGGTTTTATCTCCGCCAACAATTCAACAGACTGTAATTGTAGTCCATTATAAGTGTCCCATTGTAGTTATTTGAGAAGAAAACTCTGCCATAAGGCATGCATAAATAGCTGTGCTTGGAAAGAATAACATTGTTGCTGTGCACATTATGTTGAAAGTATGCACTACAGATCGTTGGATGAGTGAAAGGAAAGTGAACTGTCGAGATTGGCTAGGGAAAAGGTCAATAAATGAAATTGAATTAGATTGAAAAGAAAATGCAAGTTAAACCATCCATATGGAGGAGACAGAACGTGTATGGCTGTAGCTATATTTGCTTTTGGTCAGAAACAGTATCGAGAGTTAAGCTACGCCAACTTGCTCTAGGTACATAGCACAGTAAAAGTTAAGACATGAGGAAAATTGACAAAGTTGGTGTTTGGGGAACGTGCTCGTAACTTCCAAAAGCCTTTCCTCCCCACCTTTTTCTCTTTATTCCTCTTTTTCATTCTAATAAAACGAAGGAGTGGACATTTATTTTGATACATTGAATTGCCACACCAGATTCTATATGTACCAAATTCCCCTTCTCAATCCCCAATATAATCCGTGTGGCATGAGCATTTAATCCTTCTCTCCTGCCTTCATGCTAAAGGATTTGTAACTCCAAAATTACAATTTTAGTTACCTTTACCACTCTAGTTTCGAAATACTGCGCACGAAATCTGTTATAGTGACACAGACCTGTGAACGTTTGTTCTAATTTAAAAATTAAATTTTTTCGCCAACATACTAAATCATTCTCAGGTAATTTGATTAGCAATGGCATACTTTCTCAATGTTCTTTTAGTACTCTGCACTCCAACTGTGTCTAATGTGCAATATGTTAAATTTCTTGCGAATAAGCTCCAGGGTGAAATTCTCACAAATGAAAACCAAAATTTTTCTAGAAAAATGTCTCAAGTAATAGACATGGCCATTCTATCTGATCATAAGACAACTTAAAAGAGTTTTCTCCGTAGAAATGTCTACAGTCCTAAGGAAGGAGTTAAGCAAGAATTGTGTCATAGTCACCTGCTGCTTAATACAGTCATCACATCACACATAAGTAGTATCTGCATTTACAAGGACCTACTGGGTTTAATTTATTGTACTAAGGATCTAGGGTGATGGGATGTGTACTGCAAATATCTGTAGCACTGGAGGAAAATTAAAAAAGACATTTATGCTACCGTGTAAAATGTAACTTGCAACCATTATGTAAAAGCGTAGAGGAAGAGGTTGCCTTTTTAATGTATTTTTCTACTTCAAGTAAGAAATAGAAAAATCATGAATTACATTACACGATTCTGGTTTTAATATAGGTGTACAAGGTATGCAGAATGAAAACTTCTTATCTTTTTGTTGCTTCTTTATAACAAAGCAATATTAAACTATAGACTTAACCAAATAAGATAGCTAAATGCCTAAAGGGAGACGGAAAGTGGTTTGGCTGAGTGGATGCTTTTAATTAAACTTCCTATTTTATTACACAACAGTTCTGTTCTTTACCTAATACCACGTATACCTACCTAGTTAGTCGCTCTAGATGAATCAAGCAAGACTGTAAGCCGTAATTTGATTAAGACCAAATATTAAAATTCATGCTAATGTTCATTTCTATCCCTTTGTTAAATACATTTCTCCACCATATTCATCTACCATATACGTCTACCCTTCTGGATATTTATTACTTCGCACGACATCATCCGTCTATCTTCTTTATTTATGTTTATGCATTAGACTGACGATCAAAACCGTGAACATAATATTATCTATTCTTGCCCTATTAAGTTGCACTCATAAATTTCACTTCCACAACATGTACAAATCCCGAACAAGAACGTAAGCTACATTAGTTGGGTCTTCGTGTCTTATCATGCATGCTTTTCATTTCATATCTGATCGAATACAATTAATATTGCAAAAATATTATTTTTACGATTTTAGCTCCAGTTAATTATAAATGGATTGTTTGTTTTATTCTACCTAGACCTTTAATCAGATGAGTCTTTGATTACAGATGAATAACGCTCTAATTAAATAAGTAAGCAAGTATAACCTACCAAATGGTTCAAAAAGTTTTAGAAAATGAAATTACGTTTGTCTCGAAACGTGGTATAAGAAAAACTAAGAAATATCATCTGATTCTGATTTTTATCTTTTATTAAACACATTCGACGTAGGAAAGGAGAAACGATAGGAGAACGATAAGTGAAGCACATTAGAGTAGATCCAGTATAAATGAATGGATGATGTAAATGTATGTCAAAGGAAAACCAATGGTGAATAAGAAGTATGTAGGTAGATATATTGTAAAATAGTATTGAGCGAGAGGTAAAGTTTGTATATGGTGGTTGTTGAGTATCATGGTCGGATTTCTTGTTTTTAGTTTCTTTTGAGGGTTTATTTATAGTAGTAGGTAGTTGTAATGAATAGGAAATATGTGTTGGGACGTGTATGGGAATGAAGCGAGATGGAAGTAGGTGAAAGGGAATACGTCCTAATACCCCCCGAGTTCGAATACCCCCCCCCCTATTCGAATACCCCTCCGTCCTTCTACTTCCCGGCATACTACCACCCGGTTCGATTAGCCCCCCGTTAGACTACTTCCCCGTTACATAACCCCCCGCCCCGAAACGATAATAAATAATTGATTTTAATCTTCCACGATGCTATATAGTAGAGGAAAGATGGTAAAAACGAGATTGGTCACTACTATTAATTACTTGATAATAATTATTATATACCTGTAGTTATTAGTAATGGACATTTAACTAAAATTGTTTTTTAAAACAGTTGATGCACAAGTAAACAGTTTGCTTTTGGTACAGGGGCATAGAACAAAAATTTCCGTTACATTGGAATCCCACCACCCACCCAGTCTTAATTTGCAGTTGTTTAGTTTCCATTGTCGGTAGATACCGTTTCTTTACCGCAAAGATTTCATACATTTGTTAACGAAGCCTACCCTGTTGTTCACTGTGAACATTACTAATAACTACAGATACATAATAATTATTATAAGTAATTAATAGTAGTGACTAATCTCGTTTTTACCATTTTTTATTTTCCTGGTTTTTCCTTTACTATATAGCATCGTGGACGATTAAAATCATTTATTTATTATCGTTTAGGGGCGGGGGGTAATGTAACAAGGGAAGTAGTCGAACGGGGGGCTAATCGAGCCGGGGGGTAGTATGCCGGGAAGTAGTAGGACGGAGGGGTATTCGAATAGGGGGGGTATTCGAACTCGGGGGGTTTTAGGTTGATACCGGTGAAAGGGAGCCAGAAAAAGTCATGACATGGCAAGTGAAGGAAAGCCACAAAGTCCGTGTGTCAACAGAGAAGAGAAGGGAGACTGTGAAATGAGATGAGAGGTCAAAGGAAGAAAGGGAAAGGGGTATTGTGACTGGTGGAGAAAGCCGGAGAGGGAAAGCCAATGCAATAATGTAATGTGATGTAATAATATAATGTAGCAGGGAGTAGTATATCGAAATGAAGGAAGAGCAGGGACGGAGGACTAACGAAAGCAAGTCAAGCCAAAGGATGTAGGAAAGAGCCCAAGTGAATCAAGTCGAGCAAGTGGAGCACGCTAAAACAAACTTTCCTCGGCCAAGAAACACTCGAGTCGAAGTCAAATGAAACCTGGAATGAATTCCGTTTAGTACACACACTCTCTGCTCCAATGCACTAACCTGTCTGACTTTCCCTTCCTGCTCCAACCTAACAGCAGGTATATACGAAACCGATGCAAAATGTAATGTATAGCTAATGCACCTTTAGTTCAACCCAGTTCGGTTCCAGTTCAAATTCTACGTGCACACAAATACTCTCCTGGAATATTATGCCAAACCAGAGGAGCCAGACCACTTCATTCCAAACCAAAATTAAAGTAAACTAGGTTTTGTTCATTACTCCCTGTAAATACAAAATGATGTACTTTCTTCTCCAGCTTCCTATTAAACCTCCATATACCTATATTATGTATCGTTCATAATAACACTTGTGCCAAATGTACATACTTACTACTTTATTTACACTTCTTGTTTAAATCGGTTCATTTACCACGACTCTCACATATCTATACTTTGATGAAATGCAAATAACTATAAGAAATCAATAGGTATATAAACTTGTATTGTTATCTACATACTAAATGCACTTACATGTCCTCTCAAAGCTAATAATAATGCTAACTGCCAAAACTTGCAGAGAAAGAGTTGCATATAATAAAATTGTATAATAATATACTACTAGTCTAGCTATAGTTTTTATATGAACTATTAATCTATGATTTTGTGTAATTAGTCATGCCTATAAGCAATGTGCTTTTCTTTCTTCTTATTGTTAGATTTATCAGTAGCCAGTCAAGTTGAATGCAAACAGAGATAACAGAAAGCGATGTTTGCAGAGATGCTATACAGACATGAAATAAAACAACTTCATAAGTCACTTGAGACAAATTCTTGAGCGAAACTGCTTTATCTCACTATCTCTGCTCTGCAAAACTTATTTCTATGCACGATGACTGCCTTTGTCTTTTCTAGTTAACTTATGAAATTTTAGTTTACACAGTAGGAGAAATTACACTTCTCCACCACCAAACGTTTACCTAGCACATTCACAAGAATTAATTTAATTAACCTATTATGTTTTTGAGTCTGTAGAGTCAATGGTGTAGTCTGCTAATTGAATGCATAGAAGCAGTGATAAGACAAAATGTCAATATGCAGAATATTCAGTTCAGATATGCAATAATATGTAAATTTATATTTCCAAACACACGTTATACATATCAGTACTATACTGTATATATTAATTACACAAGAAAAACTAACAATCTAATTTGCAGCCTATATTCCAGAAGTATGCATAGATTTAATCTATAATTATCAAAATGAACTAATAGTAAATACAATAGTATTCAATGTAAAGTCGTGAGTTCATGGCAGAATTAAGCAATGCATCATATTCGTGAATCTGGTTATGTAGAATAATTCTTCATATTGGAGGAATAGTATTATAAGGCAATTTCGGGATAGTCTCGTGTATCAAAAAGCCATAAATAGTGTGAGTATGTTTAAGTTTATAGGAAGTAGTAGTAGATCTGAGTACATGGAGGACATAAAGTGTGTAGGGAAAAAGCATGTCTCTCTTCTGCGTAAATGAACAGTAAGCTTCGAATGCAATTTAGAATTTATTTTATTTCCTTGGGAAGCTATTGCGTAAATCCATGAACATGTGTTTAAGTTACAATAATGTGATATCTACATAAGTACAGCTGGTGGATACTTACGATTAGAAATATTTGACACAGCAGTAGCGCTATTTCGGATAGTATTCTATGTATAAGTAAATATAGTTTATAGAGTATAGATTCAGGTCTAAATAGACACATAGAGGCTTTCGGTTGCTCTTGTCATTGCTCAGCGTTGAACAGAGAAGAAGGGAACTGTAGTATTCTATCGGACGTTGTTTATAGCCCACAATAAGTTTCAAGTAGTTTTAAAGACTTGGGTAGTACAGGGTATACTGGGTTGAGACAAGACGGGACACAATGGGAAAACTTGAATAGGGAAAGCTATATAGGAAAAGAAATGAAATAAAGTGAAGAAGAGGAAGTTTAGTTAGATTTAGCTGTAGGCTTCTTTTACCCTGTTTGCTTTGCAGAAGGAGTGTATAACATCGCTAAGCCTCAGTTTACGGCTGTATTTTCCCGTGGCATGTCCCAGTATATTATGCATGCACTGCTCCTGTATCACTTTACAGCAATATTGGGATGTGAATGTGAACTCACTTGCATTAGCACATTCGAAATGTACAGCGAATAACAAGAGCATGCAGATAACGGGTAAAACATAGGAGACTAACATATGAATCCAATTCGTTGCTCCCTTACTTTCTCCTATCGGTATAGCATCAGAGTAAGACTGAATCTTTCCACTTCTGGATATTCTGTCCTGTTCGCTCGTTTCTCCAGGATATAGTACAAGAATAAGAGTTAGTCTAGTATCACTTTGCTACACTACACTACAGTACACCGAGTGAAAGTAAAGAGAAAGCAGACAGCCTGTGCATTATTTCATGTATGGTCGACAGTGGAGGACATGAGCCCATTATTTATGGTCTACCGCAACACATTGTGCAATAGCCCCGACCCACCGACCAAATATATTTCCTTTAATACCCACACACTTTATATCTTATACCAAATATAACTTAACTAGTTCAACTTCAGTGCTAGGCAGATGCGTTCACTTCCCCGTGCTATTTCCTACTTACACTACTTATACTACAGCTCTTGCATAAAAAGGTATCTACATAGGAGACAGTTTTCTTTCTCTCTCCTCCGCTCTATAAACCCTTCTACCTTTATAGAGTTTCCTCTTGTATTTTGTTATTTTTGATTCCGCATAACTAATAGGATGCTATAGGCCCATACAGTCCCTCTTAAGTAGAATGGATATCTTTTCCCCTTCAATCTCATATTTGCTCTTTCTCATATTCATAAACTTGGAAACGCAAATAGAGTGTTCATGCCATGCTTATGGGGAATTCAGTCACATTGCTAAATTGTCGTTCAGTCATCTGGAAAAGTACCTACATATAGTGCACACACGGAAAATTCCAAGAATTTCCTACAGTGTAACACCAGACACTCAGTAATTCTCCTTCCCACTGGAATGCACAAGGAATGCAGATTTTCTTTCAATTTGCCATCTTCTCTAAAATTCTTTTCTAATGAGACTCATTGTCATTTTTCCAGAAAACAAATCACAAGAAAAGACAGTAATTTACACAGCCTAGACTTTGCTAGGAGCATGCCCTACTAAGTTTAAATCCATTTTAAGAAGTTCCAACGTGCATATGCTTTAAGTAGGTAAATGACACATTGTCCTATACTGCTCCTGATTGTATAATTGTCCCGCCATCTCATTTTTGCAAAGGTGGTATATATAATCAATAATTTCGCACGTCCACTAGACTGTGAAAATGAGAAATGTTTAAAGTTTAGGCTAAGCTTAAAGAAAAATATTTTCGAGGAACTCTAAGTAGAATTTTATTTCATCTCCTAGTTTGTACTAAACTATACCACTTGCTGTACTATATTGCTATGTATTACGTTTTCTTAGAAACAAGGCGCATCATTCGCAAACTCGGATATTGTCCATGTGTTGAGTAATCCAAATGTAATATAGTTAATATTCTAAGAAATGTAGTTGTGTACTTACATGCTTATTATTGCGTAGTTGACAGTTTTGTTTGTCCTACTACGAGGTCATAACATTCCCTTGAGCAATTTTCATTTTCTTTGTGTTAATATTACATACTTTGAAGTTTGCTTTACTTCGTCACAATCCGTTCCTGCAGTATTACATCGGCTGTTAATTAGGAGTACATCGTTAGTTATCTTGTAGTATAAGCTGTCTTGATTTGAACTCCTTTGGTAACATTAATTAAACAATTTACTTGATCTAACCAGCTTCAAATAAGAAAATTACTATTGCATGCCATTCGTGATGCAATTTTCAGTATTTAGTTAACCTAGTAAAGGTCTAAACGACCAGTGTAACGGTATTGTAAGTGTCCTGGGAATACACTAGATTCTAATGCACTACTGCAGATTAAATTCAGCTGTGCAGTGAACAACTACTCAAGGATTTAAGAAGTAGAACTGGTATGATGTTAAATGTGTTAATTGCCCAAAGGTGTTTGCCAGACTGGAAATACACGTGTTAACTTGTGAATCTATTTTTCATTACAATGTAGTGCGTTATTATTACATAAGGAAAGGTTAGCGTGGGTAGCTTTCTTCATGGAAGTAATCATATCCTGAAACCTCTTTGTCACGAGAAGATCAAATAACAAATAAATAGATTTTTGACGGAAGTGAAACACATTATATGCTGAGCCTACTTACTTATGTAACGTGTGTATGCATAGTAGGTAGCATTTCTCTTGAGGGTTTTGGTTTTGGGATAAAGAGTAGGAAGAATAAATATGGCTACGTAACTCTATGGACATCTATAATAAAATACATGGGAAAGGGACAGTTCCACGAAAACGTTGAAAGAGGTTATATCGACTTTCTTTATTCTGCATAAATATATATAGAGCTGCATAGCTCTTTCTGAACGGTGTGTGTTACATTGTAGTTGGACTCATTGTACTGGAAAAATTCCAAGGACAATTGCATAAAGATTCTCACAAGATGCAAATATAACATAAGCCTACAAGTAGTTGTGCTTTGTTTCACATACCTTGCACACTGTATGTACTTCTCTTATAGTATATATTATATAGTTGAGACTTATAAAAGAGTTAGATTCAAAGAGCGAGCTGGAGACTTGGCTATGTACACAGTACACAAGTCGCAGGGAAAGCGAAATATATTGTGCTCTTTGCTGCTCGTTCCCTGCTTTGCTATTCCTGTTTTATTTTTTGTCAGAGAGAAGTTAAAGTAAAGAGAGCTTCTTATGCAGACTTTTGGAATTTACATATATACGTTTCTAATAAATATTTCATGGACGGAGAAAGAGTAAGGAAATCGCTTCGTGGACCCGGACTACCCTTGCAACGACTTGTACATACATACATGTGTACAATAGTATACAGTCTAAGTAAAGTCTTACATTTTAAGTTAGTCAAGTCAAACCAAGTCAAATTGCCAAACCGAACCGATAAGTACCTTCTCTCCACACACACTCACATAGCATCTACCACTATATTATTGCTTATCAGAAATACCAAAACAGTCACTAGACTACACCTTATCCTTATGTATCAACATGAATTTAAAGGTGTAGGGAAATGGAGGGTATATGAGAGAGGAATGGGCTAAAGTAGGTACCACTTAATCCCATAGTGTATAAAATTATACGTTATCCATAGAGTCACCATGAAAGTATCTGCGTATACAAAATAACTTAAAATATTCTATCTATGGTATCCATTACCAATTCACAAAGTCACCACATGCATTCAGAGAAGGAACCAATTTATTCAGATATCTAATAAATATAGACCGTTTACGTAAATGCTATATATACAAACTCATTCCGACTAGGAGAAAACAACATCTGATATGAAATACTTTTGGCAGGAAGTCTTATAAGTAATGAATGTTAGAATTCTAGCAATGAATACCTAACAAGCTTATCGTTCTAGGAAAACTGAGATTGGATAAGTGCAATTGTATTGATATTATTAGACCTGAAGGATTTATTTTATTCAAGGAAAATCTGCAGTTGTCAGTAAAAAGGAAATCCACTTTTGTGGGACCTTGAATTAAATTTTAAACAAATAATAGATCAGGGAGAGAGGGACCATATTTTATTGTGGTTTTCAATCGGACCACTTTGTCAACGGTTTAGCTGAGCCAATTTAAAAGTTATTATTGAAGACAAACAGAAAGCTGAAAAGGAGACAGTGTTTGACAGACAAAAGAATTTTGGTAAGCCTTGAGGAGGATAAAAACTGCAGTTACATAAAATGAAATATTTTGTATTTATTTGTACAGTTCTACATACTTACTAAGCTATTCAAGTGAAATGCTACAATGTAAACTTTTAAAGTTAAAGGAAGTCTGAGGAAAAGAGTTGAGATAAAGAGGTGGATGTAATAGAAAAATAGTAGTTCAGGATGCACCAATAGCCCAGTGCTGATAGAAAAGAGAAAGTAATAGCAATAGTGAATAGATTATGGGAATTGAGAGGAAAAGGAGAAAGAAGCAAAGAAAACTGGAGAATGCAAAGGAAGTTGGTGTATAAGATTGCTTTGCAATGCAACGTATTGCTTCAGCTATCCCTCTGTAAAGAAATAGTCGGCCTACTCTAGCATAACAAGGCGTAACGTAGTAAACGTAGCGAGATGTAATGCAATATTATGGTGGGTACTATTATAGCATTAAAGTGTATACTTTACTATCTAGGGAGGTATAAGGAAAGCAAAACAGAGTGAAGTATAGATGAATGGTGAAGTTGTGAAGCTGAGTCCAAGTAAGGACAAGCCTCAAAGTAGACGAAGTGGGCATGGAAGCGGAAAACGAATTGAAAAACTTTTCGTCTGCTACTTTTCCACCGAGAAGATAAACTGCTCATCTGCTTCTCTATCACATCACAGGATTCTATCTTCTTCTATCCCGTTGCAGAAGGAAGTGTGTACAATAGTAGGCTACTCGCTAATACATCCTGTGTATAGAGACCCTCTTCAACATCCCTTTTAATATATAGAAACACTTTTGTAAACGTAAATACCGAAAAAGAGAGAAAATAGAGGAGAGGACAGTTTTACGCAGTTGAGCTAAGGTAAGTGCCCTGACTGACTTTCTGTACTTTTATTATGTTATTTTGCTTTTCTTAGATCCCCTGTGCCTTCCAACTCTCATTTCCTATCACTTCATCAGTCCAACTCTTCTCCTCAACTTTCTCCAGACTTTCTCCACGAATTCATCATCAATTTCGCCAAATATTTATATATTTCTTAGTTATACTCCCTTTTAATAACTTTATTGACAAGAGAGAAACTACGAGATAATAATCGTTTATATTTACAAGACTATTAAGGCAGAAGGACAAATATGTGAGTATGACTATTAAACGAGCTGTAGAGTGCCATTTCGTTGACTTCATAGCATTCCTTCCTTCTCTATCTCATTTCTCTCCCAATTGAGTTGCATACATACCCAGTTACCCTAGACGTCCTATGATGGTGATATAAATTGCATAACATGCAAAAGGAATGATCCATAAAACCCTGATGACATTACACTCTTGAATAGACATACAGACATGCATTATAAGGCCATAACTTCCAGACACAAAATGTAATAAAGTCGAAAGAACTTTCTCAAAAGGGAAGAATATACTTTACTCCTAGATTTATAAGCTCTTCCCAGCCATGTGACTACATTTCCCTTTCCTTAACTCTGCCACATGCAAAATAGCCTCCCAATAGTCCCAACACGCATTGATCTCATCTTCTTGTACAAATTATAGAGCAGTTCAATTAAATGATAGGATTGGATTCCTACACATGTACCTCGTAAGGCGAATCAAAACAACAAAAAGAACCATATCTACATAAAAGATTTTCTTTTCAAACAAATTTCTTAATGTTAATATGGAAAATCGCATTAATGCTATTACCCTTCTCTCAATGGTATAGATATTATTTCTTTCCTCCTCCGTATTATTTATTCAATCCAATCTTAACAAAAAGAGATTCTGGAACGCACTGGTTATATAACAAGAGAACTTTCTCCAACAAAACTGTCAACGACTCCGTTCAACTTTGCTTTCGTTTAGTTTGGCAGTTTGTCTTTGGTTTAGTTGAAAGTTGAGATCTTTTTCTCTTATTACTCCTCCGTTTCCAAGCCATGAACCTATTCCAACCGGTTCAAGCAAGAATCTGAAGAAATGGATATGCTCTTTCCCTTTATAGTCATGGTGGACATCCTTACAAAAGACGAATCAATTTAGTTATGCTTTACTTATGACGACCTACTGACAATTCTTCTTCAGCTTTCTTCCCATTACTCCCAAGACTTCTATCACTAAAAGTACCATAAATTTCTTTACTACTATTCCTTTGTTATTTAGTTGCTTCGTCAAACAAGTTTATACTTGACAACTTACATAACATTGTAAACATGTTATTATGAGCAAAAATATCTTCACTATGTAAATGTCAGCAATTTTATGACCTGATACTTGTTAACATACCACTAAAAATAGTTTCCACCAATAATATAAACCGATATCAGTATGTCTAGATGTCACTTAACATTGCAACTTTCTATTAATTCCATAAAAAGATTTCACCAACTGTCACCACGTCAAAATCACGTGCATATTGGTAAAAATTCTGGCGTGAAAGTTTCGTATGTGATTAGCATATAAAGTCACTTTCTAGACACATTGTATACTTTCTCCCAGATTTGCAAAGTAAATGTAATATAATAACATTATTAAGCTCCCTGAATTTTTAGCTTTAACAGAAATTGTGATGGATTGGAATCCACAAACGATGCCATCGTTTATTTTGGCATCAACAACATATTTAAAAAACTACTGTTACACTATTTAACTTTTAAACGAGGAAATACTTGTTCTAGTTAGTAAATTGCTTAAACACAGTAAATTGTCAATTTCCAAGATGCTACAAGGCAAATAAAATTACTTCAGAATTCCAATTGTATTATTTGACCATTGTGTTGTATCTTTTTCTTATTATTTCAGACTTGAACAAATTAAGCGTATTGGAATCGGAGAAAAGAGTGAAATGGATCTAGATTTGTGATGGTCAGTAAGACTGGTATAGTAAAAAAGGTTGAGTGATGTTGTGTGAGTTAATAGTTATTTGTGTGATGGCATAGACAAGTAGGAGAAGTGAAGGAATATTTGACCGGAAAGAGAAAATGGAGAGTGAAAAATGAGAGAAAGTGATTTGGGAGTATTCTCACGGCATAGCAGTTTACATTCCTCGTTTTTTGTGTGTACATATTAGTAGACTTCTTGTTACTTTCTCGGTCCGTCCCACCACACAATACATTGAATGCATGAACTCTCACAGTTGAGTTCCCTCAGCAGTCAGTCAGGGAGAGAATAGAGTACAAGTTCTATTTCTTCCCTTCATTCCTAATGCTGCGTAGATTTCATTCCCCACAGGCAGAGAACTAGCCAAACCAAAGTAAAAGTACTTTTTGTTTTTCCTTTACTCTTTCCTGCTTCCGATTTGTCTAGACAAGACACTCTCCTCCTATAGCAAAAGTTTCATAATGAGCATACCACAATTCCTTAACATCAGCTCAACATTATTTACCGGATTCCAGCATTCCCAGTCAACCCAGAACAGACATTCGTCTTCTTTTACATAAAGTGCCCGTCCTTTTGCATACGGAAAGAAACCTATTGTTATTTTACGCTAGATTTAATCAAATGTAATGCAAATAATTACAACTTTCCCTCACAAATCTGAACAAAGCGTAGATATCTTAGTCTTGTATCTCACACGCTAACTTTTGTATGAAGAATCCTGGAGATAGGTAGTGATTGGACGGTTTGTCAGTTATATCAGATAACTGTTTTATGAGGTTACGCTTGAGAGATAGTAGGGAAGGGAGAATTCGCTATTACTTAGCTTAGACAAGTTCCCTATTTGTGGTCGGGGTTGAATGACTCTGACTGACTTGTCTGATTGTTGAGAGACTAAGTCGCTATTCTCTGGGAATGTAAACGAAAAGTAAACGAGGGGTTGACTAGCAACATGGAGTATGTAGTACAAGGATAGGAAGGAAGTATGTAGAGTATAAAAATTTTATCGACGGATTTCCCAGATGGAATACTGCTGTCGGTAAAGCCATGAAAAATCGGTCTTTAGCAGCACCATCAAACTACTCCATAACATTGCATTACCAACCAAATATCTATTTGCACTGATGTGGCTTGACGTGGGTGCAGTGCATGCAACTTATATATCCCAAACATATAAATACCTATACATATAGTATTACAAACCATTATTCCCATATCTCATCAAATCGGGATCTTAACTATACAGATGGTGAATGGTGATGGAATAGATATTATAGTAGTGTGTAGTATCATTTTATAGCAAAGGTATTACTTGCCATTCACGATTCCATTACATGGACAGACAATGAGACATATGCATGCAAAGACCCTGCTCAGGCATCAACACATATCAAAGGGAAAGTAAACCAAAGAGTTACGGATCGTGATGGGTAATAGAAACTTTGACAATGTATTACGAGCTTAATATACTAATGCATTTGCTATGCCTATAGAGGGACGGATTTTGATGTCTCGTGTGAAGTGAGTGTCTTTTCTGGTGTAGAATATGTCATGGGGATGTTGTGCGGTGCCATGCGATGCCACTCCATTGGCTTCTTTTCCTCCCTCTCCACACTCAGTCCCAGAGAAAGAACTGTCTCAGGAAGTCTCGTCTTTCATCCCTACTGCGTATACACTACATAGATATGCGAATGAAGAATTGTCCATTTAACTCGTAGCAACTGTGGTGGATTATCCTTCGCGATCCTCCGTATCTCATCTTCATCGAATCCTGATTCCTAAATTCCGTGCCGCTACTTCCGACAGTTCCGACAACCACTCGAGCTGAACATGACGAACACCTATTTTAGTATACTATCTACTCAATTCTAAGGAGTGTGTGTTATTTGGATGCACAAGACTCAAGTGTGAAAATGTTACAAAGAAAAGAGGGAAAGGATGTGCAATGGGATAGATAAGGATAAGCCAATAGATTGAATATAACGGAACCAATCGCCTTTTAGTGCAGAGAAGCTTCAAATTCAACTCCCACCCACTTATCTGTCCTCCTGTGTAGTCTAATGTCTCTCCTCTCTTTCTATATTTTATGTGCTCTGATCAAAGGAAAGGCATGGGGAGAATGCAATACACACATCAGAACAGACTATTATCCAATAGAGAATGTAAAAGTGAAGAATTGGGAAGAAAATGCATTGCTTTGCTTAGAACTTTGTGGGAAGCCAAAATCCATTCCACTTTTCCACTATACTCACTTCCTACAATCGCTTTCACCATTATGACTTTCCTGACTACTATTCACGGGGAATCTATCCCTGTCTATTGACACACCGCGATGCACATTCGAACTAAACCCAACATCTACTCTACACCATCACCACATAATACAATAGAGAACATTGCAACTCCAGACAACAAACCCTACCATTCATCACATGACATCCAAAATAGGTTCCCGGTGTACATATACTATCATTCTACACAAGTAATTTACATTCTTTACTCATTAGCACCTCTGACTTCGTTTTATTCCGTTTCTTTAATGCCATAATTAATTACCACCAAAAGTATGCTGAAGCACGTCATTATTGCTTCATTGTGTAATTGCAAAGACATTAAACCAAAGAGAGATTTCCACAGTATCTACAATAAGTAACTACTAATAATTATTTAGTTAGGATAAAATTTAAAATGGTATTGAGGAAGTGCATAGTATTTTGTAGATATGTGCATAGCTGCATAAATGCAATATAAAATGTAAGATATATGGGTTTGGTTAAGCCTGGGTAAAGTTGTAAAGGGAGGCCATTGAGGCTGGAGAAGTATCACTAAAGATTTAAGATGCATCTTGTGAATGGAGGATTGAATTTAGAATGATGAGGGGAGAGGAGAAAGTTGAAGTGGATTGGATTGGCTGTTGTAGAAGAGAGTGAGTTGAGACAAGAGAAAGCAACGGAGGCGCGTTATGAAAGACAGAAAACTGAACGAGAAAGATGAGAGTCGGCAATTCGGGAGTAAAGAGCACTCTCCTTTGACTCCCATTACGATTACCTACCTACCTTAACTATATATCCAGACCTATATATAGGAGTGGAACTAGTCTAGAGCACAAGCTGACGGAGGATGGATGTGAATCGTGCTAGTTGTTGTGGCAGTTGACTGAAGTTGCACTTGCACATAATATTACACCAATCTCTATAGAAGAGATCTAAAACATTTTACCCACCGCATTTCTTTTTTTAACAAGCGATGGCTTTTATTATATAATTGCTGCAACGGTTAACCGTGTTAAGTCCCCAACTCCCCACTTAAAGAAACGGCTAAGAATACAGGAAATACGGTCTGTTAGACATATACTTATAATAGCATGGGAGTCAGTCATTTTCCATCTATGTACATCCGTCCGACCATTAGCCACATAAAGACGCGTTAAGCTTGAGGAGAGGAGTACTATTACTCTGTCTATCTCCTTCTTGAGAGGACGATCAACGATTTCCACCTCCATTAGCTTCCCCTGTCACAATATTGATCCAACTTTTCAGTTTACTGCGAACTCTTCACTCACTGCCAATTTTTTATAAGTTTCATCCTTTTCTTTTAGAGTTCACATCCGCTAGCTCTTAGATCCACAACCAATAGACTCCTTCCCTATCTACATAATAACTTTCTCGCACTAAACTTTTCATTCTGACAATTCACCTTGTAATGTTGGTGGAACAGAAATCCTACTGGATACTTTAACTCCTTCTATTAGTCTTCCCTTTACTACACTGTCACTCAATTCCTCAACTTCCTTTCTATTCAGACATAAAAACACATCAACTTACTTATTTCTATTTTATTACCTAATGGATCCACTTGCGGTTCTTTATAGAGATTGAACTTTATTTCAATTGCTTTTCCTTCCAACCTTCCCATCCACAAAACTGTACTTGGACATTATAGCATAATAATAATATTTACTACAATATCATTACGAAATAATTTGTTTTTTTAGTATCTTTTCATAAAAGATATTAATGCTCGGTTAGATTTGTTATATGGTTTCAAAAATTGGTTGGATTTCGTTATCAACTCGAGGTATGCTTAACAAGCTTTTCGGTTAGTTATAGGTTGTGATGTGGCTATGTGGTAAAGCGCATAACGAATCAAGTTGAGTTTCGAAAGGAGACAAGATAGTTGAAGGTAGTAAAGCAAGGAAACTACTGGGAATAGTCTTTCCAAATGATGCGTGTAGGCAATTATATTTATGAATGGCTCCATCAAAGAATGCGTGAGGAAAGTTGGAAGGAAATTCTTTTTTTTGATTATGGCAGTATGTAGTTAGATGGAACGTTTAACAGTGCTAATTGGCTATGTAAAGTGGGGATTTAATCAATCTGTCAATTTGATAATTTAAAAGAATAATGCTAGAGTTTTAATGTATGTAAGAAGTGCAATTTGTTGTCTCGGATGAGGGAACAAAGATAAAAGTTGGAATAAAAATTAAGACGGAGACGAAAGTTTTTCGGTAGGTAGGTGTTTATTTTTAGGAAATGCATTAGTGGCAATGGCTGACTGTGAATTTGAATAATTGTTTGTTGAACTGTAGCTAAGTTGAAGTGAAACTTTTAGCACGGATAGATAAAAGCGTAAAGAATCCCGACAGGGAAAATTAAACAGATTCATTGAAAAGGAAAGGAAGCGAAGCATGTGGAAGAAATGGTTCGAGTTAAAATGTCCATGCGAAGACTATTAACAGTCTTAGGAGAAAGTATAGCGAGTCCACATACGTATTAGTTACACTTTTCGTGTCTGCCACTGCTACTTAGTTATATCTGTCCATGTTACTTATACGTGTACTCAGTAGGAAAGTCCTCATTGTATTTACAGTGTAATGGCCGTAATGTAATGTAGCCACTAGTCTGGTAAGTTGTAAGTATAAGATCACAACGGGAGTCCCAAGCCATTTTTATGTTAAGAAAGCTAACAACATGTCTTTTGATATTAGAGTGGGAGAAAGCACACGCATATCTGTCTAAAATAATGGTGGAGTGCAGACTAATTGCAACTACAGTTGTTCACTCCTGCAACTAGAGACCCAACTACTAACTGCCACTCTGACTACCTTCTTCTCTCCCGTTTCCCCTTTTACTAATCCCTAGTCTGTAAGGTACACCTTTACCACTCTCTGGTACTGCGTTCTTCATAAATGGTGCTGAAATTGTATGTGGCAGCTCCTATTACACTTTTATGCACTTGGATGCCCTCTTCTCAACAGAAAATACATTATACAGTATCAATATCTCTAATCGCATCTATTTTAATAACCCCAAGGGCTTAAGATACCATTACAAAACTATCACATAGATATATTTTACTATAAATAGCTATTGCATCACCTTGATAATGTCATTTCCAACTACTGCGTAGTTAACTTGTACCACTTCGTATCTTCTATCAAACATTGTCAAACGAATCGCACAACTTTTCAAGGTGCCAATAACAACTTTTCAGATATGTAGTTATATAATATGACTAAAAAAGTTGTTTACCCAGTTCTGTATGTATTACGTAAGTTACATAATTTTATTCCTTGTTATGAAATGCCAATTTGTGTATGCAGCCAATTAAAATACTATTGCTACAAAAAAATTCATATTTCATTTTTAACCTATGTTCTACATTTTCAGGTAATACTTTCATCTGTGCCCTATTTTTGGGGCGTATTGGATTTTCCATTGCCTAAGGTAAATAGCAAACTAAAAATGTATCGTTATAGAAGTCTAGGAACTGTAAGGAGACTACTTAGAAAAGCTTTTTGATTCGAAAGTAGAATCTTTTCATTTCATGTACGTAATCATCACCATTATCTTTTAATAATGTGCCTAAAAACTCGGCGCTACTACACTCGACTCCTTTCTATGTAATTGTGAGTAGTTAAGACTAATGCGTCTAATTTGAGGGAAAGAAAAGATGGTGAAGCTATAGAGATACTTAAGTAGCACTATTTTCCTCGGAGAATGCCTACTACCCTACTTTTTAAGTGTCATTACCATAGTCTGGAAAAGTCTTGATATAGGCTGTCTATAGTAAGGATGTTTTATATATCGCTATTAAGTGTTGATGCTCGCACTAATGCAGATAATTCTGGTAATGATGATAGTAGCGCATTGCGAGAAACCGAAATTCGGTTGATAAAAGTATTACATTTTCACAACCAGTTTGAGAGCCTCATTTATTAGAAAAGTTCTATACGAGAGATTTTAGGAGAAAGCATATAATGAATTGAATTTTAGCTTGTCACATTTTATAGATGAGAAATAAACCAAATTAGAGAGTTTTTCTATTTTCTTTGAAAAATGTATATTTCGTGTATGTTGACAATTATTCTGGTATAATTTCCACCCGAAATTCAGTTAGGCAGTGAAATGACAGAGTAATAAATAGTAAGGGAAGTGAACGAGAGGTAGACCACTGCTGAGCCTTTGAGTAAATAGTTGAAATGACTCGAATGGCTTTTAGTTTGGCTTTACCTTATGCACATTAAGCTCACCATGTTCCACTTCCTACTTGAGAAAAGTGAAAAAAGGGTTTCAACAACTGTAGAAAGAGCTCAAGTTGCATTCCTTCTTGGCCAGTGTGGGGTTTAGGTATTGTTCGCTGATCGGAAATTGTATATTCTTATAATATGTGTGCTCTAGTTTTATCAGAAGTTCTAGATGCATAGTGGATATGAATATAATATTTTGTAAGTATAAAATGCATATGCATAGTAGGAGAGATATATTTGGAGATGTATGTATAAATGCAAGATTTCTTCCTTCCTCTCTGCATATTCTTATTTCAGTTGAGTGACGCTCACAAGAGGTGAGCCGTGAACTCGGCAGAGTTGAAAATTTGGCATTTTCCCTTCGTGGTATGTAGGAAATATTTCTTTTTGTGGTTTTCCCACTGTAGGTATTGCATTTCTGCGGAAGGATAACGGTGACATAGCCACAAAGTAGACTCCCTATGTGCAATTCTTCACTGGATTTCGGTATATTTATATTGTGGTGGCTAAGAATAAAACTGCGTTATTTAGCGGTGGAAATGGAAGGAGCTGTCGGTAAAAGTAGTGGTAGGAATAGTACTTCAAATGATATAGAATGGTATTAATGTATGTGTAGCGATATATAGTGGGTGAGTAAATATCTATGTATATGATATTGATTTGCGAATTTGACTAGCTCTTCTATTTCTTTAGTGGGTATTTTCGACAGAGTTGAATTGAAGTGAAGGGAAGAAAAGAAAGTCAGTCTGCATAAGAAATGAGAACATTTTAGCCGATCGACTGGGTGTCGCGCAATGGATCGTGCTTTCTTTTTCTTACTCTCCTTTCTCTCTACTTATGTCTGAAGGTAATCTTTAACGTGACTACTTCTTATCCTTATACCCTCAGTAGTCACACTTCCATTCTATCCTTGTACCATTACAGACATTCTTATATCCACTATTATCGTACTACTGAGAATGTGACTCCTTTACTTTCGATAAACTTCCGCATGGAAAGAGCGACTAACCAAAGTGTTGAGTTCTGTTGGAATGCCAATAAGATCCTAATACAAATAAAAAGAGTTTAAGCTATTCAATGTAACCATAATGTTATGGAACCTCGCCGCTACAAAAGATTGACTCAATTTATTCCGCTATTAATACAACCTACGCTATTCAACTACTTATTTATGCACTCTAGGACAGTTTTAGAATATACGTGCTCTAATGATGTATCTTCCTTTTCAAAAAATTCAAATTCTTGGATATGCATTTTAGCGCTACAAAACGGATCTCAATAGTTTGCAGTATTTATAAATAGATCTTGAAATTCAGGTAATAAATGCAAATCTTCATTGTGATCATCGTTATTGAATAAATGTTAGGAACGATGGCTTTCTCGTTACAAAACGGTATTCAATATGGATTATCTAATAATAAATATATATTTAGATTCAGGTAGATTATATTCTCATATGGTGGCTATCGTTAGTGAATAAATGTTAGGAACGATGGATTTCTAGAGCAATTTGGAAATCTGATTTTTGATTAGCATTATTATTCTCGAAATAATGTAGATTAGTACGTGAGTCTAAAAATAATCTTACATGGAACTCATTATTATTGTATTAAAGCCATAGCGAAGGTAAGATGACAGGTTTTCCAACCATGATAGAAAGAGTTAGTCTACAGTGAAAAGGCTTACAGGTTCCAATTAATTTTAATCTTTAGGAATGCAGTAGGGAGACAGTAGTTTGTATTACATGGTTGTTAGGTATGTTACACGTGGGCGCATTAGTCAAATCAAAGTTGAAGTGCTTTCTTTGACAAGGAAAAGGCAAAGTGAAGAAATATATTTCTTTGAAAGCAGTTTTTGCAGAGGTACTACAAAGAAGACTAAACAAATGGTACATAAAGCTCAAGCTTGAATTTTCCTTCGACTAACAAGATTTAAATCTGTCATTGGGACTTCTATCTATCTATCTGCGTCTAACGCACTAAATTCAGTGAGTTTGAGAATTCCGTCATGTTTTCCAGATATAATGAATGTTAGAGAGAAGTCACACCCAAAATTGGAAGCAAACTCAAAGACTTTCAAAGTTATACGGATCAATGCTTAGTCTCCCTGAGTTTTCTTACTGTATAACAGAACAATGTTTGACCTTACACGCAGTCTGATGATGATAAAGAGTATTATAGAGATTAAGACACCCGTTTGGTCTAATAGTCGCGCATATACAAATACTATGTAATAAAATATAACTTTGTGGTGTGATTTGACATTGTCTATTAGCTGTGTAAGCCGTAGTAATTACAGAAGATAACCAATGCAAGGCAATGGCATAAACAGTCCAACATCCTTCCTTATGAATAAGAACCAATGTATTATAAATGAACATGGCTGAAAGTGACGAAGACTAAGTTCCTGATTTCCAAGATAAATACTACATTTGGTAGGAGAGGAAACCATGAAATGAAGAGTTTTGTTTGGAGTGAAGCCGAAATCGACAGCCAAAACAAAACATGAAATCAGAGTTGTCTTGTGTTGTGATGCAGGTCCCAACCCATTCACAGACACAAACAATACAATGACAAAAGTTTATTTCATTTCCGTTTGTTCTAACTGTGTTCTGATGAAATCAGGCGTTGAATGTTCTACCATCAAAACTAGAAATAAACAAACCAAACCAACAACATTGGCTACAACTCGTATTTCTTCTCTGCCTCCTCCTCCATACAAATCTAACTACTTAATATCCGTACCACCAACATTACATACTCTCACACTATTCACCACAATCACTTTAATGCATTCTACTATGAAAACAAAACTGATTTCACTCCACGATACACCATCACAATTTTCATCAACCCCATTTCAGACTTGTCATTTCCATTCATGCTTACTATGTTTACGTGTGGCCTTGTTTCTACTCAGACAGCCAGTTCAACACCGGTAATGCATTTTACCATTTATGTCCACAGAAAGAGTGCATTGAGACATTTGTGACACTTTCCTTTATCTATCTAAACAATAAATACTATTTCTGAACCATGATTGGAAGACATTTAGAAAATAGGGTCAACTATCGCTCTATGCACATCCTAATGAACATTTTCACATATAAATCTTTATATTCAATTGTAGGTTTCCTAACAATAGCGTCCTTTTTGTGATCTCACAATAACTTACATAAAATACTAACAAAAATGGTAGATATCTTGTGACTTGTGAAAGCATGTTTATATATATTAGCGTGTTTAATTTCAAATTAAAGTAGAAAATTCGTTTTGTTGGCCTTTTAACAATTTCTTGTGATGAAAAATAGTTTTCCTTTGATAAAGTTGGCTAATGCATTAGAGTGCACTAATTATAAATGATTATGATTGCATTTATTTGAGAAATAAGTAAAGATTTAAGTAGTAAAGAGGAGAATAATGGAAATTTTGTTTGTGCATAGTGTAAATGGAGTAGTTAAATGTGTTATGAAAAGTTAAGGCGTTTGAGCTTTGGTAGTTAATGGTGGGGTGTTAGGAATTTGATTTTGAACCTTAATTTCCGCTTGGAACAGAATCTAAATTGAAAAGTGGAGTTGAGAGTGAGTGATGTGATGTACGTAATGGGGCGCATACAAAATATTGCAAAGTTTTGAGAGCTATTTGGTCCACTGGGTACCATTCTCATCTTTATCTTCATCTCTCTTCTCCATAAATAATATCTTTGTGTATTTCTCGTCTTTCTTGAGTGCATTTGCTTTTGTATGTACATTCTGTAGTGGTAGTAGTAACATGTTGTAATGGTATCTTCGGAAGGAGTCTGATAGTTAACCTAACCTATCTTTTATCCTTTACTCTATGTATTTATGTAAGTTACAGATAGCAGTGTCTTACTTATTTACAGTCTATTTACCACGCTTATTCTGTTTATAGTACCCCCAGAACATAGAGCACCCAGAGATAGGAAATGCACTGGGTACTTGGAATAGAGGCAACTAAAGTCTTTTCTTTCACAGACAGAAATACAGATTGTAGCTATTTTCTAGCCTGGAAATAAATACACGGAGGACAGACTGGAGAGGAGAATAGACAAAACACGTAACAATAAGTCTAGTAACAAACGAAGAAAGTTCTTGAGCCAAAGTACTCAACTCAGCTCCAAACAGTCAGCTCAAGTTTCTTTTCTGCCCTTCAGTCAAAACAACATACTAATAATATCATTCATAGAGCATTCCAGACTATACCTTCCCTTCCTATATTATTAAGACTCAAGTAATGTAACCGAAACCGCAAAACTTTTCTCGTGACAACATTTCAAGGGATAAAAGTATACAGACATTTTCACTTGTCTACAGAACTACTCACTCTCCCCTGCATACAGCTCGAAATATGAGTAACCAGAAAACGCAGTTAGTGACATTACTGTGTGATGTGATATTGTATGCTCCAGTTTCCTAGTTTGTTCCTGTTGTGCCTTGAATGTCATGTATGTTGAATATGTTCATACATCCTCGCTATGTATGTAGCCTAATAAAGTTCATTGTATAAATCCGCCATTTCGGCAAATTGAGGAAAGCTCTTTGCATTTTTTGCTAAGCTGCAACTTTATGATGATGTGCGTAGAATTAAATAGAGGATTTTCCGAATTGAGTTTACATTGGCCTAAGCTTCTTTCCCTGACTTTACTTTACTTCACTTTACATTACTTTAGGTAGTCTACTTTCAGCTATAGCCAAAGTATTAAACTAGGTAGGTAGGTAATAGAACTTTCAATGGTGTGGTTTGGTGTTGGCGACCACATTTTCTACCTCAAAGCTTGCGACTCTCGCAAGAATTCGACAAATCCATTTGATAGTTTCACGCTGGAAATTCTGCGGAATTTTAACAGTAAGTTTGCGGAGAATTTTCTATCTTAATTTGACGAGTTTTCCCCATTTACATTTCAAGTTACATAATGCTAAGACCATCCACCTATGTTTTGTTCTATTTTTAGGAAAACTAATTTCCTCCAGTTGTCTCTTGCTTTTCATCAGTAAAAAACAAAGATGGGGAGTACTAGTAGCATGAGCCATTAATGGGTATACATAGAACATTTATTGTTCCCAGTATACACACACAATGACGGATAGAAATGTACAAAAAGTGGAAACGTGTGTGAATATATTTGCTGTGGTGGCAAAGAATCAACCAAGGAATTCCTTATAGACAGTCTTAAGTAAAGACAAGTGAAGTGGAATGACAAAAAATGGGAAAAAGAGCAGAAGCCTTTATTTAACGCCAGATTCGTTTCATTTGTATCTAAACGATTGTAAATTCTACCCGCGCATTTACCTAAAGATAGTAATGCCACAGTACAAACACACATAAACTTCACTCGTACCTGTGTCTATAAGGGAGCATCCAATTGTTATGTAACGCAGTTTTTTCTACTTAGAAATGTAAACAAATAATTAGCCTTTACAAAGCATGTCAACTTTCCGCTCTACACTTAGAAACATTACGTAATATTCAAATGATCCTTAACGCAATGGCGGTACATACACAGACAATGTATATACACAAAATGCAAATGTAACGCTGTAGAGAACGAAGCTTTTCGCTTCAAGTAACAACTTTATTTTTAGTTAAAGCTTTTATTTACAAAATATGTCTGTGTAGAGTCTTGACATGTAGAAACGAGGTTTTTGGCTGAACTTGCCTCTTTCCAACGTGAAGTCTAGTGTAACTGCCTCAAACGTGCATGACACAAGATACTATAATAGTCGCTCCTATGAAATAGCTAAGTGCGAGAGAAATATGTGGAAACTACGACCCTGTCACTGGCAAGTGAACTTTTCCACCATTACTACAAAGCTTATATAGTCTAGAAGCAATAGCACTTTCCCAAAAAATTCAAATTACATTTCATTGCAGAAAATATATTGTGCATAGTGCTCTAGGTATGTAGATATGGACAGAGGATGGAATAGTGAAATTTTATGTAGCACAACCAAGTGAAGTCACGTCGGAGAGGAAAATGAAGACTCTAGAGTCAGCAAAGTGCGTAGCACGTTGCGTAAGAATCCTCCATATAGATAGTTATTAGGGAGAGAACGACAAGACACTGGCACAGAGACAGTCAAAAGTCGAATCTAGACACGCACTTATCTTTAGACATGCACTACTATAAATTCACGGGGATAGATACACTTAACAGTGACATCCTACAGCAGATGTTGATATGGACAGTTATGTTATGTCATAGATAGTCTAATCTACCACAACTGCCAATATACAAGAGACATACTCCCAAAATCCCTTCTATGGAATTTTCATTGCTTAGCTTCTCACTTTTTTGAACTTGTTACAGATACTATATACTATAGTCATATCTATAACTATAATATTATTATTATACTATAATAGTATAGGGCACTAAGGTAAAGTAGACACAGTGCCCGGCCACATACGCATAAACATACAGAGATAAAACTCTGAGTGATGTGACATGATGCGAACCGGGTTGAGAGAGTTCAGACGTAGACCAGCCACTTTTTCTCTGCGGAACAAAATATTAAAAGTTAACGACCGATTGGAGAATAGAACATGTGCACCACATTCCATATTTTCACGTGATACACCAGCACATCAATTTTTATAATGCCAAATTGTAATGGTACTTCATAATCCCCCATACTCTGGTTAATGCAATTGAAATGAGTCTGTTAGCATAGAACCGCACTTGAGATTGACTGACAGAAACACTTCATACTTCGGCTACAGAAACATTTGCAAATTTACTAAATCCTTTGATCATCTCCTATTACACTTTTGGCCTGATGGTTTACGTCAAATCAATTATGCCCTAAAGTTCAATAATTCGTGCCAATTTTGGTTTTGTGTGCTACCGACATTGTGGCATACCAAAGGGTGAACCAACGGGTAATAAGTCTCACCTTTAATTACTTCTTTACATCATTAATAATAACTACGAAAAAATTATTGCTAAGATATTGCTAGACGAATGCCTATGCTTTTATTTTAAGAGTGTATGATTGTACGTATTTAGGAGAAATCAGAATGCGCTACTTGAATCGTGAGTTAGCTAAAATGGCAATATCTTTTAGAAGACTGGGAGGAAATACTTACCACGGCATAGCTAAATACAAAACACATAAACAATTTTCTCTCCGGCTATTATTATACAATGTTTGTAATCTCATCTTCACATTTTGCTCATATCTCAATGGCATCTTACGATATCATTTTATGCTTCTTAACATTTTCTACGTTTATGTAATGATCCTGAGGAAATTTTTTCCGTTGCAAAACCGTATACTTAAATATACAACGACACTCGAACAGTGTGTAAGAATACTAAAGCATCGTTGATGTTATGCTACTTACTACTTATTACGGCTTACGTTAAGTAGCTCGAAGTGCTCTATGCTCTACATCCACTCTACTTATTGCAATTCGTAGTGTTTCTGAGAGAAAAGACTATTCGGCTATAGTTTACATAAAACTAAGTGATTAAGTGTTACTCTGAGTATTACTACACATGAAGTAAGCATGCAGAAGGAATTAAATTTCAATCCATAATGGTGGATTTTAGAAAATTAAACCATAACCTGAAGCTAGCTGACACCCGAATATCAATTTGATAGAAGACAGCAATTTAAAAAATTAGCAACAGAATAAATATTATAGGGTGGCAAAGATGGGCAGCATTTTTGCAGATTCAGATTATGGAAAATCAAAAACTTGTTAATTTCTTTACGCATTTATTTTTTAGTAAGTTGGTAGTGTACTTAAATGATACTAGTATCGGTAGTAGTAAGTAAAAAGGCTGTGAATATTTAAGGAGGAGTGAGCCCACACGTAATAGTTGTAGTAGTAGGAGAAAGTATAAAAGAAGTTTTTGCAGTTTACGGAATGTCTTTTTTCTTGTTCCTTCCGTCCTGTTTCTTCTAAGGCCTGGGCTGAATCGTGCAAAAACAGGAAAGTCGCTCGGTTGACAATATTTTTGACTGGTCTGAAGGAAAACGGGGAAATATGCAGATTAGACTTAAAGAAATGGCAGGGTTTAGCGGGAAGTGTATGTGTAATAGATAATGGTATGTGGATAGATAGGCAGGGAGTATTAAGTGGGTACGTCTTGTCAAGATATAGGAAGACAGAATGCCAACGAAACGAAGCAACTACTCAGAGCACAGTTGGCGATGATTTATTCGAAGGATGCTGCGAGTGCAGAGAGTCGCAGACATTGGCGGGCGGTTGTCGGTTCCTTTCGTCTTCCGCTGAAGGCTAAGCTTCAGATTCCTTCCCAACACAAAACCAGCCCTAGCATCGAATACTTTTATTCTCGACTTGACTTTCTCTGTAAGGAAACCCAAAGCTAATGTAGCTTAGCCACATCGACAAAACCGCAACTAAAGTACCTACACACAAATACTGGTACGTCTTACAGATATAGTCTGAAAAGAGCAGTCAGTGGATTTGTTGTTCCTTTTTAGAGATTCGACTGTGAAATGTGATGTATTTAGGTAATAAAACAAGTTAGTATGCATATTAACATAAAACAGCATGTAGCAGTAGTACGTAATGTTGTTTTTGCATCTATTGAATTTCGTCTGCTCTATTGAATGCATCACATGATAGGAATCTGCTATTGTGTTCATGTTGATACAGTCCATTGTCGATTATTAAATGCAGGAAGGCCAGGCCAGGTCGTCCCATCACAATGTTGATTCCCCTATTCACCATTAGAGTTCAAAGGTCATTCCTTCCATTATTATTGTAAAACGAAAGTGGGCTAAACTCAATGTAAACATATTCATGCCCAGTTCAGCTCATTTAATATTTATATGCGTGGACATTTTAGTTAGCAGGTAGACTCTTTACAAAGTTTCAAATGGGATGTTACAGATGTATATCACAGAGAGGAGGCTATGTCGAGGAAGGATGTTCATGCATAATATATATACTTAATATACCCGAAACATACGGCTTTCTCTCACAAATTTCAAACCTTCTCGGTGGTTTTACGAGCTTTGAGAACGAAACGAGGTTTGCCTTGGTTAGTTACGCTGGAGCAAGGGAGGGAGCTATTGATAGTTCATATAAATACGAGTCATAACGCTATAGGCGATTCTATCGATGGGCTTGGCTGATTCGCCTCAACGTTTTGATTAATGGCCATTCCTATGCATCTAATAAGCACACATATCCTTATCGACCTATCTCCTCCGTCTCATCAATGAACTATTTACGGAAGAGTGAAAGAATATAAATATGCATAATATAAATGTATTTGTACTATGTAAGGTTGCCGATAGCCGGCAGCAAAGAAGACACGCACATTATTATTATAAGTGCTCATGCAAAATGTAGCTAGGCCATGTGTAGAAATGCATATTTACATGTGGAGATCCAGACAGCGTTCCTGGAAAAACGTGAAGAGCACACGCGTAGATTATATTCTCAAAATTCAGCATTGGAATCGTATTTCCGTGGGATTTTCCATTTTCCCTCATAATTCATCCGTAACTTGACTTCAGTTGGCTCAACTCACGTTCTCTCACTCAACTTTCATACAAAATTCCTAAACTTGCTCTTTTCCTCTCCAGCCCGCCTTAAGTCATAGCAATTGGGATATTCTCTCTATGTAAGTAAAATAGGTATGTGGAAAAGTCAAGCCAGCCCATAACTAAACTGTCTATACTTTCAGGCACTATGTATAGTTGTACTTATGTAGCTAATGTACGCATCATTTGCATCTGCTCGACTCTGTTAGTATTTCCGTATTTCTCTACAAATGGTTTGGGCATTGCACAATACTCGGCTTCCACTTTGGTTACAATCATCCCACTTTCACAATTTGTGTGTATACATTTGGCCAACTTTTTCATGCACTAAATTAACACTTCTATTTATAGCCTTGTACTATATTTCAAAGTTTATCTGTCTGTAATTACATATAATAATGCTTATTAGACCGATGATATTAAATGCTGAATTACCATTATGATTTTAGGGCGGGGAGTGTATGATTATCTTGGGAAAAGTTTCTGTGTGAGTGAATTACAGAGTTCTGACTACCCATTAACATTAAAATTACATAATGTCTGTTTATTAGCTCTATCTTCTAATGCATATAGACCTAAATTAACAAAAGAGAATATTCCATTTCAGTTGAATGAAAGAGGTGGCTGGAGCCAAGTCTGTAATCAAAGTTTGTGCTCCATAATATTTGCATTGTTAGCAAAGTTGATAATGATTAGGGATGGGATTCCGATAAAATAAATGCAAAAGCAAAGCATCTGCCTTCATTAGCAGTAAACAAAAAACTTTTGCAACGCAAAAAACAACTCTGGAATTTCCCTCTGCTCTTCTGAACCAATATTAGTAGGTATAAGTAGTGGAAGGAGACATAGAAAAATGTCTGTTTTTAGTTGGTGCTCTTTTTCTTGCTATATTACTAGGTATAATGCGTAGTGTTCATGAGTAAATATTCCGACTATGTAGTACGTAGGAGTATATATATGGCTCGTGATGAGAATGACGGAGGAAGAATGAAAAAGAGACATGACAGAATTTCAATGGAGAATAGAGACTGATCAACATGAAAAAAACAAAAAAGAATTCTCAAGGCGTGGCATGGCAGTTCACAAGCTCAGAGACTTTATTCCCTTCTCAGTTGTCTAGGGAGGAAGCTGTTAAATGAATAGGAGATGTGCCTCCATCGATTTATTTTATAATTCATGATGATACATTTGAGTCTGAGAAGACAATTAGAAGCTAAGGGAATACGCCTTGCTAATTCCTACCTCTAATTTTTCATTTCCTTTCTCCCGCTAATATGCTCCGTCCTCCCGTCTTCACGATGAAGTGAAAACATTTGGAACGTCTCTGGAAAAGTCTCCAAAGTTGGCATCCCAGCTTCATTTTAGTCTCAACCCTTCAATAAGTTATGTTGTAAACGTATGCACGTAAGTATATGTACTAATGCAAACGCATAAAGAAACGCAAGGGCTGGTAGGTACTAAAGTAGCTAAGTACATTAACGTTGTCCTTACTCTCTTAATGTGCGTAATCTAGTCCAAGTGGGAAATGTCAAAAAATTTACTTTCCATTCCGTTACATCCAGAAATATTCCAATGGGATGGATGGGCAGGAAAGAAAAGAAGAAAAGGTTAATGCGAGAGTTAGCTTATTAGAGCAAGTAGCAAATTTTTTTTAGAACTTTCTCTTAAAAGTAGCTAAACGACATGATAGGCTTAGTCCCTTTCGTGTATAGAATCTAATATACCTAAAGTGCATAATCTCAAAGGTTGCTCTACCATTAGACTAATGTTTGTAATGTATCTAAAAGGAAGCCTGAAGAAATAAAAGAGTGAATTCAACTTTAACTGAAGCCATGCACACGCAACTTATAAGTCAAGACATCCAATTCAACCCGAGGAAATGCACCACCCAAAAGATACAAAAGAAATCGACTCGGGAAACTTTTCATGTAAGCAAATTATTTAAAAGCATATTGATGTAGTAGTGTCTCTGAGGTTGACACTCTGTTTTCCCACACACTTTCTCCACAGTCTCTTTCACCGCCTTATGCTCATTCTCTAATTTCTTTACATTCGCACCAATTTCCACTCTCGAGATGCATAATTTATATATTCTTTTGAACTACCTAATGTAATACCCTAATACCCATGTATATACATTGTATATTTATAAATACTTTCACCACTACACACACATGTACTAATCGTATAAAATATTTATGTAGGTAGTATTACATTCTATTCTTCTCCATTTCTCTCCCTGTTAGCATAACTTTGCTGATTTATATTTCTACTTTCCCCTTTCCTTGCACCATTTATCCCAGATTGTTATTTCAATACGAAAGACTTAACACAATCTTTTAAATGCTTCAAAGGATAATGCCATATAAATCCGAGGGTGACTATAGACAGCCCATTATACTACATACATAGGTCAGTTAGACGGAAAAGGATTTAAACGAACAAAAGACTTTTGGCAACTACCTATATACACATATAAATATCTCTATTACCCTTCCACACACTTTCTCCACGATAAATACCAATGTAAAGAGTAAGTAGGGAAAGTTTGGAAAAGCTTGTTACACACCAGATCAAGCCAAACCACACACACACAGAGAGAACGAGACCAGTTTCAGTTTGGCTTTGTTGGGCTCGGCTTAGCGAAACGAGGACGAAAAGAATCTGTTTCCCCCTTTTATTTCCTTAAAGATTGAATCACCACATCGCCGTATCGTGCGCGTATCTGTTATCTTGACATCCCTTCAGATACACCATTCAAGAGAGTAGGGCCGAGTCACATCTTTAGACAGAGTGAAACCAAAGGGAGCTCTAGGTTTCCTAAGACTCATCCAAAGATAAAGAAACTGTACGAAATAGAAAAGCTGAATCAGATCCCTGTCTAGCTGTCTTTGTGTCTTGTCAAAACTGAAATAACATGCATAGTCACACTGCTCAACTCATCCCACGAATAACTTTATCAATAGGTGCCTATGCACTTGTTTGTAATATGCAGTTCTTAATACGCCCTTAGCACAAACGTCTCATAAAAGAAGATCTTTTGTGTAGATCGTGGAGGAATCTAAAACGATGTGCAATGCGTACCATTCTTTCGTAAGTAGGTAGTTCTGAATGGTTTTTGCTGGGGAACTGAAGCCTGAAGTACAGTAGTCTAATTTCTTGCTTCAGATGATATTATTGCAATAATATTATTTGACTTTTGTCAAAATTACTCATGTACAAATGGGATGGGATGAAGACGAGTGTTTTTGCACAGAGAGAGAGAGAGAGAGCTAGCCGGATCACATCTGAATCAGTGCATTACAACTCCTGCACTCTCATCACATCCACATCAGCGCAGTTGCCTTGCATTTTGTATTCCCTCCGTCCGCTTGCCCTTCCCTTCACTTCCCTTACGATCTGTCTGAAAGAACTGAACTGAAATGAAATGACTGTTTTCATCTTCCTATGGCTAACAATAAGAGCCCGTTTTTTCCTCACTCTTTTTTCGTCAACATTCAAACAATTTGGGAGTAAGGAAAATAAATAGGGAACGTGGTGTGCTTTCCCTTCCCTTGGCTTTCACTTCCCTCCCGGAGAAAGTAAGACAGGGCAGACGTTTCATTCAACAAAACAGAAGGGAATGAGATATTGTGAAACGAAGTGAAATGAAATCAGATGACTAAAGGTCATGAAGACCGTCGGCAGATATTATATTTTCACAGTGTGATTGGTCAAGAGGAGACAAGATATTGACAAGATAAGGGAAAAGAACTCGCGGAGACCTGACTTGACTAGATTTCCGCCTTCACTACATCTAATACTGGAAATAGACATTTTTCTCTGTATGGGAATCCTGCATCGAACCCAATCCAATTGCAACCTACCAGGACAATCCCACGAAAAATGGCTCTAGCTAAAGTCACATCACATACACAATTCTAATAGGCACCACGTATACCTCTAGTACATATACACATTCATCTCCCATTGTACAGCATACAGAGTGGTATTAGGCAAGTACAATAGTCTCAGAGTGTACATCCAATTCAATATAGTAATCACAAGTACGAATGGAATAAGGATGCAGTGTAGTAGGAGTCTGTAAGTACATACTACGAGTGAGTAGTAGCATAAGTCAGATAAGTCACCAACAGCAATATCTTTGCCGATGACAAGGAGAAAGTCGGAGAAAGCCTAGCAACAACACTTACACATATTGACTTTAGTGTGTGTACTGGGCCATTCTGTAGTGTGCATGCCATCCGAAGATGTCTTATTTTACTAGTATAGTATGTATGTATGTATTTAGCTTACTCCTCATCTGATCTCGTCTCATTTTACATCAGATCAGGAGCAGAAGTACAGAAGCACAACTGAACCCATCTTTTCACCAATATAATCCACAGTTGTAAGTAATAATACATATAGTCTGCTAATAGTGCATATACTATACACAAGTCCCCATTTAAAGTATAGTAGTACTTACTTTACGTAGTGATATGGGATTTGCCTGATGTGTCGTATTTATATAGGATGGCAAATCAAGACGTGAACGTGATGTGATGTGAATGATGTCATGGGATCTGATCTAAAGAAAGAGAAAAGGCTGGGAAGAAAAAGAAAAGAATTGCC
Organism: Tomocerus qinae; assembly: GCA_020055645.1. NCBI lineage: Eukaryota > Metazoa > Arthropoda > Collembola > Entomobryomorpha > Tomoceridae > Tomocerus > Tomocerus qinae. The sequence goes on from CM034547.1 coordinate 31,023,203, forward strand.
TTGCTCCATAGCTCTTCTCAACTGCTACTTCCAATAAGGAATCTATGTATGTACAGTATAACTCCTATGAACCTACATTTGCTCCAGAAAAGGATAAAAAAGGAGCGTATTCGGAGCAGACGAAGAAGGAGGAAGTGAGAGAGAGGGGAAGATGGCCAACGGGATGATTTTTGAAGAAAAACGGCGGAGAAGGGAGCAAGCAATGTTCTGCTATGTGATAGAAATGCCTAACTCCATACCTATTAAGTCTTGAACTCTCTTTTTCTATAAATGTGTGTGTGCACAGCTACACACTACAGATACGAGGCTATTCACAAAGAGATAGAGGAGCCAAAGAGAATAGGACTCTCTGTTTGATGACAGTCGACTGATGACCCAAAGATTTGCCTTCTGGCTCTGACATCTCTTCTTCCTTTCTCTGGCTCAACTCTTAGACTTCCCTCCGCCATTCTACTCCACTCATCTCTCGCTCATCCTTTCCCCTTTCTCTCCCTGCCTCCACTACAGACTTTCTCCAAACACAATCAGGCTACTTGAAAAAACAAAATTCTCCAACGCTGTACAAAGTACTAATAGTACAGACATTACCAACTGTGCACTACATACAAATTATATAGGGCATACTACTATTTATGGCTAGATTAGCTGAATATACTCTTCCACTATCTCTTTCAATGATAACGAGCATTTTGTCTTTCTTCCCTCTCTTGTTCTGCACTACTTACTGCTAAATAAGCCTCCTAATATAAATGTTTCAAAGAACTATACAGACAATATTATAAAAATGTACATTTACGTATACTATAATAAATACCGAATTTTAGCGAATAGTCACGACCTCTTTAGAGAGTAACTAATGAAAGGACATTATAAAGAGTATAAGATCTTTGCTGGTATAATATTATATGAATGGTAAGGACTAAACAGGGACGGTAAAATATCTATTTAGTACAAGACAGGGGTAAACAGAAGAGAAAATGAAAAGAAAACATTCTTTATTGTTTGACAGAATGTGCAATGTCCTTTTACGTGTGATGTGGCGTGTGATAATATAAATATAGTAGACTGCGTGCGTATATAGTAGCTAGATGATATCAATAAGATGTGTGTAGTGTAGTGAAATGCATGACGTACGCAATCATGCGTGTAAGCACGTAAGGATTGTGGGTGAAAGTCGTGTGATGTTTCAGAGCGAGTATTTATAGTGGACTATTCAATTAATACATAACTGGAAGTGTTAAGCTCCTTAGGAAGACACTATAGAGTCTAGTGATATTTCTCCAGAATATAAAATAGTTCGTTTGGCAAGAAGGATGCAACTAAACCACTTACTCTGTCGAGGACACTTATTCCCTTTGGATGTTGACAATCACGCCACGAAACGCCAGAAAAGCGACTGTACATACTTAGTCAGAAGACCAACTTTGGACCTGGACTCAATGACCATAAAGAAATAGAGACTTTAATATAATATACTTATAGGGAATCAAGTGCCATCACAGCAGGATTACTTGCTGAGAAGTAAACAGCCTTTGTTTATTAAGTACGTAGTAAATAATTGAGATCCTAAAGTGAAACAGTCAATTACATTATAGGAAAGATATCCTTTACTTTAGACATCAGACACTTTGTCCATTTAATACTTTATTAGAGTTACTCGGTCGAAATATTGTTATTTAGAAAGGAACACCCACACTCTGTTGTGTAAACGCATAATTGGATGGATTTGTTTCTGGGAATAAATGCCTAATGGATATGGACAACAATTTGGCGAAACAAAGTGGGTGTTGTTTCCTAAGAAAGATATTAAAGCATAAATAGAATGGTAATTCGTAGAAAAGGGAATTGTTAGGGTCGGTGAAGTATGGAGAAGGCAAAGTGGCTTGTCCGAAAGATGCAGATGGATAGACAGATATAGATTTGGAGTGAGGAGATGGGTTGGACAGGGAGCCAGAACATCGTGTCGGGTGACTGTGACTCTGTAATGGCAAAAGAAGAAAACCGAGAAAAGACTATTTTCCGCTAGGGGCTCTAAAAAGAACATTTGCCGATCTCCTCTTCTTCCGCTTCCAAATCGAATTCCATTTTTCAGCTTTATGGCAATCTTTATACTTTCTCCGACTCTCTCTCTACTTTCCCTTCATTTTCAAACACGACACGACTCACTAGTCTCACCTTATCTCACTAGAATGGCATTTCTCTCACTGTTATATAGAATATCTTCTCTTTCCTTATCCCATAGTCATCTCCGCTCTATCTACCTCTTTCGTCTAACTATACAATCAACATTCTTTCTATTGCATTGCTATTTATAGTACACACTCCCATTACTCCAAACACACATACAACTTTCCCTCTCCGTGTGTACTCTGGCCACCTACTCTACTCGCATACTTTCCCTCTTCAACTATGATGCTGCCAAAGAAAGCATATTACTCTCTTCCCCCTATGCAATGCAATTCAACTCAACAATCTATTTATCTATTTTTATCTTTACAATACATTTCTTCATGTCGACTTCTAATGTGTCATATTTCCTGTTTAAAATCTACTCCAACTTTTTATAGCTATTTTTATTTGCTCCTCATCCTATGCAGCTACACATGTATTCTACTATACAAATATCCTCTCCGTTCTGTTGACTTTGAAAAAGCAAACTAGATTTGTTTCCTCATTTTCAATAAAACTTGTATTTTCATACAAAATCGTATCAACTTCAATATTTAGAGTGCTACTCCTTTTCAAAGCATGAAAACATCCTTCATCAAATTTTAAGATCAAACAGATGTAATTCCCCCTCACAAATGCTTCATACCCTATGGACCCTTGTTGTGTAAAACACTTTATGTATATCAACCTTTTATTCAACTCTAATTTTCTATTTCGTTACCAAATGCCATAAGTAGCAAGAAAATCCCTAAAGCATGTGCACTTGTTTGTCTAACAAAGCTATTCTCATTTTTCAATTAGATTATAAATGGATCAATCTATCCGTAAAAGCTTCTTTACACAGACAACCTTATGATATTTAATTAGAGATACATTAACCCGGGTTTTGTAAATTATATCGTGTCGTATATCATCATATGACTAACTTCGTTTTATGCGTTTGACCACTTAATGCCATTCCTCAGACGCAGATATTTCCTAAAAGTGCGTTCCATTACTTTTTTTCGAGTTTTCTCATTTCCTTTCTATCTGCCCTTGGCACATTTTGTATAGTAAAGTAGGAAATAGGTATTTTTCTGAATTTACCAAATAAAAGATGCTGTCGTAGGAGGATATGACAATGACACCAAGGGTGACTCCATATGCGTAGAGATAAACTAAAAATCATTTACGAGTCAACCATATAATCTATACCACATTCAACGCACACGTGCCTATTTCCATGTGTAATTCAAGATACTAATATTTTAAGTCCATTCGCATTCATCGTAGGTATCTTCAATCGACAAGTCCAATTGATGGATATGCATCATTATAGTATCACATCATAGCGCTTCTGTAACTGTACAATGATTCCGATTTCACAGTTGAGCGTATCAATATATTAACATTAAGTGCATAATGGGACAACAATCATTAATTTCTTAATACATATGATTTTATGGCAGTAATTTTATGTAGTAGGTCCAAAAGTAGTCATTCGGGTAATCATCAACGAAATTGTAAAACTTTTGTAGAGAATTAAAAATTTTAGGTAAATTCGAATAAATTGTGTTTTTTGGTATTCCCTCTCAGTGCAAATCTCCCAACGTTATACCTATTTTCGTATTGTGGAACAAATTGGCATGTTCTTTGTCAACGAGTTTACATAGTCAGTAAATTAATCTGAATTAGGGGAATTAAATCTTTTGGGATGAACATTGGATGGATAATATAAGGATTGGGTGATATCATGTGCAATGTAAAATATGTTTACATAGGATAAAAAGACGATGATGAGAAGTTCATAAATTATGTATAGGATTTGAATGGAGAAGCAGTGTGTGAATGTGACAAGGCCCCTGGATTCTTTCTCTGACGGACTGCCCCTTCCCATTTGCATTGTGTGTACACCTCATTTATCATTCCGGCCGAGTCTAAATCTACTACATGGACTGTGAGCACTACATTCTCCGGCCAGGCACACACCACTCCATCATTTATTTCATGCACTTAGATCACAATATCATTTTCATGATATAACAGATGTACATCCGACTTTATTGTATAAAATGGCCCTAAACGATAGGGCATGTTGCAATCTATGTCCACTTTTGTGTGTGTGAAACAATAAACTTCGCATTGCAAGGCAAACAGAAAATAACTCTGCATAATGGCTCTAAAAATGGAAGTGGTTAGTAAATCTACACGCATGCACTCAAACGTATACATACGCTAGTGCATAATTTCTGTGAATTATGACCATGACTTGCACTTATGGCTTTGTTGACATTCTCTTCATGTTTAATCCATTGTTTACTAATCACGATCATGAAAGATAATTTAGCATTCGTCCACCACAACAAATTTGGTCACCTCGACCAAATATAGCATAATATCACGTCCCGTCACATCGCATTTGCATTTTAGTAGCCGATTCTAATGTCATTTCATCTTTCGTAGCAAACATATGCAGATATTGTTTACGATAATTTGTGTCATCGTGCAATGCTAAATCGTGTCCATGTATAAAAATACATGTAGATCCTGCTGATGTAATCGCTTATCTCGTTTATGCTAACAAAGTCATGTACAAATTCTACAAAGTAAAATTGTGTTTGATGATTAAAGCGGGAAAGACTTGTCTCTATACCTACTTTTTAGTAAACACGCATTAGTGTGTTACACCTTGGACGATATTTTGTATCGCTTAATGAAATTAATTTACTCTTGGGTTCAGCTCGCCATTAAAAGGACATTGTTAACTTAGTGTATTGTTTCCCTTTCGTTTTATCGTCTTTCTCATTAATTCCATGTATGGCATAGCTATATCTAGAGCATATATACTCCGTAAGTAGACAATGGAGAAGCTTATGTCGTGTCATTGTGTCGCATCTTCATCTTTTTGTTTGTGAGTCCTGCGGGGATGCTTAAGCCTTGGAAACGTCAAGCAACGCACTACGTTATGTTATTATATTATGTTCTTCTTCTCCAGCCTTCGGAAGATGCCATGTCAAAGAAACCCACAAAGAATATCAACAAGAGCAACTTGACAAACTGGTCGGGTATTGCATCCTACAGCGCAGCAGAGTGCTTTATACCATACATATAATTATATATAGCATTTTGTATGGAATCGTCCGTGGGATGATTTCTGATAGTTTCTAGCCAAAAAGTAAGGTTTTGGTTGGAGTTGATTTACATTTTCTATCATTCATCATCTACTGTTGACTATCTCGCTTCTCTTTCTCGTAAGTTATGTATGCAGTGGGATGTGATGCAACAAACGCTGGTAAGTTAAACTACTCTATAGGAAAGAAGTGAGGCGAAGTGGAGCTTTGAAATGACCAAGTGCAAAACAGGCACATGTGATGATTCTGATGATAGAGGGAAATGGAATGATGCATGAACATGATATAATGATGACAATATTCCTAACATAAAGTAAACTATCTCTATCTGCTGGAAGCACTCCTCTGTCTGTTTATCTTTAAAGTAGTATAGACTAACAGGTTATATTAAGGTAACTCATAAGAATCTATTCAGACATCCGTTCATATCACTCTCTGAATGCATACTACATGACCATTGCTTATTGCCATGTAGGATTTCCTAACTTCCTGCTGTTTGTACAAACGGCTTTGCTATCTCTTCTCTTTTACAGAACTAACGACAGACAATCCAACCGTATTCATTTTCCATGCTACATCAAAGTAAGCCATGCATCTATGAATAATGCTACATACATATTATGACACAAGGTGATACCATATAATATGTCCTCCGAGGCACCATTGGTCAATATACGAAGAGGATTTAGGCCATTTGGGAGATATAAACAGTTGAGTTCTCCACCACAGAACTATGAACCATCACTACGAAGCCTTTCTATGAACAATGACATTAGTCTTGTTCCAAATGTTATCATGCTATTAACCCATTGTTTTATCATACCACCAGGTAAATCTATCTACTCAGAATTCATTCTCCCAATTTATACTCTAGTCTAGGTACAGACTACTAGTTTATAAATCGACACGTGTACCAATAAAATATGAATATCTGAAGATGACTTCTGTAGAGCTGTTTACTACCATTAAAATTTTAATTCAAGGGCGAAAGTATATTATTTATACAACAGTAGATGACTTGGTAATAAAGGCGTAATGAAAGAAAGATTTTTTAGCAATGAGATTTAACTTTAATAGTTATGAAATGAACTTGGAATGTAGTAATAACTGTGGAAAAACGTAACAAGAACGCGCGAATTATTCTTCATGTTATTGATTATCATTGACTATGATTATATGTTCATTGGTTATGGTGCACCAGTTGGCAGTATTGGTTAAAGGAAACTGTAACGAATGAAATTGTCGTGGATGCAAGTGGAAAAGTAAACTGGACTAATAATAATGAGTGCGTACGGTATTACGAAGTGGAGTTGATTGTTTTGTGCTGGAGAGTGAGGGAGAAAACTGAGAAAGGACGGAAGGGGAAAGGAGAATGCTGCACTAGTATAGGAAATTAGAGGAAGTTAGTTAATACTATTCTCGTGATCACATCACACTCAAGTAGATACGAGGCTGTGCTAAATGGGATGAGTATACAGTGGGTAGTAAACGTAGAAAGATGCTCGACGAAGTTAAACAAAGGTAGGTACTTTGTATAAGGGATAAGTGCAGGTATCTAGGAGCGAGTTTTATTATGCATTACTGTATTATGAGTATAGAGGAGATGAGGTTGGAAGTGGACCGAAGGAAATGAGGCAGTAGAGAGAGGAGGAAGAATAAGCTGATTTGATTTGGCTTGCTTCTCCACAGTCCGTGGCGTGGTCGCAGTCTGTTATTATTCGGGAGTGAATCTGCAGTTGGGGAAAGTTAGGGAAAGAAAGCTAACCTTAGTCCATTTGCAAGCTATTGCCAAATCCGAAAATCCTATCTCATTTCATTTATCTTTCTATCGTGTGTCGTGTCGTCGTCCTCACTACACCATTATCGTAAGCACTGAGTATCTACTAGTGAGTAGTAGTATCTATAGTCCAGATTCAGAGGACTGGGTGAACTTAACTGCAAGAGTGCAACTGCCATGGATTTCTATGCTTTTCTAGGTACCCTTTCTGTCCTCCTTGACCAATGATCAATGACTTGCTTCATTTCACGCCAGGAAGTTCACTACATACATTCAGACAGAACAGACAGGATCTCTGCCTCTGCACCAGACTCTAACTATACACACTATTTAGCTTTGCAATTTACTTAGTAGCATATTCGCCAGAACTGAAGCTGACTAATGCAATGTTTGTGTGTATAGATCATGTGCTAAAACTGCCGTTTTTTATCCCATTTTTTTCCATCCCTCCTTTTCTGTCCATACAATGCTCACCCAAAAAAGAAGCCAATGTAGACATATTGGAGACACTAATTTAGAAATAGGATCTCTGACTTTCATCTCAATTTTCGATTGACCAGACAGCATTTTTCTACATTTATACGACAATAACTTAAGTCATGATCATCTTCCAGTCTAGACCAGACATGGGGTGATCAGTGATCTGATATATTTATAACTTGCATTCCATATTGATTTGTAGATGTATGCTCTAAACAGGGTAATTCAGACTGGAGCGAGCATGGTATAAAATTCTGGTAAATAAATACTAATTTCTTGGCCAACTGTCTATATAGCAAATAATTATTTTGTTCACTCTACAAATTAATATTGTGACAATCATTTCATCCGTAATCTCTATTGGCCCTGGAAGTTTGTCTATCATCCATTAAGCAGGGAGCTGTAGCGAGTTACTTCAGAGTAAGCACTAGTGAAGCAAATCCGAGCTGTGCGGAGGTAACATTCATTAATCAGAGAGTTTCGCTCAGTTCTTCTTGCTCTCCATCATCTACGGCAGGGTTCTGTTTCATATTTCATTAAGGGAGATAGGGGAGCTTAATTTAATCAAGATTTAATTACTACCAGCTCAATTCTTCAACTTTATCAACCACTGTACATGCGAACTATGAAGGCTGAACTCCTCCAGCTGTGAACTCGCCTGTCCACATCATCCAACTTGGGCTATGGCCACTCACTTCAACTCACTTCATTCCCCAACGGAAAATGTACTTAGTGCTACTTATCAGAGTCACATTACCTATCAAACTAGTTTATATTAATTAATTCATACCACCAATAGTTAGGTATACTCAGATATGGAGAGCCATTTACTAAGGACTTTAATTAATCACTGATGCATTCCTAAAAGTACTTATACAACATTTTACAAATTTTATTAACAAATTATGATGTACTACATGTAAAACCGTGTAGAATATCTACTGTGCTGAAACTAATTGCATTTTGGATTTGCAATTTAATTATAATCGGTCTTTCCAACTACACTCACAGTCCTTTTTACAAAGTGGCTTACTTAAAATGGAATGACAAGGTACTTTGTCTCATTTTACCTGTACGATAAACCAAATTTACCATGATACTACTGTAGTTCTCTTAATTACTGAATTAGCGTTTGCTGTAATACGTATTTATGAGTATATTGGACGATTGAAAATGAGACAGACTCAGAACGGTCTATAAAACACGTTCCATTTAATCAACTCAAGTTTTCTAATTAATATTTTATTTTAAGATCTACTGATATCTGCATACTATTTATGTACATCTCCAACAATACAGTTTGGCTTGGTGAAACTAGGAGTTCATGAAGGGAAGTGCAATCTCAGAAATGTGGGAGCTTCAAAGATGCATCAACAGTGTAAGTAAACGTATCAGGTCATTCAACTGCATCATAATGAATAGTTTCGAGACAGGGAATAGTTTATCCAATAGATCTTATTTAACTTTGTACGTGCACTTTCTAACCACAATTATAGCCATAGTTGTAACCCAGAGCCAATGCAACATCAGTGCATTACAATTCATCAGAAATTCCTCTGTGGCTATCTACTTAATAGAATGAAGTTTGTAAATGGCATGTGGAAATTTTAATAGAATAAAATGCAGTTGGAAAATGTCTTTGAAATAAATTCTATTAACATAACCTTTTGTCTGTCGTAGTGAAATAAATGTGTTATCAGGGAAAATTGCAGATTCAACAAGGGTAAATATTGTAAGAGTAAAGTGAAGTTGTTTTTCATTATCATGTTAATTATATAATGTGTAGAATTTTGAAAATGATAAACAGGCCGGAATAGCCTTGAGAGAAAGTTAGTCAAGTTTCACCGCATTGTTTTATGGGAATAGAAGACTTTGTAATGATATAGCTGGATTCTATATGTATAGACATTGTGTGGGTAGATTAGAGATTGAGTAGTATTTGTACAGGATAATAATAATAGTGTGAGTCTGGTCGTACATTGTTGTCTGTTCTATTATGTATTACATAAAAAGGACACCTGCCACAAAAGAGTAGGAAAGGCAGTGTTCACTTTACCATTTTCGCATCAATCAATTCTAATCTATTCTAGAGCACACTAGGCCAGACGAGGACACAGTTGCCTACAGCCACTTCCCTCGCTCCACTTTCTATCATTCTCCAAAATGACTAAAATGACTTAGTTGTTAGTGAAAGTTTAAGTATCTCTTGTATATTGTGTACTTTCTCGTCGCTTTCAAATGCAGCATGCTCGCTTCTTTAATTCCGAGGAAGCAAATGGTTAACTAATAAGGATTCTGTTTCACTCCTCCTCTGGCTTCAGTCGACGAGTAAATATATAGCAAGGAAGTAACAATAAGTGGCTAATAGAATATTTTCTAAGGGGAGATAATCGTCTTGTGCTAATTCATTGACTGAAGTAGTAGAGCAAGTCTAACAAAGTCGAGAGCATAAGTTTAAGGATAAGGATACTTAAAAGTTTTCGCATGGCAGGAATACAGAGTGGAATGGAAAGTTGCTTTCTTTCCGACTATAGTAGAAAGAGTATAATAGGAGAAAAGGAATATATCTGTCTATAACAGAGTGCAACTTAGGAAATAGGAACTAACCTAGGAAATGAAGTACAATGCACTATGAAGTATATTATTAGATTCCAGCCATAAGTTACAAAACATAGTCTTCAGTATCAATATTCCGATCCCCTTCTCTATTCCTCAAGATACTGACTATTAGATACAAAGGCTCTTTATTGTAGTAGTAGGTAGTCGAGAACATCAAGTCGGCCAAGTTAAACAAAGTTTAGGATATAATGTAATAAGTTGGGAAGTTTCAAGATGGAAAGGTACATGGAATATAGGGCAAACTCCTCCAATGAATATTATAATTTTATTTATATCTGTTTTGTAGGTAGTTGAGGTTGAAATGAGATTGTGGCCGTGTCGGGCATTAGTAGCGTCTGTTGCTCAGCTTCTTAAAAGTACTGCTCTGCTAACTGACACAGAACTTGACGTGACTTGATTATTATTTGACTGAAGAACTCTTCTGCTCCATTTATTTCTCCATTCTCTCATTGTCAGTTGACTTAAAATACATTAGGATCTATTATACAACAACAGATCGTTAAATGCTTTACAATAATGGAATACAGACTCTTCCTCTTACATATTGAATCAATCATTCTCCAAATTATTATATCCTACCTATCTCCTCTTCATGAATCATACTACTAACTCTATTTCTGAATTCTAGTTGTGCGCCTTCGTCAGGCTATTGCTCCGGAATTAAATACTAACAAACATGTTGCTCACCATACACAGATTTATACCACTACTCTAATTGTGGCCGAATTTAATGCGAGGAAACAGCGAATTGTCAAAGATTTCTCTCTGTATTGTTTAATAGCTACACGAGTACCTTTTCCGGATACAGAAAATGAGGATAGCGATGGACAAATCTGTTGTTAGTAGTAAAGGTGTAAATGAACGGACAGTTAAGCTCCCAATAAATAAACGAACGTATAAATTGGTGGAAACGACTAAGACGTAATTTCATTACACAAAAGAGCCAAGTTTTCAGGGCAGTAAGAACCAAGATATGGATATAATGGAGTTACTTTACCTCTGTGCAATTTAACTCTATTCCAGAGAAAATTAGAGAGAGACTCCTTGTTAATAATACACAGTAAATACTAATAGCCTTTAGCAGTTCTACTCGTAAGAGTACATTGTTTACCATTGTGTTGCTTCCACAGACACAACTTGGTTTCCTTGCAATGAAATATACTATTAGTATTTACTTCTCTCAGGAAATGACATGACCAAGTTCAGAACTACCAGCAACCGTCTGCTAGAATTTTAGAATAGCTATTCATATCTTTCTACAGACTTAACTTTATATTCCAAGGGTCTTAAGAGTCTCCTGTAGATATGAAACTTCTTAGCTATTAGCTAGTATAAGAATACATATCAAAACATGTGTCAACTAAGACATGGGAAATAAATGACTTCTACGGAAGCAACTGCCAGTTAGTCACTCTGTTTAATTTACACCATGCAAATTATAAATAGCTATAACCTGTGATAATAGCGTTGATAATACTTCCTTTTGCAAATATAAAAATCACAGATGTTAATTTATAATAAGAAGATGAGGAGAATCGATGCTCCTTAAGGTCCAACGTCCCTCCGTCGAGGTATCTAGCGGAATTTGGCATGAACTCAATCTATTTACATTGAGTTGAGCACAAAAATATTCAAATTTTAATTTTTAGAAAAACACGGATAAATGAAGAACAAGTCAATGTAATAAACTCATTTTTTTACCAAGCGTTCTTACAGGGTCCTGGAGGGTCCCAAGGCTCCGTTTTTCCTAAAATAGCTCTTAGTTATTTTTTAAAAATTCATTAATCAATCGCGCCAAATTTTTCTTTATTTTTTTTGGTAGAATGGTTACTGTGACCTTCACAGGTCAAAATCCTGACATATCTGAGCCTTTGAACCCTCCAGGATGTTCAGTCTAAATTTAGAGACTAATTTTGTCAAGATGGATTAAAAATTAGTTCAGTTATCCATGTTTTCCTAGAGTATGAAAACACATGTAAAGAGCACCTCTACAGTTGGACCTTAATTACTAGAATATAGTTGAAATTGTGGCTTGATTGTCACAACGTGAACAGGTACAATTGTACATTTTAATTGAAGCAGAACGTAATAGAAGTAAGACTAAATTATGGGCAAAATGTAATTTGCAAATTAGTGGCGAATGAAGTTACATGAATATCATAAATTGATGTACGGATAGAAATATTGTAAAATGTACACTTCCACCAAGTGGAAGTTACGGAAGACCCTCATCTGTGTAGAGTATGATAGAACTACACAAGTATAATACGTTTTAGCCTTATTAAGTTTTTAGAATAGAAGTTTAGGATTTATGTCTATGTAGTCAAACACATGAATAATTTAACGAAATAGACATAAGAGTTGTCCAACTGAACTTTCACATCATTCCATTTCGAAGATCTTTTGGGCTTTTACCTAAACAGTAACTTTATGGGATTTAAAACCCTTTGGCTTAACCTAGTCGCTTTCTCAAAGTTTAATTGCAACCAGCTATACATTTGTACTTGAACAAAAGGGTAATTTCATTGTCGCAAGTTAACTTGTGTCGTTAAATATGCCGTACTGTAAGATATATTTAATGTAATTCTGCGAAAGAGCCTTCATTAAACTTTGGTGAATGTACTTGGATCACTTGTGATATTATTAGCTATCACACACTTTCCTCATTTGTCAAAGAACAATAGAACATGCCTACGTAATTAGTGTACAATGCAGACTTATCCTTCCTAACTTGTTATTACAACAGTAGATAACTTTGGTAATTGAGTCTGACAAAGTGCTTCTGGATATTTTTCTAGTGTACGCAGGTAGAAACTAACTTGAGTAGGTCCTTGAGGGTTTCCTACTTAAGATAGGAAGGTACAAGATGAAAAAACACAGAGATTGTTTTTGTCCGTTGTGAGTTTTTTCTTCAATTTTTCCAAGGAAATTGTATCACATGTTTTAAAATTACTTTCCAGAGTAGCCAGAGATATTTAATGCATTATAGTATAGATAGAGCACGTAATTCATCTGATTTTTTGTTTATTTTCTACTTTAGTGGTACAATGCATATATACACTCGTGTGTAGTTTAGTGGGCAAAGAACAAATATCTTAAACAAGGAAGTAAATAAGTACCCACATCTAGTATATATTTAAGAATATGCAGAGTTGGCTCACTTAGGTAAGTATTACATTTGCAGGAAGCAACGGTTTTCTTTGCAACCAATCAAGTCAATGTTTGTTCAGCATATCTTTAGGTTGTTTTTAATCAAAACTTTGCTACTTGCTTGTTTGTCTATGTTTTCTTTATGCGGGAAAAGCACGGGAAGTAATCACAGGAAGTACGCCTTCCTAAAAACAGACGTCTATGCCCCGTAATATTATCTTGGGCTACTACTTAGGTCCTGTTTACCCTATTATTCCTATTTACATTTTAGTTGCCTTTGTTCAGTTACGCATATTATGCGTACGTTCCTCCTCAGCAACATTAAATAGCATACTAAAGCCCAAGTTCTATGCAGTCATGCTGGCAAACCAATTGCACAGCTTCGCCAAATTATACTCTACGCAATGTTTTCCGTTTTTTCTTCCTTTTCCGACTCTTTACAAAGTTAGACATTGTAGCACGGCTAAAAAGAGAAAAAAGTTCTGTACGCACTTAAGTATGCCACATATAATACCTACTGCATCATCAACTGCTTACATTTACAGTGCGTGAACTTAAAGTAAAAGATTAGATCTATATAGGCACTAATTTTATTCTCTTATATGGGACTCTTTATTACTTGGTGAGAACTATATCTATACAGTACCTTATTAATCCTGTACTATAATCTAGTAGTGTCTCTATATGTTCCATATTTCTCAACTGTACATCTCAAGGGAAGGAAAGGCTTAACTCCTGTAGTAGAAAAAATAATAAAGTTAAGTAGCCTATTACTATATTTCTTATAACTAATCTTCATTCTGTATCAGTATAGGTGTATGAGTTACCTATATTCGTCCAGCTTATCCTAAGTTGAATCTACACATACCTTTATCCCAACTAGGCATAGTACATAAAACAAGCTACGTATAAGTGTTAAGGAATTACTGCTTGTATAATATACTACTAGAATGTATTTATAGTATCTATACACATGAGTGTGTTATCTATTTCAAATGCAAAAGCATACCCTACGTCTTGATTGTTGGTTTTTCCTTCCTTGAGTCCATTTTCATGTACCAAGTCAGTATCCGAGCATACAACATTACACTTCTATCCGGCTACTAAACAACTGCGGGGTGAACCAAGAACTATATTCAGTTGTAATGAGGAGGAAGGAAGAATTCCTCTATAGAGTTACATATTCATATTTTATTATTAGATAATATAGTATTACGATATGTGCGTAGTATCGTACTAAAGGGTTGTCAGATGGAACTTTACTGCCTATTCCTATTCACAACACAAAGCTTCTATTTTAGTCTCTACTCTATAGCCGTAACTTTCTTTTGTTATTTTATTTCAGACGAAAAAAATTGTGGTGGAAGAGTCGGAGTGTTGACGAGGAGAGGAACTGGCTACAGGAAGAACCATTCTCATCTTCCCTTTTGTTACAGACTTGCCCACGTAGTTTGCACTCCTCTCACACTAAACTACACACACTTGGACAACTCTGCTTTCTATTGTTCAATGGAGAAGGGGTAAAGAGTGAAAAGTGAAATATACTTGACATAAAAACTGTCACTTACTTACACAGGCCATGATTCAAAACTCAGTCTACTTTTAGCTCAACTTATACCAAAAATGTCTCATACCAAATATCCTAAGTGCCAATGTAACCTATTCCTAAGGATTTATTCATTGATAAAAATGAAATACAAGAATTTTATTAATGTTACAAACCCGAGAGGTATTCTAATTTTAATTTCTTTCCTATTATTACGTTCACTGCTACAACGACTGTAAAAATGATCTACTAATTATTTTTCAATGATAATTCCTGA
This sequence comes from Tomocerus qinae, assembly GCA_020055645.1. Classification (NCBI taxonomy): domain Eukaryota; kingdom Metazoa; phylum Arthropoda; class Collembola; order Entomobryomorpha; family Tomoceridae; genus Tomocerus; species Tomocerus qinae. The sequence goes on from CM034547.1 coordinate 31,038,331, forward strand.
CAATAGAAATAAATGCTTCGTCACCTTGCTCCCTCAGGCGATCTAAAAATGGGCTGGTCGGTATCACAGTTCATTTCATAGTGATATAAGAATATGTTTGAAGAGCGCATCATGAAATATAGATAAAAGATACCTGCATTTTTGACAGTTGATTGAAATATCTGAGTGCAGAAAAATGTGCAATAAGGAATCTAATCAAGTTACATAATGTACACAATATCCGAGCTCCGTTCCATGTTGATTTTCTGTGTCGGATGTGGTAATGCACTTTTCTACTTCAAATTTTCTTTGCTTTTTAGTGGTGTATGTACACATTGTTCCCTTCTTATTGTTAACAAACTGAGAGCTAGAATTGGGTTCAGCTCTTAACTCTTGTTTCTTTTTCTTGTGCATTTGCTGAGTCTAGAAATGTGTTTTGAAACATTTCTGGAATACTTATGTTATGGGAAGCTGAGGAATACATGTGGGGAGGCTACTTTGAGACTGAAAATACATCACATAACAAACTAGAGAGGAAAAATTGTGCTCTATATATTTTTGTGCATACCAGTAATGTACAAAATACTCGTATGGTACGAACACATATTATTTAATGTCTAGCAGCCTATTTTGGTATGATTTGAGTTTATTTCACACTCCTCTACTTGATATCTGTGACATAAACAACACAAAAGTATCTTTTGTACTAAGTGAGGGATACATGAAAATGCTATTGCTCCAGTTGTATGTATTCAGTAAGGGCAATGAACATAACTCGAGTCCTATAATAAATACAAAGAGAGACAACAGTAGAGTAGGAGCGAACAGCACATCAGAAAAGATCATAACAGTGAAAACTGACTGACGATGAGAGTTAAAACTCGTCTACATAGGAATGGCATACGACGGGAGTAAGTAAGTAAGGACAAGGCACTGTAAGGAATGCTAAAGTAATAAGACTAGAAAAGCTGTTGGATGTGGAAAGGGTGATCAATCAAAAATTCAGGAAAAAGTAGAGAGAGCCATAACATAAAACAGCTGTGTCTCTGATATAACGCCCTTTTACTATTACATACAATTTTCTATTCTCTACAGGGTGGATGCCAACTCCAAATAATGCACCTCCTCCTTACTGCGTTACACATTTATACCCAACACTTACTTAGCCCTAGATTACACCACTAATATTTCCTCCTCTGGCTTACACTCAACTTATTTATTTATTTATTTATTGCACAGATATCGCCCTCCATTGAGGTTATTAAAATATCAGAATACTTACAATCTTTAACAATATAACATAGTATTACTAAAGTAGAGAGTATATTATCGAATCCCTGCAGCTACTTCCTCAATACAGGAGTAATTTAATTCATTATCAGTTATAGGTAAGTATTCTAATATTTGTTGATTTAGCAAGAACAATTTTAATTGAGTCTTAAACTTATCATAATTATCAAGACATGTGATATCATTAGGTAAACTAAGCCATAAGGCTGTGCCTGAATAAATAAAATACCGTTTATACATTTGGGTCTTACCCTGATAGTGTGGGGTGGTATAAGTATTGCTACGTGTTGATATAATGTTTACTTTGTTAATATCTAGATAATTTTTAAAGTATGGAGGGCAAATGTTCTTAACAATAGTATAAGACAGTTTAATAGCTTCATATTTATACATATAAGTAGGAAACAACCATTTTAGATCAACAGAAATGTCATTAGCTACTGAGTCATACTTATTTTTTCCTAAAACAAAGCGTCCCATAGTTCTCAGAAGTTTGTTAATTAAATCAATATTAAAATGAGGTGCACTACCCCAAACCAATGACATATATTGTACAATAGGCAGTATAAAAGAATTCATTGCAGCTTTACGATTTAGAGTTAGCATATAGGGTTGAAGGGGATATAAAGACCATAAAATTGAGTTACATCTATTTCTAACATCACATATATGATGAGTCCAATCTAATTTAGAGTCAATAATTAAACCTAAACATTTAATTTTATCAACCGCTTTAATAGTGTGGGTTTCAACATTGAAACACACAGGACCTAGAGCCTTTACAATATGCGGTCTTCCTACTATCATAAATTGGGTCTTATTTACATTTAGCTCCATTCTATTACTAATCATCCATTCATGTATACTTAACATATCCTGTTCACAAAGTTTAAGTAGGATGGCAATGCTATCTGGAGGACCAGTAATAGATATGGTGGTGTCATCGGCAAATAAAATGCTTATACTATTTTTAATAGCTAAAGGCAAATCGTTAATATATATAGAAAATAATATAGGACCTAATACACTTCCTTGAGGGACTCCTAAGTAAGTATTTTTTTCATTAGATACATTACTATCATCTACAATTACATATTGTCTCCTATTATGGAGATAAGAATCAAACCAGAAAGGGTCTACACCATACCATAAGAGTTTCTCAAGCAGTAATTCCCTTGAGATTTTGTCAAACGCCTTACTTAAGTCTAGTGATAGCAGTAAGCAGACATGACCTTTATCTATATTAGTGTACCAATAGTCTGTAAGGGCTACTTGGGCATGTACAGTAGAATGTCCAGCTCTAAAACCAAATTGTTGATTACGTAGTACATTATTAGTATTGAGATAGTCCACTAGCTGACCATAAACACACTTTTCCATAATTTTTAGGAGTAAAGGTTGGTTACTTATAGGCCTTAAGTCCTTCGGTTCAAGTACTGGTGAAACTTTAGGTGAAGGTCTAACTCTTGAAATCTTAAGATTGTCAGGTACAATGCCAGTACTTAAGCTAAGGTTAAATATATCAAGTAATTCTAGATAAATGTTAGAAGTTGACATGGCATAATGTATCATAATCGCGGCTATACCTAAGCAGTCACTATCTCTTCCTTCATTATTTTTACATTTTTTCCATGCTACAAATAATGTAGTCATGTCAACTATGCTAACTTTAAACTGACTTTCAATTACAATAGATATTGGCTTTTTAGGAAATGTAGGGAACACAGTTGCTAAACTAGGAGTACTTATACTTACAAAGTAGTCATTAATCTCATTTGCATTTAGTGGTATCTCTACAAGATTTTTGGGTTTTATATTTATTAGAGATTTTATACCTTTAATAGGACCTTTCTGTTCCATTACTAGATTAACATAATTTCTAGTGTCATCAGATATAAGTCTTTTACCAGTTTTTTTTAATTTTGTAAAGTTATACAAGTTAACATCACTAGGTTCCTTTCTGTACAATTTGTAGGCCTTATCTCGTTCGACTTTCGTCTTAAGCGTTAGTTCTGTAAGCTTAAGTTTATTTGGATATAGAACTATAGATTTGCTTACATAAGGGGCATTTACATCAAAGATAGTTAAAATAGTATTATTAAATTCTATTAGTCTGGTTTCAAGGTTTACAATATTTTTATTAAAGGCTGCGTTTGATAGATTGTTAGAAAGGTTATCTAAGTCAATAGCTTTGTAATTACGATAAGTAATTACTTTTTTAGGATATTTTATCTTATGTACATATACTACAGTTGCAGTAACTAAGCTATGGTCTGAAATTAGTGGGTCACTGACAGTTACACTACTAATTAAGTCTGGAGTGTTAGTGAAGAAAAGGTCAAGTATAGAATCTTTCCTAGTGGGTACCTTTACATACTGCATTAAGTTGTAACTATTGAGTGTTGACATTACCTTATTATAGTATGACTTATAGTTAAGATTGAGATTAAAATCCCCATGTATGTACACTGCCTTGTTAAGGGCACAGAGCTCTGAGAGAATAGTATCCAAACTAGTAATGTCATTATTGATACATTCAGATGCGATTCAGATGTGTTCAGATGTGTAACTTATACCCTAAGACTTCATAAGCACGACTGTATTTGCATTTAATAACACTGCAATACTCCCTTCACTTGACTTTATACTTTATCCTTAGAAGGGATTTACTTATGTCTGTATTTAATAAAAACTTATCCCGTTAATTTTTTCTCAATATTATGTCCATGACGGGGCTTGGAAAATTTCAGTGTGCACTTTAAAGGTTACACTACGACTTAATCTAATTATGCAAATCACCTTAACTTCAATAAACCTGGGTACATGCTACAGAAAACTTTTTTATATATTCAGTTTTCAAACGCAGATAAAATCAATGAAAGCAAGAATTATGTCAAAATGCCATGGGTGCTATCTAGACATCATTTTACGCACATTTCATCCAACAGTATTATATGTCAAAGGCAAGCAACTATCTGCATCAACATCATCTTCCTCATCATCTGCATGGCTTCCATGTAGTGAATATGGATCTACTACTAAGTAAACAGTAATACTGAGGACGTAATAAAGAGAAGTTTAATATGTTATTATAATCATTAATTGAAAATGGATTTTATTTTCAGAAGACTTAAACAACGTTCAAATCCTTTACTTAGAGAGATCTTTTTCATTTAAGCCTCTAATTCTTACAGATAGAAAATTGGAAATATTCAGTAATTTGATAATTTAATTGGTCTTTACAACCGCCTATATAATAGACGTTATTGAAATTTCGAATTCGATTAATGCATCTACTTCTTAATGTTTCAAAAAACTAGTACACATTGCAAAAATTTTCTAGCACACTAAACGAGCTAGATTTCAACCAGTACTGAATAATAATAAAAACTGAAAAATGCATCTCCCTGGATTATTGGCATAAATGTTTTATGATAGCCTAATGGTAATGCATCAGGGCTTTAGGAATAAAAATAGCAATTTGATAGGTATGGTCAGGGAATTGATCTGAAAATGTATGAGGACTATAAAAACATTAACAAAGTGTGTGCGAGACAGATGAAGTGGAAGTTGGTATTAGTAAAGTGAGAAATTGTTTAGCTGGTGGGTTGATGTGAGTGAGTGAATTGATGGAGAATGAGTTGAGTTTTAAGTGTAAGATTATTGGTGAGTTGACTTTTGTAAGTCTAGAGGGAAAGAGTAGGGCAGTAGAGCGGGTATACGATATTATTAGAGTACACAAGCGCGAGACAAGTTGAGGAGAAAGCGAAGGGAGAGAGTTTCAAATTACGAAGCATATCGTTCTTCCTCCTTATTGCGTTTTTCTGGGGCTGTTTCTCGTGAGTTGCACTTTGGTGGCAGTGCAAATACTTTATTTCTGGGTGTGATTGGTAGGAAAGGAATTGTTAGCGTAAGTGGTGAGAGGGAATGAAATTGTAGCTGACCCGGTGATCAAATATCCATTGCTCTTTCCCCTTTCGTCGACTTCTTTTAGAAAAATAAAGTCATGTGGCACGGAAGAAGGAACCATACCAGAACGGAGTAATTTCAGCTTCAAGTAATTTTTATCGTCAGATAGATAGGAAGGTATATTAGCGAGTGTTTGCTTTGGGCTCCACTAATGTGAATGTGAGTGACTTGTGGCTCTCGAGATTAAATGTCTTTCAAAGTTGATGCCATTAGCGCATAAAATAGACCTGGCTCGAGTTTGGCACAGCATACGATACGAATGATGCACTTTGAAGGAATATTCTACGGAGACCGGACTAGAATCCGCTTTCACTTTTTACTTTCTCTTTCTCGACATGTTCTTTTCGCACTTTGTTTAGCAGTGTCAGGTTACATAGTACAAGTCCGCTTAGCTAAGTGTTAACTGCTAACCTTGCTCACAGTCTAACGAAGGCATTTAAGCACTTACTCCACTCAGCCACTTTGTTATGTCGTCATGTCCAATCCTTTCTTTTCTATTTATCCCTTAGCTTATTTACAGCAGATACTCCAATATTTTATTTCCTATAGCCAACGAAAGTAAATACACATGTACTTTACTCCGGAGATCACTTTATTCATCCCCCCATCACTATTTCTACAGTTCTGTTAATCTTCTCAAGTAGCTTACATAACTATCTAACCCTAACAGCAATAATACACAGCACAGATACCCAAACTACAACCAATTCAACCAATCCGATTCTTTACGAATCATCGGACCACTGCTACTCTAAGAAATAAAACTACCAATTTGTATCCGAAAGCCTAGCTATATAGTATACCTAAACAGCAAACAATTTCCTTTATCTACTACTTATAAATACCTACTCTCATGTAAAGGCATTTTGGAACAGTTGTAATAAATTCCAAATACAGAAGAACCATACCACTATACCATATAATAGTAACTCTCAGTGGATAAAAACGTACGGATTGTAGTAGGTAGGATGAATCGTACATAATACTACTATATACAGACTAAATACATATTTCTTCCTTTTCGGCTTATCTAGATCATTTTTTATATAGATTAAAGAAATGAAAAATAATATCTAGCAGGAAACAAGAAGTCATATATGATAAAATGTGTATACATACTATTGTGATCTTTAAGCTATCAAAGAGGATAAACTGTAGACGAGATGAGATGAGTAAAAGCATCAGACGAAATGAGTGAGAAGTGGGAGTGGAGAAGTCAGTCCTACTAAAACTAGACATATTCACTCAGACAGACGAAACAAGTTTCGACCGGATGGATGTACACTGCAGTTAACTAAAAATAAGTCTGTACATATACAAAAGACATGCGAATTCATATAACTCACTTTCCTTTTGATAATCATTTGTCAACTTATAAAGTTTTCGTTGGTTTTATAAATTTTCTCTTGCCTTAGGGTCTTTAGCATTGTCCTTTCCATCTCAAAAAGGAACAAGATCCTTCATTTTCATACATTTCTTCTATATTATCTGCATGTAGGTTTTTACAGAAAAGAAGGGTTATAGAAGCAATGAAAGTCTAAGTGGACAGAAGTTACATCGTCTTCTTTTTTTCTTGCTTATTATACATTTACGAATCTCCAAAGTAATATTAAAGATATAGATATATACAAAGCATAAAACTATAGTAGTATAAATATACTTAATGTTACATTGTATAAGCATATTGTAGTTGACAGCCGTGTTTAAAACATTGATACTCATTTATCCAGGTACATTAAATCTCTTCTAGCAAATGTCTGAATATAAAAGATATGCTTTTTTCTATGTGTTCAACGACAGAGAAAATAAAGGTGTAGAAAGTGATAGGTACATAGTGCAGAGTATGTATGGTGCAGGGGATAAGTCAGAAGAACAAGGGAGTTATATGTATATAGAGTTGTGTGTACAAATACTATGAAGGTAGGTGGTGAGTTGTCCATGTAAACTGTGAAGTACGTGTAGTCTACATGTCTAACTAAATCTAGGGCTGGCTACGTACCTGAGTAAGTTAAAGGATGAGAGTCGAGTGAAACTCTTGACGTTTAATCGAAACGAGTAAAAGAGTCTGAGAAGAGAGCAAGGGAAAGAAGAAAAGTCTCAGGAGATTCCTTTGCTCATGAAGATGATGATGAAGCTGAGCTCCTTTTCTTGCTCCCATCCAAAAATCCTTCTCTTCTGTCCTACACTATTTTGTTATCATTCTCCTTTTCCTACCACCTTCTCTTATACACTACACAATTCAACGATGAAATAATATTAAAGAACCCAGCATCCACATAATACCTACGTCATATTTACTGCCGTAAACATTCTACTGCGAGACTAAAAGTCTTCCCAAATATGTATTTTTAGTCTTGATTCTACTACCGCATTCTAAAATACTGCTTTTACTGCGTATTAAAAGACTTCAAATCATCACTCAGCACATCAACATTAAATCTACAGCGACGCATTTCTTAAATGAGGAGAGGTCAGTCAGTAAATAGAAACACTGACAATTACTTTCTGCAACGCGTATTTTTGGTAGAAAATAATCTCTTCAGCTGCATTTCATTGATTTTTGTACATCACGAGCGTTTGGGAAAAGAAAACAAAGAAATGCAACACCCACAGTTTTGTTATTTAATTTGGATCAAGTTTAGCCTACTACAAATAAAAAATATGTACACCAAAAGGAATGTTTTTCTTGAATCATTGCAGTAACATTCCTCAAGAATCATTTTTCCCAACAAGTCATATTATATTTTGCAATTGTCCATAGACTAAACCTATGGAAAAATATCCATATAAGATGTACAGAACAATGCAATAACAAGGCAAGGTAGCCAACATTTTGCCTCGTATCTGTTTTGATTGGCTTCCGCGGTGCCCCGTATCACATGTCATTGGATGGAGGGAGGAGCTTAGGCCTTCGCCGCATGTTTACGAAACCACAACCCACTGGACCCCTTTTGGTACATGGTTTTTATACATCACGAGCGTTTGGGAAAAGAAAACAAAGAAATGCAACACCCTCAGTTTTGTTATTTAATTTGGATCAAGTTTAGCCTACTACAAATAAAAAACCTACAGCAAGCCGTAACAGAAGCTCGCCTGATTAAAGGTTAACGTGTACACATTTTGGTAGACGAAAAGTACTCGCACGTAGCACAAAACCGAGCGTACGGATTTTGATCAAACTTTCAGAATTGGGTCTCTATATATGTAACTATGACATATTAAAAATTCAGACATTGATATTATAAGGAAACGAAGCTATATTATTTGAAAAATCAAAATTGATTAATGTTGACAATGAAAATCAACAGAAAATCTAAATTGATTATTTATTTATTTATTTATTTATATCTTATTTTACTATATAATTTCAGTTTTAGTAGAAGCGGTATGATATAGTTTATACTATCAAACTAACAATCTATAGGAAACGGTATTACAATTTTCAATGCCCATTTTTCTACTTTGATTATCAAAATGAAGACAAAGTGAGCGCGCGGTATCTCAGCAACCAATGGACCGATTAACCCCAAAATCAATAGGGATCGTCAGTCGTGCATAGGCATTGTATTTGCCAAGTTTGGTCAATATCCGTCCTTGTGTTCGAAAGTTATCGTGGGTACGGACGGACGGACGGACGGACGGACGTACGGACGGACAGACTGTACGATTCTATAAGCTGCCTTATTCAGGCGAGCTAAAAATGTACAAGTAAGAAAAAACATAGTTTTTTCTTGCTTGTGAAAGTTTAATCTATGGCAATTGTCCTTTTTGTGCAAGGAGGGAAATATCTGGGGACGAAATGTCTGGAGAACATTGTCCTGTGGAAGGAATGTATTAAGCATGTTGGGTGTCGATGCCCTGTTTCTACGTTCATTGAAACACTCCAGTAAATTGAGTCTACTATTAGAGACTATTATTTTGAAAATGTATCCAGTATACGTTTTCCTTTATTGTCTTGGTTGAAAAATGTATTAGAGTGTGGGAAGCACAACAGGTATAATGAATATACTGAAGTATGTAAAAATCCTGTGGAGACCTACTTCATTCTCCATTATTTGATGATCCCACTTCTGGAGAGTCGAGACTCTTAAATATTATAACTATATATAACTGGTTTGAAATAAATTATTCATTCTTTTATACACGGTGAGCACAATTATTCAGTTTTCTACCTTGCCTACTGTCTAGCATTGTTGGATGTGTCTTTTATGCAATACACCAGGCTTTGTGCTTATTTATGACTGTCTACTAGAATGTTATATATGGACTAAGCAGGTATTTTGCAGTGAAAGCAAAAAAATAATAATACAGAGTCAGATTTAAAATATTATGCAAGTAGGTAGTTGGTTTAGTTTCAGGGTGGTTTTGTGAGTGTAGCTTGTCGTCTGCATTTACAGAAGGATTAAGTTTGTCCGCTGCTGTGAACGAATGCATGGAATGTTTTTATTTAAGAACGAAGAAAGATTTTCTTTGAAAAAACTTTGAAAACTTTGAATGCTTTGCTTTGCACTTTTGGTGTGTTTTTCCTTTCTCTGTCTAGATGTGTATGTATAGGCAAAATAACTTGGTACTTTATAGAGAGTCATAATACAATATTATAGGCTATAGAATTTGGACTTAGACTGTCTAGCACACTTAAAGAGTAGGGCACTAGATTGAATTTTTTGTAGAAAAGCCGACTAGCAACAGCCTGGGAGGGGGATATTCAAGCCAAGTCAATAGTATGAATATATCCACGAGTTTCTCCAAATATTCCGCTGTATGTAATAATAGGAGAGTTGACTTAGTTATTAGTAATAGTGGCAATACGGAGTCAACATAATATCTCCTGAATAATAGTGAATCTTAATCTAATAGGTATAGTAAGTAGTTCCATATCTCTGCCACAACGTTAGTTACACGTCATAATTTAGGTTCAGTCATTTTTTCAGCTGCCTATAGCCAGAAATGTCGCAGCTTAAATGCAATAGCTCAACTGAAAGAGAGATAGACATCCGCAGAGTAGGGAGAAAGTACCTTTTATTAATATTACCCACATAGCCCCTCGTTTTTTCTACATGTCAAGTCACTGTGTATTTAAGCTAAGAGTGCATTATATGATACATGTCTTACCTTTAAGGACTAGGGATACCTACTTAGCCGATAGCAAGTTCCTTGGCCACTTCCTCCATCCGAAAAAGAATTGCTACATCTTAATCTTTTGGTATGAGACTAAATTGCTTGTGTATGTGATCTTGTCGTGACTGTCCTTTATGAATCCTGTGATACGCTATGAGTAATAAGAATTGTGTCATGGCTTTACTTCATTTTCCCTCTGTGCATTATTTACTCGACTACCTACTTACTTTCTCCTGCTACTCTTCACATAGTAAGATAACTAGGCACTCTCAAAGCTAACCTTATATATAGTCTTGTGCAATCTGACGAGAAAAAAGAGCTCCACTATTAAGAGAACACAGTCATAATAAAAACGAGAAGAATTATTTTTATTTTCTCCATTTCGCTAACATTTCACGTTTATCGTCCGCCTAACGGACATTTACTCTTTTTCGCGATCTTTGTCACTCACTCAGTCGGTCAGATCAAATTGTAGGGAGGAAAATGAAGTCCCTAGTTTAGGATGGAATAGAGCAGTGTAAAATGCCCTAGTGACTCAATTGTAAATATAATTTGGAGAATTTATGTACATGGAGAAAGTGTGTAGACGGAAATAATCGAAAGATCACTAACAGACACGGAAGGACTTTGAATAAATATCTGTCGAAAGTAGTTTTCTGTGTTGTTGAAAGCAACTTCTTTCCCTCCCATAATTTCTCCTTCTTAAATAATTCATTTAGAAATTAAAGTAGAGAATCAACTTAGTGCCAGGGCAGAACAGTTGAGTATAAGTAAACTTTTTGTAATTGAATGGATCCGATGGGAATTGAGTTTTTTCTATCCCTGCCCTCGTTTATATACTGTGAGTAGAGGAAGAAGAACATTAACACACTCTTACAGCTTGAATCATTCATGTGGTCGGTGAAGGTAACTCGGTTTCTCTTATCTACTCCCTGACTGTGTCGTCCTTAAATTATATGTACCTACTCCGCTGTCGCATGTGCTTATGGAGAAACATGTGAAATTTAGTCTCTCTAAAGATTCTTACATGTACATAAGATCAAGTTATTTGTTTGGATATTACAATGCACAGCCGTTTCTTCTACAATACAATTTGAATATGCAAAAAAGAGTATAAATATTCTGAGTGTAGATTGCTTTGCTCCAATATGTCTAGGGCTCCCCTTAAATAAAATACCTCTTGAGGCAACTAGATTCAATTTATAGGAGCACATTGTACACTTCATTCATCCTATTTACATATTTCACTTAAGTGAGAGGACGGTGAGACTCGTAGATTTTCCCTGTAGTGACATTCACATTAGATTCCCGGGTCATGGCTTCCCTTATATATGCACAGACGAGTTGAGATATGAATTGAGCATTGAGTGTACGGAGAACGGAGGTAGGCACTCATAAATGAATTCATGAAGATGATGCGAACGTAAGCTTCTTCCTTATTTCGCTTGATTCAGAAAATGCCGTAACCTCTCTCTCTCTACTGCCACTTTATGTAATACTCCACTTACACTTACCTGGTGATCTAATCCACAGGACTCGGCATTGTAGTAAATGTCTTCGCTCACATACAAATGCTACCATATAAGTACTACTTATTATGCAATACTAAAAAGTTACAAGTGCATCTGTATATCCAAACGAAATGTTTAACAATAACAAGGGCGACCACCTATAGGATCTGGTGTGTGTAGTTGCTATTTAAAATTTAATGGAACGAGCGAGATGTGGTTGTGGCGGCAGTAAATACTGAATGTGAGTCGTAAACAGCAAATGAGATGAGATATATAAGATGAAAGATTAACGAGAGGAAAGAAAGACTCAGTCCGTTAAAGACGAATACTATTCCGTAGACTGAGTGCAATATCTTACTTCATAGCCTTTACCTAGCGTAAATTCATTTAATGTTCCTATACTATCAGACGTATACAATGGAATTGAATTTATTAGGTCAGATCGTCCTACTATTAAAACATTTCCCACCATATGTACATGCATTCAGACCTATTACCTTCCCCAATAGTCATCCCACATATTCAAACTAGGATTAGAGTAGAGTAGGTCAAATTCTCGTATCCTATTAACCAGACTATGAAAAGGATGTAGACTATAATAATTGTGTCTGTCTACAACCATGCTAGATGTTATCTATAAAACACGTAAGCCCATTAAATGAAAACAACCATCTCATTAGCATAAAACGTAAAACACTGTTGCTTTACCCTAACCACACAGCCGATGTCGACCTATCTTTTTATTAGGTTAGTCTGTCAAACCAAACTACATTCTACTTAATTCTACTGTGACATTTACGAATAGCTAAATATGTTAAATATGTAGAAGATGTTTCTTCCCTTGCTAAAATAAGTGATACTTTACATAAAATGCCAACTCTACAGAAAAACACTGTTTTGTACTCTGCACAGTTCCATTTGCATAATATTACACTAAATTCATGAGAGAATTGCTAAGTAAATTTCTATGTTTTACCACATTGTAGCTATATTCTTAAAATACTCTAAAATTGTGCAATTGTAAGTACTAATGTATTGGAGGAGCCATTATTCCAGTTTTACAGACAGTTACAACGACCAACCATTTGTAAATGTGAAGTAAAGGTGAAGAATTGTAATTGGGAGTGAAAATGAAGAACGAGAGAACATAAAGAATTTTTAAAGGAGAAAGGGAGAAAAACTAGAGCAATTGTAGGATTCTAGTCTTTAGATGATTTAAGTAAAATAAGGTGGAGATAAATGGAAGAAAGGAGGTAGGAGTCTTCATTGAATGATGATAAATAAAAGGTAAGGATACTTAGTTAGGATAAAAGGATGTAGTCCATTATATCAAAGGTATAGTCTATTATGAAGTCTCGCCTAAATAGGGAAGACACTTGGTGATTTCAAAACGAATTAAGAGCCATTGTAACTCTTTCTTGAGAACTTGCAGAAGTTTTCGTTTCATCTGAGAAGTCACGCAGAGCATTCGAAACTGTTGAAGAAGGGCAGGGAAGGTAAGCTGTAGTTTGTAGTGAGTATGTTGGTAGGTAATGTAGCTGTGCAGAGTACATAAATTAAGACCCAAGTTTCGTTCCTTTGCCATGTTAGATTATCTAGTGGACTGAACTACAGGGTTAAGAGGCTCTTCCTAACCCAACTAGCAAAAGTAGGTAAGTAAGTAAAGTATCGGGTATTTCTATTGGACTCTAGGGAATTCCCTCTGGCTCACAATAATTTACAATTTATACTTTCCTGGCAATTCCAATTGCAAATAAGAAAATAAGGATAGACATTCTGGAGAATTATGTATCTAGGGAAAAGTAAACTCTCCGTCTGCATTACACAACTTTATCTCTATATGAAAAGGATTATCGAGAGTTACTCTTGCCCTACACAGATTAAGTACAGCACATCGTTTAATATGAATTTACTCTATCTTAAGGATAAGAAATTGTATTTCAACCCACGGCACATGTTTATGCTTAACTTAAGTTTGTTACGCTACACTCGGCTACACTCCTTGTCAGTTCAACTTTGCTCACTTACTTCACTAGCTCCACTCTCAATGTGACTACATAACAAATATCCAGCATGTACCTACTTGAGTTTGGATGTACAGTTGAAAGGGGAAACATAAACTACAACCCAAAAAAACATATCTGGGATCTACTGAACTGTATAGAAAAGGGAAACAAGAGCTCACCCCACCCTAAAGTACCCTTGTAATCTATGAGGGTCCTTGGTCAAGACTCAAGACAAAACATAAGGGCCACACGAAACCAGGACCTACGCCTACGTCTAAATCAAAAGGCAGTACTTACACTTGTTCATATTGACTTTAGTTTAAATACAATACACATGGCCTTATAAATTATGAATTGTTTAGTGTGATGTGGGTGGGAGTTCAATTCATATGTCACTTAACGATAAAATGCAAGGAAGGATTCCCAAGCTTAAGTCTGACATTTTAATGGTTTTCAAGGCCTTTGAGCATCACTCTCATTCTCATTTTCCCGATTACATGGAAACACAGGCGGTGTGACTTTACAGGAGAAGGGAATCACCGGACGAGTGGAATTACCGACGCTTCCAAAAGTCGTGCAAGTAAACTTGTACGTGTAGTTAGCAGCCATAACTGGCATTCTTAGCACATTTAAATGTTGTTAAACATAATTCCAATCCAGATTTACATAACATGTTGAAATAATATGTTGATAACAATCAATGTTTAAAGTCTAAAGCAATTAAAACTTGAGTTTATGATTAAAATATAGAAATATTAGCTTAATTAATAAATATTATAGTACAATTGATATTGTACTTCGTACATTGAAATAATAGATATATTAGATGCTGGATTCCAGCATTAGTTAGCCTACACAAGCTTAATACCATACCACTGCAAGCGGCGGTAGTTGCACAGCGCCGGTGATTCCTGTCTCCTGTGAAGTCGCATCGCCTGTATTTCCCTGCCACCCATTTTCCCGTAAGTGACCCTTTGATCTTATACGAGACGACTGTTAGGAACAACACCTAAACAGATCGTATTCACGAGAAAAGAATGATATGGAACGGCCCTTTTATGTAAAATGAAACTGTGATGCATTTTCCAGAGAGCCCCAAAACATTAAATTAAAGTTGCGGCGGTCGTGGTCCTTATCGTCTTTTAACATGTAACGATATCTCCCTAACACAGACTCTGGGACACATTATACCGAAACAGACCTCCACTATAGAACCTTGTGTTTCATGTCTTCTGAGATAGTTAAAAAGAATTGAAGACTTCAAGGGTCATGTGCTCCTGTAATGTTCTTAACTTGTACATTACCAAAATGTATGTCTCGCACTAACTTACATTACTCAACAACCTACCCTTCTCCCTAAACAAGAATCCAACACTTCTCAATGGCTTATCTGCAGGGTCTACTTACTCGTAGGGCGAACGCAGTCGACAAAAGTGAGTTGGCATAAATAACGACAATCAAGCCATACTTCCCCGATTTCACTTCTCATTCGTAGAAGCTAAGAAAATAGTGGAAGTGCATTTATGATTTGAACAAACCACTCCCTTGCTACTTGAGCCTTCTGTTCTCTCTACAAAGATCCTATTGTTTTCAAATGGAGCCGGACTTTTGTTTGTCTTTGTGACACGACACTACTACCCACTCAAAATTCGGGCGTAGTCTCACGCGAATTACTAAACAGACTAAATTCAACAGAACAACTTAGAGTAGTAGTGTAATTTTGAAATTGTGTACAATATATCAGGATGGAAGTTTATGGAGTTTACATACATTTTTATAGTATGGTGTACATTTTGTAATTTAAGTATTATATAATCATTTGTGGGGTAGTTTTATGCATTAGCATTCATAGTAGTTGAAAGTGAAACCATTTGCATTGAAGTTAAGATGGTATTCAGAAAGAAATATTGCTGTTGTAAGTATTTTGTAGGAGTTATATGGGTATTGTATGTGTATTTGTAAGTAGATATAAATTTAGTTGCATTTAGTTAATACAAATAGATGGTACTTGGACTCTAGAGTATTGTAGATAGCAGTTAGATAGTTGATATTATGTATGTATAGTTATTTAATCGCAAGTAAGGCGTGCAATGCAGTTGTTCAGTGAAGGCACCTTAACTAAGTAAGCTTGACACAGTAGAAGTAAAAAAAGAATGTTTAAAAGGGTAATAAAAATGTATGGGCCGTGCAAAGAGAATTTACGAGGACCGCATGCATCGCTCTCTTGTCTTTTTTGAATTGAATTCTGGCATGGCATGGCACAAAGTAGAACTAAATAGCATAACATAACATAAGCTACAAATAGTAATCTGCAGTGACTTTTTGAAAGGGAAAGTCTATGGACTTTCCGAAGTGAGCTGTAAATAAGAGAATGCATGTTAAGATGTAGTGCAGTGGGTATCATTAGTGCAATGAAATGCCAACTCAAGATTAATCCCTCGCTGTAGCTAACACTAACCAAATAAACTTGGTCGACTCTGAATTATTTCCTATGCAATTTGAAATGAACCGAATCTATCACAATTATCCCAACATTTTATGTCTTTACAAACACGACAACATCTTACCTTTTGACACACATGCATATGAAGTAACAAGTAAGAATCCAATTTAGAAGATCCACATGTTGTACTTTGTACATCACTTTGTATTTATTAAATGTTACCCATATGCTAAAATGGTATATACCTTGGAGAAACTCACTTAAAACAGGAATCCAAATAAAAGTGTACAGAATGAGGGCATAAATGAAAACATGTGGATAGCTCACTTAAGAAAAGTTACCATTTAGCTTCTCTGCTCCGTATATGCGTACGTGTTATGTTTTAGCATCGAAAAAGCGGAGCCAAGAAAGGGAAACCAGGGAGCTGGTTGCAAAAGGCAGGCATGTGGCATTACTTCACTTGACACGATGTCTATCTTGGAGTACCTACAGAGATGCAGATGCAAGATTACCCTACTACATATACAAGTCTATAGTTAATAGTGTATTATTTATCTACTCTACTCCTTCCCTTATGTATACTTAAGAACACAATAATGCACTATAACAGAGCTCTATAGGTACAGCCTTTTCTGTAACATCATTAAGCTCAACTCCATATTGTCAGTAGTTTAAGCTTTGTGTATACAATATGGACGTCAAACAAACTGCTGTTTAAAGGGTTAAGTGTAAAGATGCATTTGGCTCGCCTTATGATACGAGACTCATCAAGGCAAAGTGCAATGCAAGATGCATCGAAAGTGCTAACAAACAGCAACTCAGGAATAAGATGCATAATATACAGACCATCTCTCCTACAATAGAACTGAACAATTTAGACGATAGATCTTCTCTTTATTTCCCAACTGTATTCTACTCTTCTTCTCTGTTATGCACCGTTTGCTTTCTTCAAGAAGACCAGGCCACATCTTAGTGCATCTACGTGCTCGCCTATTTATTTATACGCGTCTTATTCCATCTTCCGTACTCTCCTAATTGTAGCATTAGTAGATCTTCTATGTAAACTCTTCTATCAACTGTGGTTCTTGCATTATGTATTGTATACACTTAAATATTTAATATATTCAGAGATTATCTGATAAAATGTTACTTTGTACATTGGGTACATCACCAGAGGAAATTCTCGTCAGAGGAGCAATGTTGTAGAAAGATTCAAACGATTGAAAATAAAATGAATGACTGAGTGACTCAGTCACAGTAGATCATTTTACATAATCTCTGGTGCTCTATTATATCTCTATGCTTAGACATTATTACATTGAAATCTTAAATGAGAATGCACGACCATGCAGAGCATGTTAACCATCTCTATTCTAAGTACTCTACAATAATGCATAGGAGAACTGTATCGGCTCTAATGCAATATGCAATGGAGCTATGTGATTTCGAATACAATTTCCAAAGATCAAACGGTAACTAGAGACGATTTGTTTCGGATCCGTCGAATTTCATATCTCGATTTGAATATTTTACTGACAATGAGCTGATTTTCACATTCCAAATGCAGGTCAGATCAAATCTAAGTTACTTACCAAGAGATGAGACCACCTTGGAGTTTCATTCAGATCCCTACCTTCACATTTTTAATTTACGCACGTAATCCTTTAGAAAGGATAGCGTTACATTTTGTTGAAAACAAGAATTATTTACTACCTGCGCTTTTGTGAACTTCCTTCACATGAGGAACGTAACGACGTAACACGTAACAAAAATGGGTTCATTTTTAAGGTCGTTCGTATTCCTAGGATAGTTTACTTCTATCCTTTCTCTAAATTCTCTTTTTAAAATTATATTAGATCGACCGGAGTAATGGAATAAATTGTATGCCATCAATAATTGAAATTCAAACTCATTAAAACAACTATTTCTATGATAATACGATTGAATGCATAATAGAAGTAGTTCATTATCAATAACATTAGCATGCGCATGGAACATTAACCTATATATTGTTACAATATTTAATTCCAATTTTATTTCTTGCAGATGAATGGCACGAGAGTCGTTTCTTTGAAAGAATGTCCCACTGTAAATCTAGAAAAGCTAAACGGTAAACGATTTCCTTTATACGTCAATAAGAAGCTTTGATCCTATTTACGTCTACTTCTTCGATCATCCATACCGATAAACTTCATTTAATTTTTGGATGTCTGAAGGGTGTGTAATAATGGTTTGTATAATATTGGTCTGCGACTTATTGTTCGCAACTGAAAAATGTTACACTCTGAATATAGGGCACTTTGAGGTGATAGTAGTGAAGTAGAAAAATGATTTTTTTAAAATCGATGTTTGGTTGTGGATGGTAAAGATTATAGTTGAAGAGGGAGATATAGGTAGTTACGTCAGTGTAGTATTTCAAAGAGAATGGCATAATAGACGGATTAGGAGAGGATAATTGAGTAATGGGAAAGGGAAGGGAAGAAAGAATGTGAGTTGATGCACATCCTCCGTCTGTCTTCATCACATCTTCATCTTATCTTCATATTGTATTATGCAAGGATGGTCGTGTGTGTGCATTATGCGCTTGTAGTTATTCTTTGCTGGGTGCGAGTGAGTAGTGTAAGTGAAGCAAGCAGCTATTTTTGGAAGATTCTGTGAGTAAGTGAGAGTGGAGTCTTTCTCTTCTGAGGAGGGAGATGAGCCCACAAAATTCCTTCGAAGAATTCTCTCAAAAACGGATAACTTAATCCCACAAGAAAGACTACGCCTTCCAGATAGAACTACAATGCAAAGATATTGTTAGTTACGCATTGGTTATGCTACAGCGACGCATCTTCATCTCTACTATGTAGAGGTGCACTATTCAAATTCAACATAGGAAGACCATTCAAGTGCAGACGCATAAAGGTTACTTTTGTGTACATTACAGTTCTTCTTCGCATGAGACAATTTTACAAGTACCTCCATACTAAGCATACATGTTTGCATTGTAGATTTTTCACAGTTGAAAAACTGAGGAATAGGAATATCTCTGTCTGCTCCCTAGCACATCTTTCTTGTGCATAAAATGAAGCAATGTATTATGCTATTGAACTCTGCTGCTATTCATAAAATCGCAAAAATGTTACTATCTCCCTATTACAATTTTAGTTTACCCTGTAGCAAAAGTACCGTGAACACATTGCCAAGTTAAATTGCAAAAGAACTTTCTTTAAAGGTATTATTTACCTTTACGCGTACTTGCGTACTTCATAGGTGACTAGAAATTGTCTATTCATTGCTGTCGGCCACGGAGACGACGAAACGCTTGTTCCAGCTTCTCAGACCAACGTAATTTAATAAAAGACCAAGATATTATGTTTATTTTTAGAAGACTGTAAATATGTTACTCTGTCTACCTAGTAGTCTACACCACCAAACATAAAACTACACTTTTACATTCTGAATATTTATCTGTGAACAAGTAATAGTACACTTGGTACTCGCTGCAATTCGACCAAAACCGTGTAAAACTAGCCATGCAAATTATATTACACCACTCTGCCAAAACCTGGCACAACCAACTGGCTTCCATACGTACCTATCTATATAATGTTCAACAAAATTCTGACTTTCAATTTATTTCATCATGGAAGTGTATGCATATTACAGCTTATAAAATAAATCACTTACGTATGAATATTTTAGTAATATAAAAAGTAGGTGTTCCTGTCTACTGATGTTTGTTATACTATTTGTACTAGTAAATGATTACCAACCAGTAGAATAATGTTTTTATAAACCTATATGCACTAGTGGATAACAACGTTATTTTTCAGGACTTTTGCTAGTCACATCTTCTTGTATTTAAATTGCCTCAATCACAGCTCAATTTGCAGAGTAAAATGTTTATGACAATTTCAACCAAAAGGTTGAAAATTATGTTATTCCAGGTACAAAAAATATAGCACTTTTGTATTTTTATGGTATTTACTCTTTTGAACTGCAATACTAGATTATACAGAACTTAAGTTTCAGCATCCCTTTGCATTAGTATTTACAAATACAAACGGCAGAAAAGTTTCTTTATAAGTTCAAGTTCAGGATTTACTACAAGGAAATTCTGAGTTGAAACATTTATCCGATGTATTCAGTGAAAAAGTAGAGATAACATGATAGCGAGGTAAGTTAAATAGTTATAAGTTGAAGATCCAAAAGTTGAAAGAAGATAGGAGTCAAAAGTGCGTCGGGATAGAATGACATTAGTTAGCATTAGGAAGTGCGGTAGGTAGGTAGGATTGGGTTGGACTGGAAACGACTAAGCTGTAAAGTAGCATTATATTAGTGTATTAAGTTTAGACTAGAATTTCGTGTGGTCTGCTTTCTGTGAGTTTTGTCGTGGCCTTTTGCCTCTTGCCGGCTTATCTCGGAGAAAAGAATTCACAATGACATAGTAGAGGAGGCTAAGAGGCGATAACACTCTGAAGTAAGTTGAGGTCTCAAAAGCAGCCGACAAGAAACCGACCATCCGGTTTTTGGTCCGGAAAATCCGGGTTAGACCCTTAGCCCAACTCGGAGCTTTCTTTAGGACGCTGCATGAAATTTTGATGTGGAGATTACGAGGAAACGATTAGAATTGAGTTTTAGAATTTATGGAAGGAGCATCCTTTTCTCTGCTCTTCTATTTTCCACCCAGCACTACTTAGGTATGTACATAGTCAACGCAGTCGAGAGAACGAGAGTAGGTGCGTACAAATAGCTAGCGAGGTTTACGTTCTGTTTCACTTTACAAGTATGCAAAATGTACGTAGACTATGTAGACATGCATAAGTAGACACTTACTACACGAGTCCCGCACACGGTTAGCTATTCAATTATAGTGGGAGAAGAAAATGTTAACCTCACAGCTCTCTGTCTACCGTATAAATAGTAAACGTCACCATATCTTTTCCTACCCCTTCATCTTCCTTGCTATTTGCTCTCCCCACTTTCCCGAGGAGACTTCTCTTGTCCTGACTTGTCTTAAAATATATTTTTACATTTAAAAACCAAAATAGACGAGCAAAAAAACATTTTAGCCAGTCTTCTTCCTTTTGACTTTGACTCAACTTGATTGGGCATGATCCTCTAGCCCACCACAGTCCTAGTCTACTTCCTTTTTTGTGCAGCATTACACAACTCTCGGCTGTCTGCTTGTCTATGTCATTATTTATTGTGGGTATACATATTTCTGTGCATTCGTGTACCATTCTCTTATGTAGATATATAGGTGTATAAGCAAAAATGCTATATAAGGAACATAGTAAAGTGTTATGTATATTATCAGCATAATTGTCGACTTTTCTTCGATACTGTAAGATTAAGTGGTCATAGTATATAGGGGCGTGCATACCTTAGTGATGTGATGAACACCGTACTTAAAAAACTATGCATGTAAAAAGTACACAGAGGAGCTGTATACCATCATCAATATATAAGGAGTGTAGAGATACTTATTGAATATTGGAAGTAGATTTTAGTTTTTCCTCTACTTAAACTCCGTCGTGTTTACAGTAACTGTAGCTGCACTCTTTTCATTACACTTACCTAACTACTTAAAACTTGAGTGTCTTCCGAGTTAAGTTGAAGCAGGGGATAATCTAATAGGCGATATTATCTTTCTTGTGAAATGCCACCATAGCCTCTCTATTTATAAGGCAGTCTGTAAACTCTTTTGAGAATGATAAAAACGCTAACGGGATACCTCAGGAGGTTTCCTGCTAATGTGTGCATTTATGTTTTACAGACTCTCTTGTTTATGAGTTATAGTCAAACATGAGTATATGCACTTTTGTATTACAACGTCTGATGAAAGTGGAGAGGGAAGTTTGGGATTGTTGACATTACCTTAAGACAGGGAGTGTCTCCAAAATACACAACATGGCATAAGAACATAAATACATATATTAGCGTATTTAATCCGATTCACTCCCATTTTGAGACTTTATCAAAACTGTGACATGGGAAGAGAAACATGAGGGAGGGCTCGCATGTAATGCAATATAGGTGACTGAGGTGCGTAGGATATCATATGCAAAATATATTTTAGATCTGTAGTGAACCAGATAAGTCAACGAGCGTCTCTGTGGGATTAGAACGGAGAGATTGAGCATAGTGATAGATAGTGTATCCGTTTGTATCTTATCCATGACATGCATTTGGTCCTAAAATGTCTACGATGCATATAGGTAGGTATGTTTGAGTGGGTGAGCTAGTTACTATGGGAAGTCTAGGTGAATAAATTCATGCAGCTTCATGCTTTAAATGTCCAAAGGAGCTTCCGCTAGTCACTCTTCTTATTGTGATTTATTCTGTACGTGAAACTATGGAGTCTGCCTTGTCTTCCATACTGCAGTGCCCCGCACTCTTGTTACATTACCCAAGTGACACTACACTCTCTTCTTCCTCTTCTTGTTTACAGATAAGCCTACGAACTCATGTGTGAGTGATGCCATGCAAACGTGTTTCTCCGACTGAGTGACTCACTCTGGAGAATTGCCTATACCAGAATTCCCTTTTTTACACACTAGTGTTCTTCCACATTCAAGTGACATAATTATATAGGCATACTCTCAACCAGGGTCTGCCAAATACTAAGTGCATAGTAGACTGCAGTCAATATCCCTAATTATTCTCTCAGCACTACTGGCATTGATTTGCTTTACGTTGCTACTATATATGCACACTTGTAATATTCTTAGCATTATTTATTTCAAAGGTGATAAATACGTCACCAAAGATCAATCTAGCGTTAGAATTACAGATGATACAAAAAATGTTGACAGATAAAACATTTGGAATTGGAGTCAATAATAATTTAGTTAAGGTAAAAATTTAATTTAAATGTCGGTTGAAATTTTTGAATATATTTAATATATCACATGTAACAGAAAGTAGATAAAAATATTGGTAAGACAGTTAAATGATAAATATTGGGGTGATTGATCTTGTAAATATAATTTGAGTACAGTACAATGGAAAACAAATAATCAACCAAAATGGCTCCACTATTCTGATAAAACAAGATACGTTTTTTCAATACGTATCAATTGTTGTAGTCTGCTATGCCTAAATCTATTGTAATACGTGAGTGGTAGGAACTGTGTTTTACAGATCAGTTAGCTTTATAAGATATTTGTATTGTAATATTATAAACACTGTAATGTGACTGAACTTAAGTGAGCAGTGAAAGTAGAGTACTATGAGAGGAGAGTAAGATAACTCAGAAGTTTCATGGGACTTAAAAATCAGAGCGATGAACTGGTAAAATGTAACTACACCATCTTGGTACACAAGCCTTTGAAAATTCATATACCTATAGTTTGAGCATAGTGTTTCCGTGCTGGAGATCGTTAAAGGCAACCAACCAAGAAAAGGCAACGGGTGACTTGACTTGACTTTTAGTTAGTTAGCTGCGAATGGGACTCCCATCAGAGAGATCTTTTCTCTCCTGTATGCCTTCTTTCTGGTTCTACAATCAGTCACAATCACAAAACCCACAGGCCAAGCCAAACAGAACCGAAGTAAAGTAGATACCTTGGTGAATAGACAGAGAAATGGAAACTCTGCCACAGAATTGAAAATTGGTATAGCATGGTACACCATTTGATATTAGAGCCAACTTCTCCATCACCAAACGGTTAATAGGGACAGGAAATTACGAGGACATTTTGGGTCGGTGTAACATTTAGATGTAATAGGAGATGGAACCAAGAAACAGAAGTTATAAGAAGTATAGAAGAAACATTTGAGTCGAAAGGTACCTCAATCCCCATATTGTCTTACTGCTATAGTGTCTCTCGCTTGGGGAATTAGCATAGGGAGTACACATCAAGTGATAAGCAGATTTTTAGAGACGAAATATTGCTGAATGTCTCGTCTGAGTCTTGAGTGCATTTGTACTCTGCCCGTTCCTGTGAATGAAGACAATCTAAGTATGAAGGAATTGGTCTGGTACTCTAATACACTAACAGATTTTAGTTTTCTATTTATTCCTAAGAACAAATTACATCCTGCCTGTTTTCCGTATATGAATTCTTCGCCTTCTCCTCAGATTTGATTTTCATCTCCGTATTTAATGCAGGATTTGATGTGGAAAGACAGAAAATAAAGTGAGCACACAGCAGAAAGAGACTGGCTACCAAATAGGCACTTTAAAACTTCAATAATCTTTCATATTTGATTATGAGAGAGGAAGAGAGGAGGGAAGGGGAATCCAAATGAAAATAATTTGGTAATGTTTTCCAACAGTTTCCTTCAGAATGAAATTGTGTAAGAATTTTGAGGGAAACTAATAGAATCCATCCGCTAAATAATTATAAAGGCCATATAGAGCTAGATTTTTGGTGCTAGTATACAGAGGAAATAGACTGTAGCTTTTTGCTTTTTGTAGTATAATTATGTGTAGTTATGTGTGTCTAAACTCCATAGTTCTGATATAATAGGTTTCCTGTATTACTTCGTATAGCCCTAATTGCCAGTGTTTCCAAGCAATTGGAAGTTGATTCTGTGTTGTAGCTGTAAAAGGAAGGCAAACTATTTAGATAAGGCGAGGCACTAACGATAAAGAAAGAAAAGGTGTTGTTCTTCGTTTTTGGAGATAGCATTTATAGGAAGGTTTCTTTTTGCAAGTCTCCACATAGAGATGCAAGTTCACTTAATGTAGTCTGCTTCCAGAGTTTTCTAGCTTCTTTAAGACAAGTTTTTCACAGTGCAAAAAGTAGGAGCACTTATAATATACATAGACTGATGAAAGCCTTTGATATAATTAAATAACTAATAGGATTAGATTAAATTGGAGACTGAGCTGAAGTGAAGCAGACTAGTGTGAGACTTGAGACTATACGGTTACAAATGAAGGCAAGGGAAGGAAGCATGACAGGGAGAAGCAAAGCGGGAATAAGACGAGCATCCTATATTTAACTCCTCTATAGTTATTCAGAAGGGAATGCGAGGACTGAGTAAAGTACTAGGCTCTATCTATTCCCTATGTGTCTCTCCGAATAGCAAAGAGAATTGGGAAAGATGAGAAAGTAAAGTAAGCATTAAGCAAAAGAATAGAAAAGTCTAGCCCTCCTATGAAACAGAATTGCAGAATTTAACAAGAAACATAAGACACATTCAGCAAAAATGCCTTTTTCTCCGTATGTGTTTTAACGAAAGAAAAAGAAAGTTGCATAGGCTGGATGTACACAAAAAGTACGTACACATAACACTCGGAATACAAACTTGGTTAGATATACTTAAGTAAGTAATGTAAAGCCATGCCTAAAGTTAACTTTAACAGAAAGGAAGAAAGCTGCTTATCTCGAGACATCCTATAGAAACACGTATAGACAACTATTGTGACACACTTGCTATTCCGGCTATCTTACATAACACAGATAATTATACATACATTATACTGACGATGAGAGTGAATAGTGAAATCGTACGAACTGGGCTACTGGGCTTCTATCTGCATTTCCTTTTTATACATATACACTATGTACAAGAAAGTGGGATGCACTCCACTGCTTTCTCTACTCCTAAAACTAAAAACAGAGTAAATTATTATTCTACTTATACTACAATTAGCGTCGAGACGTCGGTCCACCATGTGGCTGAATGCCCAGCTTTGAGCGAGTTGAGATTCAAGCACCTGAGTAAGTTTCTCGTTCACGTGGATGAGTTACCGGGGTTGCCCTTGTCGTCTCTGCTTTCATTTTGTATGTCTGCAGGACGAATGAGTGGCTTCTCCGAACAGTAAAGCTGTTCAGGGAGCAACTGCAAGTAAGTCCTCGCGGCTTGAGCGGTAGTGTGTCTTTGCTACTCAATAGTATTGAACACACTCTCCCACTAACACACACACACACATTATTCTACTTTGTCCGTAACTATTTGTTTCAGTATTTACTTTGTTTCCCGTCCCTTTGTCTTCATTATACGTGAAATGTTATTTATTTTTACTATTAGTTCTATACAATCCATGATGCAGCTCACTACACAATTAGAACATTCTGCTGCACTACTACAAACTAACCAAAGCAAACTTAACATAAGTTCCTCAACTAAATCTCCTCTTTCCTTGTACTCTTGTACTATTCACCTTCACCTATACACATCTCCTATAACTTTGTTAAGCATCTATTTACATTTAGTTTGTTTACCTCTACTAATAGCAATACGTACCTAACAACCATCCCACACACAATCAGCATAGTGCTTAACCTAGTTTATCCAACATTTTTCTTGCACATACATGTGTCACAATATTATTATAGGTCCCAGTTGTGCTTAATAGTTGTCACTATTTCTTCCTCCTTCCATTTATAAAAGTAACTTTCCTTTAATATACAAGCTACCACCATTGAACTGCAATTTTAACCAGAATAAACTAAAACCAACTAGATCGCTAAATTGTTAGAATGTAATGTTCAATTTTTTCGAGCATCTGCATTTCTATTATGGATGAAATCAAAATATGCAGTGAAAATGAGTAGCATCAAATTATAAAGTGCATTTATATTACTTTGGATGTTTTAGTTAATTATTCTAATGGAAGTGGTTGAGTAATAGTAATAGTAGAGGTTTGGATAGTGTGATTATTATATTTATAAGTATTAGATTGGTAGGGAGTATTATTGCGGAGTATTTATTTGTGAAGATAATGAGGGGGCCTGAAGAGGAAGATCAAAAGAAAAGATAAGAAAAGTCAGTATTTGTTTGTCGTCTATTAGTGCGGAGAGATAAATGACACGTGGAGAGGACTGGGTCTGTGTCTGAAGGTTGTCGTCAAGTGAAGGTGTATTAGTGATATCAGAGAAAGGATGTCTGGAGTGCATGAATTGGCGAAGGGCAAAGTGCTTTGGCAATGTCTCGTCACAAACAGGAGAAATGTAGAAAAAGTAAACAAACGAAAAGATGTGTATCTTATCCTCTCTTTGTTGGATTCCCAGAAAAAGAGTTGCTGCAACATTTAGTATAGATCGGCTTTGAGGAGTGGAGTCCAGTCGGGTGGATTGTATAAGTAGGTAAGTGTGTAGTATTTGCAGTCGGAAGAAAGTAAAGAAAGATAAACTGACAATGAGGAAAGTGGTGGAGAAGGGAGGACGACTGGAGGCCAGTAGAAAGTCCGTCCCAGATCAGAGAATGTCTAGGCACTCGAGAGTCGTGCTTCTAGTCCACGGGCGGAATGGAACAGTTAGGAAGTTGATTGAAAGTCAGCAAATAGTGGACAAGTCACATCCACATCACAATCACAAAAAGTCACAGATTGCTCAACAACAGAAAACAAGTCGAAGGAAGAGAAAGAGCGATTTGTCGACTGTCTGTCCAGCTCATCCATAAAGTCCACTTACTCAGCTTTTCACTTTCCCCGACTCTCTCCTCCCTTCACAAAGTTTTGATCTATGAACATCAAACTCTCACGCACCTCTCACTCTCTAACTCTACCGAAACGACAGCCTAACGACCTAACGAACCTGTTCTTCGTCTTTGTCATCGTTTACACATTCACAGACTAAGTTGATAAAAGTGGACATACATTACATCTCTTAAGACTTAGCTCTACCTACCTATCCAACTTTTTCACTTATCCAAGGCATTTCTCTTATTGATCGAGATAAAACCTACAAATATGTTTCTAATGGTATTATGTGCCAAAATGTTAAAGTGTTAAAGATGCAGAAAAACATCATAAATATACTATTAGTATCTTTCTACTTTATTTCCTGCTATACTCCATAGCTCTGACGTCTCAGAACTTTTCGTATATACCCGGAGAAAGTATGGAGAAAGGATTAATACTAACTACTTTTCTACTCCGTCTCATTCCATCTTTTCCCACATAATGTTTTATTCAATGTCCTAGTGTTCAACTCCCATATCTCAGCAAAATAAATTAGCTCGACTTCTCATTTCATTCAGAAGAGTCCCCAACTCATTTATATGCAGATTTCTTTATTAAAAACAGAGAACTCATTTCCCCCACTGTTTATCCGACAAATTACAAAAAAGATAGTTTATAAGTAGATACGCAACAAAGCAAAGAGTTATTGGTTGGCATTCTGAGCAGAGTCTGGATTTATTTGCACAAGTTCGACTTTTAAATCAACTGGGACTGAGTAATGGAGCTTCTCAGTCCCTTCTCACTTTCCTACATGACATTTACAACTTTTGCCCCAGAAACTTTAATAAAATGTAAATATGGAACTGTGGAATAATTGCGAATCTAAATACCAAACTGTTCCTCATACTGTTTTGCGAAATTGCTAACTCTATTAATGCACAGACGCATACATATTAAAAAAACAATCACAAAGGACATTTACATAAAAATGCTTAAAATAGGACGTAAACGAATTATAATCTCTTGGGTGAAGGATTTGATGGTAAGCACTAAGTACAGGTAGGTGCCTATAGTTTGTAATCCTAATTAGGTACATGAATATCTTGGATGTTTCAACTCAAGTCTAGTTTCGTTTGCATTTGATGTGGCTTTCACCATGTTTCCTCTGAATGTAGGAAATAAGTGTGCCAAAGCCAGTACACACAGCTGGCAGCAATAAATATGGTATAAAGTGCCTTTAACAAGTTAACTGTACAGTGAATGTTTTATTTAAGAAGCCGTTGCGTGAAAGTCAAAGTAGTAAATAAGTCGAGAAGTCAAGTGTATTTTTAATGCTCCTGTAGATCTAATGGTGAGCGTAAGTGAAAGGTTGATGCAACGTGGAGCTAACTGAACTATTTAACTATAAGTACCACGGAGAAAGGAGCCAAATACTAAACTTGTCTTAAACTTGACTTGAGTGCTATTTTAGCCAAAGAAACAGGGAATACACAGTTGAAAAATAAAATAATCTAAAGACATGCCAAGAATTATATGTGATAGAGTGCTGCACGGACTACTGTAAACGTTACTAGACTGAATGGAGGCTATTGTTGCAGTGTGTGGACCTATTTCAACTTTCCTGCACTACTTCTCTAATGTACATAGAATACAGAAATATAAGAAAGAGCAATGGAAAAGCAGAAAAGTAAAAAGTGTTTCAGGTTCCAGTCAAAGTAGTCCACATTAGAAATCAGACATGCATGCGACAGCCAGTAGGACAAGACAACTCTCTTAATAATATCAGGGTAGTGAATCTGGGTTAAACACTCTGTTCCAAATCAGACCCACAATTGCTTTGTAAATTGCAGACTATGTTGTATATGTAGTTGTTAAACTTTTTACTGCCAATAAGTCTGATAACAATCGATTCATAAAAATTAACTCTTTTAGGTCTTTATCTACAATTTGGCAGATATTTGGCGTTCTCGAATGAATTTTAAATAGACCCAGACGGTTTTAGTACCCTGTTTAATATAAAAGCAACATCAGTACTTGAACAAATGTAAATGCAAGTCCATGGAGTGAACGCAGAGTGTGTTCTTGTCCCAAGTTTCCAACCAAGTCTTCCAGACCTAGAATTCTAGCTAGACACAAAACTCTGTCATGGTTTAGTTCTTTGGTTCTCCCTTGCTCCCTATGACACCACATCACACAACTTGCAATTCGCTGGAACCTTTTCTTGATTCATTGTGTTCTACTATTGTTAAGCAGTTTTATTGTATAGTAAGTCTTTGATATTGTGGAATCCATTATACGATTATACGCATTCTTGGATATAGTTACAAACACTGTAGTAGGGGATCCTTATGCAATAAATACCGATATTTGTGCTTAAGATTTTAAAACTAGTTCCATATCTATTCCGCCTACTCTGATTCAGCACATAGTTATTTGACTATTGTAATGTGCCTAAGATATGTATTGTATATGTTAGCGGTAGTAAGTAACTTTAGGCAATAGGCTACTCCTTGCCGAATCGAAATTGTAAAATTCTAATTTCTCGAAAACTAAGTAATTTTTATGTACATTAATAATCACATAACCACGATTAAAATAAAAATTAGCTATATTAGTATGCCAAGAAGTGACTATGTCATCATAATATACAGCATAAATAAAATTGTAAATAGTTTGACTCCCTCTGTCTTAATGGGACAAAATTATTTGATGAACACTAATAAATGTAATTACACAATAAAATAACATTAATTTTAAATGTCGAGTTTTCTTCTTTCTTCTTAATGCCGAGTCTAGACTAACGGTCTGAAGTTACTGAATACCGCTAACATATATTATTACATTTGGTAAGGCTTTTCAAGTTTTTGTTAAGTACATATTGCGTACGGGAAGGTAGGTACTTGGGATATTTGTAGATGTGTTTCCTTGTGTTATTATTTAAGTTGCCTTAAAATCCAGGAATATTTTACATTGTACGAAATTTCGAATGGGGCCCTCTCCTTCCGTTTAACTTTTCGCTACATAAAATTATTCATGCTTGAAACGAGTTTTCTCATTTTAAAGTATATACATACATACTTGCAATACGAACCTAAAACGTAGTTGACGAAGACTGTAACTTGAGAAAATGTCTAAAACACAGTACATAAATTAAGACATTCGTTGGATTTGTTGGTTTGAGTATTTTGTTACTTTGTGTCATGCATTCCTTAGAGATAAGTAGAAGATAGTAGTATACCTATAAGTTTGTAGACAGAATTGCGTATATTTTAATTATGGAATCACAAGAAGAGGGTTAACTGCTCTCTTGACATAAAATAAAATATCTGTAGGAAAAACACACATGGAATGTATCTACACTCCGCTCGGGCCATTTTTAGCCACAAAATTAAGTCAAGCGCACCACTCAACTCTTAACCATCTTTTATGAGCTACATAACATTTTAACATGATTCTCGTTAAGGGGACGCTCATGTTTTGCTGAATGACAAACAAACAATACTGCATCTTCTAAATTAGTACAAAGACACAGACGAGAGGAGACTTAAGTTTTAGTGCATTACAAGGTATTATGAAAGTAGAGAACTTATTAGTTGTAAGATATTACGAGGTAGGAGTATTTACGTTTTCTGTCGTTTACATTATGACATTTTAGTACCAGCATTTTCCATTCTTAACTACCTAGCCACGTAATGCATATAATTACGTTCTTGTCGTAAATATTTTCACAGCCTTAATTTCCTTGCAGATTTCATCAGATAGCGAAAATTGCTGTAATATAACGTTATATAACTGTCCTTCACTATGTCTAGGGTAGAAAGGTAAAGAATTGAAATTTTAATAAATATTATGTAATTACACATCCTTTGCGTGGGTGGTATTTACAGTCGAATTCTACATCGCTACTCAGACTTCAATCGGAACTTCACTTGCTCTTCAAGTCCCAAGTCGTATTCAGGATTCACTTAAATAATGACTTAGAAGTCAAGTTCTAAGGTACCTCCAGACCTACCTTGGCACTTGACTTGAGCTTGACAATTTTTGAAACTCCCGCTCAAATTTCAATACAAAATAATTTTGAAGTCTAACTTCGCCAAGTGGGTTTCATGAATACCACCCCTACTTGGACTTCAACTTGACTTGAATCAACCCTTACTAAAGTTAGACTTGAAGTGAAGTCTGAGTAGCGATGTAGAATTCGACTGTTAAGGAGGCTAGAAATAAGGATATTGGATCAATTCTGCAGTTTCTGTAATTAAAGAATTGATAAATACGTTTTGTAAATAGTCATAAATAAGTTTCATTGTGAGCGTATTTGACAGTGTAACTCATTAATATAATGTATATGAAGAAAAAGAGCAAAAGTTAGTCAAAGAAAGAAGAAAGGAATGCAGAAGGTTTTCGGGAGGGAATAATGCAGCCTTTAAAACGTCGGCAGCCCATCTACTAAAAAGAAATGGGACTCATAATGTAGAAACCGAAGCGACAACTAACTAGGTCTTTGTCGTTATACATACTAAACATATACATTATTGCTATTATTATTATTATCACCATTTTTCCCATATTATTACTGATACGCTTTCTATAACACGTCTGGCCTGCCTTTTCAGTAATGTGATAATGATAAAAGGACTTTTCCTATATGTTCAAATCTCTTTAAGTCGTTAAGCTTTCTTCATAGACTCATATACAGGTCTTGGATGACACGCACATCACACTTGGAACATATTGCAGAATAGTTTTTCTAAAACTATTTATATATAGGAGGTATACAGACATTCAGAGCCTTTATTAAGGACTATAGTTTCTTCTGCTGCATTACATTCCATTAGATTATATTACATGAGATAGTGCAGCGAGGAAGTTGAAACTGCACACAGTTGCAAACAGACAAGAGTCTTCTAACATTAGGGAGCGTGTAAATCTAGAGTAATGCAACGTAGATTGCTCACTGATATCTCTCTGCATTCAATTCTATTTCAGTATGGGTAATCCTCTATGTCACTGTTAAGACTTGATACTATATCTAAGCTATCTTAAACTCCTATGACAGATATATACTTTAATCTTTTTTGCGATTAATAATTTATTTAACCAACTATTATAGTTGCTTACCCATAAATGCCTTCCTAATTCCTCCTATATATACATAGGGATCTATTGTCAACAGACAAAACTTGTTATAGATATGAAAATATATAAAAACTAATTGTAAAGATCCAAGTATGTAACTCTAAATAAACAAATCGGATGTTTTGAACTAACCAAGATGCAAGTTATCCATAGTCAGAATAGTTACTGATGATTGTCGAATCCTGAGTCAAGTTGTTTAAGTTTGTATTCTTTTGTACTATTTAACATACTGTATCTATCCTGCATAACTTAATGTGGACATATATTTCCGAGAATATCTGTGATGTGATGTTATGTTTCTTGTGTGGAATAAAAAATATTGTAAAAAAGAGACAAAGTCAAAGGAAGCGGTTCTGTCTCCGTCTTGTCGTTTTGGATATATTGTATCCCCTTTGGGTTCCTGTGCCTTTAATCTGTTTACTCGCTTATATAGTAAGTATTTGCATGGAGTAAGAGGGAATATCTGCAATAGTCTGAATATACAGATGTAAAGTTTGAAGTAAAGCTCACCGTTGTTAAGAGTGAGATATGTTTAACTAGGGCTGTGTACATACACACGTATTATAGTAATGGGAATAAGTACTAGTATATGACAAGATGTAAAATCTGGAGAAAAGAGCCAGAGACTAGTGGAATAGAGCGAGAGAGAGAGAGTAGCTTCTACATATTTGACTGCTGCGACGTGATGTGAGTGTGTACATAGTAAATAGTAAGTCTCATTTCTAATGTACAGTTGTCCTACGTAAGGATGTGTGCTTTAAGCCTCTACTACTTATATATGTATATATAGAATCACGCAGTATACTTAAGTAGTAGGTGTAACACTCGGCAGAGTTTATCTCTATAGTATTATAGGACTGACAATAAGTACAGTAGTGCTGTTCTGTACTTTTTACTTGTGTTATGGTTCTTTTGACTTGAGTTGACTTGTCTCTCTTGTGTTGGCCCCAGTCCAACTTAAACCCAAAACATACTCAAACCCTACTTGTACTCACTTCACTTCTAACCGTACGTTGTGCAGATAGATTCTCCTATCTCCAATATACTTTACTTCCTCCTGACAGACTCTAGTATAGAGAAAGAATTTGAAGAAGTTGACTGAAACTAAGATGCCTTCAAACTTATCCTGACTATTCCATGCCAAGCTATTCAACACAGTTGAGAATGGGGAGAGAGAGGAAGAATAGCACACACTGTCCTTATGCAATGCACAGCTCTAGTACTAAGTAAGTAGAAGGACCAAGTTACTACCAAAGACCAGAACAAATAAAGAGTACAGGGCTAATAGAAGAATTTCGATCTCCTACACTTTTCTAGTAAATATAATATTATGGCGTTTTACTAGGAACAGGAGGGAAGGCTGAGTAAAAGGAGAATTGGACTAGTCTTCCCTTGTAATGCTAGATGAGATTCTTGTTCTAGATGAGAAATACGAGAGGAAAGAGACGAATATTAGAACCTACGTAACCTAGCTGAAGAAAGTAAAAGTGAGACTCAAAGTAAAACCAGTCCCGACTCCAGTCAAAATTCAGACGAGCGTGCAATTCCATGTGAGCAGCACTTTCTTCCTTCCACAGCAATCATCTCAACTCAACTACACGCACATAGCACAACAGCCAAGGCTCTCCCCTACTATAGGTACTCCCTTCAATCCGCTATACCATTTCTTATACTCCATTCCTTCCTTGTCCTTATACTTCACGAATTTTCACTATTACCTAATTTTACAACGGAACATCACAATCTCACTTGACATATCGTGACATTTCTCATAACTACTCCACACTTTACTCTTTACGCTCAACTCAACAGCCGATATTTTTTACTCATTTACAGACCTTGTTATAAACTCACTTTTCTTTGCATTCCCGTGGAATTCGCTATCAACACCCACACCATTACATTCTTTTATTTCACACAATAACCTCTTGTAACCTCTACAGACAAATTACACTCTATCGGATTTAAAGTGTCAATTGCATAATTGGCGACTATTTAATTAGGAACAATTAGTAATTATTCATTAGGAAGCCATATATTTTAACCAAATGATTTTTATTAAATATAGATATAAGCATATTCAGATGGAAAACAGCCACCCTGATAATATAACTACACTCAGAGTTAATCTGCAATTATTTATTTACTAGTATTTCTCAGGTATAATTTGACTAACAAGTGTCGAGTCATTTTTTATTTCGTCTTAATACTATTAAATCAAGATTTCATTTAATTCTGTAGATATGTAACGCTTTTAAATTCTTATCACAGTTCAATGATGCGGAGGACGTGTGGATTTGTATGTAAATATTATAGGCTTAAGGAGGTAAACGTAAATAGTAGTAGAAATGTGTGATAGGTCCTAAGTCCCAGTCACATAGTAGGCTGTGATTGCTAGCTGAAGTAGTATTTCATGTAGAATATTATGGACTGAGCTAACGATAAGTACTAACACACATATTATACAGATAGAAGGAAGCAAAGTGCGATATGATGGGATACTAAAGATAAATGTGATGTAGTATGTATGTTATGTTGCTCTTACAATGTCCTATGCTTACTCACTCATATACTATTATACTTATGTAAGTAGGTAGGTACCCAAAGGAACCCGACCCGGTAGCCAACATATTTTTACATTTCTCTCGTATGACTAACGTAGGAAAAGTGCAAGTGCAGTGCATATGTAGTATGGAGTACACTATGCTCTGCGTATTTAGTAATAGACCATTCTGTTCCTCATGTCGACTGCCTCTACTACTCGAGACTTTGGCTAGCGATAAGAGAGAGAGAGCAAGTCTCTTCAGCAAAAATTTATCCCTTCATTTTTCATTTTGAAATGGTATTTTTTCTGTGGCTATTTGTAGGTTGTCGTGCAAAAATCCCGAGTCATGAGTCATGACTCCTGACGGGCGGAAGGAAGGTGTAAATTCCCCATGTCATGGATTTTATTTCCAATTTTCAGTTCGCTCGGAAAATGTTTTCTAGGCAGGGGAAGTCCAGTGAAGTCAGCCCAATTCGACTAGTATAGAACGGAGGATGAGAGCTGATGGAGAATGAAGGCAACGGAGTGGAGGGAAGTCATGGCTGGCGATGCCACGCTCTAGAGGACACAAACTCATTCTCATTCTGCACACTGTTGGCATTACATTGCAACATTAAATTGTAATATGTTCCTCCGACCCTATTTATATGCATACAAAATAGGAGACAGACAATGCATCAAATCACTTCGCACAAGACAACACGCAGAATTAGCAATGTAATCTAATGTACCAAGGCAATATTTCATTTTCTATTTGTGATCTCCCGACTAGGTTATGTTACATTTGCCAGACTCATTATTAGCACAAGGCCAAAATTTACAAATAAACAATCTTTGCAATCAATCACGTTCTCTCCAATCCCAGAGAGATGTATAAATAACCTCGACGCCAAATACCACCTCATTGTTTACTTATCATCTATTAAGAATACTAATACTTACTGAATTAATGAGCAGGATATCATTTAGAGGAAAACATAATAAAATATCACTTCTTGTAATTGGCAATGGGCCGGACGCAGATATTATTAGTAGACATCCGTCATACACAATATCCTATCCATGTATTTTTACACAACTTGATCTTGGCTCAGCTCACTAAATTAAAGCACAAAATAAATAACAGCTTTGTAATCTCCAGTTGTTTGCAGAAATTCATATAAAAAAGCTATTATTCCGTGTCGCTTGCCGTTTCACACTTCCTTATTATCAGAACACACACACACACCTATATTTAATTTTGAGACCTAAGTACTCTTGTTTACTCAGTATATTTACATGCTTATCTTATGTAACACTAGATACCTATACACTTTTAGGATGCATTAGTATTTAATGATTTATAATCGCCCTTTGCGCCTCCACCGAAGAATAGTACCTATATCTACGATGAAGTTAAGATATCTGACACGATAAAGTTATGTACGTCATTAATTGTCGTACTAGCAAAAAATGCAGCCAATATTTACAACGTAAAAAACTACCTACGTATATTACTAATCTGCTAACTCCTTTATTTTATTACTGTTCGAATGAGCCAATTTAACTTTATTATAGCCGAACATAATATGGAGCCTGAGAGCAATATACAATAATATACAACGCTTGCAGATAATATTGAAAGAGGCTTTGCCTACAGCATAAGGGAACAGCATATAACGTAATAAGAGCTTCTAATCTTTTAGTGACGTGTTCCCGCCTGATAAAAATTGCAAACATGAAGTCTCAACATGCAAATTAAATAAAACCGGTATAATTTTAGTGTTGCTGTAATGTTAAGGATTTTATAGACCAGGAATTTTCTAAGATCTCAAAACGCTTGCTCCATTATATCAAATGACAGTTCCAGTAAGTACACATTTAAAGAATACGTTCATGGGAAGTACAGAAAATGCAATTGGGCATAAACCAAAGTGTATAGATTAGAGATACTAGGGTGTAAAGTCAAGTGTGTGAATGCACAAATTATTACAAATGATATTGATCAGAACTTCACTTCAATTTACTGTTTTATAACCATACGGATACAAAAGAGGATCTCTGGTTCAATTCGAAATATTGTTGTAAAAACTGCCTAGTACTGATAGCTAACAATTTTTGTTATCGCCTAGCGTGTTGGCCTATTATAAAGAAGGAATAACAGAGGGGAATGAAATTCTGGTTTTCGCAGATTGGGTACTGCAAAAAACTAGAACTAACCAGATATTCAAATGGACCATTATCTACGTATTTTCTCTATTGCATCAATGTAGATAAATATTATCAGATTATTATACACACCAGTAGATGTAGATCAGTTTCATGTTATATATTATTCTAATTTGAACAATAAGGATAGCTATCTTAAGAAAATTATTTTTAGGAATATTTCCAATATAAACAGAATGTGTACACAAGTGATGGATGTAGGTATTTGGAGACTGCAAATTCTTGCGTATAAATAAAAAGCTCAAAAATTAGGATATTAATGTCAGTGATTCATTCATAAAAAAATTATACTAGCAGTTCAGTAGAGTTTAAACCAAGAGTTAGCGATTGTTAGGAAACCGTCCTGACAAGGTCAATTGAGCTTCATCCCTAATGTTTACTGTGTAAATCAAACCACACATCAACCAACAAAAGATCACAAAAAGTGCGATCTCTCGCTCAATGAGGCAACAACACAAAAAATCCTTTTGGTACACACTTCTACACGCAAGACAGGTTAGAAGCATACAATTATGATACTCTTTAAGATGCACAATGGTTGCTCTGTAGAGTATATCAGAAGCAGATGCATGCACACATAGTTTAGTAGGCCTGTTCCTTATTAAAATAGAAGAGACCAACTTTAATGGCAACTTTTTTACGTGACCCATCTGTAAAGGATTACAATAGCAAGCGACGATGTAGGGAAATAATTCAGCATAACCAACTGTTTTTGCGCATAAAAATTACTATGCCCAACACGAAGATTAGAATTAGACATCAAAATAGAATTAAAGTTGGTATTGAAATAAACAGAACAAAAACAACGGTTTGTATATCAATTATTGTGTTGGTTGAAAGGCTTCCTGATTGAAATGTGAAGCAAGTGCTATTAGGTAATGATGTAGACTCTGCAGGTAAAAGATGAACATTTTAGTTTTATTTTGTAAGTGCATAGGTAATGTCTATTGTTTAGGACGTGTGGCCTTACGACTCGGTAATTTGAATAATATAATGTTTGAATTTAGATAGTACATGAATATTAAACAAACGATTCGAGTAAATTGTCAAGTGACTGTGCATCTCTCGCCTTGACGTTCAGTACATAATTGATACCAAAATAAACTTCATGGATATTTATTGTCGTGCGAAGAGATAATAATTGTCAAGCAAGCATCTCCATTCTCCATCTTTGTGCATGTGCTTTGTGGAAGAGATCATTTTATTTTCAGTTAAGCGTGCATATACAGATCCAGTTTAGAATACATTATGAAACGTTTTGTTACCGGGACTTTCTTATGGCCAACAAAAATATATAGCGATTGCATTGTTATTAATATTCATATTACGTAATCTCTAAATTAATTTGATTCCCACTATAGTATTAGCATAATAAACCCCATTTTCAAGTACCACCTCTAATATGATGGGGAGTGGTAATTAATTTCTAAACGAATAATAATTATTTAGAATAGCAATTATTTTCTGAACATGTTCCTTTGATGATTACGTCCATTAAAGAAATGTCCATCCTCATTTGGACTAACTACAGTATAATCTCTAGTTATGAGATTTAAAACGAAATCGCAAGATAATTGCTTATAGTTTTGCAATTCTAAAATACTTAAGGACTGTAATCTTCCTTAGATGTTACAAGATTTTATAAAACACAGATAAAAGTGGTAATTGGAAATAAACTACTTTTACCACAAAACTGTACTGGAGGCTATGCACGGAAGCCACAAAAAAGGGTGTCTGTAACATGTAGAGCTTTTGGCTATAGTCACAAGTGCTTGCTTAGCCGTGTGTTGCATGACTGCTAGGATTTTGTATGGCGAAAGAAAGGCTTATCTTTACTAGTGCATAAATAGTAAAGATGAATGGATCAGGAAGAGTGGGAGTAGGAGACAAAATACAAAGAAGCCGCAGATCACGTCATCTTGCTAACTAAGCCCCCTGCTTTCCAAACAGCAAACACATTTCGAGACACAAGACAAGACTGTCGTTGACTCCGTATAAAAACAAAATCAACCCGTTATACTTTTACTCCTATCTAACTGTCTTTAAGTAGCATACTCTTCCCTCACGCATAATACACACTTCCGTTAAGATACAACACGCACTCTGTACTTGTATTATTCTTTTGTTAGTTTACTAGTTCAAGGCACAGACCCGTGTCATCTAAATATTAACTCGGATACCTTACTTAACTCAGATTGCTGCTACTAACCAAAGTGTACATGTTAGTATAAAATACTCCAAATATTTTTACTATTTTACTTGTACTGATACTTGAGATATCAAGGACGTAGATACAGATTTTTCTTAGTACATCTTCTCATTTCCCAATTTTGTTATGGGAGTCTACAATATTATGACAGCATAAATGAAATTGTCACATTCATAGTACAAAGGTATTTAGTTTTCCTAAATAATTTTTAAAATAGTGAGTTGGAACTAATACTAGAATGCTACCTTGGATTAGTAAAACATGTCAGTGAGTGTGCTAACATGGAGCCCGGACAAAGTTGTGGCTTTATTTGTACGCGTCAGCTCCACGTTAGTTTAGCTTGAATATTATGACAGTAAAGTTTTAAATCTTTCCTTTGCTTTACAGAAGCACGAAGTCTTCTATGGGGATCTCTCAACACAAGTATAGTAATTCTGCAATAAACTGACAGAAGTACCTACTTTATGAGAACCACAAAGTAAGTATTTCCAATTCCAAAGTCAGTTCCCTCGACGTCTCCAATCCCTCCTCAATCTCAAGTGTGTACAACTCTTATTCCTTACACAAATCTGTCTTTCATCATTCACATAAACTGAAAGTAAGGCCACATAAGTATATGGACACGTTCGTCTAAACTGCCTTCCGGCTCCGTCTTTTATTTAACGTCTGCGTACAATACTGTGTATTAAAATGACCTACATTAAAATAAATATAGAATGAAAATATCATTTAATTACATTACTGCAGATATTTAGAAAAAAAGCTGAGCACAAGACAATTCGGTACAATAATATTGCTTGAAAGGAATTTATTAATTGGGCAATTAAAACTTTTACTAGTTCGCAGTTACTAGCCAATTTGAAGATGACCCGAAAAGCAACATTGTTTTATATATTGCCATGTATTGCTTGGGTTCAAAAGGTTTTAAACATTTGAGCAAATATCAAAAATGGCAAATTGTTATTTTTGCAGAGATTCCTTCTAAATCGTTAACTGCTTATGGAATTATCTTTTTCTCCTCTTACTCCATCCAGCACATGCAGTTGAGTTCTTCCACCTATTACCTGCTATATTCGCAATAAAATGGAATGTGAATGTGCATAAAGATTGGTAGTGTAATATTAGACACTGTGTAGCAGTTATAAATGCAGTAGTACATAGGCGTCTTCGTGATAGGAAAGCGGAAAGTGTATCTGGGATATCGACTGTAAAGGAAAGCAAATCTGTAAGTGGGCAAAAAAGAGTTTTTTGGCACTGGTTCCAATAATGCTAATCCAGAGAGAGAAT
The DNA here is from genome assembly GCA_020055645.1 of Tomocerus qinae. Classification (NCBI taxonomy): domain Eukaryota; kingdom Metazoa; phylum Arthropoda; class Collembola; order Entomobryomorpha; family Tomoceridae; genus Tomocerus; species Tomocerus qinae. The sequence goes on from CM034547.1 coordinate 31,079,379, forward strand.
CTCGGAATGGAAGCCACTTAACATTTCTTGGACAACTTTCTTTAGATTCAAAAGTAGAGGATGCGTAATTGGGACAAAAGGAGAATATGGATGCATTTGCCAGGCAAGGCGTTGCAGTAGAGGATTGGTGGAGAATTCTTGTGTAAAAGAGTACCGTAGATAGGAAAAACGGTGGAAGAAGGGAAGGAAGCAGAGACCACATGAGGACAATGCCGTTTCGTTATCCTCTCAACTCCTCGTCACTCTCACGCATCATCTCTCTTGCTTTATGCTAAGTGCTCGCTAAACAATTCCGCTCATTCGTATTCCTGTTTTCACTTTAGTAGTTTGTATTAGAATGACTTGTCTCGACATATCTTTGCTGCTAACTTTACTTTAGCATGCATGACAGACCATGAAATATTTCATAATGCCGAAATGGAAATGGAATTAGAATTTACAATTCTTCCACTACTTCCATTACTTCATCATCATACATGCACAGCCTTATAAATACCGAGATCTACCTCCTTCCTACTCAAAACTACTTTGAATATTCACTTTTCCATACAAACCCACCCAAGAATACTCCAACTTTCCGAATTTACAAGATTTAAGTATCTCTCTATTTAGAATATGCTCTGCCAACACATTTCAATCCCGCATACTCCAGCACGAATAATTGTTTTCAAATAAAATTGGTGGGCTGGTCATGACTACTATAATAAGACTATGCATGGCTTTAGTTTTCATGATTTTGATTAACATACGCCTGCTGGTTTAACAAGTGATATTATTATGTTTATGTTCAAAATATAATGCATGTGCGAAAATGTATTGTTTGCAAATAATTAACCATTTTTGTGATTTTTGTCCAATCCATTCAAAAGTTTAATCTATTATGATAAATCTGAACCATTTATTGAAAAATTTGTTTCCGAGTCCAAATATTTACAAGGCCACAGATCATGAGTGCATTAGACTAGATTTTTAAGAAAGATAACACTTTTTAAGAGGGATTCCAGCTGATCTGACTTGGATGTGACCCATTGTAGAAACCTAATAAGAGGATATACACTTATATTTGGTTACAGTGTAAATACGGACAGAATTTGGCAGCTGGAAGTAGTGAAGTCGATGGAAAAGAAAGGAAAATGAATGAGAATGGAAGGAGTAAAGATGAAAAAAGCTTTCCATGTGCATTTTGCAGTCTGCCTTGCGTCATTCCGAACATAAGTGTTTGTCTAGTCTGCTACTCTGTATTTAGCATCAGTTAAGAAAAGACTCAAGTTAAAATTTCCCCTATAATATTTCGATGTAAGCTTAAAAGATACACTTACGAAGAAAATATATGTCTGGGATTGTATCTACTGCGTCCTTTGGTAGTGCAATAGTCAAATACTATAATTCTCCATTGTACCCCAAATGTGTTTATTTCTTGCCATTATACTATTAGTTCATGTGTGAAACAGTTGTGAAGTTAGTAAATATCCACCGAAAAGTTTCTCTTTCACTGAGGTACCAAGTACATATGAAATAGTGTGGATATTGTTGGTAACTGTACATATACAACGTTAAATTGTCTTTATTGTTAATAAACACTCGGTCTGAACTAAGCACTAAAGCTAAATACATGATGTACACGTATGTAGCATATGGCATGGCTGCTATACACTTAATAACAATTAGGCACTAACTCCGTGTGTAGTATATTTGACATAATATATTTGTATGAGTGTAAACAAATGCAAGCCCGAAAAAATACTAGGAAAAGCAAGATAATATTTTAGCACATGAACTACTATAATATAGTTATAGAGTCCTGAGTACTTACAGTTATAAAATAATGTGCCTTTGGTATTGAGTAACAAGTGCATGTAAATGAGGGAAATGTCTATAATTCATATGGAAGACATGTACATAGCCCAGATGCATAGGTTAGGAGTCAGCAGTGTCTGGAAAAGCCAAACATGTGAGACATGTCAAGATGTGCGCAATGGTAGTTGTATATTCAATCAGTCAATCAGTCGACAAGGAAGTGAACTCGTAAAAACTGAAAGTCAGGGGCGCATTATTGAGTCACAACTTTCGAATGTCTTGGCAAAATGTTTACTCTCCGTCACTCATCTCTCCTCATCATTTCCATCTAACCGAATCTCTAAGAAGGAATCCCCACTACGCACATCTAACGATATCCTCTTGATTCAAGATAAGATATCCGAAAACAATATCTCATTCAATCTCACTGTCTTCATTCTTGTCAACCAATTGCCTCTTCCAAATACCTGCACGTTATGCACTCACGTGTAAATAGAATTCTAATTCTTAGCTCCTCATCTCAGTGAATAATATATCATGTAGCTAATGCGTAATATTTTGCTAGTGCTTGCCAATTTGAAATACCAGTCGCAAGTTAAAACATTTGAATACATACAATGCATATTATTAATGACAGGTTTTTACTCATGCAACGACGTAGTCACTATTAGCGTATAATGTACCTCTGGTTTTTAATACTTCTGTTTGTGCAACTACTTTTAATAATATGATACTAACCATAAAATACGGTATGGAACAAAGAAACCTTAAAAGAATGAGCTACTAAAAGTTACTAGTTACGAATTAGTAATTTACTGAAAATTTAATAGAAGCTAATTGATATAAAAAATAAGGCAGAACGAAAAAGTGTTTTTACATAGTAATTATATAGCCAAGTTACTATTGGTTCATTTTAATCTGCAAAATGCATTTAAATGCAAGAAACAGAGATGAACTTGAATATCAGCTTTTTTATAGGACTTTGATTCATACAGAAAAAGTTCTTTAATACAGTATCCAAATACTATTGGCTATTGGTAATTGGTACAATAATATCCATTAATATTGAATATATATTTTATGTTTAGATTAAAAAATGAAAATCTTGAACTTGAATATCCACTTTTTATGTAAGACTTTTGGATGAGCTGTCAAGTTCATTTTACATTTGCAATGTAAGTTTACAGTCAGCGTTCAAGCAAATAACAGATAGTAATTATTCTTATGAATCCTGCAGTTAACAACTGCAACGTTAATGTATTTATTGGCAATTAATGTATGGCTACAGTCAGGCATATAACCCTTCTAGAACAAAAGTGTTACACGGAGGAAAGGTTTTCCACTCTAACCACTTATCCTTGATCTTAGTCAAATTGATGAAGGTTTTCTGAAATTTCACAAGTTCTAAAGATGTGTATTATATCATCGACATTGACATTGACTTAATGTCTTTCCCCTTAAATATTTCTAAAAAGCAGTCCCCACAAAAAGGAGACTGAAAAGCACCTTATAAGTTAAGGATTATCGTAGGTAAGTTATAGCTTATTAGCGTTGTTTATGCAATACGTAAATTACATTGCATAAAAAGTTGACTTGCAAGTGATGGACATGTGTTTTTATTGTGCTTAGGTTTGTTTATAAAAAGATGTGTCTAAGTCATATGGATGAGATTCTTTTTGAAATAAAAAGTGGGAGTATAGTAGAGATAATGTAGGGTAGCATGCTGCAAGCAGTAGTACACTGCAAGAAGCCTTGCAAGTACTTAAGATTGATTACAGGGGCTTTTAGTATGTTGTAATATTAGTACTCTGCTGGAATGACACAGAAAAATGTATTGCATTTTATTATAACAACAATGATATGCCAGGATCGAAATTGATAAATGCTAAATCATGGGCCATAATAATATGCAAATGCTTGCATGGAATGTTACAGGCATGGAATCAATATCAATACATTCAGGATCTAGGAGCAAAGACCGCTGTGTAGTGCAAATAGTATACATATTGTGGTATCTTCTATGGTATTTCCTCCCTGCTTTATAATTGCATTATCTACGATGGACAAGAACAACTATTTCGCAATGATACCGAAGAACTTGCTGCACAACAGTACGTGCTATTCATATTAATCCATCTATTTTTCAGTCCCATTTGCTTCAATTTCACTTTTTAGTTGCCTTGATCGTATTTTGCGCATCTCTGTGCATTGTTTTACGTCTTACACAATTATGTAGTAGCAAAAAATGTACAATTAAGATTCCTTCATAAGATTTGATATAAACTTGCCATTTTCACCGATTCTCATTTATTACTCGCGACTTGAAAGACATAAAACGACTATAGGAATAAATTTTTAAATGTTTTTACTTTGCATTTTTTTGCACAAAAATTTAAGTGAATCTTATTCTTACTTCGATATCGGGCAATGTGTACTCATTTGTTATGCATCTCATCATGATAAATTGTTGTCTGAAGAGGCTTAAGTGTTACATAACAAATAGTTACTGTTGTATGCTTAATATTGTATTATATTATGATAGTTTAAGGATTTTAGGGATTTAAGTTATTCTGGTCGATATACAACAAGTACCAACTGTGTTTATTGGATTAGGTGAGGCAACTAACGGCTTACTGTAGAGAATATCTAGTTTTTCACATAACAATATTGCATTAAAAAATCTCTTACGTGAACTTGTGTGGATATTTATATCACAATACATAAACCCTGTTTTTCATTTCCTTGTTTTCCATGTCGGAACAATTATCCATTTTTCCATTAATTATTTTCTTCGCGTATGTATATTGTATTAGCAATCTATGTCTCTGTATAAGTTGCGAAATTCTACTGCAGGCTTGGAAATTTTACAATAATGAAAACGAATCATTTAAGCAGTGTACAGATATTACAATGGATGGTTATTAGACTTTTTACACTAAATTCTAATCCTCTGTTCGTTTTCCCATTACTACAATACAAGACAGTACAATGCTATTTAATAAGTAAAGTACTGGCAGTCATTACTATGATGAGATAAAACACACAACAAAAAGCATTTTAATGATACTTACACAACTTCGAATGTTTCCAGCATTGCAACATAAAATGACCGCTTGCTGCAGTATAAGATGGATGGACATTTTCCCCTGAGTATGTTAAGCCATTAAATGGACAAGAAGATCAGTAGATAAATGTGTATAGCCACTGGCAGTATAAAGACTACGCCATATATTATACTACGCAACCTAATAGTGTACCAGTGTGATTGATAACTAGAGCAGAGCTTTCGTTGCATCTGAGTCTGAGTATATGCACAGTATATTATTATACAGGTTCCTATTATGAGAATTCTCCCATTGGACGAACGAAAAATAAAGCATAAAAGTCAATGCCAAGTTCTGGGTCAAGCACTCGTTATTCCCACAATGTGTATTTCCTCAAGTGATGGTAACTAGTAGCCGGTCAGTAAAGCATCGCTGTGTGGTCAACCATAACCCAATCACATACTACGGACATTACCTTCGTATTACATGAGAATTGTTCTAATTGCAATACCCAGACTATTGCAAGCAATGCATTCTTTTGTTTACAGTAGTCTGTGATTAAATGATAAAGAACCTTTATACAGTAATTATTTCACTAGTTGAATCACTTAGTTATTTTAATACCAATAATACGCACAATATAATTAGAGTCTTGTTGAGGCTGTATGTCAACTTTCCTCGACAAGGAACTGACTCTGTATAAATACATCATTATCGACGTTGGGGATAGTGTAAATAGTTTCATCAATCACAGAAAGAATTAGCATTATGAGAAGAGGAAGGTATAATTGCCTCACGCCTCAGTGAAACTACTGTTTTATTTCTGATGGCCACTTTATTTAAAAAAGTTCTCTTACATGTGCACAAATGTCAGCTAATAATTTTGTGAAGCAAACACATTTTTTACTAGAAATATTTAGTAAGAGGATTTTAGTGTATTTCACAGAATAGTTGGATGATCACAATAACGCTGTATCTACAAGTATCTGTAGAATAGAAATAGATATAAAAATGTTTAATTATGACCTATAAGTCATGGGGTAAAGGATAATGGTCAAGTGGACTAAAAACTACAAAGGTTTGGTTGGTAGAAAAATATTCACAATAAATTTTTTGCTTGATCATGAGGGCTTCGCTTGTACTCCAATAGGATTTCGTGCTGAATAGTTATTATGCACATGTAAATAAAAAAATATTTAATCAGCATGCCCTGTGTAAATGAATAAAATCCTTGGCATTGTCCAATGTTAGTACAAAACTTGAGGAATAAAATTATGCAGTTTACCTGCCCTAACTTCACTTCAGTCACACCATAACAGGATTTTGCATGGATAATAATTACAAAGTGCTATTTGTATAGTGTGCAGGTATGCATACAAAATGTTAAGGAATGGGTACTTAATGTTATACTAGCTTTATTGTTTTGTCGACATACATTCTCACTTAAGTACGTAGAAAAAAGATACCAACTGTAAACGTATTTAATCTACTGAAAACCATTGAAACCGATTTCATTAACCTATCTATATATTTAATTGGACAAAGTAATGAAGCAACTAATTTTTACGCTTACACAGTTTCATTGATCAGTTATATTTTACAATAGAGGGAAATGAGTGTTAGCAAACTGATAGTAGTAACTGAGCTGAATGGGTAGAAAAATACTGGAACAATAATTATCATATCCAAATTGATCTGTACAAGAGTTAATAGACAGCTTTGGATTTCAATTCAACTTCAATGCTCGACCGGACAATTTAATTTGCATGTTTCCAACCAGCAAACGTAAAACGCGACTGCCTATTGCTAATATGCATTGTTCTATCTGATCTTGTACTCACCTCTTAAGGGAATTATATAATATCCACTTTAGGAAACATTTCCACACGAGCATTTTTCAACTGACTTGTTTTTCACATTATCATTCTTTTTATTAGTAGAAAAAAATCCCGAAGACTAGATTTGTATATAAGTAATATCCCAACAATGTATTCTATAGTTATACCTTCACTAAGTAATAAATTCTGCTAACAACAAAAACCTTTCTCTCTAAAATCATGTCTAGTTTTACGGTTTAACATATCACCTGCGCAGTTTCCTCAGGTCTATGTCTATGTCTACAACAAAAATAGTTAGAGCGACGATTTTTTTGCAACTCAATAGTATAAAAATACAATAACGTCATTATGTGGGTATATGTTTGCAATATTGTAGTTTTTGGTTGAACTAGCATACTTAATGACCCTCCTTACAGTTTTAGCGGATGTTTCTGTCTAGGTACCTGCTACGGATCAGGAGGTTGTTCTGAGTAATTTAATGAAAGGCTGCAAAGAGTAAATAAAACACTCATTTGCCAACTTAAAACTCATAAGTAACCAAACACCTGAAATGAAAGTAAAGTTGGCTTGTTTAGAATTACCTATTGTGTGGTATGTTTAGATCAGTAAAAGAGTCACACGACTTGTTTAAACGACTCTGACTCCAGACTCCAATTTCTTCAATTGTATCTGTGAGAACTAAATAAACTAGTTATATGTGCCACAGGCAGCATTGAAATGGAAAGAATAGCTCGTAATAAGTAAATTGTTGACTTGCGTACATTTCATTTAGGTGATTATTTTGATGCAAGATTGTATAGTATGTACATTGTACATAGTAAACAATTGTATATAGCTACAGATATACCATTATAAAGCATATGTATATAAATTATATATATATGTCGTAGACTGGGAGGGAAAGGTGACTGGGAGGGATATAATGTCGCTCTCCGACTAGACTGGGAGAGATAGCTCTGTACCGCTAGCGGTACCGAACCATGAGGTTTCCGACTGGGAGGGATAGGTTGTAAAGGATTGATATGAATGATTCTATGTGTATAAGTGCCACAACTATCGCAGATTTTAGGTTACTCTTACATGTTTTATTCACTGTAATCACTATTTTCTATAATATTTATAAATATTAAGTATATTGCTTTTTTTGTATCAGTCATAATTAAATCATAAATTATTAAGTCAATATTGACAGTCAAATGGTTAAGTAGGTTACGCTGCTATTATATTTATTAATGGATATTTTTTTCCAAAGCTAGGAGTTCAATTATCTAAATTTTTGCAGGAACTGCTCCTGCCGTTGTGGCATTTAGTACAACAGTGAATATCATTCTTTTTACAGGAATATTTTTTTGTTTGACAGTTACCCTTGCACTTGAGGTGTATGATGTTACAGATCGCAATGCAGTTATGTACTTTATAGGTGCCTCCGGCCATCCAGTTGTGTCGATTTCAGCGGTCCATCGACCGACATTTACTTCACTTACCATGCATTCAATGATCCCCTTGGCACATTGTAGTTTAAGATTACCATTTTCTAGTCTTTGGAAAACTTTACATGGTAAGTTTGTTGGATCAGTATTTGATCTGTCGATCCTGGGAATGGGTAAACAAATAATACTGCCAACGGTAACTGCTCTCTCACTAAGCTTTTTTTATACCGATTACCTTGTTGTTGAGTAACCTAAAATCTGCGATAATAATAATTTATGATTTAATTATGACTGATGCAAAATGTGCAATATACTTAACATTTATGAATAATATAGAAAATAATGATTACAATGAATAAAACATGTAAAAGTAACCTAAAATCTGCGATAGTTGTGGCACTTATACACGTAGGATCATTCATATCAATCCTTTACAACCTATCCCTCCCAGTCGCAAACCTCATGGTTATCCCACCCAGTCTAGTCGGAGAGGGACATTATATCCCTCCCAGTCACCTTTCCCTCCCAGTCTACGACATATATACGATTTCCATTTAAACTCGGTTTGTGTTAAAACGAAAACGTATTGAAATTCGTACTAAGTTATCAAACTTTTTGGTTTAATTTTAGAAGGACTTCGATATTATAAAATCTTGCAAAAATATTTATTGACACCATTTAGGATTGTTTATCAGAATTTGGTAATTTTATTTTTAAAATATTAGGTCACATAATAGTATTTTAGGGCATAAAAATTTCATTGAAATATTATGAATATGCATTTAAAACCTGAATTAGTCTTATATGTACAAACCCGTATGTTTTAAAACAAGCCGGGAATACAAACTGTAACATATTATATGCAATGAAGCGTGTAGTTATTTTGAAAAGTATGTTCCAAGTGACTGTAAGTGATAAGAGTATTTTATTCATGGCTATATCAATATTGTTGGAGTGTAGGAATTCTCCCTAAGAAGTTCAGCATGCCGTGCTTATAATTTATACGAGCGTTTTTGCGTTTTAAATAGATAGACTAGGCAGGTATTTTATTATACCCTTAGAACCTATCCAGTTCCTAGATTCTCGAGACATGTTCTACCTGCATACTTACTACCTGAGATGTTTTTCATTGCGAAGAACACATTCTCGCATCATGTTGCTGTAGATAGCCAGAATCTTATGTGAGTTTATATCATTCTCATGCTATGGCAAACAAATCTGAGCTTGGCTGTAACTTGCTAATAATGAAGGTGATACTTTTCTTTGCTTTGACTGGCTTTATATTGAAATGTAGACGGAGAGATCAGTCGTCACAAGCATCAGTGTTGCTTCAGTCGAGGTTCGATGAAGTGGAGGACATTATTGCTTCTTCTTTAGCGAACTCGATAATGGGATTGGGATTTTGAGATGCGTAAGCAATAGCTAAAGTGTGATAAAAAAAGTTATTTCAGATTACATGCACATTTAACCCGACAAGCCAAAGCAAAAATACGATAGCATTGGATTTTTGCCTGGAGTCAATTTGTGTGTGTACAAATATATCTTTATCATAGTTAGAATTTTGCCCTCGCCCACATTCACGTTATTTTCACTTTCATCGAGGAAAAAAGTAGAACCTGTCTGAGATCCCGTGAAGAGTAATACTTGCCAAGAAAAGATATTACGAAACGAATGGTATTGTTACTCATTGAGGATTATCTGCAAGTGAGAATTTCCTGGAGACGCCGGCTCTGGCACGCTATTTCAAGATTTTCAGTTGATTCAGTAAATTCCCAGAAAGCAATTTATACGTCATAAATAAACACGTTCTTATCATGGCTTCAACTGGCGATTGAAGCAGTTGTTCGACAGATTTCGATAGTGTTGAATTGAATGGAAGAACTTGAGACGAACTTTATACCGGTCTGGTATTAAATACAGTAAAATGAAATATTTAGTTTCTCTAGTACTTTTTTCAATCTTGTTCATTTGCCCATTCTGTCATGGTTTTAATGGCAACGACGGACTGGCGGGCACTGTGTACCCTCTCGTACTTCAACCCATGTTTGACACATTTAATATCCCTTCTGCATTCAAACATAGAAGTTATATACGGTTTCTAATCAAGTGCGTGTTCTTTGAAGGACCTTGCGACATTATTGGAAAGTTCCTAAAACGTGAGTCTTTTTTCTCCAGATGAATAAAAACATTCTCTGTTGGTTTTTCCTCCTTTCTACCTTTAAATTAATTATTTTATAAAACAAATGCCTTAATTGAGTTAATTCACCAAACCTCACGTACAGCAAATTAATGTTGGCTTTTCTTTTTATAGCTCGTGCGATTGCTGCTTTGTTTGGGGAGTGTCTCTCGTGTACAAAATTTCAAGCGGACAATGTTGGCGGTTGGTTACTGGAACTGTCCAATATGTATCCTAGACTGTTTCGTGTTGCAATTTCCAAGCTCTGTGTTGACTTAGGCATTCAAATTCCTCAGGATGAGTTTAAGAAACTTGTAGAATTTATGTCCTAAAAGTAGTGCTTATGCATTGCTACCACTATACCTATTGTCAAAGTGTTCCAGTCATTTATAATTCGATTCTAAAACTAACGAATGCCAGTTTTACTACATATATTCCATGTTTTTTGGTTCGAATTTTGTACAACAGCTTTATGAACAAAAATGTATTATGTACCTTGTTAATTTATTCGAACTGTTTCTGTTACAATTTTCATAAAAATTTAGATTTTACTTCACATACCCATTTTGTTTAAAACTTACCGATATTGCTACCTCTAATTTTCTGGGATATTACAGTATCTGCATTCTTGTCCTGACTTGTGCCATTATTACTTTGTAAAGAGCAAATGAACCTAGTTTTATATATGTATTTGTTGTTAATAATTAAACCATAATAATATAACATACCAAACTAAATGTAATATACTATACGATATCTTTGTAGTAGTTATACCACTACAACTGCCGCTGATACATGTAATCAATAAATTTTCAAATCAGTCATGATAAAACGTGTACTTAGAAAAATAAAATTGTCAAAGCTCAAGCTTAATTTGCATAAAACAGTTTCTGCACTTTCAAAGGATTTCATTTGCATTCATAGTCATAGACTTTGATCAAATGAAACAAGCTGTCAGCAGACAAGGTCTATTTTTAGTTTTAGAAATTTTTATCTCACTCTGCAACATTCATACGTTAAGTAAGAATGCAAATACATGACATTAGCATTGACATTGAATGAGTTAGAGCTAGTGTTTTCTGTTACGTACACTTTCATTTATTTGCGGACTTAATTTGTTTCGACATTTTTTTACTGCGAATATTGATATTTATTCTTCTCGGCTCGATTAAAAGAATTGGAGAGCATGTAAAGGAAATGCTCCATGTTGTATAATCACGATGTTAATCATGAGTACTGAATGGTGGTTCTGTCACATATGTAGCTAGGTATTACTTACTTCAACTATTACCAGGATCATCTTAAAAAACCACAAGCTATTTATAAGTGTATTAACTATTAATTTAAATAGCTAGTTTCAATTTTATAGCTATCTGCTGTGAGAAATTCTCATGCAACTCAAAAAAATCCGTAAACCAATATACTTATTTACCTACCAAGAAGTGCGTGACAAAAGAGATGTCTAGTGTGTTACAGCTAAACCAGTTTCATTTTAAGAAGTGAGCAGGAGAATAACACAAAAATTTTAGCAAAGCAATAATTATATCTTTTATTTATGTCCTATCATGTTTTTCAAGAAGTTCACAAACAATTTTTTCATGTATTCTCAACGGCCATTTTTCACTTTCAAGATTCTAGAGCGACTTAACCATGTTATTTCAATTTCAATTCATTGCCGTCTATGTTTACGATATCAAACAAGTAAACCCAGTAGACTATATGGGTTTAGCGACTTGTCCGATTCAAGAGACTTCAAACCAAGTTAGACTCCCACGCCAAACCTAATTGCATAAAAGACGTCATACACATATTCCAAATTATTCCTAATCTGTAAAATAGACATAATGTGTGACTATATTTGAGTGTTCAGATATGAAATCTTGGAAATTGGTAGTAATCGAATAATCTACACAGGCAGATACAATATTATGGAGATTACTGGGCAACTTCAATATTACATATTATAACATGATAGTAATGCTACTGTAAAGACTGCTAACGATTTACTTACTAAGACAGTGCGATTTATGCGTCTCATCTACCAACATTACATATTTATAAGTAAATACTGATACAGGAACAAAAATAATGAGAATGAAGTCTTCATGGAAGCTAGATTGGAGATAACATTTTCTTTCGCAAACAATGCATTGAAAGCTTGCTTAAGAGGAAATTATAAAACATAAAAACTACTTATGCATATATCAATCACAATTCAAACTAGACAGCTTTGTAGATTTTTTCCCCAGAGATATTAAAACAACTATTCTGCATGTCCAGATTTTTGATTTTTTTAACAATGTTGCCATTTGTACATATTAGCATCGTACAGAGGGCAGTCGGGAAAATTAAAAATCTTAAAATGTTAAGAGTGGACGAGACTTATAAATATCCCTGGAGCTTTATCACTTGATCATAGCAAGTTTGTCTTTGTGCTAATTATCCTACAGCAAACTAGATCATTATTCATTCAACTGGAAACTAATCGTCTCATCAGTATTCAATTTGAGTGCATAAGAAGACTCCCACTCAACTGAAGGCTTTATTATGCAAAGGTTATTGTCAAAGTTCCTATCATAATTTTTGTGATTCGATCGACTCGGCCCATTAAAAAGAAATAATGTACAAGCATAAAGTAGTGGTTGTCTCATTGTCTTTTCTTTGCTGTGCACAAAAGTGTATATCTAAACGAATTGATTTAATTACAGGCACTGCTTCTGCTATACAGTAGAATTGATAGAAAATAATAAATGAGCCCATCCACGCGTAAGATTAAACTAGGACAGATGAATCGCATTAGAGTTTTGCCTTTTGTTGACAAAGAGTTAGCAAATGAGAGAGGGAAACTGATGAATTTGCTCATTGGCACCCGCCTACAAAATAAACGCCTTTGCAACACAAAAGTCAGATAAATGAGCAAACAACTTTGAAGTCTCAGTCAATTCGCTCAAGTCGGCGACGATTTGCATGAATCTTGGGGCGAATAAACTCTTAATTAGTTTTTGATTCCGTCGAGTTTCATTATTAGGATCTTTGGAAAGTAGGGAAAGTGAATATCTCCTGCAAAAGAATATATCACCTACTTTGAAATCAGTAGACCATGTCCTTTTAGGATTTTTTTAATTTGGAGAAGATGCCGACAAAAGCACAATTTGTCCCCAGCGGAGACCTAGTAGGAGTACTGCTGCCATAAGAAAAAGTAATAATTGGGTTAACTTCAATGGTTTTCATATCGACTCTCATAACATTTACTTTGCCTTTCAACTTTTGATTAACAATCAAAGGAGCATTAATCTCGTAGTCACTGTTTGTAATTAATAAATGCTTAAGACAACATTTATACATACTTAATTGCAAATTAATTACATTGATACTAGAAAACACTTTACAGATTATAATTAGCAATCAATATGATATCGAAGCACAATGTTAAGGTTGTAAACATTAAATAACAGTGCCTTTCCTCACCTTTTAGGCTTCATTTACATCCACCAGGGAGAAACGGGAGAAACTAACACTAAAAATTCTGCTGTTCGCATTACCCCATTTTGATATCTCCATTTTTCACATATTATACCTTCCTTAATTCATACCTACCTCCTATTTCTCACAGTGTATGCATAGAGCCTCACACTTTGAGGGCGTACAGAGATGAAGTACCTATTTGTACCTTTAGTGGACCAGAAAGTTAACTCGGAAATATATAAAGGGCTTAAGAATAATATTTATTTAGATTACAGGTAAATTTAGTGAAGTGACATCAAAAAGGAGTACACCGCGTTTTATACTTGACCGTTTGAGGCAGCCTTCCTCCTCTCTGTGCACCGTTGTTGCATCGATGTACGATAGCATTGCAACATGGAATAGTGGTTTAATACAATAGAACTTGCAATGAATATCCATATCTATCGTTATACTTCCGTCTCATTGTCAGATCTATTCGGTATTCTAAAAACTTGGAATCATGACTGAGCAAATTGACAAGTTATGATTTAATAATCCAAAACATTACTCAGAATTTGTGAATTTTTATGAGAATAGTAATGAGTGCTTGGCTGTACTACCTGCTTAATTAGATGTTAGGCTTATTTCAAACCATATCACATATTTCATGCTCAAATGTCCATTTAAGCTGATAAACTACAGATACATGATTCATAATGAAATAAGTCAGTGATACAACATATGTAGATACAGTGTTAGCACATGGAGTGAATTGAAATATAGATCTTCAATTTAGGATGTAGATACGGATGCCTAAATTGTCCACATGGTAGAGTTTATACTTGTATTTCAGTGTGTAGACTATTATGCAAAATTAGAAATACCGACAAGAATATAAAATAGAAATCTGTGGAAGATATAACTTATTGCTTGTAAATACGATGTCTATCAGCTAGTAGTGCGTAGATTTGTCCATTCGTCTGCTATCTGACAAGGCTTAATAAAATATATACAACTCCTACGTAATAATAGAATATAGGTATTACGCCTACATATTGTACTGGCTAAACTGTCAAAAGTGAAAGGTGGAGTAATATACTAATAATAATTCCTGACAGACAAAAGATAACGCTTTTCATTATATTCGAAATGATTTTACTGTCCTGTGTCCACGTGATGTGACATGTCTACTTTTGCCTACAGAAGCGTATATATAGTTAGAGTGGAGCTGATTGAGTTGTTCATCTCATGGAGCAGAAACACAGACTGAAATAGCTGTTTCAATTCCATAGTGTAGATGAAAGCATTTGGTAGGATTGAATACTACTATAGTGGATTTGGGAAGCGAAGATAAGCTGTAGCTAATTGTGGAAGTCTGTCTAATCCAATTCCATTCACTTGCCCATAGTGTTGTGTGTACTTTATCAATTGAGTCGATAGATAAAAGGTATTAGGATATTATGAAAATCCAGAATATATGAAAATATGAATATCATCATTCTAGATTATATATGTAAAGTAGATTGTAATGCTAATTTAAATTTTACTTAGATTGTGTGAGCTTCACATGCATGCACGTATAGCCTTTCACTGAGAGAAAGTAAACGGAGCAGAGAGGAAAGTTTTGTGAAAGTGTGCAAATTGATCATGTATGGACATGATGATAGTAACCTACATAGCGAGTCCAGATAGTAAAGTTAACTTTATTTCTGGGAAAAGTAGATTTAGTAGGTAGTAGTGAGCTATGCGTAGTAGGTGGCTATGGAATTTGTAGAAAGTACCTAATTGTATAGAGATATATTGGAGATTTCGGTCGGGTTGACGCTGAATGCAAAGAGAAGTCAAGTGAGGGAAAGCTTAGCCATAAGAATGGAGAAAGCGGCTTTCCATTCCGGATTCATCCAGCTGGGCTGAACACACGAAGACACGCACTTTCCTTTTCACATCAATAGCCATCCAGAAATCCTGTTTACTTTGTAGTTGCTATGTATGTACACACAAATTGATAGAATAGATAGAGCAGAGTGTTGTACTGTAAATTTTAATACTTCCTATACACAAAGACAGAGGCTGAAATGGTAGAGGCCGTAATGGTTCAACAAGGCTATAATACATCAGTGTAAAATACCTTGTTTTACTATAATGTACATTATGGTCCAGGCAAAAGCAAGTCAACTACTAAGTCATTTATATGGCCACATGCTTATCTTAAATGGGATATAATTTCGTATCGTAACCGTAACACTGCTTTTCTGTTTAACTTTCCTCTCCTCCTATCGCTTTCTCTCCACCATTCACCTCAACAACAACTTTCTCTCTATATAGTTGTTGACACTTCAGGACTATAACTCCCTAAATTCCAATGCAATATATTACTGTTATGACTTTGCACTTTAGCTTTAGCACAGATAGCCCTCTTTTCACTTCACTTGCTATTAGCATTCCAAATTCCAACACCATGGAACAATAGCTCCACTTTATCGCACACTGCAATATATCCACAGCTAAATATAAGATTTTCTTCAATTAATTATTTATATGGATAACTCCTGCTAACTTTGATATACCTATATTCATTATCATGTTATTATCATAAAGGAAAACAACTGGAGTATTCTTAAATGTAGGAACACTAGAGACTACCTTGGATTCCAATCCAGATGTACACAAGAAAATATAATTAAATCTTGTTTGTTGTTCAAGAGTGCAGTGTATCTGTAGTGTACAGCGTGGATTGGACAAGAGCATTAGTAAACAAAACTTGGAGTTCTCCTTTGCTAGTAGAGAGTAGGAGGCTCTTGTGTTCAACAGAAAATGTTCTCTCAAGACCTACCCGAGTCTTCAAGTCCCCATCCCCACTACTGTTCTCAATAGCCGATGAATACAAACCTATAGTGATAAGGACTACTATATATAATTATATTGTTCCAATTAAGTAGGGACAGATAAATGGGATATGAAATTTGGCAACTCTTCTCCTTCTTAATGATAATCTTCGGAGAAAGCATGCATTATAAACCGGTTATGCAGAAACGGAGAAAGCACCTCAAATATGTGCCATGCAAGTTGGTAATTGTCTTGTATTATGTGCAAAAGCTTCCATTGTGTTTTCACCCAACCAAGATCGAACGACACGACTTTCATCTCCACAACTTTTCCTCTTCCTCAAATTTAATGTGCTAACCAATAATAATGCTCTTATATTATGTCCTATTATGAAACCTGAGCCTACCTAACAAACTATACATTCACTTACATTTGGCGACGAATAGAGATAAGCTCCTAGACATTACTACCTCCTCCTAATGAGACATTCACAGGACAGGTTGGCTCTGCTCCATTGTTTTTCAAAATGTTTACTTATACCCTACTCTCTGAATAACTCTCGCTTGCTCCAATACCTTCTATAATCAGAAAAATACAACTGACTTAACATTCAAAGATTAGCAAATCAAAAAGTATCTTTTGATACTGAATAAGTAATTAAAATCACCTTTGTATTCCAGGATTCCGGGATTTCATATGGTTATCCTCTTGTAGAGTAGACCGATTCAAAGGATATAAACTATTTCTATTATTTAAATAATTTCAGTCGTAAAATTAAAGCTGCAAATTATATTGAAACGGGTTTAAATAGGCGATTATACTAGGAAAATAGGTATTAAAATGGTAACACAAAATGTTGAGAAAAAAATGCTTCAAAATGCAGTTTTTCTCGGATGTCAACAAGTACCTTTGCACAAAAAGTATCTACCTTATCAGCAATTCTAATATTGTAACATTTATTGGAGGCTGCTGTTGACAAGAAGTACCTACCAATAAAAAATGCACTGTACTCCTATATGTGTCTGTCATTCTTTTCAGCTATAGGACTACGATCAAGAATATTCTTCATTCCGCCAACAGAGAGATGAAAATTCACACAAAGGAATTTCCACGTGTAGAGAACGCTGATTTCACCTCAGTTTTCAGAATAATGAATGAAAACAATAAAAGAATGAACTAATCGGATTGCATTTTGCTGTTACATATTAGTATTGTCAAACTGTCAAAGGAAAAAGTCTCTCGTCTGTCTTAGTTTGCATGTGCACTAGTAAAAACATATTTTTCAATCTCATTATTTCTTCTCTAGTGAGAAAGTAAAGATCGAAAGAGAAGTGTCAGCATCAATTTGTCAGAGAAGTGGCAGAGAAAGAATGGCTTAACCTTTTCTACTTATTTTCTTGAAAGATATTGTTGTACTTTGTTCTGTATAGATCTACGTGTTGATCTATACTAATGCAATGTATTTTTGTCTAATACTATGCATCTATATAGGCATATGGCTGAAATTTTTATTGGTTAAAACAGACGGAGAAAATATTCGTACTGATATGCCAAAGATTTCGTTGAGCAAGAAAGAAAAATGGTATAAAGCTGTGCAAAGCCTCATTGTGACGTTGTGACAAATAAGGAAGATAAAAGAGTTACTGGTACATTCCCATAAGTAAATAAGAACACAACAAGTGAAAGCTAAACATGCAGAAAGGAAAAATAATATGGTAAGTACAACTCAGGATGTTGAACGTAGGTACATATGTTCCTTGCTTTACATTGACAATTTCAAGCATTGTGTATGGATACACAAAAAGTTAAGACAAATGCCTATGATGTTCTCAGTTCGATAAGATTTTCCGATAACAATCTAAATATAGATTTCCTCTCTCTACTAATGTAGGAGCATAAAAGCCTGTCGTTGCTTTTCGTTGAGATAAGTATAGGAACGTATTCACTTAGACAATATTGAATTTCAAAGTAAAAAGTGAACAAGAGTGGATTCCGGATGTGATTGTTTTCTGTTGTAAGTTATGTGTGAGCCAGTGCTCTATTCTGTTACATAAGCAAAGTAGTACATTTACAAAGACAAACGCCTACACGTTACCCACATTACCCAGGCAAATACAATGCAGACAGTGCGGATGTGTAACGTACGACTCTGGCATTTAACTACCAAAATCCAAGCTCATAGTAATGTTCAAATATAGTTATGTATTTTCTGTATGTGACTTTCCTAAGGGAGCATCTGCTGGCTGTGGAGTACGTATTATTGCCATTACCTATCGAAAATAGGCTCAATGTAAAAGTAAATACATTTCTGTGCTGTGTATCTTAATGGAGGATGTATGTTGGTAATACCCATATAGGAGATGTACGATGAAAAAGAAATTATAGCAATATATTTTGGGGTATTAGTATAAGATATATGTAATGCAATGGGAGTGTATTGTAGGTACTTTCTCTAGTATTGTACAGTCAGTTTGATTGCATTTATCTGAAAGGAGAAGTAGAGATTGTGCCACTCTCCCGGCTATTCCAATATGTTTTGTAGTTTTAGTCGTTTGTAGTGTCACTCGTGTTGTGTCTGCAGAAATACTTTTAAATCCCATAGCCCCGTCTCTCAACTCCTGCCATTGCATGATGTTACATTGTTTCCTTGCTCCACCACACTGCAAATAACAATCCTTATACACTGTGTGTACTTTAGGAATACAAGTTTACCTACTAAATACGTATAAGTGCTAGAGATCTACTAATACTTGTGCAAGACTAAGACTAAAGTGGGAGTAGGTAAGCTGGACTTATTGCATAGCTAAAGCAATAGGATAGACTACAAATGGTAGACACACGATTTGACTCGTCTATTCCCCAGTCTCAATCTCATCACACTTTTGCATTTCGTTTGAGTCGCACTCCCATTGTCTTCTACTACATTTAGTTCCCAGTCTGGTCCGGATTTTGCATTTTACTTCACTAACATCCGTACTTATCCCTGATCTACTCGAATCCAGTCTAACTCCATCTAGTCTGCTAGTCTTCTCCGGACTACTTAAATAGTCTGGTCGGATCTAACTGGCCAGCCCTAGTCTATTTCTCCAGATCAACTCATTTTATATTTGCTCCTCTCTTTTAGTCACGTACTCACAGTGCAACACAAATGTTCCAATAACATCACCAACCATCCATCTCTGCACTCAACATTGCTCTTATTGCCGAATCACATTCTACTTTATATACTCCATACATAAGTACATCTTCCATTTATTCCATTCCCTTTCAAAACAGAATAAAACAATTCCCTTAAACGTAGCGATAAGTATACACATTCTGTTTCTCTTTTACTCTATCTGTCCCGATGGAATCCAGTTCATGGCATGGCATTTTAATTTCCAAATTGATTTCACTACAATGCTGCTTTTGTTACACATACGACACGTAACGACTTATACCGTACTCTCATTGTCCTCATGTCCTTCCTGCCACCTCCATATCAACTATCAAAAGGAGACATACAAGCCTAAAGCCCATGCACACCAAAACAGATTCAACCAAAGTAAGCCACAGGGAGTCAACTCAAGTCAACTGTCCAAAATACCTAACCCAATGTGTAATGCATACCCTATAGCCGTATAAACTTCTTTTCATTTCTCTTACCGTTTACATGTCCAATATACGGAAATATTTCAAATGCTTTGTGTATCTCTACTACTACATGCAGGGTACTTGCATTATGATGTTATTCACAATCATACAGGATCACGTATTTACTATTAAACTACACGAGTGCCACTGTATATACTGTGTACATCTTTCTTTTACGACATATAAAATCAAGTGTCCTTAGGTAATGCGTTTTTGAATTACCTATATATTTATATAACCATGAGAAAAATCTAATTTTAGAATTGGGATGAAATAGCACACAACAATGCAATGGCAGAGACATGCAAAACATCCTCGTAACGAATCTATGCAACCTACTACCAAGTATATTTTGTAACTCCCATAGAATATCCGAACTCGGCAGAGCAGCATTACACGAAAGCAAAAACAATGAAGAGACAACAGACAGGACAGACCTAAACCCCGGAGCAAATGCATAGAATACAACAGATCTAAATACTAACGACATTCTAAACATGTTCTAATTATCTTTCTGTTTAGATATTTGAGATTGTTTTCCTTCATGCAGCTGTTTTCATTTCACTGCAGCATATTTTGATTAGGTACTAATACCAAAGCCATTTAATTCAGAGCAGCTCAGTTACATACTTCCGAACACAATACCCGACAGACGATATCTAACAACACAAATCAGCTACAACACGAATATAGACATGCCAGACTTAACTACTACAGAAATGTTTTACTAGGTTATACTGAATGTTTAAGAATCTATTATAGGTACACGACATTTAGTATATACATGTAAACTATAAACATAATAAACCATGTACAAATGGATGTAAAAAAGTAGCGGCAAAAGAGTACAACAGTGTCTATTTTTAGTTTAATAATGTTCCTTAAATCATTCTGATATCGAACGAGGTATTAAACGATTTTTTAGGACGAGTATAACGGAAGTTACGTCAATTTTTATGATTTTACCCCCTTCCTCTGTTAGGGGATAACTGTAACCTCCTTAATGGTGTTCCTTAAATCATTCTGATATCGAACGAGGTATTAAACGATTTTTTAGGACGAGTATAACGGAAGTTACGTCAACTTTTATGATTTTATCCCTTCCTCTGTTAGGGGATGACTGTAACCTCCTTAATGGTGTTCCTTAAATCATTCTGATATCGAACGAGGTATTAAACGATTTTTTAGGACGAATATAACGAAAGTTACGTCAATGTTTATGATTTTACCCCCTTCCCCTATCAGGGGATGACTGTAACCTACTTAATGGTGTTCCTTAAATCATTCTGATATCGAACGAGGTATTAAACGATTTTTTAGGACGAGTATAACGGAAGTTACGTCAATTTTTATGATTTTATCCCTTCCTCTGTTAGGGGATGACTGTAACCTACTTAATGGTGTTCCTTAAATCATTCTGATATCGAACGAGGTATTAAACGATTTTTTAGGACGAGTATAACGGAAGTTACGTCAATTTTTATGATTTTACCCCCTTCCCCTGTTAGGGGATGATTGTAACCTACTTAATAGTGTTCCTTAAATCATTCTGATATCGAACGAGGTATTAAACGATTTTTTAGGAAGAGTATAACGGAAGTTACGTCAATTTTTATGATTTTACCCCCTTCCCCTGTTAGGGGATGATTGTAACCTACTTAATAGTGTTCCTTAAATCATTCTGATATCGAACGAAGTATTACACGACTTTTTACGACGCACAGAACAGAAGTTACGTCACTTTTTAATTTTCGAACCCCACCCCTGGTCAGGGGGTGTGGCCGATTTTGCCCAATCACGAACTTGATCTGTCTTTTGACCCCTAGAATGCGTAAAAAAAGTTTCAACGGATTATATCATTCCGTTCGAAAGTTATCGTGCTTACGGACAGACGGACAGACGGACAGACAGACAGACAGACAGACAGACAGACAGACAGATCGGTCATTCCTATAAAGCAGCTGCCGCTACTTAATAAGCAATGGAATAGGCATTTTAAATTGTTTCACCTGCTCGAAGTGCAAACATTTCTATAATTAGACATTGTTTGTGATGTGATTGATACTCAGTTTCACTCGTAATAAGATACTCTTATATTTTAGTGTGATTTGACTTGAGTCTGGAATTTAATGCACTAAGCTCAAGAGATGCTCCCTCCGACAATTGATAATCACATAAAGTACCTGAGCTAGTCAACTAAAGTACCTAGACCTAAGAAATCAGCTACCGGGCTGTGCCCCTCTCACGATAAAGCAAGCAAGGAAAGAATGCTCTGCTGTTTTGAAGCAACTCCCACGGGATCACTTACATTTCTTATCCCCTTGATCACCGCTTTCTTTCATCCACTTTTCCAGTAGAAACATCTTAACTCCTAACCTCAACGATAAAACAACTCGTAGCGGAGCTATCTCCTTTATCGAACTGAAGGCATCGCCCAAATGCCCACGCATTTCTCTCATATCTGCCACGTAAATAACTTATCCTGTGCATCCATCATTCTGTCCACTCATGAACCATTAAAAACGAATTTATAAGCTAGAAGTATGGAGACAGATATGTCACTGTGTGACGAAGTTGTCTCATTATATTATTCGTATAAACCCTCATCATGCCACATAGCTTAATATATAATTTCTTCTGTAGTAACATTTAGAGACTCTTCAATACCCAGAAATTGTCATTTTGCTTACTGTTACCTTCTTCGTCTGCATTAAGAAACCATTTCTAGTTATACTTAGTAAAAAAGTCGTTTTTTCAAAAGGTTATCATGAAAGGGCACTTATCCCTTGTTATTGCCACTACTACTACTTACGAAGCACCTTGGGAATTTCCCCCTTTTGAAAAATATAATAGTTTTAAGCTTTTACTCAGTACAAGTTCTGCTTGAAAAGCAAATTAGGCATTTCAATTAATGCGTGTATTAGATAGCTTAACTTTAACCGGGAAGTAGTACTTAGAGAGGAAAAAAGTAAATATTTTGATAGGAAAATTACATTAGCTTCGGTGATAACACTATTATAAAGATCTATATTACAGCTTTGAATAGACGGAGGAACTCGCATTTGACTTGTAAGAATCTCTAGACATCATTAAGAACCTACAAAGATGTTTTCTTTGCTAAAGAACATCTTACGAAGAACTGACATTTGAAAGGCTCTTTTGTATATATCTTTAAATGAAAGAGGGGCTTAAAGCTTTTACATTGTAAAAGATACAAGTCTTATGCAAGGATCTTTATATGTCAATGGCTCCACGTTGTAGAAACCAACTAGGGGTTTATTGAGCGTGATTCGTGAGGAGAAAATCCCTTTCAATTATCAATAGAATTTCCAAAGGATCCCGTTTTATTATTGTAAGGAAAAGACCAGAAGTGAACTTTCACCGCCTAATTGGAGATCAGACTCTTCTCAAGGATTTCCATTTTTTACATCAACCCAATAAATAATATTAGTGTGCATGGGAAAATAATCCTAACTATTAGTCTTCTAAACTAAAGAATACCCCTAAATCTGTACCTGTCAATGTTACCGTCATTGTCAGTTTTACCGTTAGTAATTTTAATTAGTTAGTTTTACATTACCAGATCGAATGCTAATTCATTAATCTCTAACGGACGAATTTATTACCAATTACAGTCATGGTGTGCTTGTTTTTAATATGCATTAATGAATGATAGAAGATGACAAATAATATAAAGTGAAGACTAAATTGATAAGACTGGAAAATTCAAAGTAGTAAAAGTATGTACCAAAAATAGTGAGTTTACTACAAAGGGTGATGGGGGCGTAATGGAATAATTTTAAGTGGGAACAATGGTACAACATCTTTTTTACATTCATACTGGTGGTGAAATAGTAAGAAATACAGTAGAATGATAATAGTAAAGTGTAATAGTGACCTTGACCGCTTCCAACGACGGCTGCAAAGCCCACGTGAAGGAGAGTGCAGGTGACGGCAAAAAACAGAAGGTTGGTTGTGGAAGTCATTGCTATGGAAGATTTCCGCTTTCTCTTCCGGAAGGAACAACTTGCAGGCTTTCTTCCTCCTACACTTTCTCGTACTCTTGAGTAAGCACACTCTGGTATAGAGTTTTATATAGAGTTGTAGAATGTGCGCGAAGACATCTAAAAGTGTTTCTGTTCGAATTAGCTTTAGTAAGGTCTGAGAAAGAGTTCAATTAACTCATTGAAAACGATTCTGTTCAGCTCTGTTGGTTGTGTTTAGGTAAATTGAGTAAATAGTGCGTAAGTGGAAACACTTGAGAAGATTCAATGTAGGGAGAAGTCTCGTATATCTTGCAATTTGTATGCAAGGTTTATGGTTGTTTGACGTTTATGAAAAAATTATTGGAGCACAAGAGAAAGAACACTTCTGTGTGTGTATTTACATTTAGGCGAATGATGTATTGCTGTGCCCAGATAGTGTGGATAGAGAGATAGCATTTATTTTGCGTAGAGATGTAGCGTTATTAAGTTGTGTATAAAAGAAGGGAGTAATCTGTATGTATTACATAACTCATAGTATGCAACAGCAATCTCTTGTCTTGTAGCTTTTTAGTTGACTACATTTTATGGAAGTATTCTCCAGTATCAGAGTGAGTAGTAAAAGAGCAGGACAGCAAAGACTGTTTTCTCTATCATGTTGTTGTTCTTGTTCCAGTAGGCAGGGCAGACACTTGGCTGTAGTATAGTCCTTAGTGGTACACTTGTGCGTGTTTCCTTCCACCTACCTATATACGCTAATGCAATAATGTAAAGACAAGTCTTACTTATAAGTGAAGTAAAGAGAGTGTTTCCACGGAGTATCTACCCATGCATCGCATCACTTAACAACCCACGTGCGTCTCTTTACAGTCAACACATCTGTTCTATCCTTCTCGCCTTTTTTACCGTAATATTCGTATTTATTCCTATTTACAATAGGAGACTCTATTTATATAGAGTATACGTCTTGAGTGGGTATATATGTTTATAGTGATGTGAAGTGTGATGTAACATCAGTAGAGTAAAGTATCATCGAAGAAAAGAGCAATGCAATGGAACATCTCTTCTTCCTTTGGTTTTTGCATCTGAACTCTCAAAGAACCAATCCTTTTCACTGCTCCCTGCTCTGCCTCATCTTATTGAGTTAGTACTCTTTAGGATTCCAACTGGGAATCTCATAATACGCATACACACGCAGTAGCTTATCTATAGACTCTATTGTATGAACTTCTCCTAGTACAATAGTCATAATCGTAATACTCACTTACTTCTACTCATATTCATCCATGTATACGCAGCATATAATATACCAGTAACATAAATATCTTGTACTGCACACGAAAAAAAATTCTTCCTTTTACTACACAACTTTTACTACTACAGATGGAATTACAGATAATAACAATATTCTTCGAAAATCTTCACAATCCAAAACTAGGCTACCTAATATATACCTATAATGCAATATACAGCATCACCAGTATTATACACACGGCAATACAAGTCAGATATAAGAACTAAAAAAATGCTTTTGCAAAACCAGTACCGTGAAGATTACTAGTATACAAGACACTGCTTATGCAATAGGAGTAACGGTGACACTGCAGTCAAATCTCTGAGATGCTCTTCTTCATCTTCAGGACAGTTTATAGACATACCTTCACTTTCACTTCTTGTTTTTCTTTTATTTACCTATTTATTATTTCCCTTTTATCTTCTAAATTACACTTTTCTTGAAGAACAATACTAAAGCCTTTGTAAAGCACGTCTGGATATTTCTGGAGTACCAGTACCGGGAAAAAGTCGGATTTTTTCTGGGTGTATCTAAGAATTCTTGAGTCTTGAGTCTGCTTTTTTAATCTTCTTGGATATTATTTTGTGTATACGTTTCTACTGAAATCCAGTAACAGAGACGGTAATACCAAATGGTATTAAAGAAGTTCTGAGTTGGAATCTTTACAATATAGTCACTATCTGTAGTGTTATTTAACTTGTAATAGATATTGAAACCGTAGAAGAGAAGGAGAAATAATTTCTTCCGGATGAGTTTTGAAAATGCGTAGGGAATCGACGTTGACAATACGGTGGGAATTGGAAACCAATTCAGGAATCAGTTCACACACTACACCCAAATCATGTCGCATTGACAACTTGTAACTTGTCTCTGACGGGGTTTGTGATTCCTCCTCAATATGTTATAGACATCGCATATACGCACTTCTTTAGCATAGGTGGCTCGTGATAAGAATGTGTTCATATGCTACTATATGCGTGTAGACATATTTACAATATTATATTTCTAAGTTGTGAGTGTAGTGTACGTATTTTTCTTTTCCTTTTCTATTTCCCAAAGTTAACTGAAGTGAGGTGAACTGGTGTCGTAATGTAAGATTGTAAGTGATGATATAGCTAATGTGATCTCAGCGGAGAGAGGATGAAAGATGAAAAGAAGTAAAAGTTGAACAAGTAAAAGATTGAGTAGGTGCAATACATATGTATAGGAAGGAAGTTATAGAGTACGGTAAATCGGGTGTTTGGGTTGTGCTGCGGCTGTCTGAGCCCAGTTCAAGTTCCAGTTCTCTGTCTGTTCTGTAGTTGACTGGAAATTCCCTCGTGTTTTTCTTCACAGCTGAGAGAGACGACTTGAGGCCGTCTTACATGTCACTTGTCCTCTTAGATTTTCTTGGCCACAGCCGATACTTGCATTTGGCATCTTATCACATCATTTCTACAGTCCCACTTGAGTAAACGAGTCTCGTTCAAGGATCATCCGGATCACCGTATGTATACTCACTAGTACCTACAGTTGCCAAAAAATTATTATATCACGACCCTTTTTAATTTTAGTACCTACCAAATCCTCCTCATCTAGTGTTATAATAGTTCAACCTGGAAAAGGATTTCCAAACCACCTTCCTGTCTTTTCATACCGAAATAATTTTGAGAATTCTCGCATTTACCCTTCTAGTTACCGCAACAATATTAAAAACTTTTGCAATTACTTTTTTCTTGTTCGTGACTACTTTGAATGTAGTATTGAGCAATGCATTTGACATGCAGTATGCATAATTTCATTTATTTGTTCAACACTTTACTGGATTACAACATGGATTGTATAGGATAAATGAGAAATTCCAAGATACCTATAGATTTTCTCCCAATCCTCGAAACACATTCATCAACCCATCCAGAACAGATAACTGTCAGATTAGAATTTCACTGATTAAATTCGCTATTTCAACCTGATGTGTTTCAATTAATTACAAGATAGTCTACTCATCCTACAAATTGAGATTTGAAAAACATAAAGCATTTCAATGTTTGTTTTGCGTTTCCCATGGTCTATCTATGTCAGCCAACTGGTGTCTACCAAGCTTCGCCTATAAATATTTGTCATTGAACCTTGATCTTCTCAGAGAGCTCTTGAATTTCTATTGTGCCTATCTATAGTTTGCAAGGATGAGGTAATACTGTCTAATACAATAGAAATCAATTTGTATCAGTGGCTGCTGATGCATGCTCATGATTATAATCTACAGCTATATAGAAATCTACACAAGATTAGAAACTTCCAGTGTGTCATTTCATTTGTTTTGCTTAGTTAGACAGAATCCATTTTGTGTATATTATAATATCTAAAATGCAAACTCCAAAGTGATTGCTAATGTATATAAATAATGTATAGGAGGAGATGCTTTACATAGGCGGACTAAATTTAACTAGTGAAATTGGGAACACAATTATACAGTGATGTGCCTACTTTAGTAAGTAGCACACGGTGACTGAGCACAGATACGTATTAAGTAAACTACAACATTCCAATTTAGAAGAACAGTGTCAAATAGTGTAATCTAAAGCTCATCACTCAATCCCCGAAAATGAAAATAGGTTTTTGTTGCATATCACTCAGAGTAGCCTTTGAAATGAAAGTCTGGTAAACCGTTTTCGCTGCACTATTTTGCATTTTATCTTTGTCATTCAGAATGGAACAGATTTGTGGATTAGGTTGAAAAAACAAGGGGAGGAAATGGATAGACGTTGTAGTTGTCGACCTGAGCTCAATTAGAAATGACACGTAAATGTCAAAAAGCACAAACAGAATGATAGGCAACAAAGATTTTTCATCTACAATAGTCTACTCTCTGTACTCGACTTGTCTCTTCGACACGAATATCGTGTCAGTATATTACATGAATCTCCACCTTTATGTATAAGATATTACAACGTTTATAAAAGAAAGTTGTTTGGCCTATAGGTATATATAATCTAAATTCAAGCCACAGAGATTTACAGAGTTTTCTTTTTTGGTTTCATCTTCGGCATGCTATGGCTATTATATAGTACGTGTTTATCATACTTGGTATACTTCTTATACTTATCTCTGCTATGCAACTAGTCAGTTTCATTCTCATCTCATATGATTTTTTCAGATCCTTTCGTTTGTGTTGCATGATGTCATGTGCTACCGAGTTATAGTGAAGAATATACGGTATAATAGTTTTTGTTAGTTGAAGAAGTAACTCATGTCAAGATGTTTTTAGTATAGTGCAAGGTAATATAGGAAACCATGGATTGTAATAATATTATGATGATGTGATGTCTCAATGTTGGTGGTTTACTTTTAGCCTGTATTATGGTATAGTATGGGATGGCAGTAGGAAATCCAGATAGCCGTTGGAGGAAGTCATGACATTTTCCTCAACTGAAGCATCTTGTCATGGCAAATCATAATCCTAATAATATTATATGCAATATGCGTCTTCTCCCTTTCCGTGCTTACTTACCACTCTGACACTGACGATGAGTTGAGACTCTGTTGAGTTGACCTGACTAACTCAAGGCAATCTCACCGAAAAAACTAGCAAAAGCAACGGTACGGGAAAGTATCTTGTGCAACTCAGATCTAAGTAACTTTTATATTATGCATTCACTCACAGCCGTAACAAACGCCTAGTCCCTCATCCTTGATTCTACTTTCATTTTTATGATATTGACTGGAGTCGTCTCGCCCTATCACTTGTCTTACTTCTCACATTATTTTACGATTCTCCTTACCATTATTTAGGTAACCTCTAATAATACGATTGAACCATGGAATTTTTGGTACCTTTGTAAATACTGTATCTATACAGTATTAAAGGAAATATAGCTTATATTCTGTATGTATCTAATCATGCATAAATTAAGACATTAAGTATACCAAGTAGGATTTTATACTTTAGAAAATAGAACATCAGATAAAAACTCACGTTTCCCAATAGAATTGCACTTTTCTTGTCGCAAATCTGCCAAATAGTTAGTTTTAATTGTAGTTCACTTGAGGAGTCTAGTGCACTTTGATGTAAATAGTTTGGATAGACGGGTGATACAAATCACTGATGATCCGAATAGAAATACCAATTGTGTAGTAAGACAAAGATTTTTAAGTATGTGAATATCTAGTGAATTTTTATCTTGGGTCGTGATGTTAACTATGTTATTTGATTACACTTGTCGTATGAGACAGTGCGATCGAAGATTCCAAGAAGAGTGAAGTGTCTCTTTGTAGTTTTTGGCACGGGACAGATGTAAATGCCTAGTTATTTACTTTAATACGCGAGTGTGTCTATTTTAACAGTTTAGTGAACAATAAGAGAGAGAGAGTAATATATAGTGATTCTCATTCTGATGTCGTCTTTAACTACTTCAAAGTTAGATATTAGTTTGTGTGATGTGATTTCGTCTTGACATTGGGATGATAATTGTAGATGCAAAGGAGACGTACAAGTAAAACCGAGAGTCGTCTCGTCTCCGTCAGTTCTCAAAGTTAGGAGCACGAGTCAGGATGGTAATATGACAGTTCAAATCAAGTTAGATAATTAGTTATCTTGTTTACCGATGTCGTAGGGGCAGAATGCTTATATGAGTCAGATACGGTTAGCATTTAGCACAGAGATGTGTGAGTGATGCGTTGCATAACAAGAACAATGATATCAAAAGGGATTTCGACTATTGGCAAAGGACTGCTAATTAAAAAGCGGATGTGCACAAAGGAGGGACACCGTTCACTTCTGACTTTCAACTTTAATCTTCCTTGGGTATCACTCCCTTCCCTCTCTTTGGCTCAACTCAACTTGAAGTTAATCTACTCGTGCTTATTTCTGTTTGTACTGTTTAGATTTGTTTGCTTTTCCCGTAAATGCTGTGCCGAGGTCCGTAATAAATTAATGTGATGATCTGATGTGTGTTTTGTTGAGAGAGTTCAAGTTAAGCGTGACTTACAGTTAGACTATTTGTATTTTCAGAATTTACTTTTCCTGTTTCAGTAGCGATAGCAAGTAATATGTTTGACTTCCCTACCCTCGTCTCTTCCAAGAGACTGTGTAAAGTGTATTGTTATGTAATGTGAAGTTTTCTAATGTAAGGTGAACCGAAGTTACTAGATGTTGTCTGGTGGAGAAGCATGTGGCAACTGACGCTGATTTGATTTCGGTGATGCTTTACTAACAAAAGAGGAATACCCGGCTCTGCGTTCGTTGGTGAGGTGGATGTGGAAATGTGGACCCAGTTAGGTTAGGGAACCTACACACAGTTAACACAGACAAGCCTTTTGCTCTTCTTGGCTTATCGTTAGCCAGAGCCCAAGTTGTAGTTTTAGTCAGTATCTCCTTGGAGTGGAACGTGGAACTTGGAATCCGTTTGGTTTCCTCTGCCGTCGTTTTCTTGCTCCTCATCTATGAGACTATCCCACTCCCATAATATTATATGGGAATTAGGTACTTTGGCTTCTGCTTCCTATATACTCATATTCTTCCGACTCTTGTTGCCGTTCTTCCCTCCGCTTTGCCTCACACTCACTTCTCACACAACACAAAATCACTCTTTACTTGAGCAAAGACTTCTTACACTTCACGTCTCACATATCCTACTACTAACATATATGAATTTACACTGTTAACTTACTTACAGTTACATAATAGATTTTACCCCACCCCTGAACCTCGTTCGACAAGATAACGCAGATTAATTAGCTACACAATTTCACAGAAATTATAATATTTTCAGTTGTCATCTCTAGGGTCAATAATAAGTGTATGTGATAGATTCTCTTCTTGAAAGAACTTGTCATTGCTAGTTTTTATAAAAAAAATTTTTGTAATATTCTTACCCTAGCACAAACAGATATTTTCGAAAGATTTGCTTAGTTTTATTTCGAAATAATATGCTATGCTATCCCAAAGTGGAACTTATTTTTTATGCAATGTCTTTGCATACGAACTTGCGCATTGCAACTGAAGGCAATAATATTATCTGCCCGACTAAAGGTATAGACTATAGACCAAGCATAGAGTTTATTGTTCTATATCCTGAAATAAAAAATAATGTTATTTATATTATGTATACATATAAATTACTGTTGGAATTATCAATATGGGACCTTTTTCAAATAATAACCGCAGTGAAAATCGCTTCTGGTTGGTCGATGCATTTTTGAAATTGACCAATCAGAGCACAGAATTCCATAGCAAAATTTTATATGATTTTCATAAATCATTCCCAGGGGAAATATTTATTGCAACACTGAACTTTGAACAACAGACTTGTGATAGAAAAATACAGACTAACACTTTTAGCATAATCGCAAACTCAATACAATGTACTCAACTCTATGATACTTACTTGCTGAACAGAGCAACTGCTTGCATGTGTTACAAATTTGATTATTACTTCACTAGTATTGTATAGTATAGTTTGTGAGTGGGCAAAATTGACCAACGTCAATTTGAGCTAACAGCTCTTTTTTATGGGTCCACTAGACACTTTATTCACTTAATCACTTTCTGTGCTGAGATTGAGGTCATTACGTGTCCAGTTGAAGCATTTATCAACCTTGTTTTTGAATTTATTAATTGTGGTAGAGTTTTCAACTGTTGATGGAAGAGATTTCCAGTAGGGTCAGATGGTCAGACCAATTGTTGTGGGAAACCTCTATATGCACTTTATGTTAATTAATTATGTTAAATTTACAGTATTTACTTTACTGTATTACTATATTACTACTATATTACCATATTATTATTACCATTATAAAATTATGCATGCATGCTTATAGCTTAGGCCTATCACTTCAGTTTAGTTCATTCTATACTGTGAAATTCTCAGTGAGAATATGAATTGTATGCAGTATGCACAGTGCAGATGTAAGTAGGGTTATCTGCACTACTATAAGCAGTCTGAACAAACATATAATCATAATATTTTGCATCAATATTATCACCACTACTACACTGCGTATTCATTTCTATGAAGTAGTACAAACTAATTAATTAGATTTACTTTTAAATTTACAATGACAAGATATCATTGAGATGGATGGACCTTGCATGTCAGCTAAAATCATTTGTTAGTCTTAAAAAGTTTTAATTATATGCAAAATATTTTCAATGATATCTAAGTAGATCTAATTAATTAGTTTGTACTACTTCATAGTATAGAGATAAATACGCAGTGTAGTAGTGGTGATAATCTGATAATATTGATGCAAAATGTTATAAATATATGTTTGTTCAGACTGCTTATAGTAGTGAAGTAATAATCAAATTTGTAACACATGCAAGCAGTTGCTCTGTTCAGCAAGTAAGCATCATAGAGTTGAGTACAGTGTATT
Source organism: Tomocerus qinae (assembly GCA_020055645.1). Lineage (NCBI taxonomy): Eukaryota > Metazoa > Arthropoda > Collembola > Entomobryomorpha > Tomoceridae > Tomocerus > Tomocerus qinae. The sequence goes on from CM034547.1 coordinate 31,112,197, forward strand.
GAGTTTGCGATTATGCTAAAAGTGTTAGTCTGTATTTTTATATCACAAGTCTTAGTTCAAAGTTCAGTGTTGAAATAAATATTTCCCTTGGGAATGATTTATGAAAATCATTGCCATGGAATTCTGTGCTCTGATTGGTCAATTTCAAAAATTCATCGACCAATCAGAAGCGATTTTCACTGCGGTTATTATTTGAAAAAAGTCTCTTAGTGATAATTCCAACAGTTACGGCTATACTTTTCTATTCTCATCATTCCCTTCAGCTATGAGTGGTCAAAACGAAGCAAACACCAATGGCTTGCCGATGTGAGATATATCTGTCAATTATTTTCGGTTTAGATTTTCGGATATAATGAGGTAGGGTAAATCTTGTTATCTATGTAAGAAGATGCACATAATAATACCAAGGTATTTGAAATGAATGTAGATTCAGTCAGAGACAGAAAAGATCGTACTTTATTATGTAGTAGCTGAAACTGAGTTTCACTTAGCCTATATAGGTATTTAGCTTTGCTTTGTATTTAAGTTTTGAGTCGGAAGAGCTAGGTTAGCCGAATTCGGTTGCTGGATGTCTATTTCCTTTTTGCCTTGTTGCTGGTCTGTTCTGCACTTCAAGACTATTCTCTTATGCTCAAACTTTTATCTACGAGTAAGCAGTTTATGTAGCATGTACAATAAATAAAGAGGCAGAGAGTATGTGTGTGCTTAGTCGAACCATATCAAACTTTGTTAAGCCGTAACTTTATAACGTTGTAAGTAGCTAGCAGTAAATACTCACTGGTATTGTACCTCATAGATGTGTTTAGATTACTCCTTCATGATGCAGATCTCATCTATTCTTTGGTTTCCTATATAAGGAACAAATATGACTTAAGAATTGGTATTTGTCTATTTGTCTTACAGTTTTCTTTACAAAAGATTCTAGTCAACTGACAATGAAATTTATTTGTTAGCTTATGTGTTCTGCGGTTCTCTCTTCCTGTTCCAGAGAATATGATTCGTCAGACATGCCGGCTTCCGAACTGCTTTCTTGGCAAGGGAATCTAATTTTAAAGTCCCCCATTAACAGCTGTCGTTTTAGACTTACTGGTAGGTAATATTATGTACATGTATGTGATTTGATTGTTCCTTTAATTACAGTAGTCCCTGCCCTGGTACCAGATATGAAAGAAATAGTACTATAATATGGGCTATGGGTATTTGCATGTACTTTTATATAGGTACTCATTACAATCACAAATGGTCAGAAAAGCAATTATATGAACTCTAATCTAATAAATGATTCAAGGGTAAAAAAGGTCAACGATTCATATGCACAAAATATAGTTTTTTTAGAAATCGTCCACAGACAAAAATGCTGTTCCGGTAATTTATTTCTCATTGTGACGCAAAAATTACATCAAAGTGTTGAGAATAGATATAGACCATAGATAATAAATTATTCAATGAATAGATATCAATTTGAAGAAAGGCCGAACTATGTACATATATATGAGAGATCAATAAATAAACGATGTCAACACAAAATAGTAATTAGTTGCTGGAATGTGAAGCTTCTTATTTTGATCCTGATCAAATGGAAACTGACGAGTGAAGCCACAAACTATTAGAAAAAAATTCTTCTACCTTTTAGATTATCCTATGAATAGAAGAATCCAATTTAGACTTATTGGTATACAGATGAATATGGTGTTGGCGAGATGCGAGACAGCGATAAGCCACACATTCGCTCATGGAACATGAAATTGCTCTTTTGTCCTCACAATGCATTTAGCATTAAATCTCAACTGAGATTATTGAACTGCCTATGGGTCAGAGAGTACCAACAGCTATGTAAAAGTATTTACAACTATTTACAAGCACTGTCTAATTAACAAATAAACAGGACACAAATGAAATAGATCTAAGCTAAGCACCCATGATTTACGATGTTTTTGTCTCGATTCAGATCATATTCACATTAACATGACATTGGAAATGGAAAATGAGTATGAGGACTGAGTGATTGAGTGACTGAAGAGGACCAGAACAAACTTGCGTTTGGACAAGCAAATGTAAATAGCAATGCAGAGTAAATTACAATTTGCAGTACCTATGCAATCAATTCTCTCGTTTGCCTCGTTCTGCCCATTCTCATCTTTGGGTCTGGTCACGGTCCTGGACTTGGACTGATTGGTGGTCCCTATGGTACAAGACTCCTGGCCTTTACTTGGTCTGCCCTATTCTTTTTGTTCTCGTCTCGCTCAAATCCATCTCATCAAGTCTCATCTGTGCAGTGACGTCCTCATCACAAATCACATACACTCTACAATATCATACATAATATTATGCATTATGCACATCTACGTCTTGAGTCTTGTACATCTGAACGTCTACCACCAATGACCAAACACATCATCAATCTCATCTCATTTCTCATACACAAAAAATTCCCGATAATCTAACTTGTAATGCTGCCATCTTTCGCTGGAGTAAGGAATAGTTGTTTTTCACATGGATTTTTGTGTACTCTGTTTGAACATAATACTATCATTCAAGTCATTATTGGTTGGTCACGAAAGTCAAGATTGAGGATATGAGATAAAATCAGTTGGTTAAGGTAAATAAAATGAGACCGAGGAAATTAACTTCTTATAAATGTAAATGTGACTTTTAGTGTTCCTTATTATTTTCTTCGCCTTGGCCTTTCTTCTTGATAGCTCCTACTTACTTCCACCTAACTCCAGAGCAGAGACTAGACCATATCATTAACGGTTTACGATTTCGTCCGGTTTTTTTGCTAATTTGGGTCATTGAAATTCGTTTAATCAAACCATTGTTCGCTTCTCGCCATCTTCATGTAAGTTTTCAGCTGTTTTCATTATTTAAAATTTTAAAAAATTGACTTAAAGTATGAGCGAATAAAAGAGAAAGGTTATTCTTGTCGTGTGTGAAACTTGCCAACTATTATGCCTGCTACGGCTGACGACTGACGACTGGACGTGGACACCGACACAGAAACTGGAATTAAATCCAAAAATGAAAAACAAAAATAACATGAACTGATGACTGACAACTGAAAGTTGAGCTTGTAAACAAAGAGAAAGTGAACATGGTCCACCAACAAAAATGTGTGTTTTTAATTTTGATTAGTAGTAGCAGTACTATAAATATTATGTCAATACGTTTGCATTGCAAGCTCTATCATTATTCGTGACCAGCCAATCAGTCACCAGTGCAAAATTACCACGGTTTGACGAGTTGACAGGATTTTTTAAAATTTATTATTAACATCGCACACAACAATGTTAATACAATCATTTTATTATAATTATTTGGAGACGTTTCCCACAATTCGAGGATAACACAGACAGGTAATTGGAGTCATTTCGTATGTAAAGGTGACCGGTCAGCGGTCACCAATTGTGGGAAACCTCTATATACACTTTATGTTAATAAATTATGTTAAATGTACAGTATTTACTTTACTGTATTACTATATTACCATATTATTATTACCATTATAAAATTATGCATGCATGCATGCTTATGGCTTAGGCTTATCACTTCGGTTTAGTTCATTCTATACTGTGAAATTCTCAGTGTGAATATGAATTGTATGCAGTATGCAATGCACAGTGCAATACATTACATATGATTGTACTGTGAGTTTAAGTAGTGCATATGAGATAGCTCTAGGCAGGCAAACCAAATTACGTAAGTTGTAAGTGGGGTTTCTGTACAACTAAACTGCTACGATTGCACACTACAGTTCTGTTGTTACAAGTGTGAGAGAATGAGAAATTGACATTGAAATTAGAGAAATGTATTCTCTAGAAACTTCTTTCAATCTCCTTATAAAAACATAAATAACGAACACCTTAAGTTAAATGTTCGTAATTCGTAGTTGTAATCTTTTTTATCCACCTATTAATCTTGTGTTTACTACAAGCAATGCATATTACTTTTTTTCTTTGCAGAGATAGAATTTTAATTTGAATCGAATTATATATAGTGCATTAATGGACACATTTATATTTGTTTGTAAAATATTTCCCGAATTTAGCTTATACACAAACATATTAAAAATGTTTTCTTAATTATCTCTCCAGTTAAAACAATTCGCTATCCTGAATTTTGAGTAGCTAAATAACGGTGTGGTGTATTTCTACATAGTACGTACGTAAAATTATAGTAAAGAAGACATTCTGTGTGTAATTCAATACTTCCAATCTCATTCTAGTCATTCTCCTACTCAAATCAACTATTACCTATAAGCCTGAGAATCTTAGTACAAAAGACATAAGAAAATAATGGTAATATAAAGTTTTAAACAGTTAAAAGATTTTTGTTATTGTTTTTTAGAATGGCTGACGGTGACAAATTAATTGATAATGGAGGAATGAGTTCTCTCGAAGATAAGGACAAACTGGAGAATAATGATGATCCCTTAGTTGAGGATGAGAAATTACGAAATGAAAAGAGAGAAAAAATAGCTCAGGAGTCTGAAGAAGTTATTGCTGCAGCTGCAGAAGCTGACAAGTTAAAAGAGCATGATGTCATTGACGAGGAAGTCCAAGAGGCCGATAAAGTTAAAGGGAGTATTGACAAAGAGCTCGCTGAAAATGATGGCTGGATGAAAATTTTAGGAAATGACCAACTAATGAAAAAAGTTAGAAAAATTTATATTGTATTGGAATTTATTATGGTTGCAACCCAATGTGAGCAAACCAATGATTTAAAAATGCAGTCTTTTAATAACTTCTTATAATTTATCAATTTCTTTTATTGATTTGCACAGATCCTCAGTGAAGGAGTAGCAAATAAAAGGCCCTTACGAGGGGAAGTTGTTACTTTAAAGATAAAAGGAAAATTGAAAGACAATGAAGAATTAGTTTTCGAAGAACGTGAATTTTTTACTTTCCAACTTGGGGACGCTGAGGTATTGTATCTAAACTAACTAAATTCGGATTTAGAAAAATGTCTAAACTAAAACTCTACTAATCACGTAATCACTGTTTGTACCAATATATAGGTGATCACAGGCTTAGATTTGACACTTCCTCTGATGTGTAAAGGAGAAGTTGCTCTAGTTCAAATAGCTCCAAGGTTTGGCTATGGGTCGAAAGGATTGCCACCATTAGTGCCACCAAACTCTCATTTAATCTTCGAAATAGAATTAATTGATTTCGAAAGCGAAAAAGATTTAGAGCAGCTAACGGTAGCTGAGAGGCGTGATATTGGAACCAGGAAACGAGAAAGAGGCAATTGGTGGTACGGAAGAGATGAATCTTCCTTAGCTGTTCAGTGTTATAGGCGTGCATTAGAATTTTTGGACGAAGTCGAAGGTGGCATTCAGTACCCCAAAGGAGATAATCCGGATGAGAGAGTAATAATTTGTGATATTATTTGATGTCTCTAAAGTCAAGACAAGATGTTAACTATTGTTAAAGAGTGTATTAATATTTAAAATCTCTATTGCAGATTTCAGTAACCGAAGAACTTAAATCTTTAATGGAAGATCGACTGAAAACATATAATAATATGGCAGCTGCTCAACTAAAACTCCAAGCCTACGAACCCGCCCTTACTTCTGTAGACGCAGTGTTAAAGTGCCAACCGAACAATGTCAAGGCGCTCTTTAGAAAAGGAAAGGTATCTAAGTTTTAAGCTACTTTAATCAATGTTAAAATTTAAAAAATTGCATATTACTTTCTATGCTGAACACTTCACTTATTGATTTACATTTTCTAGATATTGTATGAAAAAGGAGATACTGAACGTGCTATTGAAGTATTGAAATCCGCAAGCAAATTAGAGCCAAACAATCAAGCTATTATTCAGGTAATTAATTTAATTTTGATGTGAGTTGTTGACAGTCAGTATTAATTTTTTTTCGTACATAGGAGATAAAACAAGTGGCTCTAAGGCAGAAAAAAGAACATCAAAGTGAAAAGTTGCTGTATAAGAGAATGTTTAATGACAAGTCAAATTCGAAGGAATCAAGTAATTCTCAAAAAAGGCGTTCCATGTCACTAGTAATGGTAGTGGGAGGTGCCATTATGGCATTTGCCGGTGTCATGGCCTACAAATATCGCTTTGGGTAAACCAATATCAACAATTCCAATCCAATTCAGGTATAATAAAAATGTGCATTAGACAAATTAACTATTCTTAAAATTTTGTTAAAATTAAAGCTCTGATCAAATTAAAATTAAATAAATTACATGTGATCAACATAGTAATAGGTGGTAATAGTAAAGTACAACGTACATATAATATCCTGTATCTATCTGTAATTCAATTTTCTATGTAAGCAATCAAAAATAGACAGTTTATATAAAAATTCGATAAATAAAATTTTTTAAATATATTAATAATAAAAAAATGTTTCCAAAAGTTTACATGTATTAACTAGATGAGATTATGTGATTGCTTTTAATCAGGCAATTAAATAGTGCCCTTGCTGAGTTTTCTGAACTTTCTTAGAATTGTCACGAGGTATGGAATGACTTTGGCAGTAGATAGTTACTGAAATAATTAGTTGCCCACAAAAAGTAAATTATTCATGACGAGGATTAAAATGAAATATTCAAACAATTTTATTTTTATATTTTAAAAATAGGGTCCTAGGGAAAACCCAAAATTTTGTTTGAGTTTGAATTAGTTGAATAAAGGAAATTGATACACGGTCGTCGGATAGGAAATGAACTTAGGACATTTGACTAGTCAAAAGATTCAAAGTCCTAGTTCATTTCCGATGGATACCTTTTTACGGGGCTTTCAAAGTAATTCTTTGGGCAGTAAATATATGTTTTGGGGCAGTTTTTTTAATTGGCAGTAACCTGTATTGCTAGAGGGCTGTAAAACAAATGCATTGGGCAGTAGAACCCATGCAAATGGCAGTAATACAAAACTGTATTTTACATAGTATTTTTGTAGAATAGATTTACTTACATACACTTACGTCTACATAAATTTTACAACTTGGAAGCTTAAGAATATTGTTAGTGGGTATTCCGATAATGAATTAAGCTAAAGAACTTATTGGAATGTACCTGCTTTACATAAGATTGTCTTATCATGTGTATCTTATCTTGTTTGAGTTGGCTGAATGCTGCTGTTTTATACTTCCACCTCAGTTTGAAAGCAATACTGAAACTATAAAGATTGACTAACAAGTCAGAGAATGGCTTCCCAACTTACATATTATTCTAGTGATTCCGACACTGACTCAGAACGTGAAAATACTAATTTAAATAAAAAGAAAATTGACTGGAATCTTTTAAAAACGTATAATACAGAAGAAGACGCATTGTCCGATTGAAAGTGATTGGTCAATTCGTTTTAAAAATATTAATCAAGGGTGCAAAGTTATTTATTTTCGCCTACATCGCTTGCTAGTAAATGCCTACCAGTGGGCAAAATCCGAGCCTATAATATTAATAGAACCTTCGAAGGATGATAAAATTAATTACTTCTTTGCTGCCAAAGATAAGCCTGCTGTTACGAAAGCAATGATCGCCACTCGCACGCTGGGAGAAGTGGAGAACATTTGAAGATTTTTTGTCATCAGATACTTCAATGTGCAAAGTTATGTTCCCACCCAACAATTACAAAAATTCTTTATGCACATGTCCCATATTCCAGAAGAATTATATAATATGTAAGCACATTATTGGCATTGCCAACATGCGTAAAGAGCTCACAATTCCTCCCTCTGCTAAGAAAGTACCCATTGCAGGGAAACAAAAACGAGGACGACCTGCAGGTGTAACTAAAGCTCTAGTGAAACCATGAATCTTGACTGATATGATCTTTTCCATCATTTACTATCTATTACCATTACATAATATTGACAAATAATCATGCTTGATTTTCGTTTTTGAATTTACTTTTGACTGAATACTAGAAATAAATAACATTTTTGTGTTACTGCCAATAATATTATTTCTACTGCCTATTGCATTTGTTTCTTACTGCCCCGAAAAATTAAAAAAACTGCCGATAGAAAACTGCCTAAAAGAATTATTTTTACTGCCCAAAGAATTACTTTGAAAGCCCCATAAAAATTTATCCATTTCCGATTCCGACCACCCTGTATAATATCAGCCCAATAAGACTTTTTTCTGCAATAATAATGCTTTATTTTGTTGGGTAAGAATTAAGAATATATTGTTCAATTTGTATAATAATACTGGTTTTTCTAAAGCTATATGCCAGTTTAATGGTTTTTATAGTATTAATTTAATTAATTACTGTAATTAATCCCGAAACCCGTGCCTTAGAGATCCAATGATTGTCATACGTGGAATTGGCAGAAAACTGATGTTACACTTAGAAAATGAGTACTAGTTTTCAAGTTAGCTTAAAAACCCCCGACTTTTGATAAATTCCCACCTGTTCAATAAATTCATGGTTAGTAAAGTTTACGAATCATTTTATAATAAAATTATATTAATGAATATGTCAATGCATTGCATTGCCTTTTGCCTGGTGGAGTTTCCAAATAGTCTTGAAAATCCTTGGAATATCTCTGCCCTGCTTTGCTTGGCACTATTTCTCGCCATTGGCTGTTTTGCCAGTTGTATGCGAATTGTTCCAGTAATTTCCAAACAGTTTCTTCATCCTGATAACGTTATTGAAAATTATTTTGTTACTATACAATGCCCACTTTTTAACATCATTTTCAATCAACAAATAAAAACGAATTATTATAACGTTGTACGCACATTTTTGTCCCTTATTTAGGGCATACAGTAATATTTTGTAGTACACGATGATAGAACAAAACTTATAAACTAAATATAGAAGGAATAGTAAGTACATTGAATCTCTTACCTTTATAAGATTGTGAGGTAAAGGCTTTTCCAAGATGTTGCCTTCATCTTTAGGCAAATTTGGAAAAATAATAACACCTCTAATAGCAAACCAACCACCATAAATAGGATGAATAGCTACGCCAAATAAAGACTGAAATCAAAGTTTGTATTAATCATCGGGGGAACGGTAATAGTGATTATTTCGATGGAATGGAGTTGACAAAATTGTAGTTATGAATTTTTTGTTATATTAGTATAGCAGGGTAAAACCTGACCTGCTTTTTAGCGAATCGCTCTTCTCGTACTTTTTCAGGAATCCTACTTTGATGAAAATATTCTACTGCACCAGCAACATGGGCTGCTGTTTGTACCAAAACTTTTGGTTTCCGACTTGGATGAAGGTCAAAATCATGAAACAAATCCGCGTCCACGCCACCTGCTTTTAATTCCTGTTTACAATACATACATAAAAATTCTCATACAAATTGTACCTTATGATATATTTTTCTGAAAATTATGCAAGAGAATGTATTTAATATTGAAAATTGAACCTTCTCTAATGTTTGAAAGGCGTATTTCATGCTATCATCTAGAGGATCCACGCTATGAAAATCTGGTGCATTTATGCTCTTAGATTTCAGATACGGCAAAACACATCTTTCAAAAGTAGTTGGGCCACTGATAACAACCAAAGCTACCGTATGGTCTGGATAATCTAGTTGAAATCTGGGTCCAACTTTTTCATTGTACCATCCAATCTGGTTACAATTGCCAATCAATAATTTAAAGAAATCATTATTCCCGTTCATCATTATAATACGTATATTTTGACTTAAACGCATAGGTTATCGTTATGTTGTGCTAAATTAAAGTTCAATATTAACAAACGTATGCAATTCGGTGAAAAACATTCCTTTGCAACTTATCGAAATAGCAACAATAAAAATGTGACTTACATGAAAAGGGTGAACTTCAAGACCAAGAGGCTCAAAAACACTGGAAACAATTTTTTCAATGTCTGGAAACTGTTCCAAACTTAGAGGACCTTTCCTAGAAGCCATAGAAAATGAGTTTAAGGAAAATTTAGAAATGTTTATCAATGTATATTTTCGTTTAAACAAAAATTTAGGACAGATTACAATTACAGATTCATTTCCGCTTGTTTCTTCGCATGCTTTACTGCTGGCGCTCTGGAGAACAATATAATCTATCACAAGGTTTCCTGCACCGCTTGATTTAGTGAAGTGTAATACGGTTGATTTTGATATAACGGTTTATGATGTTTCCACTTCCGGTTTAATCTCCAGTCCAGAAAGATGATAAAACTGATACTGCTTCCTATGATAACGTTGTCATTTTCGGTTTGTTCTTGTGACATGAAATGCTTTAAAGGAAACTTTTTTGGTTCGTGTATAAGGTTTCGTAGGAAAGTAGCACCGGAAATAAAAGTTATCACAAACAGGAAAATATTGCAAGCACTAGCCATCTGAATTTCTCATGAATTTTATTTGTTAAACCCATGACTTATGTACATTAAAAAAACGATACACGATACGATGAAAAAAATAACTATTATCAGACCAAGAATCAAAAGACAATCTCTACTGTATATGTTACGACTTCTCCTCAGGATGAACTTCTGTTGTTCAGCTTAAAACAAAAAGCGCATTGAGATTAGAAAAATAAGAAACCGAATACTTAAGGAAACGACACAAAATGTAGACTTTTATCACAATTAGTGCTCAAAAAAGTCAACCAACACAATTATATTCTTTGAGATTTTACCGACAGAAGGATAGGCTTCATTTTGAAGATATAATGTAACAAATCTTCGACCTTCTAAGACAGTTCCAAGATTATCAAAGTAAGTAACCCTCTTGCAATTACTCGTAACTAAATTCATCAAGTTCTTACAATTTTCAAATCGTTTTGGGGACTGAAACCATTTTTAAAACTGATATCAGACAATTTCTTTATAGAAAATTTAAGCTTTGAAGCATAAATACTAATCAAGTAAAAGGAAAATTACGACGTATTTGTTGAGGACGGTTCCCAAAAGCTTCGAACGATGGCTGGGAGGAAAAGTGTGCACTATTTCACTTACAGCAGTTTGATTAAACCCGTTTTTAAAACATGGTTTCCCATCGAATTCTTTAAACACAATACAGAATCTACCGGCAGCTACCAGTTCTAGTGGATCGTCCTCTGAATCAGACTCTCTCCTCATTTTAATGGCAGAATTTGTTAACCATTGTTTCTGTCTATATCTACGTGTCGCCTATTTATCCACACCATGAATGTATCAGTATTTTGAATTCCATTGGCCTGTATCTTCCTTAGAGTAAACCTGTGCGTGAACTGTTATGAAAATATTGAACACCACTTGTGCAGTCGCGTAATATTCTAATCACTGAAAATTGATAAACTGAAATCTAAATGGATTTTACATTTGGAAATCCTTTACACCCTCTCCATTTTCGAATTGTTGTACACATGACAGATCTATAATAGCCATAGTGACTATTTTTATTTGATGCTGAATTTTCTGGACACGACATCCTCTAATCTGCGTCAGAGCATTTTTTGGTCCAGAAAATTGTATATTTTTGAGCATGATTTAATGTATAGATTTAATACTTTTGTACCTTTTGACTCCTACCGTCGCTACCGTCTTCTAAAATTTTGTGTGATTCATTCATGTCTTTTTGCCATAAAAATGAAAACATCATACAATGATTGGACAATGGAAATTGATAGTTTACTTGAGTTCTATTTAAGTATTAAATTGTGGCAAATTTTATAAACAGCAGTTTTATGTGTAGCATAATAATGCGTAAGATTAAAATTAATATCTGGAGAAAACTTAGCGTTGTTTAGAAAGGCGGTGTATCAGAATGGTGATGATCCAGTAGACGATAATCCATACAATTGTACTAACGAATCCAGGCCATACCGAGGGGTGAGTAATACCCCATCCTCTACTTACAATTGATCTCATAGATTCACATGCAAGAGTACACGGAAGTAAATAACTGAAGTACTGCAGAGCCAAAGGCATTCCTTGTATAGGCCAAACCATGCCTAAAATAATATTTACATTTGGATGGTTAGTTATCGATGATATATATGCATGACCCAAAAAACCAAAATGAAAAATACTTCACAACTGAATATTCATAAAACTATCCATTTGCAATTTGCAAGGACAAGTAAAAGAAGTTAACTTACCAGCTAATAGAAAATTAGGGAAAAATGATCCTATTGCTAAAAGAACTGCTTCCACCTCTTCTTTACAGAAAGTTGCAATCAGAAATCCTGTAAAAATCATAATAGTAATACATATAAATATTTACACACTTGGAACAATTTTATTTACTAGATAATATTTGGAAATTTTCAACTTTGAAGTACCCATTGACATTCCTCCGATTCCAATGAGGACGGACAGTAATATTGCCCATGAAACGGCTCCATGTATTTGTATACCAAAAACCAATGTAAGAATGATGAATGCAAAAGCACTTTGACCAATGAGAACCACAGTCTGTGTCAGTAAGTATGAGAGCATAATTTCGAATGTCGTAACTCCGGCCACCAATGACCGTTCCAATGTCCCAATCTTTTTGTCGGAAATGTATGAGATACCACTGGCACACAGTGGAAAGAAAAATAGTAAGCTGTAATGTACCAAAACAAAATATCTATGTTGAATCAATTAAACCAGTTTATTACAAATCTAACCCATTTGCTCCAAATAAATAATTCAATAGATTACCCTAAAAGAACACTAGGGGCTAGAAATTCTCGAAAGCTCGTATCGTCAGATCCATAAGCCGGGGCTTTAAACTAATCATTATGGGAAAAAACAAACACATAAATACATAAATTGCAAGTCAAGTGAAATTCCTTTGTCAAGTTATTCAATTGTTCACAATACGTTTAGTAATTATTTAGTATTTACAAATAGAGGGATTTCCCCTACGCGCGGGTCGTAGTCGCATTCGCTGAGTAATTTGGAGATATACGTTTGGAAAGTATCAAAAAATATTTTTTTCATCGTCTGTCCGATTTGCTTATCTAAATAGGCGAAAAATTTTTTTGTTACTTCAATCCTTAGTCTTGTAGTCATTGATCATTGAGATACTGTATTTTAGTATTCGTTTAAAGCAATAACATTGCCCATTGAAATGTGTGGCATATAATAGAGGAAGCGTTTTCACATGGAAGAAATGTTGTAAATGTGATTAATATATTATTTAACACAGAAAGTGTTCAGTTGTACTTGACATATCCAAATTAAATGTGATTATAGACCCATCCAATGTGTCATTTGATGCCAGATTTCCAGAAAGGGCTCTGGCCATCATGTAGGAACTGTAATTCTTTGGAAATGACAAATAGCCCCACACATGTCCTCTTTGGATTTCACTTAACGCTTCATTTTCAGTCATGTACGTGATCTGTGCATTAAAAACTATATATTTATAGTAACCTTATAAATATAAATGATGTGTAACTGTGTGCAGATATTAGCTGCGTAGTATAGGGTTATTATCATGTCCACCTTTGTGATAATATATCAAATCGAAATAGCACTCGAAATCCTTATAAGATTTAACACATACCAATGAGATGGAATCTTTAGGAAGTAAATCCAAATATCGACAGCTAAGATTTCCACTGCCACAGCCTTCTTCGACTTGACACAGATCAATACCAATTTCATGATTTACAACAGCAATTTGCAGGTGCTTTGGATCGTTTCCAATTGCCAGACATATTACAATAATTTGTAGTGCCGGTACAAAAAATACGAACAATAAAAATCTAGGCCAAAAAATAAACACAGGTTAAACCACATTAGCAATACGATAACCTATGTTGATCGATAAAATGCTATTTATGGAAACATTTTAGCAAGGACAAACATTTACCCTTACCCTATATTTCTCATAAGTACAATGCAATTTTTAATTGCAAGGGCTGAAAGTTTGTTTATCATTAACCCCCATTCATCAACATGTTTATATTTCTTCTGCGCAGCACTTTTCGGCAATGGAACAATTTGTCCATTAGTTTCGATTTGTGGAGAGATATGGTTTGTACAATTTGAGTTTGTTTCCACTTGAGGATGCTCATCTGTGGTTGCATATTTGAGTCCAACACATTCATTTGCTCCATCAAAAATTGACGTTCTATGACCCAGAGGACGATGTCCACAACTGAAATTAACATCTATAGCACTGTCTTGAGATTTGTTCTCCGATTCGTCTTCACTATTTATAACGCTTGTAATGGAGCCAGTTGGAGATGTATTGTTTGTATTTCCTCGGTTGTCAGTCAAACACAGTTTGAGAACGATATCTTCCAAAAGATTAACATTATGTTCTAACAGAAGTGCATTGGGACTTTTCTCTGTTAACAAACGCCCATTTCTCATTAGACCAATCTACGAAAAGTATTAAGTTTTTTATCAGAAAAAATACCCCTTTGAACAGTTGAACATAGACCGTATACATCTACAAATGATTGACAGTTGTCAATTGTTAGACCTCTAAAAGATGCTTAATTAAAAATTCTATTATATAATCGTAGACTGAGAATTGATAATAAACAAATTGAATTTACTGTGTCAGATTTTCTCGCTTCCTCAATGTAATGGGTTGTAATTATTATCGTTGTATTTCCGCTGGATAGTTTAATCAGGTATTGCCAAATGCTGTAATTAAAAGGGCATAAAATATCTTACTTCTATTTTATTCCCTATAAGGAAATTGCTGTTGTAAAAGCAAGATTTTAATGGGTACTTCAGGATCAAGGTATAAACATATCACAGTCAAAGTTAAGTGGTGAAGGAGGAAATAGGGTTATTTATGTCCACACAGGTACATAAAATGTTTGATGGCAAGGATGGGTGGAGCAGACCGCTAAACGACTAAATTAGTGTACAAAAATAAATTCCGTATTAAAGTCGTGCCTGATGAGATCAAATGAAATGATTTGTAAAAAGGAAACCTTTCACGAAGAAGAGGATCCACTCCTACAGTTGGCTCATCCAGTATGAGCAACTCAGGGTCATGAATGAGAGCGACAGCAAATGATACCCTTCTCTTTTGTCCACCACTTGAGAGAATGTACAAAGGTAAATTAGTCGAGTGTGACGGTGTTAATACGTAGAAGTAAATAATAGCAGAGCATAAACTAGAAAACTATATCAATTTGTCCTTCAAAAATATACCTCAAGGTACTTATTCTCCTTATAGACTCCGGAAGATCCAAAAATTTGATTAAGAACTTCATATGACTCTCTATATCTTTCTTATTCATCCCATACACCCGTCCAAAATATTCCAAAGCTTCTTTTATTGTAAATTCGCTGTACAGCGATAATTCCTAAAGCATTCAATTAGATTTTCAGAAAATGAAATCAAACTTCATGACTATTATGGCATGATGTGCGAGATTTTATATTGTAAAAACCTGAGGCATGTAGCCAACCCGTTTGCCTGGAACTCCACTTTCCTTGCTTCCGGGTTCTCCACCGAATATTGAAATGTATCCACTATCTAGTTTCCTCAATCCTACACAACATTGAAGAACCGTCGTTTTTCCACAACCACTTGCTCCTAATAAACTATAGCTGTAAATAAAATAAAACCAATGTCTATTTCGGAATTACACTTATGCTTCTTCCTACAATTCAATGCAATTATGTATACAATTCCCACTCACGCATATCTGACCACTTTTATACAATGGATAAGTAGCTCTAAATACCATCTACAAAGAGACCAATTTTCTGCCGAAATAAATTGTAATTGACCATTAAAATGACTAACCACAAAAAATTACACACAAAATGAATGGGAACTTGCAACTATAAGTGCTTTTGGCGATTTTTTATGGACATGGATAATGAACTAATGAACATTGAAATTTGTTCTTTACTTACATGGTTCCCTGTTGAACGGACATGGTAAAGCCATCTAAAACCGGAGTGCTACCCTTTTCATGGTAGCGTTTGCAACCTTTTATCACCTGTAAAACTGCCATTTTGAAATTAAAGCCACACTTAGATATCTTTATCCTTTACGAAATATTCAGCGCTTCATTTGCCGTGATAATATTCAATCTTTGCCCCAAAGATTCACATTATTTAATTCAAGATGCTCATGACCCTGATGCAGTAGAATTTCTTGACTGGCACATCACTGAACTTGAACTTCAATAAAAATTTAAAATGAAGACACAATGACACAATGTGTAGTCTTAATTAACACTCCACTTCAAATTCCAAGTTTTTCCGATTTTAGTTAAAAAATATCTACAACCTGAATTGACACTGCATAGAACATCAAATTGAAAAAATGAATTGAATTGACTGACAAAAGTATAATTGTTGCTTTCATCATCCCCACTGTATTAGCATTATTAAACTCCGTTAACGAAGCGACACTGCCAAACTCTAAAAAAGGAATGACCAATTCCGCATTAAAGAACTTTTCGATTACACCT